>CM063290.1:6257500-6857500 GCA_032173965.1 Sitta carolinensis | reverse complement strand
TATGTCATACAGGAATACTGTGAGTTTTAATTTGTGACTGGGGTGATTAATGAGACCATCAGATGAAAAATTTACTAATTAATTTTTATCAAACCAAAGCCTTATGGTTTTGTATTTTGTAATCACTGTTTGGAATCCATGCTGTTATTTCATTACCTGTGCCTGACTGTCCACTGCTATGAGTAAGCATAGCTCTGTTACTTCTGGGATCTGGTGATGTAACTCCAAAATTCTGGTGTGAAATCATAGTACATGTGTATTCAGAGCATTAGGTATTAATTTAATTGTATGAACTTAGTTAAAGTGGCCCCAGAAGGCACAGAATAGTTGCAACGTAATTGTCTGGTTTTAAACTGTCAGTTACTGGCATTTTTGAAAAAAAGAGTAGTGAAAATGTGCTTTATCATCCAAAACTGCAATCAGGAACACAACAAAGGCATGCCGAAGGAAAGTTATTGCTGCTCACCAGCAACATGCATAGTTAGGAAAGGTTGAAATTTGGAAAGTATTGCAGCGTTTCCAATGTCTCTTTAAAGAGTGTGGTAAGGTTCACTTTGAGCAAGTAATTAGGGAGAAAATGTCTTGTGGTTTAAAACAGAAGTGGTTGATAGAAGATGGGCATTTTAGAGCACTTTACTAAAAGCTTCCAATTTATAATTTTAGTGCTATTTGCAAAGTATTAACTGGAGTTTCATTGCACATCCGTAGGCTCTAAGTTTCAAAGAGAGATGCTTTGGAACATTGCATCACTTATTGCTGATTGTTACGTAGTTGCTGTGTGATGTTGGACAGGTCCATTAAAGCTTCAGGGCTTGTTTCTTCCCCTATGTAAGCTGGGGATTTGTAGTATTTACCTTATAAAACTGTGGGTGTTCCTGTGATTCTTTGTGTAGTGTTTTGAGTAGCCATGTTTTTCAAGGCCTGCTTACTTAGATATGCAAAGTACTGCAGCACACAGCCCTCCAGAACCCCCAGTTCATCCTGGTTTTCTGTTGTAGTTACAAGGTCAAGTCGAAATAATCCCCTTGATTATAAGAGCTTGTATGAAAAACTTTCCTGGAGAGCAACATCTGTTATCTGGTGGTAATAGTGATTCAAAGGAGCTCTTTGGGAAGAGAATTCAGTCTGTCTCACATGAACAGGATGACTCAGTAATTCACATTGGGAAAGAGAAACATTCTGCAGGCCTCACGAATGTGATTCTGGAGACTCATTGCAAGCATTATTGTGTGCTTGTGTGAAGCTCCTGACACAGCGCAACATGAACGGTTTCTGGCAGCCATGGCCCTGTCTTCCAGCAGCAGGAGTGATCCTAAGCCATCCTCAGTGCCAGGGCTGCACACAAACCCTCCTTCCTCTGCCTTTCCTCATGAGCAGCATGTGTGGCTCTCATTTCTCACAGCTGGGGACAAAGCAGAGGTAGGGTGTAACAGCAAAGGACAATATAAACGGTTCTGTACGTGACAGGACTCTGCCACACACCTGCCCATTTACTGGTAAGTAATTAACAGCTCTGACTGCAGCTTGGGTTCACTTGTTCAGAGAAATGACATTCCTCCAATGGGCTCTGCACATGCACAGCAGATTTCATCAGAATTTAATTTTATTTTCCATTTTACCTAAAATTTGAGCAAAATTCAGCCCCCATCCATACATCTGCCCTTGCTGCTTGAGGCTTTCATGTGAAAGAGGCTTGTGTTTTCACCTGGGTAAGTGAACAGGCACCTGCCAGACTGAACTCCTCACCTGGCCTTTGTGTGCCTGCTCCAGCCCTGTCTGCTTTCACAGAGGCTTCTGGGCAAACATTGCCCTGGACAGATGAAAGTACTCGTGGATGCCATGTAGTAACATTATGTAAAATGCTCAGAACCTGAAATATTTACAGCTTAATTGACTGCAGTTCCTATTGACTTCGATGGGTGTTTTAGTCAATTAGGGACTGCAGAATTTACATCATTGCCTCTGGCTTACATAATTGCAAATATTATTGATGCTTATAAAGCTTTTGGGGATCTTTCAGGCTTTTAGTCCACGAAGTGACTAATGTGAAAGTCTTGCTCGGGGGTAAAAGGAGTATTTATATCCTTCTCATCTTTCATTTACTTATTCCTCAGTCTCTCTGTGCTATTCCTTTGGGAATGCTCATATAAAATCTGCAATTTAACAAAGAGGGGGAAAGCAGAATTGTCTCAATACAGCAAGATTCAAGTTTCACTTTGAGCATTAGAAGTGCACTTTTCTTGTTTTCTTGCCTTAAAGGTAAAAGTGAATCTGATTAATTTTAATCTCATAAAATGACGAAATTAAGGCACAGTAAATTTAGAATGAATATTGAGGAAAATTAACAGTTTCCCAGGGGTGAGTATGAATACAGGGACTGGAATTAAAAACGATGCAGATTGGAGCACCAGAAGTTCTGACAAAAAGAACTAACTCAAACTGGTGAGAAGAGCTAGGGTGAAAGAATTTTTACCTTTCTAATCTACATGTGCTATAAGCCAATGTTGGAGTTACTATGTGAGTAGCACAAACAGGCCCTGTATAGCTTAATTATGACCTCTCAGCCTCTGATCACAGTAGGAATATGGATAATATAGAAATCCTTATGCTGGCTCTGTGTTAGGTCTGGAGAGAAAAGGGATATAGCCTCTCCTCATTTTCATTCAGTGCTTTGGGGAAAAGTGGTGAGTAAATCATTTCACATATGCTGTGTGCAATTAATTTCATACTTCTTTTTATCCAGAAACAGCAACGAAACATCTAGAAATTATATATATATATATATATTTTAACACACATATACGTGTATTATGTGTGTGTATGTGAGTAAATGAAAAGATGGCACAAGCAGTTTTAGAGCATGTGGTAGAAATCTGATTGCATTTCAGACAATATCCTTAAGACAGATCTTCCCAGAAAAATCTGCAGGAAGAACTAGGGAAAGTCACACACATATAACATGCATAGTTTCAGGTCTGTTTTAGCAAAATTGGAGAAATGTATCTGTGGCAAAATTGATACAATTCCCAGGTAGAACACTGAATTTCTTGAATTCTGTGGAGGTAGGTGAAGTGAAATTGGACATAAAAATAAAAATAGCCTCCTTATAGAAGGCTTTTTGTTTTTTTTACAGCAGCAGAGAACACAATAAATGTTATCTGTCAGGGAAAGAAGCAGGCTATTTAAATTCAGGCAGCATAGCATCTTCAGTCGGAAGGTCTATTTTTAACTTCAGATGTAGCTTAATTTAGAAACTGAGCAGTCCAAGTCCCTTTTTTTTTTCCCCACTTCTCCGACTGGAGATTTTTTATAATGATTGTAGATACCCTTGTGTGATGATGCTGAATAGAATAAGAAATACATTATCCTGAGCTTCAAGGTCATGAAAATGCACATCTAAACAAAGCAGCTTTGTGGCAATATTGGCATACACGTGTAAACACAGAGACCAGTTGAGATCAGTGCACTGTTTTCTAAGCATAAGGGCCACTTTGGCACTTTGCCAGGAGGTTGCATAGAATTTTCATATCCATTTATGCAAGATCTTACCCAGATCTGTATTATTTTGTGTAGGAAGTGCTGTAATTGCATATAGTCCTATACAATGTGTGATAAAAAGAGTGTAAATTCCAGTGGTTTCTAAGGCAGAAATATTTATGAGAAATCTGGCAGTGATTTCCTGCATTGATTTTTCTGAGCCAGCTTCTTGTATTTGTCTTTGTTTGCAAGTTAATCACAAGAATTGAGAAGCTCATTTCGTTATAGAAGATATTCAGAATTAAGAATTGCAGATTTGACTCTATTAAGTGATTACAGGCTTTTTAATGTATTCAGATTCAGAATATGAAAAAATCCTCTCACAAATGGAAGTACTTCCAAGATGGCTTGTTGCAAACACTCTTCTTGCATAATTGCATACTCTGTGTCACTCAGCATTCATCGGGTGAATTGCAGTAGCATTTCAGCATAAAGCTCAATTCAAGCTGGATTTTATAGTTTACCTGTTCAAGCTCAGCCAGAAGAGATTCTGAAAGCTCTTCCAGTTGCATAACAATAACAAGGAGTGGAGAGACATGTGCCATTGCGACAGAAATAATGGGGTTATTAATAAGCTGAATGTGACATGGGAAAGTTAGCTCTATTTCAGAGCATAGTGACACCTTCACCATTAACTCCTGAGCACACACAACTCTGTACAGTTCCTGAAATCTTGCTTGAAGGGTTGAGCATTTGTGCACGTACAGAAAAGAGAACTTTTTCTGTAGTCACCTAAAATCCTGCAATTATATGTGAAATCTTCTGCTGCCATTTATTCTTTAACTTATGACAGCTAAAATTAGAGGCTTTCATTCCATTGTTTTTATACACCAGGTAGTGTGATGTAATGTAGAAAGAACATCATAAAACAAGGCAGAAAAGTAGAGTTACAATCATTAGTGTTCAATGGAGGCTAAAAGGAAATATCATTTTGAGGCTGGACTAGTTCTGAATTGCCTACTTTGGATAGGAGTTCTTTCATCTTCTTCTGAAACATTTATGTTTGAGGAATGCTCCTTTCCCTGGCTAGGTTCTATGTGGGGACAGTATGGGAGTTAGCACAGAAGCTGTTAGAGCCTTTAGACCCTAACTGTGGGGTTTTCTTAATTCTCTGCTGGCCACACAAACCTGATTTAAGGCTGAATTTAGTCTCTGGGAGGCTTTTTTAGTGGTGCTATCAGACCAGGAAATTCAGACTGTGACACACAGTTTGGATTGGGAATGTGAATTCACAGCCCTTTCTTAAAGAGGCTTTTCTTTTTAGTAAAGAAGATATATTGCAGCAGTATTTGCTGACGTGTTTCAGCTTTCAAAAGAGAATGTGTTTTTTCGTCAAAGACTTGATCTGAAGCTTGTAGCAAAAGAAGCATTCAGCACATACACTTTCTTGTTTTAGGTATGTTGGTATGCTGTCAAGAGGCAGGATTCAGTTTTCTTGTTAAAGAAGTTTAAAAAAAGACTAAAAACCATCCAAAAGGAGCAGGGGGGTTGTCAAGAAAAAGCTGAAATCTTACAGAATTGAGGGCAGTATTTTTGGTCTTACAGAAATACATAGTATACTCGAGAAAAAATTCTGAATGGCTTTATAAAATCTAATCAGCTTCACAATAAAACTGTCCATTTGTATCTGATTTGTTTTCATTCAGTTTGTAGTACCGAGGAAATTAACTGGTGTGAGAGCAAATAGTAATTCTATTTTCAAGCATTCAGACTCTTAAATAGCAAATTTCTTTGGAGAAATATGGTAACACACAGATGATGAGGTGAGTTACAAGTAAAGCTCGGGTTTGTCACAGAGCAGCACTGAAGTACTCAGTGATATGGAAGGAGGTTGTAGTGAGGTGGGTGTTGGTCTCTTCTCCCAAATAATAAGTGATAATAAAAGAGGAAATGGCCTCAAGTTGCTCCAGGGGAGGTTTAAACTGGATATTAGGAAAGGTTTCTTCATGGACAGGGTTGTCAAATCCTGGCACAGGTGCCCAGGGCAGTGCATGAGTCACTACCCCCAGAGGTACTTAACAGATGTGTAGATGGGGACATGGGTTAGTGGTGGACTTGGCAGTGGTAAGTTAAAGGTTGGACTCAATGATCTTGGAGGTCTTTTCCAACCTAAATGATAATAATTAGTTTTTATTTATTAGTTTTCATCCACAGATCGCAATGTGTTTTATAATGAAGGTCAATCACATTCATAATGTACTGAATCTTTCATAAGAATTTTATTATATCTGTTCAAAAAGTTTAAACTGCTCTTCTGTGTCATTTGTTACAGGAAAATGTATCAATGTGTTCTATGCCCACAAATCACAGTAGGAAGGACAAGCAGTAGACTGGAGTTTTTATTAATCAGTGTGCTGTCTTCTCAGAAATGGGAAATCTGTTGAAGTGTGACAAATTACAAGTAAATAAATTGATACTCAGGTGAAGTACAGGAGACTAACAGTCGCTGTATGCTGTCATTAAATACAGTGTGTTGTTCTTTTATAAGGATTTCCACAAATCAGGATGAAAGCAGTCCACAAACATACGTAGGCATTGTCATCCCCTGCTCTTTCATCTTGGAGGAGATGGTCACAGATGAGGAACTAAAAATAGTCAAATTTAAGAGCGCATGCTCTCGAGAGGGGATCAAAGACTGAGAGGCTGTTTAGGCATGCAAACTACCAGAAGTATCAGAGCAGGAAGAGTGTGGTTGAACCAGTTACTGCTCTGATAAAATCTGCTACTTTAGCTTCAGCCAAATTTGTGATAGTAACAGAAGTGGGGTGCAGAGGCACAGGGAAAGATGTGTAAAGCAAATCCTGTTGACTAACCTTGTGTGCCTAACGCAGGTGCCTAAATGAGGAAGGCAATTTTTCCTGGACTATTGGAAGATTAAATACAGAGGATGCTATTTTAGAAAGTAATTCAGAGTCCACAAGTATGGCTTCTGATCTGATGCACCTCTGGAGGAGCTGGACACCCTTCGGTAATTTTGTGGGAAACTTGGGTAAAGTGCCTGCCCTAAGCCCCTGGGTTGGTGTTAAACACAGCCCATGCAGGGACACTGCAAAGGCAACTTTGTACCCAAACTGATAATGTTCTTTCCCTGGGAAACTTCCTTTTTCCCATCAGGCTTCTCTTCCTGCTCTTTGTATGACACACAGATCTCGTGTGTGGAGGCTGAATCATTTCTCTGAAGGACAGAGTTGATCTTAGGTCTGTGAATTGCATTTCTAACCAAATCAGAGACTCTCCTCTTTGTTCCTACCTAAACATGGGAGGTTATTTCTCTAATCAGGGTTAACTTTCATAAGAGCCCTTGGCAAAGTCATAACTTGTATTGTTTAGTTCAGTAACATCTCTGAAAACAGAGCAAGGTTCATAACCAAACCAAGAGCAAGAGTTTTTGTGCCATATCTGACTGAATAAGAAAGCAGTATTTACTTGGAAAGGATATATAAAATTTGGCTTTTCATTAAAACAGGTTTTTTTAACTTAATTTTTTTTAAAAAAAATATTGTTAAAAATACAGTTTTCAATTTAATTGCTGAAAATTTTGCATCCAGGGCCTAGCTTTGGAAGTTCTTTGCAGCTGACTTGCAGCACTATTAACACTTCTCATGTTTCTCTATTGCACTTGTCTAGTTTAATACCAGACAAGGAGCCGTGTGGGTGACAGCTCTATACCAACAAATCCTAACAGACAGATGCTATGATTTGATCCTGATATTCACTGTATGTTTTACTTAGTTCTACAATCAGGAATTAAAAATATAAACACATGCTTTTTTCCTGTATATATGTCCATAAAAAAGCCTGATCTGGTGTCACATAATAGTAATAGGAAGCTATTTTTAGACCAAATAAAGCAGGGGAACAATGACAATAATATGTTTCATGATACAAGAAAGCTGACATTGGCTGACATTCATCACCAGATCTTTCATCAGCACTTACCATCCCTAAATAAAACAGTAAGAAAAAACTTCCTCCTCCTATTAAGTGGCCCTTTATACAGAGGAGATCAAATTCAGCTGATAATGTCACCAGGAAGTGTGTGCAGTGTTTAAAATCCGGTTGACAGTGTAAATACTCCGTGTGGAGGCAGCTGTGGCAGGGGCACCTCCTGAGCCTGAGCACTGGGCGAGGTGTGAGGGGGAATCCTGGAGCCAGGGGAATCCAAGGAAGAGCAGAGAGCGCTGGCAGCTGTTCTGAGCAGCCCTGGGAGATTGCAGCTGAGCGGGGAGCACAACTGGCTGGGAATGCTCTGCACAGGGACCCAGGGGGCACTTCGCAGAGCAGGGCACTGCTTGTGGGACCCCAGCCCAGGGACTGCTCTGGGTCTCACCCAGTGGTGGGCACTCACCCCACAGCTGAAACCACTGTTCCTTCCTTAGGAAGTTCAACAAGGACAAATGTATGCTCTTGCACCTGGGAGAATATAATCCAGGGTGAGCTTCCTTCACTTAGCCAGCAACTGATACCCCATAGGAAGTTGTTCTTGAATTTGGAAGTGAAGGTGGTGAACGCAAGAACTGTGACCTGGCTAAAGTTCTATTTCAAAGAAAGTGGCAAGGCAGGAGAAATGTTGTAAGTGGTGTTCCTCTGGGGTTAGTCTTGGACTTGGTCTATTTGATATATTTACCAGTGTGGTAAGCTGGAATTCCAAGGTAAGACACATTGGGTGGCATGGCCAATGTTGAGGAAGACTGAGTTAATGTTCAAAAAGGATTAGGCTAACTTTTTTACCAGCTTGCTGGTGATGTCATAAAAATAAGTCTCATACTGTACAAACCAGATACTCTGGGTTCAATAATAACCTCACCTGTAACCTGGGGCTTTGTGAACTGAAGTAGCAGAGGCAGAAACAAACCTGAGTGCACATATCAGTATTGAATGTGATGGATACGATGAATGTGATAAAATATTGGGATATAACTGGGGTAGAAAACATAATGCAGTCTTGGAAGGTGAGAGGTTTATAACAATTTGAAGGAAATATTGATACCATTTTACAAGGAATGCTAACCTCTCTAGAGTATTTCTACAGTTGGGTGTATCTGTTTTCAGAAATATAGCTTAAACTGTGAGAGGTGTAAAGAGGAGCTATAGGATGAGCAAGGGAATGGAGCTTCAGCTTTTGAAGGGAAATTAGAAATGCCTCATGTACCCAAAATGGAGATTTCAAGGGTGATGAATCATTAAATACACTGGGAGCAAATACTGGTGAGTGGAAAGGTTCAGTGTCCATGATCACTGTAGCCTCTCTGCTGAGATCACTGACAAAGCTGCCATTTGTTGCCTGTTCAGTAGCTTTCTTTGTGATGTGGATAGTGGACTGGCATTTATTCCAGAAGTGCACAAAACTTTTGCGTGTGACACTGTCAAGAGGATGGCCAGTAAGGCTGTGCTTTTATTAGTACTGCAGAAAGTCTCAGCAGCCTCAAAGAACAAACACCATTTTTCAAATCTTGACTCAGATTACTTAGGAGAGAAAGAGATTTCTTTAACTGAGATGAACTTCCTGCTGTTTGGAGTGTTTGAGCTGGGCTGTGGTGGTGTCAGTGCCTTAGCCCTGCCCGAGGAGCCAGCTCGCCGTGCTGAGCTCTGGGTTTGCCTTGGGAGAGCTCTGTAAGCGCGGAGTGTGCTGACATCACGGTCCCGAGGGTGGCAGCTATTAGCTGCTAAGAATAGTTACAGGCAAACACAGAATAGAAAAATCAAATGTCTGCTTAAACCACCAGCGGATGGGGAGGCAAAGAGCTTCAGCTCAGCTGAGGCACTTTCTGTTTAAATGCAAGGGCAAGAACGTTGGGCGTCACCCGGGTGCAGGTGATGCTTTAGGATTCGTGGGAGAGCCCACAGAGACAAGTCCATCCCTGGTGCAGTTCCAGAACTGTCATGGTAAGTGAGCTTTTAATGCTTATTTCCCACTGTTTAGGTTATCTGATCTGAGTGATCTGTGTTTTGCAGTCCTTGATGTAACTATGGGATTCACAAGAACCATGTCAGTGTTACTGCCAGTATAATCACAGTTCTTTTCAAAGGTAAAACACAAAGCTATACTAATTTTTTCAAAATGGAGTGTTCAAGGTTAAGAAATAGTGTACAGTAAAACCTACATGTGGGCATAGATGGTGCCTCCAGTCTCCAAGTTCAGGAAAGTCTCCTGCTCATCCTGTGTTTTGGGGCTATTTGGCATAAATGTTACAACCTTTAGGCCTTGATTACATATTTATGATCTAAGACAGGCTTGAAGACAGAGGTCACATTTTAGGTTTGAACTTACTTCCAGTTTTGTAACGCAACCTTCTGTTTAATGTTTCTGTGGTATTAATAGGTTTTTCAGATATTAAACTGTTCCAAATTAAAGTTGATCTAATTAAAAGAAAACACATATAAATACAGAAGCAGTATAAGATGAAAGTTGAGATTAACACAGGACTGGGTGTCTCACAAACTTTGAAAATCTCATCTCGTCTTTTTCATACTAATTAGGCCATGGACAAAAATGTCCAACTAGGTTTATCAGTGCTCTTAGGAGATCTTCTAACCTGAGCTACTCCTAACAATATTTTTTACACTTCTTAACTTACTGTATAAAGGCAGGCAGGGTTAGGAATATAAAGCTGTGACTCTCCCAGACAAACACCAGAGATTCTCATTCCAAGTTACAAATTGGCCTGAAGCTCCCTTGGCCAGAGTATGATCTTTGTCTTACCCCTTTGTACTCACCCACACCAGCTTCATGGTGATTCAAGCCCATCAGAAATCACTTGTAACCATCACTGGTCCCCTTAGCAGGGAGAACAACCTGTTCCCCCTCCAAATTTGGCACCCTGACCCCAGCCTTCCTGGTTTGCAGCCAGTGCTCAGCAAAACTCACAAGTCTGCTTGTCCTGCAGAGCGTGGCTCAGGTCTGTGCCAGCCCCTGGCAGGAGCCTTCCCCAGAGGGAGTGAGGAGCTGGATGGATGTGCTGCTGCAGGATGTCAGAGTGTGCTAATGAAGCAACAGATCCATTAGAGTATTTAGCCATTTTGCAAGATCCAATTACAGGGAGTTTGGGAAGTATAAAACAGTTTGATTTTACCCTGTGCTTAGCCTGTAAAAGATGATGTCTCTAAAAGATACTCCCATCCTATCATTATTTCCATGTGCTGATTCATCTGTGTACAAATTTGTTTAGAACTAGGATTTGATTCTGCCCTATTGCTTATCAGTTTTTTGTAAATCTGTTTGATAATTGTTGTGGATAAAGATGAAGAATCCCTGGGTATTCTGCCTGCAGGTGTGACATGTAAAGTAGAAGTTTTTCTTGCAGATCAGAAGGCAGGACTGACGTAGGAATTATTGTCTAAAATTACATTGTCTCTGTTATGTAGGAATTCAGACAGTGATTGTGATAGTCCCTTTTGTCCTTTAAAAATGAGAATTTATGACTCAAAAGGTGTTATGCTGTCAGTCAGAAAATTTTTCCATTATACTGAATCTTATTTTTAATGGTGTAATATCCTGTTCTTTTAGGCGCAAGTGTGGTGTTTTGAATGCAAACTGATTTGCAGTCATTTTTTTCAGTCTGCAGAACAGACACCAAAACCCCAAAAAAATAAGATGTAAGAAATTCTATATACAGTGCTAGTATCCAGAGGGGTAAAATATAATATAATTTTTAAAAATTGAAGAATTTTTCCTAATTTCAAGGGTTTGTGAGTTTTATTTTTTTTAGGAAGAGGACTATGTTTAGGTGACTCTTACCTGAAGGAGCAGCATCCATAAAGAGAATTATAATAAGAAATAGAAATACAGGGAAGCTTTTATGAACTAAAGTGCATATGGCCAACTTCTTGTTTAGAAGGATTTCCTACTGCATTCATTTTTCCTTGCTGTATCCCCCAAGGGCTGACTGTCGCTGTCTCCTGCAGACAATGCAGCAACGCCCTGGTTTTGTACTGGGGAATGATTTTTGCATTCACAAGCTGTTTCGGTGTTCCAGAGCATTGCATTGTTCTAGCGTGGATTTATCGGAATTTTCATGGAAAAAGATGATTCTCTCTGGTCTGGGGGATGCCACCAGGGATACAGGCACATGCAGTAGCACAAACAGCTGAGATCTCGTGGCAGACTTCATGTCTGCTTGATGCTTTCCCTGATGGCCTTGACACCAATTATAATGTCAGCAGGGTAAAACAGCCTTTGCAAAATGTGATTTTCCCTTGGAATGCTGGCAAAGTAATGCTGCTGTGGCATAAACTTCTGTAGGTGGTGGCATTCTCTCATATGTTCTGCTTTCAGGGTTAAATACAGAGTTGTACAAAACACTCCCAGCAAGAAGTAGAAGTACCTGAGCCCTGTGGCCTCTGACTTCAGCTGAGCAGTCAGACCCCTGTCCTTTGCTTTTTTGTGTGCAAATGGACCTGCCATGTATAGAAATGATCTCAGCTGAAATTGAAGCAGTGTAGAAAACAAAACTGGGTAAATGTCTGTGAATGGATCTATTTGATTTTTATAGAAAATATAAGAATGGTGGACTTAAATAACAGAATTAGGGTAAAAGTCTTTGTAAAATACCTGTGGAAGTACATATTAATCAGTTTTACATGTGCCAAACTCTATTCTATTGAAATGATGAACAATTCAACAAAATATATTCCTGGAATGTACTTCGATCCAATAGCAGGAAGCTGAGTCCAGACAGAGTCAGACTGGAAATGAGGCATGTGTCCATTCGTGTGGGCCACTGGCATATCTGGAGAAGAAATGTGAATGTTTCACATGCACAGTAAGCTGAGGGTTTGGCCACATAAGACTACACACGTGTAATCTGAATTAATATTGGCCAGTTAAGGGATCTGATGCACAAAATTCTCAGGGAATACAGTTGTCTGTTACTGTAAAGTGCCAGACTGAGAGATCAGAATAATCTCTGTGGCTGGAAAATCCACTGATCTGTAGCAGTAGCTCTGTTCTGTATGTGCATGGCAGACAGAGAACAAAAAAAGGTGTTAATTCTACTGCAGAATAAAATATTAATGGTCCTGTCTTACCACAAATTTTCACAAAATTAGATAGTTAGATCATGTCAAACCTTGGCTCATCACCAGGACTACTTGCCATAAAACTTCTGACATCAGCAGAGGGACACCTGTCTTAAAGTGAAATTGGAAGATTCTCTAATGTGTAAGTTTGTGAGATAGAGTCCTTATCCACAGCACTCATGTTGCCAGCAGTGTTGTTTGTTTGAACTAATGCTGCAGTTTGGATCTGGTCGTTGATGCTGATCTCAACTTAGATGTAGGACATAAACTGAATACATTACATTTTGTAAAGCGCCTCACCAGAATTCTCTGATGCAAACACCAAAGCTGAAGTAAATGGGAGCAGGCAGTTCTCAGCCTGAGGTGCCAAACCATTAGAAATTCCAGGTTCCTAAATGTAAATGTAGGAACCAAGCTGAAAGGTGTCTCAAAAATATAGCCAAAGATTTATACTATTCTGACAACACACTGGAATCAGCTATTACTGCTGACACTGAGCCAAACCCAGCGAAGGAGTCCTTTGATGTATTTCTAGATACATGTTAAGTTTAGTGTCCTGTCACTGCATCTGTTCACCACCATCCTCTCAGAAAAAAAGCCCTGAGAAGGCTGTTTTTGTTTTTTAATCGTTAACTCTGCACTGCTGTGCCTTCCTTCCTCTCTGAGCTTCCCTTTTGTGCAGATGAAACCTGGCGATGCAGTGTTTGCCTATAGGCGTCCTTTTTCCTGCAAACACAGAAAACCCTGAAGAACAAATAAACTGTTTAAGTTGCTGATCCTGCATGTTTGCAAATTCATTGGGAGATTTGGCTCACATGTAAGGACACAAGGATCCGGCTCCTAGGGAATAAACGTCAAAGAACATGAAAAGAAAAGCCTTGGTAGGCACTGGGACTATAAGAACAAAGAGTGCTTCCAAACTGCAGTAGTAAAACCACTGGGAAATGTGGGATAGTCTGACAGAAGTGGTAAGAATGATGGTTCTGAGTCAGGCACTGAATCAGAAAGAGAAAAAAAAAAAAAAAAAAAAAAAAAAAAAAAAAAAAGAAAGAAGAGGCTTGATCTAAGTGAATTAAAGCCACTTATATTCCTGGAAATGAATTATTTCCTCTTTATCAAAAAAGGAAAAAAACACAAAGAGGTTAAGAATGTAATTACATGTCGCAGAAAGAATTATATGGCAATTTCTGTCTCCCAGGCTTGTGTTCAGGGTACAGACCAAAACTCTGATACGCTGCCTGACTTCTGCCATGTCTCAGCAGTGTTGCCTGTGCTGCCTATTTACTTTTCAGCACTTCCTCTGAGAGGCTTTCTTTTAGCTTTCAGAGGAATCTCTGGGTATTATTCTGTGTCCAGAATAAACAGAAAGCACAGCACTGTCTTCTGTGCATAATCCCTCTCCTTCCCCTGTGCATTTACAAATATTGTAGAGAAACAGAACGATCACAGAAGTGGCTGTGTTAGAGATCGCTCAGTGCTGAGGACTCGGTTCCTGCTTTGTCAGGGAGTTCAGGCGTGTCTGTGACATCATTTTCTGTTTACCTCGCCGAGGCTCCAAGGAAGTACCAAAGCCTATGAACCATCTCCCCTCTTTGCCATCTCAGAATATTTTCTCTCTGTCCATCTCTGCCTGGACACAGAGTGCCTGGGCACTGTGGCAGGGGTGTTTGCAATGCCCACTGATGTTTTGCCCAGTCATATGTCAGGAGGGAGCGTGCTCCCGCTGGTATGAACAGCATGACCACGCAGGAGGAGGAACAGTAACTGCATTATGTCCTTCAGAAGATGGATGGAAGGGAGAGGGAAGATGGTTTTGTGAGCTGTGTTTCAGGGTCTTCCTTGCTCATCAGTTGCATGACATTGCTGTGTTTTTTGCACAGTGTTTACAAACAGAATTAAATCAAGGTTGTAAACCAGAAAACCGTATTCATGTGCTTTGTAGATTGATGACAGACTGCATAAAATGCTGAAAAATAGATCAGCTGCAATTAGTCTTTAAAGAACTTAATCACCAATGTGAAACTGACAACCAGGATTTCAAATAGTTAACCTCCTTCTGTCCTATATGCTCACTGTCTTTTTGTGTTGTGTGGTTTGTTTTTCAGTTTGCAGGATGTTTTTGGGTTTTTGTGCTTGTTTTTTTTTAATGGATGGAAGCTGTTTGGAAATAAATATACTAAGACTCAGTTATCCCTAAAACTTTATCATTTAATGACAAAAAATCCATTTGCATACGAATGCACAGAGGTTGCTGCACTGAGCATATCCAGACTCTGCCAATCAGAAAGGGGCTAATCACTCTTAATTGGCTGAAGGGTGGAAAAAGATTTCCTACAGACTCTTTTCTGGCTCTCCTGGTATAATGCCATGAGGTAGATGATGCTGCTATATCACAGAGCCAACCAGATTAAATTCAGATTATAAAAACAACCCCAAAAGTATTATGGAGTTGCAAACATCATTCTCTTATTATCCCAAAGAAAGTTTATTTCTCGCCAGTTCCCTTGAGAGAAGAGTTAAAAATTGCCCTTTTATGGGAAGACAACTGCCAAAAAATCCCCAGAAAAAGCAATCTGAGCATGGGCAGGGCCAGCTGGAGCCAGGCAGCGGGACTGGGGCTGGCGAGGCCCTGAAACAAAACTGTGCAGCAGAAGCTGCTGCAGAGCTTCCCTGGCAGGTGCTGCTTGGAGAAGCCTGAGACAGCCTGGCCTGTGGGAGTCCAAGATGAAGCAAAGTGAACAGGAATGAAAGAAAAAAAGGCAGGAGAACAGTGGAAAAGGAAATATTCTTTACTTTGTCTGCTGGAAAGATCAAACCCCTGGTGCAGGGGTTTGAAGAATGCTTTGTCTTAGGCCCTGACTCTCCCCAAGCCAATTTAAGTCACCAGTTTGATACACAGGGATGTCAATAAGCACCAACCCCGTGCTTCCCTCCTCACACAGACACACATTTCTGCTGGATTCTTGCTCTTTGTCACAGTGGTGAACCAACACTGCTAAAACACCATCTGTTTGCTGTGTCAAGGGAACCAGCTACCACTGCTGCCACGTCACTAAATCACATTACAACCCTCGGTCTAATGACATTTGTATAGATCTCCAGCTCTCTACTGTTTGCCACTAATCAGGGTAGTCTGAAGATAATCATGCAGGGACATTATCCCATTTCTGCCTTAGCTACTCATTTCTGCAGTGCACACATAAGCCAATATGGCTTGACTTCTCCAATTCCTCTTGCTATATTTATTTGTCTTTCTTTTAGCAGAAATCTAAAATCTAATCAATTTGTCTTTCTTTTAAAGATCGAGGGATCTTTATTTTTGAGGGATTGATTGATTGCATCTTCATTGATTGAGAGATCAATGAGGTTCCCGTGCCAGGTCTATTGCTCAACTCTCCACTTCCCTGTTGCAGTGGGATCTTGCAGGAAACTTGGAGAAATCCAAAGAACAGCCAAACCTCTTCTCATACTTGCTCTGAGAAGCCTACCCTGCCTGTGTAATAGGCACTGTTGAACATGATTTAGCCTTAAAAGATTAAATATATTTTTGTTACATCCCAATAGAGACAATGTTAGGGTCCATATTAGCACTACTGAGTGTTCATTTGTTCTTTCTGTTTTAGCATTGCAAAAAAATTAGGTGAACTTTCTTCCCCATTACAGGTGCTTGAAACTGCAATGAATTTCATAAAATGAATGGAATTATTTAGGATTTTAATCAATGGAGCTTCAGAATTTAACCAGCCATCTTAAAACCATTGTATTTATTTCTAAGATTCAAAATGTTACATTAATAATTTAAACAATTGTAGAGAATATCCTGTTATATTGACCTTGAAAATGCTGTTAAACATAGTAAATACAAAACATTTGCTTCCTAAAATGAAAAATAAAATGCTCAGTCACTTAGAGCTTCACATGGAAATCATCAGGAAAACAGCTCCTGTTCTAAATGGAGCTGTCAAACTGACAGGTTGCAAAAGAAACCTATTCCCAGCTATTCAGTAGTAACAAAAGATCAAGACGATCCAGTTTCATCAGACCATCAAAGAGGGAGACTTGAATTTGTTGAATTCAAATCAGTTTTCTCTGTTTGCTCACTTAGGCTGGTCCTAACTGCAGGATCTAAGAAATTCGTAATAAACTGAGCTGTTACTCATTCCAAGAACATCAAATAGCTGTCAATTATAAGGTGGCAGAGACTTGAATAAAAATGCAACTGCCTTTTTTGAGAAATACTTTGGGTTGATCACAGTCACTTTGACGTAAGATTCTCTGCATGTGCAATTAGCAACTCATTCTGGCAGTTTCCTTATGGGAATTTTTCCAGGGATATTTGATGCAAATGTCTCTGAGAATCAGCTGTGGATGCACTATGAGGATCATTTAGAAATCTTTTTCTGGAAAAGACACCTCTGTGTCTGCTACAGTTTAAACAAGAATGTACACCTTTATCAATTCTGACCCTTTGTCCCTGTTCAGTGTTCAGCTCCACCACTCTACTCGAGCCTTTTCTTCTTCGGAGTAGTGGAAACCTTGGGGATTTTCCACTTGCTTGTTAACGTATTTGCCAGGATACTTGGGGCTTCTTCACAAAGGTGCTACTGCTCTGCTGATTGACATTCAGCATGGGCAGGCAGAGCAGGCCAAAGAAAGAAGCAACAAGCCAGGAAGGAACAAAAACCTTTCAATCTTGAGTTCTTATTCCAAGTGTCTTTGAATCAGCAGCTCTGGGCCCATCCCAGCTGTTGAAGGAACGCCAGTTCCGAGCCGTGAGTGAATAAGGTGTGTGCGGGGGCGACTGCTTCCCTGTCATTTGTCAGAAGCCTCATTTCAAAAAGTGCCTCTTTCGCTGCGTTACAGGAGCTTGAATGGCTCAGAGGAGCTGGGAATGGCTCACAGAGGCTTTTTGTTCGTGGCCTGTTGCCCAGTGCAACCCAGCCCAGGCCACGAGTGACCAGGAGCAGTTGCCGTGTCAGCACAGCCTGAGGGATGATGTGAGCCGTGCCTCGGCCCAGCTCCAGCAGAAGGGGCATCACAAAAGCCAGCACTGCCCTTGTCCCCGAGTGACTCTCCTGCAAGCCAGGGCTGGTTTGGGGCAGGGCAGAGCCGAGGCTCTGGAGGAGCAGCTGCCTCCTGCCTCGCATCCTTGCCTGCACCCAGAGGGGAGCAGCAGCCTGCGGAGCTGTCAGGCTGATGCCTTCCCCAGCACCGGGATGACACGCAGTGAAAACAGGCTGGCAACGGGAACAGGAATCAGGAGCGTCTTGGGTTAGGAGCACGGGTATCTGCTGGTGAAACACACACACAAGAGCATGAATGGTTTCATTCAGAGTTTTGGACCAAAGCCCTTTGTACCTGAGGAAAATCATTAGCACACCACTAGCTCTCATGCATTAAAATGGAAATTACTTCTTTATTGTAATCTCTAATTTTATTTAATGTTTTTACTATTTCTTTTTTGTAGTTTGCTTGTTTAGTCTCTCATACTGGTCATTTCCACTCTGCTTATATTTAATTTCACTCCTTTTGAGTTTGCTCGCTTGTTCTTCCATCTGAAAAGCTCACGCGTTGGGTAACTTGCTCAGCAGCAAGGATAGAAGGAAACAGGTGGGCAAGCAATCTGAATTCTGATTTTGGCTCTGCCACTGGTTGCTTGGCAAGCTGTTTACACCACTCTGTGCCTTACTTTCCCAGAGAAAGAGATTCATAGTTGAAGAACAGTTCAAAATCTTTGACAAAAAAAGAACCCTGAAACTACTTAGTGCTATTTACTGAAGGAAAACACACGTAAACCCAAGTATTTTATTCCATGTGCTCCTTAAAATGTCTACCAGTTAAACCCAGTAAGCATCTGTTCATTTTTCTTTCTGAATTAGTTCTAAATGTTTAGTCATCATCATTGATGCACACATCCAAACCACCACAGACATCTTAGCCTTCGACCTGCAAAAGATCCCAAATGTTCTGATTCTTCAGGTGTCATATGCAAGTAGCAAATCCTAGTAACTCCTGAGACAGCTACAGTAGAGATCTGCACTGGCACTGCCGAGGGTATGAACTGCTCTCTCCTTAAACTTTAATGTTCTCTCTATTCCCTCCCTCCCCAGTTTAATTTGGATGAAGTGTTCACCAGCAGGGCACAGCGGTTTGTTAAGTGCACAGTTGTTACATAACTTTATATTACTTACAGCCCTATAAAAGTCTTGCAGATAACAGCAGAGACGGTGTCATTCCTCTACCGTGTTCCTCCACACTGCCATTTCCAGTATCATTAATTCACAACTGAATCCCTTTTCCCTCAGGAGTGGCTGGGGTCAGAGCAACACTGTCGATGACGATGGAGGTAAAGAGCCAGCAGCAGCATTATGTTGAAAAGCTTCCTAAAAACGGTCTCTGTCTCCTTGCCGACCTGGAAACCCAGCCTCTTGTATCAGATTTCCTGATTCATGACCATAAAACTCTTTGGGTACCAAAAGTTTTGTAAGTTAAATGGCAAAACTACAAGCTCACTGCTGACAGCTTGGTGTATGCTCAGCCTCAAAGTCCAGGGGAAGATGAAATACAGCTGTAATTATTCTGAATGCAACCCTGGACTGCAAGTGAGTATTTTTTGCTGCACTGTGCCCAAGGGTTAGCTTTGATTCCAAAAGTGAATTTGTGAACTTTACTGTAATGCAACTGCAACTCACAGGTTAAATTCTTGGTTCATTTTCCTGATTTTCACCCAAGCATTTGCCAGTGTGGCACCTGGGAGCTTGGTGTTCTGCAGCCTGCAGGAAGCTGCCAAGAACTGTGCTCGAGGGGACAGTGTTGAGGTTATGTGCAGCAGGGCTTCGGATGTGAATATGTTTGTGGGTGGCACTGTGGGGATACACATACTGAAAAATATTATACCTGTGATTTCCTAAGATTGGGTAGCAGTGGAATGCAAGAACCTTTCATTAAAAATGTGAAAAGCAATTTGGCTTTGTTGTGATTAGAAAGTGGCTTATATTTGTAAGAATTTCTAAAGGTAATTAATGTACCTGATCATGCTTATTCAGTTGGCTTCCTGTCTTGTTCCATGAAAAGGCCAAACAATTCCTGAACAGACTGAACAAAATAATACTTCTTTAGTACTCCTTTCTTCCTAATTCCCCACTTTTATAACCCATGTCAGTTACTGAATGCTTTGTTAAGCTGCTTTCATGACTATTCATTTTCACTTTTGTCTCCACGCATTACACTTTATACCTGGCACACAACTTTAATGTACATTATACTCTTCATTTGTTGAGGAAGTAGCTGAAAACTCAGAAAAAGTGATCACTGGCTGTTCTCTGGGCAGCACATTAATCCTTGTTTGCTCCCTACTGCACACACTGTAAAATTCTGGGGGGTTAGGATTAGGTTTGGTATATGGTAAAGTAAGAGTAATTTCCGAAGCAGGATGTAGAAAACGCCATGCTCAGGATAGGTGGAGGAAGACCTACTTGGCTGAAAAGGACTGTGAGATTTTTCAAACTGAGAGTTAAAAAGGGATCTTCGTTGTTTCTGCCCCTCCCATCTGCTATTCTCTGCAGCCGAAAATGGGGCATAAAGACAGCACAGTGACGTTTGAGCAGACAGCACTTTATGGACGTGTCTATTACAATTCCACACCCACGGCAGAATTTTCTCCCTGGCCAGGGCAGGCAAAGGTGCTGCCACAGTTAGAGCTGACGTGAGGCTTCTTTCCCTGAGTCTGGCATTTGTAGGCAGACTCTTACATTTTTCTGTGTGGGTTTTGAATAAGATTCCCCTTCCTCTGCTTCCTTACTCCTCTTCCCCTCCAGAAGGAATCCGAGGATTTGTAAAACACACTGTGGAGTTTTCTCAGCCCTCACGTGCCATCCGTGCCAGTGGGCTGGGCTGCAGCAGCAGAGAACGTGCAGGAGCACCGTGATTGAGATGAGCTTTGCCTTTGCCTCACCGAGTCATCTCAGACAGCGGTGAAATACCCTGCAAATTACATCAGTGAAATACCCTGCAAATTACAGCGAGCACGTGAAACCCACGACTGATCCCAGTGCCAGACTGATCTTAGAAGGGAGCACCACAGATCAAATGGCTTTTTCAGCCCCTTTGATTTCTGCCACTGTTCTTTTACAATGGGCACTTTCAGCTGTTCCCGAGTATCCTTCATCATTTTATCTGAAAGAAATACTAATATATCCAGAAATACGTGCATATACACAGGCTGCATGTAAAGCATCTATCCATATATCCCCACTCCCCTTTCTTCTGTTTAAATAGTGTTCAGCAATTGTTCAGTTCTCTTGAAAGGATGAGTCACCTGCAGCTGCACAATGATCCAGCTGTGTAGATTGATCAATTATTTTACTGGACCTCAAAAAGCAAATACACTCACATCTACTGTCATTATTCTGCTTTGTGCTTATATTTCCTTAATTTTTAATTTGAATTAAATATTAGAAAATTATCATGAGGATATAAAAGGAACTGCTGGATTGACAGCCCTAGAAGTTGAGGTTCCCTGTTTCTTGGTAGCACAGGGACACTTGTAAGACACAGCAAGGATGTTCCCCTCCACCTGCCCCATTAAACAGTGACCTGTGGCCCAGAGCTGGTGCTGAGCAGCCAGCGCAGGTGCCTTACACATTCCTTCTGGGAATTCTAGAGAGACACGGACACAACGTGAACTGAACTTCCACCTCAAATGCTTCTCATGTGGAGCATCACTGGTGTGCAGAGAGATCACCACTCCCTGGTGCTGTGAAAGGCCACTCTGCACCAGCTGTGGGGTGACAGAAGAGCAGTGGGAGAGAAAAGGATCTGTGCCCTGAGAAAGCAGAGGGGTCTGGAAGCAAGGAGTGAATGTTAGACTCCAGAGAGAGTAAAACCAGGAGACTGAAGGTAAAGCACAAAAACCTTTGCTGTCATATTTAGGAATGAACTGAGGAAGGGATATCTGAAGGAGGATATGTTTTCCATCATGTATATAGAATATAAAGATAATTTGTGTAATCCTGCTTAACAGAGTAATTAAATCAGTAAATTAAGTGTACTTTTAAGTCTTGTGCTCTCCATAAGATTTGAATAAAATGAAGTGAGATTGCTCACTAATTAATAAAAGGTTAGGTACCATTTTAGTTCCTAGATCTGGAAAGAAAGATGCAAGGTGAGGTAGAAGAGATGTAGATTAGCACATCTCACCTGAAGAGCTGCAGACTGCAGTGGCACAAGAGCTGTCAGACATTAACAAAGAAAAAGGATAAAGCAAAGGCAGCAGTGCAGCTGTGGGGAAGGACAGTGACACAAACAACCCTGAAAGGAAACCAGCCTCCCCACTGTAGAGCTGTCAAGGAAGTGGACTGCCCCTTTGGTGAATTAATTTTAAAGTCTGAATGAGCAATTTATTTTTTCTTTTGTTTTCCTGAAGTCAGTCAAAGGGGTCGTGTGATTCAGTCACACCAGTGCAGGGGATTCCCTCTGGATCTATGTCTCTTAGCTATGGGTTGTTTTTTTTTTCCTTTGCCTTGTCTCCTGAGGAAACATGACACCTTCATGTGTATCCTGAAGTGTTTTGGGAAGCAATTAGATAATGGGCTAATGAAATGTGGGGGCTTTCTGGTACAGGCAAAGTACCAGGCTGACAGTGAACCCTGCGTTTCTCTGGAACCAAGAAAAGACATGCAGAGACTCTGGTGGTAATTTTAGTCATTTAGATTATAGGTGTCTCTGTCCATCTTTGTGCCTTTTAGCCTCAGCCCTGCTGAGACTAGGAAGTTTTTTAGAAAATGTCTCCTTGCTTCCCCATACCCACTCACTGATCTAACATGTTGTTTCACAAATTTCCATCAAAAGGGTGTTTAAGGTGCTGCTGGTGCTGTCCTGGCTGAGACTTCTAGTGACAGCTGAATCAGCACTATCTCCAAACAGGTTCCCTTCCTCTGCCTTCCCTTTGGAGGTGTTTCAGACTCAGTGGGCAAGAATCCAAGCACTGCAGGCCTCCAGCAGCATTTAATCTATCAGAAACCAAAGTTGCTGTGTTGGCTGTAGTAGCTCATAATTCAAAGGGAACATGTTAGAGAAACTGATCTGGATATTGATTTTAAAAACTAATCTGGCACTGTGTCCCAAGATTTCTCTTCCACTGCAGAACAAATTGATGCCTCATATAAATTCTAAAATAATACAAAGCATATTGCAGAACTGGCGTAAGAACGGCTCCTTTAGGGGTAGCTCTGATTTTGCAGAGTGGGGTTTGGCATGTGAAACCAGTGATCAGAAGCCGAACTGGATAAAAGCTAGTGATAAAACACTGCCAGCAGGAGAACTGGGGATTTCTATTTCATTAGGAATTTGTAACTCCATCTAATAAATGACTGAACTGACTAACCAGTGGGTGATACGAGTTTTACAAGGAGGGGCAGTTGCTGTTATTTGTACTGGTTGATCCAAGACAAGATTTTCCTGTTTGCCTTGGACCACCACGGCCACATCAATGCCACCCTGCAGAGTGAGTTCCCATGTGGAGAACCCTGTCCTGTGTGCTTCATTTTCACTGCCTGCAACTGAGAAATCTTCCCTGTCTCCCAAATGAGTCATAAGGATAAATTATGTAATTTTAAATGGTTTAGTTAGTACTGGAAGGACTAAACCTGATAATTGAATAATATGTAACTACCCAAATACCATCTGAACTTTTCTAGGGCTTTCCTTGCTGCCCGTTTTCCAGAGTTGTTTGAAAACGGATGAGAACTGGTGTGCTCTTTCTGGGATGGTATCTTGTCAGTAATCACTCCTCAGGGTTCTGAAGATTGTGTTAGGAAGAATGTAAGGAAACAAGCATATTTTGAGGGAGAACTATCCTTGCACCAATTTCTCCCCTTTATAAAAATCTAACTTACTTATATGGTGATACAGTGACTCTGAGACAAGTGTATTTTCCTCAAGTATGGGCCAACAAAATCAAGCCCATTCCTTGTTGATTTTTGCTTTGTGATCACTCATTAAATGCAAAGTAAACACATTGCTGAATGGCATCTGTCCTTTGGATAAATGGAGAACAGGAGTATTGCAGTGCAGGGAATCACAACACAGACTTTGCAACCAGGACAGAGCTATTAAAATCATAGGCTTGAGTCAGTTAGGGAACGTGCATGGTTTTTAAGACTGATTTAGGGTAAGCAATGAGCTGTTTCATTACAGTATGTACTGTATGTTCCAGCACGTGCTGTCATTAATACTGAGCCATATACCAGTAACACACTAATAGCTCAAAGATTGCTTTACTCACAGAAGTTTTGGTACTCACGGAAAATATTTTGCAAAAATTCAACAGTTTGTGTTGCTGAGGGTGTGGCAGACCCGTGCTGAGAAGATGGATGGTGCAAGTGTGCCATGTGGATGTGGGATTGCAGCTTTGTGGGGAATACCCAGGATTTGAGTACCTATTCAACACTTCACTTTTTTTCCCCCCACATTACTGATCTGCGAGGTTCAGTGGAGTCAGTCCTTGCTACTGCCCAAAGCAGTCCCACCGCCACTCATGGTTGTCACCCACAGGGCCCACATTCCCTGGTGTCCCTATTCCACTTGTCCCGTGTCCCCCGCCCGGGTCCCGTCCCTCATGTTGCCATCCCCGTGTCCCCATCCCCATGTCCCCATTCCTAATGTCCCCATCCCCAGTGTCCCCAACCCGTGTCCCATCCCCAGTGTCCCCTCCCCGTGTTCCCCATCCCATGTCCCCATCCCCATGTCCCCATTCCTAATGTCCCCAGTGTCCCCAACCCCGCGTCCCCCTCCCCGTGTCCCCATCCCCAGTGTCCCCATCCCCAGTGTCCCCCTCCCCGTGTGCCCCATCCCCGTGTCCCCATTCCCAATGTCCCCATTCCCAGTGTCCCCATCCCTGTGTCCCCATTCCCCGTGTCCCACATTCCCCGTGTCCCCACATTCCCCGTGTCCCCTCCCCGTGTCCCCATATTCCCCGTGTCCCCCTCCCCGTGTCCCCACATTCCCCGTGTTCCCCTCCCCGTGTCCCCATATTCCCCGTGTCCCTACATTCCCCGGGTCCCCCTCCCCGTGTCCCGTGTCCCCCTCCCCGTGTCCCCCTCCCGTGTCCCCATATTCCCAGTGTCCCCCTCCCCGTGTCCCCATATTCCCGGTGTCCCCCTCCCCGTGTTCCCCATCCCCTCGCGGTGACAGAAGCGCCGCCCGCAGGGGGCGTGGCGCTGTGCGCGCTCTGACGTCACGCGGCGCTGCCATGGCAACGCCCGTCACGTTGTCCGGTCCATGCGGGCGGGGCGGAGCCGCTCCCGCCCCAGCAGCGCCATGGCGGCGGCTCGGTGACACCGCGCTCCGCGGCCGCCCGGACACCGCAGGTACCTCCGCCCGGGGCATGGCCCCGCGCCCGGGCTCTGCCCGCGGCCGGCTCTGCCCATCTCCCGCGCCTCCGCGCGGCCGCCCCAGGGCGGTGCCCGGTCCCCCCGCGGCTCCGCTCGCCGCTCCGGGGCCGGGGAACCTCGGCCGGGCGGGGCCGCGTGGGGCCGCGGGCCGCGCTTCCCGGCGCGGCGGCAGCGCCGGCCGCTCCCGCGGGCGGGCGGCAGGCTCCAGTGCGCTGCCCGCCCGGGCCGCGGAGCCCGGGGACGGGCTCGGCCCCGGCGGGGCGGGCTCGGGGTCCGCAGTCCCGGGGAGGGTCCCGGGTAGGTCCCGGTGCCGCGTCCGGCGCTGCCCCCGAGGGGCCGCCCGGGAGGCGCCGCGCCCGCCCCGCCCCGTGGGCGGCCCCATCCGCGGCGCTGGGGGGGCATGGGCGGCACCACCGCAGCGCCGGGGGGGCGTGAGGGAGGGAGGCAGCGCTCGGGCGGCGCCGCGGGCAGCGGCCCCAGCACCGTGAGACCCCGGCAGGTGAAGCCCCCGGCAGGTGAAGCCCCGGCGGGCAGAGCCCCGCGGGGCGAGGGCGCGGCCCCGGGCTCCGCGGGCAGCGGCGGGATGGGCGGGCGGCATCACCCGGTGCCGTCCCGCCCGGCCCGGAGCGCGGGCACAGCGCCCGGATCGCACGGGGAAGGGCGGGGCCGGGGGGCCGAGGGTCCCCGAGGGTCCCCGAGGCGGTGCCCGAGACGGGGGGTGCGGAAGGGAGGCAGCGGCTCGGCACCCCGGGCTGGGGGCGAGCAACGGGCGGGGCGGGGGCAGCGACCCCGGGGCTGCGGGCGCCGCGGGTCCCCCGGCCGGGGAGGAGCTGCGGGCTCGGCCGGGGCCGGGCTGGGCAGTGCCGGCCGGGGCGCGGGGCGTGCGGGGCTCTCGGCAGCATCGGCCCGAGCGCGCTTGCGGGCACTCTGTGCCGCGGGCAGCAACAGGCGGCTCCAGGCTTGCGGAACAGCTGGGGACGCTCCGCTCTCGGTCCCTACCTGGCTAGAGCAAGCCAGCTTCCTTTGGGTTTCTGCATTCCATGAATCGGCTTTGTGGCGAGGGGCTGTGCCTTGCATGCCTCGCGTGACTGTTCTGACAAAGGTGAATCGGAAGGTGCTCCCTGTCTTTATGAAAAGTGCAAAGTCATTAGGTGCTTTTCGTGTCATACTTTGTAGATATTGCTCGTTTCCCCATCCAGATTTATTTTACTTTTTTAAATTCTGCTTTTTTTATTTTTGCACTTGTTGCTGAAATTATCATCTTCTTTAATTTTTAGTTTGATTTCTGTTGGAAATTGCAAAAAGCATCCAAATTGCTACTATCTATAGAAGTGGTGGAATAGTTTATGCTGTAATATTATCTAAACTAATGCAGAATAAGCCTCTGATCCGTTCCCTCCTGTTAATTATACAGTTGAGAATGTTGTCTTTTATTAGACTGGTTACTGTAGCTTGGAAAGTACATGATTTTCCAGGGTGGTTTTCAGTTCTGAAATAGAAGCAGGGTAAGTCTCAAAGCTAAGTATGAGCTGAGGAAAAAAGTGCTTAATTTAATTAGGTATAATCAGTTTCTGAAGCAAGAGAGGAGTAGATGGTCCTCTGCTGGGGGAGAGTACTGGGTAAGGAAGGGGAAAGAATGGCAAATGGTGCAGGGAGAGGAGACGGGTACCAGGCTGTAAAACCCGCTGTGAAAGCACAGGCAGAGATGAAAACTGCTGTAGCAATAGCAGGGACATGAGTCTGCAAAGTCATGGGAGTGTTCAGAGGAAAACCTGAAGCTGCTTCCTGACTTCTGTTAGAAATATGGGAAGTGATGTAAAAGATGGTCACTAACCTGACAATGAAATGTCAGCTACAGGAGGTGCAATTACTGCTTGGAGCTGGGGGAAGTCTGAAGCCGTGCTAACAGGAATAATAACTATCAACAAATTAAGATGAAACAAACCACATGACAAGCACACACAGTCCTGAAAGTCTCTTAATGGGATGGGAATCTTCAGTGGGTTTTTGCAGTGTTTGTTTGTGATCTTGAAGCACGATTGCTGTGGTGAAGTTAATTTGTGCTTCCAAAGAACAGACTGATGTTATCTTGGAAGGGGGCTAGGGCAATGAGGGAGATCGTAAGTATATGCATATGGCTCACTGTGTGTCTGCTCTGGCAAACTATATTTTGAATTATTATTTCTCTAAAATGAGTAATTTTCACAGTGGATCATGTAGATGGGTTATACCGATTTAACTAAGGCTGCTGTAATAGTATATGGTATATACCTTTCCCCTGTTAAATCATGAAAAAATTGAGTATCAGGTTACAGATGCATCTTTTTCTCTCTTCTGTATTGCTGAAGTGCTACAGCAAATAGCTGCTGCTCTATTTCTACTTCAGCCCTTTCCTGAGTGCTTAGAAAGTTGGTCTTGATTAACTGCTCAGGTCATTTAAATCTTAAGTAAAAAATCGTTGGCTACAAATGTCATGTGTTGGCTAATGAAAGTTTCAACTGTATTTTCATGTTGCTTAGGTGCCGACTAATGTGTCTTGTGTTTAATTTGTCCAAGTGTTTTAATTTTCAAGCTTCTAAAGAAAAATGTAGGACTCAAAAACTTAACTAGAAAACCTTGGAAAATATTTTTGAATACAGAACTGTGTAGTTCTCTCCTGGACCATTATGAAATGTTAAAAAATTGCACAAAATTTATGAATATAAGATTTTGAAGGTGAATAAGAAGTACAGATTTTAAAAATCCCCACAATATGTAGAGAAGTGATCTTCTTCAGTTACTCTTTTTTCTGCTAGAATCTTTAATTTATGACTATTGTGTGGTAACACGAAGGCAGTCATTTATATTTTTTTTATCTCAAAGTCACTTTGAAATGTCTTACGGAACTAGTAAGAAATTCAAAATCTCTGAGCCTGACGTGCAGTGCATGCTCCTAGAATGTAAATATCGGGACAGTGATAATGCAGTGATTGTGTTTTGTACTTAACACTGTCTGGAAATATCAATGCTCAGATTAATGCAGCTCCCAAGTGCCTGGAACCAAATGCTGTTTAGAAAGTACGCATAGTATTGCTAATCAAGAAAACATTTCTTAAGTTCCACCAAAATTTTTCTCTTTTCTAATTGGATGCAGACCTGTCACTTACTTCATCTTCTGAAGTGTGTAATTAAATTTAGTTGTTATTGTTTCTTGCTCGTATGAAACTTCTGTGTTTTGCAACGCTGAGTTTTGTAATAGAATTTACGTGAAAGATCCCGAGCAGAACTAAAGGAAATGCTCCTGAAAACAGGGAATGTGTGCTGTTCTCTGGAGGCTGTGCTCTGGTCCCTGGTGTTAGTGCAGAGGGCTTCTCAGAGCGCTCTGGCTGGCAGGAGGCTGGGCTGCACCAAGCTGCAGCTTTAGTTCAAGGGGTGGCACTGTTCAGGTGTGGGCTCGTGTCTTTGGACAGCAGAGAGCCTGAGAGAGAAGGGCAGGAGGGGAACTCGTGAGTGCTTTGGGTGAATGCCAGCTTGGTGGCACAGTGACGGTGCATGTGCAGATCCTTGCGAGTCGCTGAGTTACTGTGGGGCAGTGCCATAGACAGAGCTGGGCTGAGGGCCTGGGAAAGCCAGAATTAACACAAGTACAGATGGACCTTGGCACACAAATACTTATGCAGTTCATTGAAGATGGTTTCGTTTCCTTTGAGGCGTCTCAGCTTCCAAAAGTTTGTGAAATGCTGACACACGCTAAGCCAAATTTGATTCGGTTACTGTAACTCTTGCGATCTCCTGCCTTCTAAAAGGGCTTAAACTGGAAAGAAGGGGAAAGATGGAAGTGCCTGATTGTATTGTAGAGCAAAAGGCACTCTCAAGTGCCATCTATTGCATAAAATTAGTTTTTTGGGGCAAAACAGGTTGGACACTTTGCAGGAACTATTTTCCCCCTCCCTCTTACGTTAGATCTTGGACAAATATTAATCATATGGATTTTCAGTGTAAGCCAAATGTTTGAGTCATTGTGAATCCCAGTGTTTTGAAACATTAAAAGAGCTGACTAATGTTAACATTGAATTTGTTTTATAAGTTTTTAATTTCCAAATGGGGTGGGGAGGAGAACAAAATGAAATCATAAAATCAATCCCAAGATTGAATGTGTTCTTAAATGAGATGGGTCTTGGAGCTGCTTTCAGTGACTGTCTTGGCAGCTTTACAAGAACAAATCACCTCATTGCAGTCAGCAGTGGGAACTCTTGGACCTGCCTGCTTCCTTTTCATCGTGCAGGTATTAATTCAGGTGGTCAGCATCTAGTCTAGCTCTGAGCATCCATGCAGTTCCAGGATAACCTGATGATTTAATTCTTGTTAGATTATTTTTGTATATGTTTTTCCTTATATATTATTTATATATATATGTAGTAATTATTTGTAACATAAATTGCACTTGTTTAATTTTATATTTATATATTGAAATGCAATTCATGTGCTATTTGTGTGCATTTGAATTCTTGCATTAAAATTAAAGATGCACTTTTACGATCTATTGTTGAAATGTGATGTTTAAAATTGGTCTGTTTAAAAGAAATATTTGATCTGAGTATTTTTCTGGTGACCCTTTGTGTCATAGTTAGTTGCTTTAGGTGATTGTTCATATCAAACGGTTTTATTTCCAGCTTGGAAAAGGAAGACATTTTTGTTCTTTCAGTTCTTGATTTAAGTTGAGCTTAGTTGTTACTGAGCTGAAAGAAGTATTCAGATTCCATGTATAGAGGTTGTGCTTGTCAAAATCTGATTTCATACACTAAATTTTGTGTGGTTTAGGTAGTTAAATTCTCTAGAAGCTTTCTCTCCCCCCAGAAATGTGCATTAGGTTTAGGACCATGTAGTTATCCTGCGTTGCTGTTGAGGCAGACTGGAGCCCTTCCCTTTGCTTGTGCGCAGTGCTGATGGGAAGATCAAGTTTTGTTGTAATCTCAACATTAGGCATGATAAAGCAGAGTTATAAAAAACAGCACAGCAAAGTTTCCATGACAGCATGAAGTCCAGATGCCCTAGAATTTCAAGAAACTAATCATGACTTTAGTTCATTTTCCTTCCATTGAATGGTAGGAAGGACATAGCAGGGGGGTTGGGTGCTCCTGACATCTCAGGGGAGGAGTGGTGGTCTACAGGGAAGTGTTACAGCTTTTAATAGGACAGTGAATGCCTGTTTTCAGTCTCCCTGACTGACACTTGTTGGACAAGAACCTTCTTAATTGCTTTTTCAAGTAGTTTTAATACAAGTTGTCTAAATACAAAATTAATTGAAATTGGAGAATGAGATGTCCCAGAAGTAAAACTGTGGCTTTGGTGCTGAAAATACAACCTTAATTTCTAAGATACACACCAGAAAAGGAGAAACACTCTTTTGTCTTGGAAACATCCCAAAAGAGGGAGCTGGATTATTTACTTATTTTTATGCAGCAAAATAAATAAATAAATAAAAAATACTAGTCCAGAGTAAGTGTTCTGTAACTGAGTATTTGATAATGTGAGCCCTTCACTGCAGTTGCCCACACTTTAGGAAAAAGCAGCTAATTTGGAAGGTCAGGTAGCTGGAGATGGGAAGTCATTAAGGCTTTTTTATTTTTTTTCTGCCCATATGTTAGATGTTCTTACAAATGCAGAGAGATGGGCATCAAAAGCCAAATGTGCACTTTGGAAAGGGATTGAGTGAAGAGAGTTGACTTTTCCTGGTGATGCTGTTTCAGGAGCTCAAGGAATTCTCTGTTCTCAGTCTCTACAGAAACCTCATGGCCCTGAATGGTGGAGCTTTGGTCACTGTGACAGGATGAGAGCTGAAAGGCCAGCAAGCTTAGCAAACAGTTGAATTGCTGCAGAGTTTCGGAGCTGTGGCTGTGTTTTGCCTTTTCGTTGAGCCAGGCATCTCTGTGCTTGGCGTGTAGCTTCTGGAAGCAGGAGTTTAAGAACCTCTGGCCTTTTTTATTAATCTGTTAGTCACCATTGCTGAGATAAACTTGAGGGGGGAAATGCCTATCTCCAACATTAAACCCAAAAGAGTTCCAAGAGCAGTGTCTACTCTGTAGTGGGGGCTGGAACAGACAGGGATTTGGCTGAGCTGCTGTGCTGGTTCACCGTGACTGAGACATGGAGGGAGCATTTACAGGAACAGAAGTTCCAGTGGGTTGGAAAGACCCTTGAGCAAAGCAGGTTGTGGAGCCAAGGGCTCTCTCCTGGCTGTGGTGCCTGTCTGATTGTTCCTGTCTATAACCTTAGGCTTTGTCTCCACAGGGAAATTCTGCTATTTATAACCTAGTGAGCATTTTTATGTGTTCATAAAAAAGTTTTCATATAAAAAATAAAGAAGTTATACTTTGTGGAAGACTACTACAGGTGGGAATCAATATTGTACTTCTTTGCAGTGGCAGTTTGTTTCTCTTTTATCCTCTTCTGTTGGAAACTTCTTTTAAGGCCATTTTCTTTCCAGGCAGATGAGTAATTTCTGACTCTGGACCAGTTAATAATTACTTCTGCAAAGACAGCCTTTGTTTTGAGAACCCTGCAAGTGTGGACACAGTGCTACTGATTTCCTTAACATAACTTCTTTGTTCAGTATTGGATATTGTATCTTCTTTAGTAAGCAACTCTTTGAAAACATACATTACTGCTTGAGAAACATCAAAAGCAATTCCAAGGAGTATGAATTAGATATATCAGTCTCCTCACAAATGGTAGCAGAAGTAGCTACACTGCCCATGTGCTCTTAATCCCATATTTGAAGCAATAGGAGTGAAATAATAGTACATAGGGTTTATACTTTCTAGCATTGGATTTCTGTTCATTCTGTAGTGAGGTTTCTGGTAGTTTTTTTTTTTAAAGTATATGCATCTCATATAAATGTGTATCTCAAAAAAATTATTATTTTTTTTTTTTTTTTTTAGAAAAGCCTACTAAGGCAGCCTGAACTCTAGTCTGGAAGAGAACTTAATTTTCATGGCTTCACATCACAAGTAATTGACCAGAAATGTATTGTGAACCAAAAGCAAAGTTAAAATTAGACGTGAGGGCAGTAGTTTTATCTGACCTTTGGATAATTGGTATCCAAAAAAGTGCAAATGTTTGTATTGCCTTGTTGTGCTGTGAAAGGCTGCAGCTGCAGGCTGTGTTCAGCTGCATGGGGCTGTGCAGCACATAGTGCCTGGCTGTGACTGTGGTACCAAGGGAGTGCCTGTGGTGCTGATGGGGAGGTGGGAAGGCTGCTGGGGACCATGTAGCCATCAAATGCATGACTTCCCTGAGCTGATGGTACTTCTGAAAGGCTGCAGTGTGTGTGTGCAACTGGTACTGCTGGGCTTTCTGCTTGTCAAGAGTGAGAATGCTCCACTTTCAAAAACTGTCAGCCAGAAATTAATGCAGGTGAGTGAACAGACATCTGAGCTGTTCACTCGAGAATGGAGGCACTTTTCCTTTAGACACTATAGTTTCATTTAATATGTATCTTCTCCACTGACTTTAAACCTAAAATTTTCAGTGCACTTGGTGCTTTTTATGCACACTGTGCAGTCTGCTCACTCTCTGATAACAGGAGGCTGCTTCAGTAATCTTTTGTGCCTGTAGGTGCCAGACAAGATTTTATATGCATAGCACTTCTTGGCCCTACATGATGCCACTTCAGTAAATACCAGTGCATTAGCCCCTTAAAAAAATTCTAAGTCAAACTTGCTTAGAGATGGATTTAAATATAAATGAGGGTCTTTCAAAATGACTTTGAATTGTCACTCTGCAGTACACTTTTTCTTCTAAAATGTTAAAATAGCTTCTGGGTACGGCTGAGTATTTGAAGAGACAAAAGCCCTCAACTCATTCCATATGTGTGTCCACCTGTCTGTCCCCAAGGAAGAAACTGGACTGGAACCATCTTTGTCTTCTAACTTAGGGTTATATCTTTCTGCTTCATTAAGATCTTTCTTGACATTTCTTATATGTTTTGAATTGCAAAACCAATAATAATTTGTTCAGTGGTGGAGTGTCCTGATGTCAGTGAACCAAGTTTTTACTGGGGATTCATTATTATCATCACTAAAGACAAGATAATTTGAATTTCACATGAAATTCTGTTTGCAGGGAGTGTGATAAAAATAAATCTGTGCTTATGTACCAAAACATTTTGACCTGGAAATGAACATAATGAATATGAGATGCAAGAATGTTAATTTTGGAAAAGTCACTGTTGGACTGTGAAATATTCATGACTAAAAAATTCCTTCCTTCCTGTGCTTTTCTCAGCTTTATGCTTAACGCTGAATTTCTTGAGGGGTTTTTTTTCTAGAATCTGGTGTGTGTGGGTTAAGAAGAGTAAGGCCTTTCTGAATGTGTTTTATGAATGTACTTGTCTTAGACTTCAGCTGGGTCTTAGAAATAAACTGTCATATCTCTGAGCTTAAGACACCAGTCTCATGAGCTGTCAGCCAAATGAAGGGTAACAGTCTTGAGCCAGCGATGTTTTTTTACAAGTAAACTCAAGAATCACTTCACTAATTTCTGAATTGATTTCCTTTGTCTGTTTTGCGACTGGGGTGGACAAGGTCAGTGTTTGTTGGTCTGTTTGTCCTCCATGGAAACCGAAATCAAACCAGTCACCAACCCCAGCGTGGGCCGTGCCCTGGTGTGCTGGGGCTGCTCCCCGTGGAACCACAGAGTGGTTTGGGTTGGAAGGGACTGTGAAGGTGCCCCAGTTGCAGCCCGGCCTGCCTGGGCTGCCTGTCTGGGAGAGCTGCTCTTCCTCTGCTGCTGCTTCCTCTGCTGCCCTGCGGCTGACAGGCACCAGGGGTGATGTTCACAGTGCTCAGGTCTGAAGGTGAACACAGAGGGTTGTATTCTGTTCAGAACTCCTGATAGTTCTTGTGGTAAATAGAAGGGTTTTGATGTGGCAGGCTTCATTTCAAAGTCCTGTTAGAATCCCTGGCTGAGTGTGTACTTGTGTATAAAATGGCTCATCTTTCTGGTCTTTAGTCTGAGGTGTTCTGGTGAAGGGAGGAAGGGGCAATATCGCTGCCTCCCACTGCCTGTGCCCCTGGGTGGGCTCGTGTTCCTGCTGTACCTGCTCAGGCCATGTGGGCACTCCAAGAGGCCAGGCTTGAATCCCACTCCTTTGCAGTTTGTCGAGTCTCTCTTGTGGCCTCTCCATTCCAACTGTCCATGCAGTTTTGAGCACACACATTCACTGGTCCCTTAGCAATGGGGATGGTATCTCTTAGAGGAATAGGTGTTTGAGTAAGTTTCTGCTCGTACCCTTCCTCTCGAGAGGCGTTGGTTGATTATTTCCTGTTTTTGTACCAAAGCTATAATGGAGACGTATCGCTTTAAAACCCTTCCAAAATGTGCAGAAGTGCAACAATAGCACTGACCTCAGCGAGCGAGGTCACACCCAGGCTGCTTCCTGTTTTCTTCTTGGGGAGACCAGAGGCCCTGAGCATGGGAGAACTCTCCTTTGCATCTGCCTGGGGATTGGAAATCAGAGTGGCAAGTGATTCTTCTGACAAAATGAACATTTTAAAATCTTAAGGAAAAGATTCAGTTAGGATTTCCAGGCTTATTTTCTAATTTGTAAACATTTTTTGAGGGAATAACCATTATTTTCGTACTTAACTGATGTGTGTAAGATGTTCTGCAGTTAGTGCACGCCTCAAAACATACATGAACGATAAAGAATGGAGGGAGATGCACTGAAGAGGTTTGAGAGGAGAGATAAAGACCAAGGTACACAATGGGGCAATACAGCCCTTATATACTGTTATTTTGACTTATCCAGCATTATTCTCCTGGGATAGTTGACCAGTATAAAAGCTCCTTGCTTTGTTTTCTTTATTGATGCAGTACTCGTACAAGTAAGAACAAAGAAGGCTTGGGAGAATGGATAGCTGGAAAGGTCTCTGAGAAACAAAGAGAGGCAAGCATAGGGCCAAGGTGTAGTAAAAAAAGCCAATCCATGTTTCATTTTCCTCAGTGGAGAGCTGAGTGTATGTGTGCTTCTCAAACAGCTCTACCGTAGAAAATACATTATGTAAAATTCCACCTGAAATAGTTGCTATATATGAAGATAAGTAGCTGCAGCACAGCATTAATGCATTTACTTTAAATGACTGTTGTACCCACAGAGATTTCACTTGATGTAAGGCTTTGTCCACTGTGTCCAAGTTTGTAGATTTTGAATATGTCAAATCCATTTCTTTCAGGCCATAAGAGATAAAACCTCTTTTTGTTCTTGTTCATGGCTTTGGGGAGAGATAAATGACTGGGCAAGGCTGCCAAAGTCTTGTTTAGTGTCACTAAATGAAGAAATGTTTTATCAAAATCTTCTCTGGCACATAGTGAATATATGAAGTGTTGGTCTGTGTGTGCTGGCAGGGCTCAGCTTCAGAGCCAGAACCCATTGTCCACAGCCTGAGTGTCTGAGTTACCAATGTGTCTCCCTTGAGAGACCTGAGTATTTCTTAGTGTCTCTCCCCTGTATTTAGTAAAGTGCCATAGTTAGCATTCCTTATGTTTATTCACCTGTGTGATCTCTAGTAGGGATGATCACATGAAAGCCATGTGGAACCTCCTTTCTCCTCCTGTCTGTTGACCACTTTGAGATCTTGCTGCATGGGAGTTGAAAACCTGTAGGTAAGCACTTAATTCACTTGTAAAAGAATGATTTTTCAATACAAAATGAAATTCTTAAGTCTCGCATAGCTCCTGAGAATGCAGTCAAACAGACGGTTCTTTCTGCAGTCCCTTTAATCTCTCTATATTTACAATGAAAATAGCAAAGTTTTTTTTTATGGGGAGGGGCATATTTACGCTTCTCTAGTAACTCTTGCAGAGATAATCATGTTTTTCCAGCCACAGTTTTGGGTCTACAGGTTGCAGAGAGAGTACTTTGGAGACAAGACCCTGGGTAATTTGTCACTGCCTCCCTGTATAATGAAGGATTAAACTCTTAGCAAATGATGCTGCTACTGAATCAGGAATAGTGTAAGGAGTAATTTATCTGTGGAGCACTCAAGCCTGGCAGTGGTTTTCTTGGCACTGTGGAATCTGACTTAGTTAATTATTTTGCCTTGGGAGGCACTTTATTTTGGTATCAGTAAATTCACTTGTACAAGTCCACTGAGGAGCAACTTGGCTCCAAATGACTGAGGGCAAGGAAGGCTACACTGGGTCAGTGCCCACAAGGAGCTCCCTGTGCTCTTGCTTCTGATGGAAGCATCTTGTGTCCTTGACTCCATTTCCTGCTGGTTTGGGTGTCCTGCAGTGGCACACCCTCGGCTACCAAAGGCACTAAAAGGTTCTTCCCTGTCCTGTGGCTCTTCCCCTCAAGGCCTCAGCAGGTGGAACTGTTCGTAGTACATTGTGCACAGCATGAGTTGTGTTTGAAGAAAAGCATCTGACCTCTTTCATCAGAGGTGCTACCTCTGAATGCTGAAAAGCAGATACCATGAGTATTCTGCATCTGAGCAAACTCAGAATATTTTTTTCTCTGTTTCAACATTTATTAAAATTGTGAATAAGTCAGGGAAGTAGACGTGTTACCCCCAGTCTCCTGAGACGGCAGGAAGAATCCTCAGTCACTCTTTCTGCCCATACAGGTGCGAGATGGCTTTGCTGTGTATTATGACTGAGCATGGTACAGCTGGGCTCCTGGGGAAATTCATATTTGGAATAAAGATTTTTTTCAGGCTGTGAAGATGCACTCCTTCCAGGCTATAGTATTTGGTCTTGGAGGGAAGAGTGAACAGACATCGTGTCCTTTGTAACTTACTATGGGTTGGTGATGAGTCCACTGAGGTTTTTCAGTAGTTTGTATGAGGAAAAATCTGCAACGCAGAGATCACCTCTGTTCTTGGCAATCCTTATAAAGCCCCTGCCAAAGCAATCCCAGCATTTAATCTGATAAAACCCAAGTTGTTTACCTGATGCCTGATAGCACACTTCATGGCTGTGGTGGTGTCCTGCTTCTCTGCAGTGAGGACAGGTTTGCAGGATGCAGCCTTTGCTTTGCCAGTGCTGCCAAGCACTCAGCTCTGTGTTCTGTGCTTCACTGGCCGCATCACTGGTGGGCTTAGAAACAATATTACAGCAAGTAAATCTAGTCTGGGTAATGGTCTTTGCACATAACTACCTCTCTTTAACCATTCTGCTGGTAGAAAACAGACACTGATACATCCACGAGTTCCAAATTCCAAGCATGTGCTTATCTCCCTGTGTTGCTGTTGTGATTCTGGTGACACCAGTAAGATGTTCCCACAGTTCAGAGAAGCTTCTTGCAGAGTTAGCATGAATCTGGAAATGCATCTGTGAGAGCTTCCTCCTACCCACTCAATTTCTGTGGCTTCCTGTGGGCACATGAAAATAGTGCTTGAAAAAAAAAGGAAAAATCCCAAGTGGAAGGATCTTTCTCCCAGTTCTGCTAAATCCTTAATGGTGGGTGATGATCTGAACACACAGGCCTTTTCATTGGGAGCTGCTGCCAGGCAATGCAACACTGTTGGATACACTTCAATTTAATAGTTGAACAGCACTTAGTTTGTTTACTGTAGAATCTTGGTGTTTATACATAGCTTAATATCTCAGAGTTAGTTGTTCAAATGCTGTGTACTGGAACAGAACTTTAATGCTTAAAGCTAGAGTGAACCAGTTCTGCAGTGAGCCTGGATTTTGTGGAAGTGTGTGCGGGTTTGAAGGCAGCTCTGCTCATTGAGGTATAGGTTGACCCTGAACCCTGACACATTTCTACTGAGCAGTAATGCTTAAGGCTCTGCCGATTTGGAGCATGCTGGTGCTGCTAGGGCTTTCCCACTACTAAAAAAATTTCTTTCAGAAATACGAACAATCGTTGTCCTTTTATTCGCTTCAGAATTATTTTTAAACTAAAGACCTGTGGGTGAGTGAGAAGGCTTCTGGAGTTTGTCCATGTAGGAACCTGGAGAAGTGTAGCACGATTTAAAGCTGTGAAGTTTAACAGCTGTGCAGCTGCTGCTGCAGCTTGGTGCAGAAATGGCATTAGTGGTGAACAGTGCTGATATGAGTGACATTAATTAGCATGAACTTTACATGCATAATTGTCCCTGATGGTCTTTGAATGCCAGTGCAGTGCTACAGCTCATTCTTGAATCTGCTCACAGCTTTACCTATGAATAGAAAAATGCCCTAACTTTGGGTGCTTGTGACTGGCCACGCGTGCTTTCAGTTGTGAATAATGTCACTTTCTTTATGATCAGTAATTGTCTGGGAGAATCTGAGGTTACTGTCTACAGAGCACTGAAGTGTGTGGCACATCACAGGGCAGAAGCTGACTTCCCTTCTCAGAAAATTAGAGGTATCTCAACTTCCCTGCTAGGAATCTTTATCTCCTGTTAAAAATAGCACACAAGACTACTAAGCATTGGCAGGCATCATGGCTGGCTGGCTTGAGACCTTTGAGACCATCGTTTTGTCTGTGTTACCTTTGCGTAGGCTCTGGAATGAAAAAGGAAAATCATACTGAAAAGGTTAATTTGACACTGTCAGAACTGAAAGTGGGGCTGTATTTCATAGAGATATTCCCATTAGAGGTGTTAAGGTTGTAATTAAACTCGATGCGTTGTATGTGATTAATGCGTGTGCTAAAGTGATGTTTTTAATGCTTCATCTTTAAAATTGGACACGAGTGTGGATGGCTTGTATGTTATGCCTGCTGTGCATTCAACAGTGTTAGATAGTCTGGGCTTCTGAAAAAGGAACACAGTAGGAAATGGAGAAGTGTCCTCGAGAATTCCCATATGGATTCCATCATTGTAGTTTAACAGAGCACAGGTTTAAGGAAGGGAAATGTGTGAAGTTCACAGTTTGCTTGCATGTAGCTGGAAATGCTGGTTAGAGCTGAGTCACCATCCCTCTTACTGATGAGGGTGTATTTAGATTTGGAGATGATCCAACTTAATGTATGTTTGTGAGTTGGTTCTGAAATGGTCTTGAAGTGATACCTGTGGGAAGCACAGAGACTGAAGGGAACTAGATGGATAATAGTGAAGGTACTTTTCTTCTTGAGCAGCAATAAACTGTAGCTCTCAAACACTTGTATAAACTGTTAGTCCAAGGATGATTATTTTATTACAAACTGGTTTGAACCAAAACTTCTCACTCTTTTAAATCTATGAGTGTGGTGTTTTTTAGATGGAAAAAAACCTTTTCAGAGTCAGTCTTTTAGAGCACATCACTGCTGAACAGCAGAGAGCCAGTAACCTGACCAAACAAAGGGGTTTCCCCAGAGGTCTCCAACTGACCAGACACACTGTGACCTTTTCTCCTCTGTTTTTTGGCCATTTCTCAGTGGACTAAATAGGAAGCGTAGACTAACATTTTGAATAGGTTCTTCTTCCTGCTTCTTTTCCTTCCTTCCTCAATTTTCATTTTGTGAGTAGTAGTCTGACTTGTCTGTCTTCTAAAAACTGTAAGGGTTTTGGGGTTTTATATAATGTCATGGGACCACCATCACCACCTTTTTGGTGTGCTTTTTCTGTCATGAAAAAATTACAAATAAGTGCCTGGCTTGTCTGTGAGCAATTTACTTGCTGATGTTGCTTTCACTGCAAGGATTTTGAAGTCTGCATGTGTGTGAATAGACTTAAGAGGTCTCTAGTGGTGTTTGCCTGCACTGCTGTGCTGGGGATAAAAAACCTGAACATTGATCTGAGGAAACTTTGTTCAATACACTGAAAAAAATCGAATGCAGAAATCTGATTTGAAAAAAAAAAATAAATTGCTAACCTGAAAGTGTGCCCGCATGTGTTCTTACTGTTAATTGATCTTTTTATTAAGCTTGCTTTGAGTCCTCGTTCAGATGACAGCTCCTTTAGGGAGCTGAGGGCTGTGTCAGCACAAGGATGCTTTTAGGGAGGGTTTGGTCTTTGCTATCCCTTCTCACTTTGTGGGTGCTTTTGAAATGAAAACAACATTGTGTCTTGCCCCCCAAAAAAGTGAGGAAAAAAATGGAGATAATCTGCTATTTCAGCTGTAGTCTAGGATTCAAAAATTTCATCTTTAAAGCCAAGTCTGCCCTGGGTGTCAGGTGCAAGGTGCCTGTATGCAAGCCCTGTTGAGCCCAGGGGTAAATGCTGGGGTCACCTGCAGCCTCTGCTCTGTTGCCATCCTGGGGCACAGACTGACAGACTTCTGGGCTGGGGAGCAGGGAGCTGCTACAAAACAGGTTTATAAAGTACAGTGGGTGGTTCTGTTGACAGCTGCTTTTATATTCAAAATAGACTTCACTTAATTCTGCTTTTCATGGTAATTCAGGAATTGAAATCACTTAGGTCTTGCCAAACTCATTAACACAGCGTACTGAAGGGAATGTCTATTTGGAAGCCTTTCTAAAAGCAGAATAAAAATATATATATATATATATACACAGATTCTTAGGGTTTTTGTTATGTTTTTTAAAGAGGAGAAAAATAACTTTCAGTATCTCTTTCTTCCCTCTTGGCAGGTTTTCTTCACCAGTAGAGTGTGAGAAAGAGAGGCTGAAGAAGATGAGTGAGCTGGAGCAGTTACGGCAGGAGGCAGAGCAGCTGCGAAACCAAATCAGAGTAAGAATTGTGAATTGCTCATTTTCCATGATAAAGTTCCTCCTTTAAGGGAATAGATTGTAAAGATCTATCAGTTGTTCCTGTTTAACTCATTCAGAGCTTAAAATATTTTCAGAACAGTTGAGTAAAAATCGGGAAAGACATTGGTATACTGAAGTCAATTCGTAATATTTCTTGAACAAAAGGTTTTATTTCCTGTTGAAGTTTGTTGAGTTTTGGTGCTAGGGGTGTATGCGTTACTGCAAGTTTTGTGTTTCGTGTTTTTAAAAACAGGAGGGAGCAGCAAATTTCTAGAACTTGGGCATGACAAATTTGGCATAAGGGTCTTAGAAAAGCTTGGTCCTGGGCTAAAAGTGACCCCTGAGAAGCCTGAGGTTAAAGCAGGGAGTATGAGAGAGCCTTCCAGGGTGGATGTCATTTCTACAAGCACTGTTTCTGCTTACTGTTGAGTTTATTTTTATTAGATGCTGATGCCCCCATACAAGCTATTTTTTTGCTGTATTTGCTCAGTGAAGATAAACCAAGCATGAGCTGTCATGCCCAAGTCAGTTTTCCAGGAATCTTTTGCAACATACATTTGTGTGTCAGTGATGCAGTTTTCAGTAAAGTATAATAAGGATCTTCACAGTCTGTTTATTTTTCATCAAAATTTTCAAAGCATGCAGCATTCATAAATCTGATTTATATGGGAATGACTTATTTGCAAGCCTTCCTATCAGTGAAGTGTACAGGTTTCCTGGATTATGTTGCATGCACAGAGGCTTTTTTTAGCCTGGCATCTGCTGGCAGCAGTTGTTCTGTGGTGTCTCCTGTGAGGTGAGGCTGCTGGGTGGTGTCAGCCATGTGCTGAGCACACTTGGTGTGTCAGGGCTGTGCTGGGGGCAAGTGCTGCTCCCTCAGTGCCAGCCAAGGAGAGCTCTGTCCTGCTCTCCCTTCTCACACTCTGCAGGGACAGCCTGGGGATCAGTCAGTGCTGTGGCACTGCATGCCCCTTCCACCAGCTCTGTAGAGGATACAAATAATTTCTAGCTTAAAATACTAATTTTTTTTTGTTCCAAATTAAGCTTTACTACAGAATTTCACTGCTAAAGGAATTCCTTCCTCGCGTTTCAGTTCTTCCTCTGCATGCTGTGTAAAGACTTTATCATTATGTTATGTTCAGGGGAGCCATTAAGTCTTTGTTCAGTCCTGGTAATCCGTGTGTCTGGTTTCATGCAAAATTGTGGAAAGAAAGAGCTACCAGACAAGTTAGAGGCCTTAGACTGTGCTGCAGGAACATTTGCTTACTTTTTAAGTTTTGGAGCAGAAAAATCTGATTGGCTCTTGGGTAATGAATCCATTTTGTGGCTTTAGGTCATTTAACATTTCCTTTGTAGCTCTACCACCCAAACTTGTAACTGGATCTATCAGATGTAATGAGTAACCATGGTTATATTGCCTTTGGAGTCCCTTGGCTCAGCAGTGGCAATTGGTGATTGCCTCTTGGCATCCTAGTGCTGACTTGGATACCTTGTGCTTAACTCTATCTTCAGATTAATAGGCAATAAAAAATGCACCTGATGACTTCATGTCCATGAAACTTTCTGAACAAATAATTCAATTTCGTATTTGTAGAGATGACTACTTATTTTGCTTATTAAATCATTGCACAGTTTTTGTTTGGGATGGGTAAGAGGGATAGATACAGGATCTGAAAAATAGGGGGGTTTAAGTGTCAAGAATATCTTCTGGGTTTTTTTTTGTTATTTTCTATCTACTGGTTATTTTCAGGAATTGTTTTTGATGCACTCCTAAAAAGAGATGAGGTCACTAACAGCATTTGATGTTTTATATATGGCTAGCATTTTGCTGTCTTAGTTGATGACAACTCTCCGATTTTGGCTGGTATTTCCTCTAACAGTATAATCACAGAAAATCACAAATCTTTGTGCCTAGAAGTGAGGTCCAGATAAGATTGTACCTAACAGCCTCCTAAGGTGTAGAAACTGCAGTGCAGAGCTGTTGATGGACTTCAGTCCAGCAGTATTTTAGAAGTGTTACCTGAGTTTGATTTTTGCTGTATGTAGGTGATGTGGGCACCTGTGTCCTCCCATGCAGCTGGAGCTCTGGTCTGTGCACAGCCTGAGAATGCAGGAATTTTTAGTGCAGGAAGTTGGAACACTGCACCATGAATTGTCAGATATCTGTCAGATGACTTGCTGGTTTAAGTTTATTCTTAGTTTTGTCTGTAATGAAGTTCCCATGTTATATGTGTGTCCTCATTGTGAGAACTGAAATTGAGGATAATGATCTTTAGAAGTGTTGCTTGCTTGGCACAGTGTCATTTGAACCAGATATTTTGGACAAATAACAGGCTATATTTTCAAAACTACATGTAGTTTGGGGAAAACCTCAATCTGAAGTGTGTGCTAGGAAAGTCTGGGGGCTGCACACTGATCAAGCAGTTAGATTTTTCTCACAGTTTTTGCATTGTCTACTGCATGAACTGAGAAAAATCTGCAATTACATAGAGGAGCTTTTTTATGTTTTGACACTAAAGATTCTGTTATGATGATGCATATGTAGAAATACAATTTCAGGGTAAGAATAGTCTGTTGAAATTCCCCTTTTCCTGCAATTTTGCCAATTGTGTGGCAAGTATTAGACAGCCTCAAATATAGGGGTTGCTAATAGCTCGCTCTTAAAGAGAAAAAAATGCTTTGTTTCATTCAAACTGCATTCAGAGTTCATTTTATGTTGAACATTTTCAGCTATTTCAGGACAATCAAACAAGTAGTTGTTTAAAATCCAGTGTGTTTCTTCCTGTGGATGAAATAAGTCCTGAGTGCTAAGGGATTTGCTGCTCTGGTATTTTAAACCCCTCCTGATTCCAGACGTCAACATTTTATAAATATTTCTACAGTTCAGACATTATAAAAATAAGTTGAGATTACTTAATCCACTCTCAGGCTTGCTTTTTGGGAGGAGAGCTATAAAGGGTGGTCAAAATAAACATGCACTTGTTAAATATGTTAAAGTTGCAATGTCAAGTAACTCTCAAGCAAGAGCTTGAAAAAAATTACAGATCCCAGCCTGAACGTGTTGAGGCAGCTCCAAGATGTGCAAGCAAATGTTTCTGTTCCTGCTCTCAAAGGGGACATTGCTATTCCTGCCCAGACTGAGCTTTGGAGGGACACACCAAGTCCTGGTGAAGAGGCACCATCGTTTTTGGGCAGCTGCTTCAGTGGTTGAACAAGTTGGAGAGATTTCCAGGAGTTGAGAGGGTTCTGTGGCTGCTCCTTCAATATGGCTGTTGATGGTTTTAACTTCAGCTTGTGCTGCTCTGTTCCTTGTCTAATTTTAAGGCAGTTTAAACCATGTTTAACTTGTTCTGCTCAGTTCCTGTCTAACTTCAAGCCAGTTTGAACCATTCTCTCAGAAGGAGGTGCTGGCCCCGTGCCTGTTTCTGTGTTCTGGGGACGGGCCCTGAGCTGCAGGAGGGCGGTGCAGTCACGGCTGAGACTGAAACCAGGTCTTGCACAATCAGCCTTGCAGGGGAGGCTCAGAGGAGCTCACCTGTGTCAGAGGTTCACTCTGGGACTCCGAATTATGCAGATGAAAGTCAAGTCTGATTTCTAGGTCAGGTCGAATCATATGCAGGAAATGAGTCCTGTGTCCGTAAGGGTCTGAGATAAGGAAAAAACCATGGAGTGTCTGTGTGGAGATCTGAGCACCACCCATTCCATGAAAGGGGTCAGGGTGTTACTGGGCCATTTTTTCCCCTTCAGTTTGTGTCAAGTACATCATCACTAAGCTTTGGTAATCCTGCTCTCTGCTCACCCTGCCTCCCCCAGCCAGCAAGGGAGATGATTTGTGCAAGAGCCTCGTGTGGCACAGAGCTTGCTAATCCTGTGTAATATGTGGTTGCTTTTCCAGGTGGATCAGTTCTTCCCTTGTGCTCAGCACACCCTGAGCAAGCACATCCACCCCAGGGAAGGAATACAGGGAAAAGGGTAGGCACTGGGACTTCAGGATGGCTCCAAATGCCTTTGAATCCCATAGTCTGTAGAAAGGGAGATTCAAAGGCTGCTGGGGCATGGCCTTTCTTAAGTCCCTCTTCCTCCACTACCCCTCCTTGTGTGCCATTGCTTTTTAGATTCCTTGCACAATAAAACAGATTAGGGTGACAGAAGGAATATTGGCATGTCAGTTGTTGTTGGTGTGTGGCTTTGAGTGTGTTGAAATTTAGCTCAAGAGTTACTTTTCCTTTAGCCCCTGTCAGCTGATGCTCAGTGCTGCCTTTCCAATTCAGCTTGTTCCGTTTTTTGTTTCAGGATGCCAGGAAAGCCTGTAGTGACACAACTCTTGCTCAGGTATGTTCCTGTTCTTTGTGTAGGCTGCTACTTGAGAGAGAAAAAATCAAAAATACCAGTTTGTGACTCTAGCACGTTCCTGTTCAGTAACTGAAAGAATAAAGTGAAAGAAGCCTTTGGAAATGTACAGTGTGTTTATACAGCTATTTAAAACTAAACAAAGCCCCACCAAAAAAACCCAAATAAAACAGCAAAAATACCCAACCAGTCAGAACCTCCCCACCATCTTAATGGATCCCGCTTCCAGTTTATGTTTTAAGTAGAGTATGTTTATTGTGTTAAATATATTTAGAAAGACTTAAATAAACATCTTGGAGCATTTTTTTAAAAACAGAATTATTTTGCATTTAAAGTTCTGCCATGCTTTAAAAAGTGACAGTGCCGTAAATACTCTGGAGCATTTTCTTTTGTTGGTTTAAATTGAAGACTTTGAGATTTAATAATCTGAAATAGAATAACGTAGAAGTATTTTAAAAGAGCTTCCTGAAGTTCCATTGTGGCCACTGTGAAGTGTGTTGTGTCTGTGTTCTGTAAAATCTGTTTGTGTCGGTGTTGCTGGGTGTACACCAGTATCCTATTTTTTAATGTTTCTTGTTGTATGCCAAGATAGATAATATTCTATCAAAGTTCAAATGTATTTCTGTTATCTCGTGCATTAAAAATAGTTCCCAGTATGTGAGGGGTTTGTTTTGTTTATTTTCAGATCACAACAAGCCTGGACTCGGTGGGTCGGATCCAGATGCGAACCCGGCGCACACTCCGAGGTCACTTAGCCAAAATCTACGCCATGCACTGGGGATCCGACTCCAGGTGTGTGCAGGGAGCCTGGGCCCTGGGGAGGGGCTGCATTGCACCCTGCACCTCCTCTGCACTGCTGCATCACACACCACCACTGCTGGCGGTGCAGGGAAGAGGGCTCTGCCTCTTCTTGCCAGAGATATTTTGTCGTCTTCTTCTTCCAATTTTTTCTTAAGAGTCTGTTTAAGCAAGAACGAGTATGTGGTGAGGCATATTTTTTGCAATGTTGGATATTGTACTTTCCAAGATGTTGAATAATTATGTAACTTCTGTGGTAGGGATTTAAAAAGTTTATTGACAAATTTTTATTTCATTGATAAAAAGATCTTTTTGTACACAGTGGAAAAAATAACTTAGAGTTTTGTTTTGCTGCCTTTAGAGCAGCTGATGGTGAGGTGTAAGCACTGCCTCATGGTCTGCTCTTCATCATGTCCTCCAGAGAGGAATTCACCTAGAATCTGTTCTCAAGATTGATTTTTGACTTAATTCCTTATTTGCTTTTGTGAATAATGAAAGCAGTTGTGGAGAGAGTTCATAAAACGTGTTTTCAGTGAGTTGTTCACTTGCGTTCATTTTTAATCATGAGTCCCCATGGGATTCCTCAGTCAGGTGATGTGGAGATCTAGATCTTTGCAGACTTTTTCCAACAAATGCACCCCTCCAATAAAAATGAAAAAGCAGAGGCTAATAAAGAAATTATGAAACTTCTGAATCACTTGATAATCATGCATGACGTATGTCTATTTTGAGATTTTTGTTTGTTTTATATTAACATATTTTATTTTGTGTTCATATTTAGGCTACTAGTCAGTGCTTCTCAAGATGGAAAATTAATTATTTGGGATAGTTATACAACAAACAAGGTAGTTATTTATAATCCTTATCAATAATTCATGTATAAGTTGTGTGTTTGAATGAGCTTGTGTCTATTTTTACCATGGTTGCAAGTCAAAAACCAAAAGCAGTCTTTCTCATTCAGACAATCTCATGTTGTTCCTTTCATGGCTAGGTGAGCACTAGTGATGTGTCGTAGGTTGTGTCTCTGAAGCAATATGTAATTACGTAGTAATGTGTAACATTTTCATTCTTACTTTGCTAGTGCAGGAGCTGTAGCTCTCTGCCTGTGTGGTGTTGCTTCTAAAACTAATTTGGTTTTGAATTATAGAAATACACAACCTCAGAATTTACAAGAGTCCTTTGGGTTTGAGGGCAGAAGAAGGAGAAGGAAGAGAAACAGCTTTTAAGGAAAAGCTTAGGTAGTGTGGAATGGAGCTCTGCATCTGTAAACTGCAGTCTCCATGGGGACAGCCATCCTGTCTTACAACCTATAGTTTAAAGATGTAAGAAAGTTGGACAGAGAAATCTTAACTAGAGTAAACAAACATTGTAAATGTTTAAGTTTACAATAGCTTTGCTCTGCAGTAGCATACTGAAGGTCTGTGAACGTGCCCTGCAGATACTGCTGCTGTCTGTGCCCACGGGAGGGGTGGGTGTGTAAGATGCAGGGAGTTGGATGTGCTGGAAACCCCACACAGATTGCTCTGGGGGTGCCCCTGGTGCTGCTGTGCCCTGACGCAGGAGCTGTGTCTCTGCAGATGCACGCCATCCCCCTGAGGTCCTCCTGGGTGATGACCTGTGCCTACGCTCCCTCCGGCAACTACGTGGCCTGTGGGGGCCTGGACAACATCTGCTCCATCTACAACCTGAAAACCAGGGAGGGCAACGTCCGCGTGAGCCGCGAGCTGCCGGGGCACACAGGTCAGCCCTGCTGCCAGGGGCCAGGCCTGCTCTGGCTGGCAGTGCTGCTGCTGCTTGGGCACTGCCTGTGCGGGAACCTGGCTGCTGTTCTTGCGTTTCAACCTTCGGTCATTACTCCTGGGTCAAAACCTGACACAGCTGTTTTGTTTTTAGGGTACTTGTCCTGTTGTCGCTTCCTAGATGACAACCAAATTGTCACTAGCTCAGGGGACACCACTTGGTGAGTTTTTGAGCTCTGTTTACCTTAACCCACCCCCTCATTATTTTTTTTTTTCTCTCCAGTGCCTTAATTTGCATTTAAAACTTGAACTCCGAAATAATGACAGATGTTGTGTTAACTTCACTGCAGTGCTTTGTGGGATATCGAAACTGGCCAGCAGACCACCACGTTCACTGGGCACACTGGAGATGTGATGAGCCTCTCTCTGAGTCCAGACATGAGGACTTTTGTCTCGGGCGCCTGCGATGCCTCCTCGAAGCTTTGGGATATCCGCGATGGAATGTGCAGGCAGTCCTTCACAGGGCACGTGTCAGACATTAATGCCGTTTGTGTAAGTGATCTCCTCTCTCCACGGGGAAGAAAGGGGGAGGATAAAGGCTACATTTGCATGAATTCAGCTGAGAGTCTACTGAGCTACCTTGATTTAAAATCAATTAGTTAGGGTAGAGAATGTTAAATTGTATTAATGGAGAAGGTTGTGTAATAACTTACAATCTACTCTGTAACTGAATTATTACTGCCATTATCTGTGATGCACTGCGCTGTTCCCAGAATAGTTTTACCTGTGTTCTTATTCAGTAACTGAGACATCACTTTTTTTAAGAAGTACAGAATGGACTAGGGAAACTTTTTGAAGCGTGGCAATGTGTTAAAAACTGAAAATTGCATATAAATGCAATATACTGAGAGGGTGCAATGCAGCCAAGCATCCTCATCTTAAAATTTTTTTTTTGTTGAACAAAAAGAGCTTTCAGTGAAATATTCTGGAAGGCAATTAAAATCAGTATTGATGTTGAATGTTCCCTGGAATAATTTGGTAATATTTAGAAAGTGGATTATATTTCTCCTCTGTCATAGTAACACTGTGTTCTGATCTGCAAGATCCAGGCTCTGGTAAATAGAGAAAGAAATCTTAAGTTGAAGCTGCATCTGTTTTTGATAAACATGAAAAATTGTTAAGGCTGAGAAAATACCCAAACACATGACCAGTACAAAAATGCAGTTCCTATACTTAGAGCTGGACCCTGAGATGCACTGGGCTCTCTCCATTCCCATTTCAATCAATATCGCTGTTGAGAGAATAACTCGGATTTGGAGTAGATTTTTTTAGGAAATTGAATTGCTTGTTTGCAGTCTTCTATCTTGGCTGAGCCAGCCTGGCTGACCAGCTCAGGATGGAACACTGTGTTCCACTTCAGCCCGGATGTGCAGAGCTGGGCTTTGCTCGTTTTGTAGGAGTCAGTGGCATCCCCTGTGACTCCTGTCACAGCACACACAGGAACTGCCTGGCTGCAATTCTGGCCATCAGGTGTTCTGGTCACCTCTGTTCCAGAGGTGCTCCCTCGCATGGCTGCACGCACGCGTTCGTCAGCGTGCCGATGTTTCTTCGCCAGGGACGGTTCTTTGCTCTGGTAAAGAGCCCGTGGCGTTCAGCCCAGGCTGAGCCGCTGTTTGCCCGTGTCTCCCCGAACCCTTGCAGTTCTTCCCCAACGGCCACGCGTTCGCCACGGGCTCCGATGATGCCACGTGCCGGCTGTTCGACCTGCGCGCGGACCAGGAGCTGATGATGTACTCGCACGACAACATCATCTGCGGCATCACCTCCGTGGCCTTCTCCAAGAGCGGCCGCCTGCTGCTCGCCGGCTACGACGACTTCAACTGCAACGTGTGGGACACCCTCAAAGGGGAGAGGGCAGGTGAGGACACGGCTGCTGGCAGCTGATCCGAGCCAGGGCGCTGCTGCTGCTGCTGCTGTGGAATCTGCTGGATTCCTTTGAACATTCTTTTCTCTTGAAATGGAATCCTTTTATTGCATTTGGTTGTGTCTTCTGAAGTTACGCTGCATTTCAGTTCCATCTGCATGGTGTGAGCAGTAAATGAGTCAGGAGAACAGGCATGTTCCTGGGCTTTACACACCTGTGTGCTGGGAGATCACAGCTCTTGAGGCTGAGGAATGCCCTCCAAAATTGCATCTACAGAAAATGTACTTCAGTGAAGTGTAAGGAATTAAGTAGTGCAAAATTACACATTTGCATTGACTTTGGCACCTGTGAGTGGCAGTAATTCAGATGTAGCTACAGGAGTCTCTTTGCTTTGCATTCCCTGCTGTTGGGAGAAAGTGGAAACTTCTGGTCCTTGAATCAGTTGCTTTTGTCAGGACACAGCATGTTTATAGCACAGCTATTTCTCACTTCTTACAGTAACTTAAATGCTTGGTTCAGTTCTGAACATCAATTCTGCTGTTGAGACTGAAAATAGATACTTTTCCTTAGTTCCATTAGACCTGGATGAGGAAACTTTGGAGAGCAGACAAGGGCAAGAAGAGGTAGAGAAAACAGAACTAAAGCAGGGAAGAGACAGACTAGTGCTTCTCTTCCATTTGTCACAATATATGGGGGACTTGTAATCCCTAGGGTTTGCAAAATTTGGGAAACTCAAGGTAAGTTAATGCATTCATGGCTTTGTCAGGAGACATCACATTCGATTTTGGAAGTGCTTGATGGCTGAAATTGTGGACAGCAGTGTAGAAAACAGGGGAAAACTGGTAGAGAGCATGATTAGGGAGTAGGACATCTATGGGAAAGGAAGGAGAAGCCATAAGGGCAGAGAGAAAAATGGAGGCAATATTGTGTGTAGATATTTTTACATACCTTATTGATTTTTTTGATAAGGCTGTGGTGGTCTGTGTGGTTCCTCAGGGTAAAGACAAAAAGGAGAATTAAGATCTTGGATTGTGTCATTTTTAGTACATTTAAGACTTCCCTGGGAGAGCAGAGTAACAACCGAAGTCCTTGTCATCTTGCAGACACTAAAATTCCATTGCTTCTTCTTTTCCAGGTGTCCTGGCTGGCCATGACAACCGTGTCAGCTGTTTAGGTGTTACTGATGACGGCATGGCTGTAGCTACAGGGTCTTGGGACAGTTTTCTCAGAATCTGGAATTAACTGGGAGCCAAACATGTACATTCTCCATTTGAGATCTGGAGAGATCAATGCTGCAGCCTATAGCTGTGAAATAACATTTCTACCTTGTATTTGCAGGTGAAGTTTTTCTATTCACTGATTATTACACAAAAAGGCTTTCTGTAAACTAGAAAAAAAAAAATCAAGTGAAGAAACAGGGGAGGGGGAAGAAATCACTGACTTTTTAAAAGGGCCAGCACACATAATCATGGTGACCAACAAACTAAGAGCCAGTCTTTTTGTTTTTGGTGGTTTGGTTAGATTGTCCTTGAAGGGTTTTTGCTTGTGCTCAGTCTGCTAATCCTGTACTTTTTTTTGTACATAACAGAATATACACATTATAGCAGCCAATCATGTAACATTTGTCTGTATGTAAAGAAATATGTTTGCATTTTTTAAGGAACTACATTTATAGCTTTGCTTTTAACCCGAGATGTCACTTCTGAGTTTTGTAGTGGGTGAACTAGATTGCTGTTTTAAATGTTTTTGTGAATTTACTGTAGATAAAGTGAAGCCAATAGTATGTATGTGTTTTTTATAATGGAAGGCATTTGAATTTTTTTTAAAGGCCCTGGAGACTCACAGTTAATACCTACCGCCTTATTCACTCACTTCTTGACCTGCTTGCCTGTTTTTGATCCCGGGGGTTCTTCCTTCAAGCCAGTGGTTCCTGGTTCATCCATTGGCAGTCATGACCTCCAGACACCAAGGAGTTAATGCCAGGTGGACTTGCACCAGCAGCAGAAATAGTTGGAAAATAGAATCAATCCAGATGTTTTAGCTTCCTCCCTGCAGGTTTTTGCATCAGTTACTCCATGCAGTCCGTGGCTGCAGAAGCCAAGTGGCCAAGTGCTGTGGTCAGCTTGGCTCTGGCCCAAGGCGTGGGTTTGGCTCCTCACAAGCTCCAGCTGATCTGCACTCACAGTGACTTGGCTGCTGCCCAGAGCCCAGAGCAGTGTCTGCAGAGCTTGCTCGTTCCACACCAACTGAGAAATGCAGGAGGACTTTGCTTAAATTCCTAAAGAGGATTTAACTGTGCAGTTAATTGGTTGTAATTCCCCTCCAAATTCAGGGGTTGCCAAAGCACACCGCAGCCAAAAGTGCTTGTTGTCAGTTCTGAGCAGTGTGAATTACCAAAGGAATTGTGTAACTGAACTGCATCTTTGTGAGCCCTGAAAACCTCCCAGGATAACCTTGAGGACATGTGCTTGTTCTGTGTGCTCACTGAGGGCTGTGCCATGGGGGTTTCCAGATGCCAGATGTTCTGCAGCTCCAACTCTGTAAATAGCCATTTCTGCTCCTTTGCTGATTTGATTCTGATTTTGATGCCAGTTGCTTAGAAATCTCACCAAGTACAGTTCAGTGCAAAGACAGGAAAATCACATGACTGATGCTCGTTTGAAACTGCCCAGGGAGGTTACTTAACTTTTTGGTGCCTGGCAGCAGGTCTGCACTCATAGTGGATGTTCCCTTGGGAATCTGACCATCTGTGGCTATTTCAGAATGGGGGATTAATTAAGTCTATTGGCTTCTCTTAAGTGACTTATTTTAAAGATAACGTGAATTTTAAATCACCAGGTTGGAAGATGATGTTAGTCATCATTCATTGGAACTGATGGGGAGTCTGGGTGTCTTTGGGTCAGGTAGGAAAGAGAAGGACCCAGAATCCTGTAGTATATCCAAATGGATTTCTGTCTGAGATGATTTTTGTCAAGTTTCTGACATTTTTTTAAATTTCAGTACTTCCAAACTGTGCCTGTAAACTCACCATGTCTATAATGGTGAAGGTGCCAATAAATGTACCAATCGATCATGGTAAATTCACTTTTAAAATAAGAAAAAGGCGCTTCTTATACTGGAGAAGGAACATTTCCTAACAGCAGCCTGTGGTGTAGGACCAAAATCCCACTGTATTGTGTCTCACAGGAATTCCTCAGTGTTTTGCTTTGTGATCTGTCTGCAGTTATAGAACTATTATGGAATTCCTGTAACTCTCTTAAGTGAGCAGCTCTTTGGGATCTTGCAGATTCAGTTTATTTTTTAGTGGTGCACTTGATTATTTTTTTTTTAACTCACAGCTGCCTTGAGTGAATCATTCTGGAAATTTGTTACTAAGGAATTTTAAGAAAATAATCTTTTTTTAAAAATTTTTTTTCCGTAGAAGTGTGTTTTGAACCAATTTCCTAGTCAACACCTTTGCCGAGACAGGTGCCATTTTTACATTCTGGTATTAAAACTGGTTTCTACTTGTGAAACTCCAAAACCAATTTTACAGCTGTATATAACTTTTCTTACCAGTTCAGGTAGCCTGTAACAGTGGTAATGGCTCTTGTACAGGTATTACTGCAAGTAACTTCACTGTCATTGTTGGATGGCTGTTGCCTCTTGGATTCAGCTGCTTTTAAAATAAATACTAAGGAATGCCAACGACTTGCTGAGGTGTCCAGCGGCGTCCCAGAGCTCTGCCTGCCTCTGCTCCTCACTCAGCCCAGCCCGGGGCTCCAGCACACGGGAGAAGCTGAGCCTGGGAGGAGCCCGAGCACAACGGGGGACTTGGCTGGAGCCCGTAGGAAGCCTGTGATAGATCCTGCCCAGGTGACTTTGCTGTTCATTACTGCCCTGCCTCTGGGGTGTTTTTCAAGCCTGCAGATTCCAGTGCCACAGGTACTGTGTGATGCCACAGAACCGCTCAGGCTGTGGCATTCCCTTCTTTAAATGGCTGGCAGGGACCTCTGGAGGTTGATGCCCCAGCTGAAGTGGAGGTGGCTTTGTGGCTTTTAAGGTAAAAGCTCAAACTCCTCCTAAAAGAAGGAAAATAATAAAATGACCCTTGATAGGTTTTATTTAAAAGGCTTTACCCCAGCTTTGAATTTCAAAGCAGCTGGTGTGTACCTGTAGTTGTGGGCCTCAGGTGTGCAGCTTACGTGAGTTCTGACTCTGCACCTTGACAGCAAACTTGCTCACAGCAGGTCTTGCAGTGAGTGGGCACATCTTCACTGGCTGTAAAAGTCTGTAGCCAGACTACATCCTTAGCTGAATTTCAAGTAAGTATTGTCATTACAGACCTGGAGTAACCAAGAGCATTGTGCCCAACAGTGGCAGAGTAACTCTTGCCCAGCCTCTCTTCTAAAGGCAGTCTGTTACTGCAGGAAGCAGAACCATGTGCTTGGTGTAACAAGATTTATTTTATTCTGGTAGAGTTTGCCAGCATTTTCTAATGTGACAGAACTTTGCAGTAGAGAGCTCTCCCTTCAGGCAAGTGCCCAGTCTGGGCTTGTTCCCATGTAGCCTTGGATGGCTGTTTATTGGTGGAGAAAGCAGTTTGAGATTCTGGAAACCACAGAAAGCTGCTGCGGCTTCGTGCTGCCGTTTGCTCCTGTCCTTCAGTAAAGTGGCCCGGATCCATCTGTCTGCAGCCCTTGCCCTTCCAAACACTGCTGTCCTGTGCTGTGCTGAGCTGCAGCTCCATGGCAGTGCTGCAGAGCCCACGGCTCCGTGCATTGACAGGGTTTGTACCACTCCAAAGGGAACGTGCACTCCAGGCTTTTCCTGCCCCAGCACAGGGCCTGCCCCTGCCTTGGCCAGGCTCCCAGCCTGGCCCTGCTGAGCTGCAGGGCTGGAAGTAGCTGACTCCTCCTTCAGTTGTGTACCCGCTGTCCCACGATGAAGTTCACATTAATTACGTTAAGGTGGAATGAAAGCATTGTGAAAACATTCCGAGAGTTGTAGTCTGTCCTCTCTGGGGACGCTGTCACCTCCACTAGGTTTAGTGCTGTGCTTTAAGATGTTGGTGAGAGTTTTGGCTAATCGGACTAGTTGGTATCAATGGTTGTGTAGCAGAATGGCTGGTTTTGAGATAGCATTTCCTGTCCAAGTACTTAGCATGATGGGTTGATGGTGCACTGTGTATCCAGTACTCTGGCATGCATGCTGGTCACACTCCTCCCACACTTCAGAGGCACCAGAGCCTTTTATCCAATTGCTGGTTGTGTAAAATACATGCAGAATGTTAATGCAGTGTTGTTATGGTAAATGTGTGAACAGTGTTACTAATTGATATAACTGATAACAGATTACATGTGCCTGACATTCTTATACCACACAGTATGTTTAGGTTTTAACTAATATGGACTTCGGTGGAATAGTCTTAGGTATTTCAAGCCTTTGTTTTACTTACACAATGGTGCTCTCTTTGTGTTCTTTTTTTTTTTTTTTTTTTTTTTTTTTTTTTTTTTTTTTTTTTTAAATCATCTGAACACTTGTAGTACATATTACATCCAAAGGAGTCCAAAGCAAAGTGTTTCTAAACACCTATTACTTTGCCTTTATTCCCAGCATCTCTCATCAGCTTTTTTCTGTTTTGTTTTTTACTTGTTGCTGACTACTTTGGAAAACTTTGGTAATGTTACCAATTATGAAGTGATTCTGCACTGCCTTTGGATTGTGTATGTATTCAGAAACAGTCTTAAAGCTTTTATTTAAGCTATTAAAAACCAGGGACTTGTGCCATTTGTTCTTTAACAGTGCTGTTGTAAAAAGACTTCCCTGTGACAAAAAAAAATCACTTGCTATGAACTTTGTTTATAGCTTTTTTTTTTCCACGATGGATCTTTTTCTTTGTATTTGTACAGTGGCTCAGTGAAAGATGTTGCCATGAGTTGATATTGTAACCAATAAACAAGTGCTTTTAACCAGCCTGGCTCAGCTGTCGGTGTTGTATTAGAGCAGGGGCCTGAAAGTGTCCCTGGGATAGGGAGGGAGCAGCAGGTGGGACCTGCCCTGGATCTGCAGTACCTGTGGGAGTGATGTGCAAGTTCCCACTTGGGGCAGAGCTGCCAAAGAACTTACTAGAGCACAGGGGTGGGACATATTTTAATAAATAGCTGTAGAACACATGCAGTGGAAGTTTTCTCTTGATACAAAGTCAATACAAATGCTCCACAAACAGAGCATGCTACACAGCCGTGCCCTCACCACCACCAAGGCTGGGCTGTTACTCAGGGTGGATGCCACAGTTTCCCTCAAACCCCCAGGACTCCCCATGCACAGTCAGAACAAACACAACACACCCGTGGAACTGTTATCTTACCTTAATGCCTTGAGCATTACATCTCACATCTATTTCATGATGAGACAGCCCTTAGTACTGGAAAATAGAAAACTCCTAGACCTTAGAGCTGAATCTTTAACTTAGTCAATGTTAACACTGCCATAAAAATATATAAATACTCTGAAAAGGCTTTTCTTTCAAAATAATTTTTAAAAGTCTAGTTAGAAAAAAGTAGATGTTGAATGACTGCAGACAGCAACAGCAGAAGGTTTTTAAAAGGCTTTGCTGGAGGTGAGCAAAGGTAAAGGACTCCAGGAGTCTGGCCTAGAGGAGACCTGTTCTACAGCAGAGGGACTGGGCAGGCAGAGATGGGGCTTCGCCTGCTGCTCCCTGAATGCAGCAGCAAAGGCTCCAGTCCCTGAGCTGCACCACTCCAGCTCTGCCCAGGCTGTCTGAGCAAAGCCTGCCTGTGAGCCTGGGGCAGTGACACACCTGAGCTCACCTGGCCAGGCTCCAGCCGTGTGCCCTTGGGTAAGGGACCACTCCCTGCTGCTCCAGCTGCCACACTCGGGCTCCCTTGTTGGAATCAAGGAGGTGGCCAGAGGCCTTGAGCCCACTGCCTTTCCTTAGTGCAGTTCACCCTCATCTTGTGCTGCCCTTCCAAGAGGAACTGCTGCCAACACATTGGCACCTGCTCTCCAAACATGTCAGGAGTCCTTTCCCGTGCCTGAGTCTGTACTTTCCTTCACTAAACAAAATCACATCCACACAGAAAATCAGCACCCACCATCCCTACACAATTCCTAAGCAGCTGAAAGCAGGAGACTGGGCTAAGCTCTCCCTGCCTAAGGTCCTGGATGCCAGGAACTGAGACTTGCCACTGCTACATACTCATGAAAACCAGTGAGGATTTGGGGTTTTATTGTCAAGTGCCAAAAAAATTTAGTGTTTAAAGGTAATTTTTAACCCGAAATCTGCAAAACGAACGCAACGCTCAAGAGTAACACAGCTCTTCAGTTTGGTTCACCATCAGAGTCCAAGTTTTACAACAACTGTCACCAGAGTAATGTTAAAAATATAAATTATTTCAAGTGACTCCACAGAATGGAAATGTCACCTGTAAAATTTCTACTTTGCCCTACAAAGGAGCACCAGGAAGATTCACTATGATGTTTTATTTACTCTTTTGAAGAAAATGCTTTGTGAAGCGATCTAGTTCGTTCTCAAGGTGAATGGCTTTATTTCTGTAAAACAAACAAAAGCAAGGGATTTACTTCAGTGCCCAAACATCCCAAAGACAGGATCGATATCAGAGTTTCATTTCTATTCCTCTAGTGACATCCCCAGCGCTAAGAAAACTAAGTAAATGTAGGTCTTTAGAAGGGATGTGTGGGGGCAGATGTTCACCTGACAGTGGTGGTGGATGCCCGAGGCCAGCAGGCAGCAGCCCAGAGCCAGGGCAGCCTCTCTGCAGGTGGGAAGAACAGGAAACTACAGCTGAGGCTGCTTCCAACTCCCTGAACCACCAACTGCTGCAAGTTCCTCCTCTGCAAACACCTACCACTGGCACCACCAGCACTGCACTGGGTGACTCAGCACAGCACAGCTGCTCTCTGGCACTGCTCTGCTCTGGAGGGAGCTTTGGGAAAGTGCCACCCTCAAGTTACCAACAGGAGATTCAATTCTGGTCAAAGGCCTGTCTCCCACACTAAAGAGAGACAAAGGTAAAGATGATCTAAGAAATAATAGTTTTGGAGGTTAGCTGATTCACTGAGGCAGCAGCATACATTTATTTAATTTACCCAGAGCTGTTCAGGGCATCTTTGCATTCCCCTCTCCACCTGAACTCACCTAGTTCAACTCCAGAGTAACAGCAAGCACTGATCACTCTGAAGTCAGCAAGGCTAAGAAATGCTTGTGGCAAATCACACCAAGACTTACCTCAGCTGCTTGGAGCTGCTCTGTATGTTCTCCAGCTGATCTATTTCTTTGGAAAGCCTAGCTATTTCTTTTTCCAGGTTTTTCTCAGTAATATCCACCTGCTGACAGAGCCGAGCAAAAGTAGTGGCCATTTCCCTAAAGCGAAAACAAGTTTATAATCACGATTTACAGAAATTTATGCTAAAAAAATAGTAAGAAATAAAATCTCATGGCATTGCAGTGTGCAGAACACAGCAATCAAAGCCTCCAGCTCTTATGGGATTACAGAATAGCAGACAGCAGCAGAATTGGGTACTTTTTAAATTAGAAAAAGAAACCCTCAACACACCAAATGCACCTCAGTCTATGCCTACAACATGCCTGGCCATTTTAATAGAACATAAACAGGTCCAAGTCTGAGATGGGGCTCTGGCTGTGGCAGGAGGTGCCAGAGCAGCCCCACATCACCAAGCTCAGCACCCTGTGCCACACTCAGTGCCCTGCCAGCAGGAATGTGAGCCTCGAGCAGGCTGAGGAGTGCTCCAGACCTGCCCACTGAGGCACCCCATCCTACTCCATCCCTCCTTAGCCATGTGCTCCCAACCCGTTCCAAGACTCCTCCTCACAAAAACCCAGTTACCAGCCTGGGCCCAGCACCCAAGCTCTCGTGCAGGAGATGAAGCACCCTCTCCTCTCTACTGGAGCACAGGTGTGAGTGCAGCTCTTCTGTGTTCACAGAGCTGCTGGACACAGGGATGGATCTCTTTCCTCTACTGAAGCTTAACTTTTTACTACTCTTTCTTTTTGTTTTCTCTTTCCAAAACACTTTCCCACTGGTCTCTGCTAAGTAATGTCTGGCTGATTGTCTTCCTTCTTGAAACTATGTTTTGATTGAATTATTATTCAGAAAATCAGGGCTGCTAAAGTGTCCTCTAGCCCCCAGGGTGCAGAACACCTCTCCTGTGTAGCTCAAGATATAGTTCAGAAAGGATATCCAAGTTTATCTCCTGCAGGGCAGAAGAGCCAGGATTGGCTGCTCAGAACTTGCCCACAGCAGCCCCTGGGGCAGAAGCTCTGCTCACCCTTCCAGGGACTCCAAGGGCAGAGCAACTCAGCCTCCACTGGAGTGATCTCTCATGTCTCTACTGTGAGGTGCTGCACAAAGAGTCACCACGTTCAGAGCACCACACACAGATGCAGGTACTGGCCTTTTCAGGTGGGCATTTTAAACTCTCTTCAACCCCCCTCCCACTAAGTGCCAGGGGGCAGCAGAGGCGGCACCCTGCAGGGCCAGTGGCCCGTCCCTGTGACACTCACTGCTGCACCTGGTGGCTGCAGTTGGCGCTGGTGAGGCTGACGATCATCTGCAGCTTCTCGGTGGCGTAGTTCACAAACTGCTGCTTGAAGGCTCTCTCCCTGGCCCGGGTGGTCCAGGTCAGCCTCTCGTACAGGTACAGCAGCCCGTACATGCTCAGGGAGAAGGAGATCAGCCTCCAGCCTACGGTCTTCCAAATCTGAAAAACAGAATCTTCTTTAGCTTAAATAAGGTGCTATACAGAATAAAAGCTAATTCCACCCATTTTTAAAAAATCATCTCCACAGCCCTTTCACTGGACTTGTTTAAGAAAATAAATGTTTTCCATGTTATTACTGCAGAGCAATACAGCTACATTCACATGAGCTGGTCCCCAGTGATCCAAAGAATGTGCAGGTTACAGAAGCCTTGCTGCTCTTTCATGAAGGAAGAAGCAAAGCTCCAACTGAATTCAAACTGAAGTAGGTACCAGATCACCTTTTAATTCAGGCATTGAACACAGACTTATGGCACAGAGAATATGCCCAGCTATCCTCAGAGTGATGAGCCTGGTTTCTCACTATGAACTGACTGTGGGTATCAGGGCACTGCACGTGCTCATCTGGCCCAGAGTCAAGACCTGGCACACTCTGTGTCACACCCCAAGCAGGACAGAGCAGGGAATTCCAGCAGGGAATGCTGCCAGTGCTACTTGCCACTCCACCAACAACGATGATGCTCATGGAGGTCCGGGAGGTCAGCGAGGCTAAACTCAGCACCAGAGGAACCATGAACTCATCCTGGGGCTCCTTCTCAGGGGTTGTGGCGGGAAGGCTGGAGGCACACGGGGTGCTGGCTAAAGGACGAGGGATCTAGAAGATGGGAACAGGGCAGCCTGAGTCAAAAGCATTCAGGAACTACACAGATGGGGTTTATTTTCATATATTCAGGCTTTGATTTACTTGAAGGGAAGCCTTCAGCAGAGAAATCTTGAACAAGACTCCTGAGGAGCAGTGGAGGCTTTGACAGCTCCTCCAACAGAGAGTAAGGGTCTGTGTAGGGCTGGTTCTGACCTAAGGATCCAAATGTTACAAATGCAATAGGCTACACAAAGGTTCAATCCAAAGGAAAACCAACTTGTGTAACAGCTGCAGAAAGTTCAAAAGAGGTTTTTGGGTTCCATTCTAACCCTGAATATAATCCAATAAACACAACCCTCACTAAAAGTATTTCACACAATGGATCTAGGGGAAGGTAGCAGGAAGTGTGTAAATAGCACTGGTACAGAGCAAAAATCAATATATTCTCATCAAGGTAAAACAAGGCAGCCCAAGCTCTGAAGGACTCACATGTAGGTTTGGATCTGCTAATCCCAGGAGTACTTTCTGAGCTTGTTTAGGACCCAAGAAACGGTTTACAAGAGAAGTCCATCCCAAAGAAAAGTGGAACACGATATCCTCTTGAAAATCTGCACACAGGCTATGACAGTTTAGATCATAGCTAAGGTCAAACTTCCTGCATGGAATTAGCAAGTGGAGCTGATCCTGAACACTAGAAGGCAACAATGGTTTCAGATTTTCTAGAAATAAGAACAAATAATAAAGCCGAGTTAACACTGAAAGAAGAGCATATTCACAAGCAGTATCTCTGCACTGCTGACCAGCTTTGTTAATTTAGAGACTCTAAACTGACCAGTTCACTATTTATTTATCTGAAACATCAGTGGCATTTCAGCAGGATTGACCCTAACAGAGCAGGAATTTATTGCTCTCGTACAAGAAAACAGTCATGAAAATCAACTCACCAAGGAAGCACTGCTGGAAAAAAAGACTCAAATTAACTGAAAGACCTCTATCAGTGGTCAAAAGATAGGAATGGAGTAAGAAAAGATATTGATTTATCCATCAGTTCTGTGGTGCCACACAGAAAAGGCAACATTACATAAGAGGACAGAACAGTTCACATAATTTCATGATCTTGCTCTGAATCTTTTATTACCAGGAACAGACCAATAGAGATGGATGTGCAATAAAGTTACTACCTATAAAGAAAAAAAAAATTGGGGAATGCACAAATCCTTTGTGAAATGAACTGTTTTGCATTCTGGATGTGGAGGAATCTAGGGAGAGCATTATACTGCAGAAACATTTTCTAATAATCAGTGTATTTGGTGTATCTCTTGTGGAAGCCAAATTTTAAATGGGTTTATAAAAGGATTTGATGAGTTTCCAGGGGACAGGTCCATTACTGCCTGCTTAAGCCACTGATCCAGATGCAGTGTATCAGCTCAGAAGTCCATAAAATGGAGAGGGGTTGCTATATTTACCCTGGTTCATTATTCTTCTACCTCAGCACCTTAGGTTAGTATCAGAAACAGGAGACTAAGCTAAATACTAAGCTAAACACTCCTGGTCTTTTATGGCTTTTCCTGAATCCTTTATACCATCAATGTTAAGTATAATCAGAAAGACAATTCTTGTAAAACTGAATTTTCTTTGACTATCTTCCTTTAAATGTAAAGTGTTAACATTCCTCCTCCCTCCTCCTACCAATTATCTCCTGCTGGGACTGGTGCATTGACTGGTTGACTTCACTGGAGCAGCGCTCAGCCAGGTTCTTTCCCAAACCGTCTTCTATGTGTTTGTTCAGTGCCTGAAGTGTTAGAGAGAACACAAGCTCATGTGTTTGTATTTAGCCAGTCAGTTACATTATATGGAGAAGGAATATGTTACAGACCAAGCACTGTTATTTACAGTGGGGAAAAAAAAGCATGTTTCCATGGAAATACCACGAAAACCCAACTAAAGTAACACAGGAAAGATTTCCCTAGGACTCTAAACATTAAAAAGCATAAAAGTCTGTACTTTCAATAACCTGTGACAGTGAAAAGCAAACCATTACCTACTGGGTCATTTGATGGGAGCCAATTCCACCCTTCTGCACAGGGACAAACCCCTCCCACCAACTCCCATGGGGGCCTGCTCAGGATACTCTGTTGAGGTGAAACAGCACGGATTGTCCTGAAAATGCAGCGCTCCCAGGTGATCAGCCAGGCTGGAACAGCCTGAGATGAGCTCAGCTGGTTGGAGCATGGTGCTGCTAACACAGGTTCAACCCCTGTATGAACCAATTGTCTAAGAGCTGGACTCAGTGATCCTTGTGGTCTCTTTCAACTCAGAGCGTTCTGTGGCTCCAAGGGGGAGCTGTGGCACTCATGATCAGCAAAGTCTGAGCACAAGAGGCAAACACAGGCATACGTGCTTTAATTTAAAGCACTAAGTTTGAGGAGGAATTTATAAAAGTTAAAAAACCCAAACCAGTTTTTATTAAAATTGTTGAGTATTTGCCAAGGTCATTTTATTTTTGGATCTATCTGATTTTAGGAGTAGTGAAAATTATTTATGAGAAGTCTTATTTACTGGCAGTGAAGATTTGAAATTAGGAAGCACTCTACTACTAAAAAGATGTTGAAAAAAATTAATTTCTTTCCAAAAACAAAGCAGAAAATATATTCAACCTTTTTTAGTTTTGGGTAGAAATATGCACATGTCAGCAAGCAAAAATCCTGCAATGCTCAAAGTCACATAAAATTTATGGAATTTATGAAAATACAGAAGTAGAAATTAAGGGCAAGACAAAGAGCCAAACCATTCAAAAAAACTTACTGTCTTATAGAGCTTCAATACTTGAGGAGAAGGGTCAAAATCTGAATAAAATTCATCAACTAAAACTGAAAGCCGGCAAATCTCATCAGTCATGACAGAGGAGACCTGGAGGAACACAGGAAATCCATAAAATGTTTGGCTACCTTTTCCAGACAGAGTAAGAAAAGACTCACAGACTGTCCCAAGAAATCATTCAATCACCTGACAGTCAGGAAAGAGTGCCATTTTAAACGCTGGGGTTTTCTTTTTTTTTTTCTTTTTTTTTTTTTAAATTGAAAAAGAAACATTCTGACATTTCAAGCATATTTCCTGAGATGGGTGGGCTCCAAAAGGAGCTGCCTGAGAGAGGAGGCAACAGTCAGATCTGAGAAGTTGTTCCCACTGCCTTTACTTACTTTGCTTTCGACTTCCTCGGTAACTCGTTTGATTTTCTCCTTGGTGTCTTCTGTCAAAATGTTCAGCTGATTTCGCACGAAGTCCAGCCTGTCCTTCTGATCTTCTCGTTCTTCCATGGAACAGACTCTAACCCAGCAGAAAGGAAATCCCCATCACCACCAGGTATTCCCCCCCAGGAAAGGAACAAGCCCTTACCAGGCACGGATCAGCCAGCTGATGGCTCCTGAGCAGCCGGGGGAATCCCAAGTGCTGCCCAAAGCAGAGGCACTGCTCCAGAAGGGCTGTACATGGCAGCTCCATGTGCACGAGCATTCAAGGGCTGTGCTCAGCATCTCCCGTCAGGATTGTTATCACCGTGTTATCACACAATTACAACTAAAAAAGGTGTGGGGAATCAGAGGCCTTTAGTAAAGAGGCCTTTAATAACTTGCCTACCCTGATTTCAAAAAAGGGTAAATCTGACCAAACTGCTGCTCACAAACAGCACTCAACCACTCCTTAACAGTGAGGTGTGTCTGATGACCCTGCAAAGCAAAGGGGACAAGGAAGAAACCAACCTTGTCTCAAACAAGTCTCTTTAGAATTCCTTGACCTATCACTTAGGCAAAAATTCCTGAAAACCTGGAGCAACTTCATCTTGAAGGGCCAGCAGAAACAACAAATAGCAATTCAGACTAAGAGGTGTCACCACAGACGTTTTGGTTAAGTCAACTGACAGAAAGAAGCAGAATATCAGAATATTTTCAAACATTTCACAGCATGTTTTCACGAAATCTGACAACGTGAGACAAGTCAGTATGTAAACAGGCAGTCTGTAAAAACTGACATTCAGGGGGATGAGTGTGTTTGACAGCACAGTGAAGTCTGTTGAAACACAAAGACACATTATTGACAGGCAGGAAGGAGATGGATGGGAAGGATTAATCCTGACAGCAAGTTCACTGTGTACAAGAGACACAAGGTGGCAACAAAAGTGAGGAAAAACTGCACACATATGCAAGCCTCAAAGGATACATGAAGCTACCAGACAGCAGATGAGCTGCTATCATTAGCACTAAAGGATTACATGAGTGAAGACAGAATAAGGATATTTAAGGATGCAATCTGGAAAGGACCAGAGGCCAAGCCTCTGTTAGCTTGGGCTCATCTCATTCCTTACAGTATTCTAATCACTTGCAAATTAAAGCATTTATGTATTTCCATTTTTTTTCTTCACTGTAACTGCTACTGAAAGTAGAGCAGGCCCAAATATTACCTCTGAAATGCTGGATAACAGTAGAAAAATTTAACATTTTAAATATTTCTGAAAAAAGGTTTGAAAACACACAGATTGCAAATCAGTAATGAAGAACACCAAAGTAAACCAAGATGCCTGTACAGAAGTCACAGACCTAGAACACAACTGAGTGGGCAAGTGAACAACGGTAAGACTGACTTATTGACACACCAGGGAAATTGTCTGTTTCTTACCAAGCCGAAAAAGTGAATTTTAAAGTCCATAACGGCCCAAGAAAATCACCAGCACAGAAATGGCTCCTCAGATGATCTGGACAAACCAAATCCAACCAGCCCTCCAACCCACCTACCTTTTCTCTGCTGCTGCAACGTTTATGGTGTCCATAATGTTTTTCACAGTATCTATTATCTGTTTAGCTCTGATAGTGTGCTGCTCAAACTTGGTTTTCACGGCTGACTGCGAGATACACTCCTGCGAGGGGCCCAAGCCACAACACATTACTGCAATTCCATGCCAACACAACCAGGAATTTCACTGTCAGAAAGCACATGCTGCCAATTTTACCATGAACTCAAACCAGTGGGAAGTAAAAAGGGAGAAAAAGTATAAAGAAATTAAAAGACAACAGAAACTGAAATCTTAAATTAGTCTATAGCAGCAAATCTGCCTTCGAGTCCTTTCACAGTAATGTGCATAGGTTTTCGTTCTTTTAAAATAAATAAATAATGTAAAAAAACCAAAAGAAAACTCATATGAATACATAAGATAAATCTATCTCTTCAGGAAAATTTCAAAACCATCTATTTGAAATTACAAATGTTAAATATGAATGCTAGCAATATGGCCTGACTTTTCTTTGTTGCAATTCTGTCAATAGAATTTGACATTATCATGTCAATACTGATCATCCAGGAACAAAATACACAATTAGGAATAAGAAACAAGGTTTTTTTCATGGGATAAACAAAAGTTAAGTAGTCCTTAAAATATCAGTTTGTTTGCATATTTTCGAAGCGTAAAATGAGTAGAGAGAAAATGCTCTAATTATACAATTTCTAATCAATCTTCAATATTGAACAGCAATTCAGAAATACAGGACAGTGATAGAAGAGATCTTTATGTTTGAGGGGAAGAAAGCAAGCAGCTGATTTCCTTAAAACAGATTGATGGGATTTTTAAATTGTTCTCCATCTGTGAATTCACATTTCATGGCAGAGGTCTGGATTGCTTTTAAAAGACTTGCCTATGACCTTAGCATATGATGTAATTATAATGTGATGTGATGTTATCTAAAACTAAGAGATGAAAACAAAATAAACAAAATGGGTAAAACAGTCCCTGTTCCTCGACGAAGCAGATCTAGAAATCAGCAATGAAAGGCCAGAGTTTCTTAAATATCAGCACATTGTAAGAGCTAGACTAGGCACAGAGCACAGTCTTCCCAAAGTTAGTATGTGGTAGATAAAAGGAAGACAATCACTCACAACACAATCAGAAAATCCAAGTTAGAGCACTAGGAAAAACACAAAGGTTAGTTAAACGATGGGGAAAGGTAAGAGGAGGACAGCAGCAGTTTTGTTGTTAGTCTGTACATAAGTATTTACTGAAACCAAGATAAACTGTGTTTCAACAGGCTAACCAAAGCCAGGCACCTTCCAGCTGTGAAGTGCCAGCGTGCTCCGAGTTCCGCCCGGGCAGTGCTGGGGAAGGGCTCTGCAGCAGCTCCCTCCACCCAGCTCTGCCTCCACTGCCCCCACAGCTGGCACCACTCCACCCTGCCTCCCTCCCCACACCACTTCTGCAGCCAGGGCTTTTGAGAAACCTGAGATGCACCCCAACCTAAGGCATGGTGGGGTTGGTTTTATGTAGGATGTCCTCTAGCCACTACTGCACACGGTGCAGGGTCCAGGCGTTTCTTTGCTGTTTTAATAAGGCAATCTATGTACCTCACTGTAAAATTTCAGGAAATACACTGACTACTTTCTATTACTCCCCAATACAAAAGTTCAAAACTGATCCAAGAATTCAATGCTTTAAGACTCCCTCTCTCCTTTGTTGCAATACAGCTGACATACGTAGCAGCATCACTTCTTAAAGCTACTACACGAATCTCTAAAATCTTCATTTCCCTACTGCTTACAAGTGTTTCTAGTAATGCCTGCACCAGTTTTTTTTAGCAACTTCAAGCACCCTGTGCTTTGCAGACAAACATGCTTCATCTAGTTTCAGAATGATTTTTGCCCTCACACGAAAGTCTACATAGATCTTACAAGCCTTTCAAAAATACTCCAAATTTTTCTTGTATCACAACTAACTAGCACTGGTGCGTTGTTTCTAGGATTTTTTTTTAAAGATTCTATCTATACTGAGTTCCTATCAGTCCTGGAATGAACAGGCTTTCCCATCAGGGAATTGATACTAAAATCAGGAATGTGGAAGTACTAGAGAAGTAACAGTCCCCCTTCTTAGAGGGACTCTCTTCCATATGGAGAAGAGGGAAAAGCTGTCCAATTTTAGTGATGACAAAAGCAGGGCGAGAGAATCCAGGAGGAGCAAACCCAGCAGATACAGCCAGGGGGAACAAGGCACATGTGGACAGGTCTGTGAGGTGACAGATTACTGAAGATGGGAGCTGGACAAAAATGTGAGAGGTACTTGGGAAGTCCGAGGAGGGCACCGGCACAGGACAAAGAGCTAAAGGCAAGACAGACTGAGGCAGGGGAGGAGTCAGTGTTTGGTGAGGACAGACAGGAGCATCTGTGCTCTCATCCCTTCCTTTCCACACACTGGAGTGTAATCCCAGACACTGGGACTTGCAGCTCCCCTGTCAGGAAACAGAGTCAATGCAAAGTCCTTTAGGCAGAAGTGCTGTGCTCAGGGCTGTACAACATCTGAGTTTGGGCTGGCAGTGCACAAGGCACAGCATCAGTGAGGATTTCACAGAGAAAGCTCTCCCAGCAGTCTGAGATTCCTCATTCATACAGAGCCTAATGCTGGCAAGCAGAACTGATGACAACAGTATGCTGATGTCAGCTACTTTATCAGCTCAGGTGACAGTAATTTGAGTATTAGGTCTGAAGACTTTGGACCTGGTGAATCATTTCAGTCCAGCCTTGCTTTAAAAGCACATAAACTGCCATTCTAACTTAGAAAACTGCCACAAAACCTGAATGTGAAAGAGGCTGCAACAGCAAGCACTCAAAATTTAAACTGCTTTGGCAATCTTAATTCAGCACAGCTGCCATTCTCTTTAAATGATGGGATCACACTCCTCTTCAAAGCCATTAATAATGATTTTAGGATGAAACACAGCTGAGCAGGGAAAACCACTACAGAATCCACTCTCACTGTAGGAGTCAAGTGTGCAACAAATGTAGCACATTGTGAAAGAAGAAAAAAGGTTGATTTAAGGCCATACGGTGCTGTTCCAGAATTGTTCCTTGTCCCAGCCTCTGTCACAGAAACTTGTCATGGTTGTGCTCCTGTGACAAGTACTTCTTGTAGTGGCCAACTAGAGTCTGTGACATCTGATTTACAGATGTGCTGTGCACTCACGGCATCACATCATTTAATAAGTCATCATCCATCTTCATATTGAAATATTCTAAGCATTGAGTGCTTAACTGTAATTATAAGAGATTTTGTCAAAAAAGTTTTAGATACAGCAGATGGCAAAATACAATAAAGAACAGTAACTAATTTAGAAGATTAGTTTTCACTTTTTTCCTGCTGGCTCAAAGTTTCCTTCTATGGTTCTGAGGACAAAAATTGCAAAAAACATGCATGTTTGACTTACAGCTAGTGACACAAGAAATGTCATGTCTCATGGAGCCAGGCCCTGACAGTACCCTGAACCCATCATTTCAACACTTCAGTCACCTATCAAGTGAGTGTGGATAAGGATTAAATTTAGTCTGACATTTTCTTGCTTATGCAAGACTGAAGCAAGCTATTATTTTAAAACCTTTCTGGTACACACACATCATTACATAATTCAGTTTTGCTAAGGATAAATGTGTTTGTTGTAATGCAAGAACAAATACTTTTCAGAGGCAGTTTGATTTTTTTTTTAAATACTCATATACAAAACCATTGGGGGTATTATACCCAAGAGGCCTACTTAAGATATCCAAGAATGCTTTTAGTTAATTAAAGTTATCAAATTTAGCAACTTAAATGGATCCTATCACAAAGAAATCACACAACTGACTAGCCAGTCCTACTTCTGCAGAAACTGTGAACTCCAGCTATGAAGATGGCTAAACTGAGGTGGAAGGGTGGATTCTGTACAGCACAAAGGATGAAAGGAGAGTGTTAATGCTCAGAGTAACAGACCTAAGAGGTACATAATGGTGATAGATTCAAAACTCTGGCTTTAGAAATGAAAGCAAATACTTAGATTTACATTGATGAAACTGAATTTCTTACTGCAAACATTCACTGGCACGTAGCTGTAAGTGATACACACTTTTCAAGACCATCATTTCTTCCTACATAGACTATATTGGTCTTGGGATCTCAAAATATGAGCTAAGAGTTTTGGTCCCTTCCCTCACTGATATAATTCTCCTTTCCAACAACTACCTGCTACTCAAGGTGAGAAGGTATGAAGAGAACCCAAGAAAAGGCAAAGCTGCAGATGGTTTAAATACCTTACACTCCTCCACTTGCTAATATGGGTAACACAGTATAATTAAGCTAAACACAAGAAAAAGCTACCTTTATAATAAAAAACAGGCAGTCCAAAAAGCCCATCACAAATACCTCAAATATCTGCTCAAAATGTTGAAATTCCTGGAATCTTGTTTGAAATCCTTCAGCAAGTGCTTCACCTGTGAAACAGCACACCATAAGGGATACAGCAGTATCTCACAGCAGGGACTGCATCTTAAATATATTCATCAGGATTTAGAGTGTTTTTCTGTATTTGAGGAAAAGCAGGAGTTCTACACACCACCCTCTGGCATTCCTTGGGCCTTTTGTCTCCTGGCACTCAGAACTTCTTTTGCTGAAACAAAGAAGATGCGATTCCTTGCTTCTACAGGATCAATGACTTTGAGCTCATCGACCAGGAAAGTCAGGCAGCGCTCCATGTGCTGCCTACGCACCTAAGGGGAAGGAAAAAGCTCATGAAAAACCAGCACAACCCGAGCCATGGACACATCCCAACACCAGAGTCACAAACTGATACTGAGCCCAACCCTCTGACAGCAGGTGCCTGCCAACCCGACAGAGGCAGCAGCTGCTTTTACTCCTTTAAACAGACCTGCACACAACACTACCTCCTTCTACAGTTGTTTTTACGTAAGTCAGCGATCTCAGTTACTGGGGTAAACCCTTCCCTCCCCAAACATGGAGAAATAATTTGCACTGCAAGCTGGTAGCTGTTGGGGAGATCTGAAGATGCAAATTGTTACCGTTTAACACTGTGCTTTCCCAGCTACTCTGTGCAGGTACAAATGTACAAACTGTGCCTTCAGGCTGCATTATCATTGCAGAAACAAAAGATAATACAAGTAAGACTGAAAAAAAAAAAAAAGCTTAACTGTGGAGGAAAAAGGTTCTAAAGAAGTGTCCCATTTTATTGCTTGCCTGCACATATTGTCATTTGAATTGCAAAATGCTTTTTGGTCAGAACAAGAAATAGGTTATTTCCATTTTCTGACCACGTAACTTAGCATTTTATTAATAAAACAAATCTGGTGTTTCCATATAAATACATACTAATTAACTGTCAACCCATGTAAGAGCCATCAATTCACTCACATCTTCCATGTATTCTGGTTCTGATGCAGAAGCATCCCATCTGTTATTGAGGATGAAGATGTTTGGCTTGGAAAGTCGTTCGTTCACTTTATGGAAAAAATGTTTCTCCTAAGAATTAAAGCACAAACAGAAAATTCCCCAGATATTCAAACCAGAGTAATTCATTCTTCCAAAAGACATTCTGAAGTTTATCCAGCTTTTTAAAAGTTTCTTAGAAAGAATTCATCAGTATTAAAACCCACAGATATTCAGCACATTAGAGGCTTAGGGTAGTTCAAAAGTCATCAAATGTCTTAAAACTGATGCCAGTGCTGAAATCAAAGATACTGCAACTCTCTCCAAAAATTGGTAAAAATACAAACTAAGAAAACTTTAAAAAAAGAGTTCAAAAAACACTGATGCCTGGCACAATGAAGTCTCCCTTACCTGAACTACCAAGATGCTCCTGCTAACCCTGTCAAATGTATATCCAGATCATCATCTAACTATTCTTCAATTAGGCAACATCAGCTTGAACTACAGAGAAGTAACATTTCCTGCATGAGGACACATGGTTGAGACCAGCAAAAAAAGTCATTGATGAATGTCTTCATTTAACAAAATTAAGTGTACTGAGGTCTCTTGCCTGCACCTACCACCCATTACTGCTGTTTGTAGAGTCATAACGGGTAAGTCGTGATGGAGTGAGTCCCCACTCAGCAAAGCTGAAACAGAAGAGATCTCTGGGCTACCATAAACTTTTCCAGGACACCATGACATCCTGGACACAGCACTGGAGATCCATTATTCTCCATCAGCTGGGAATAAGCATGTGCAAACCAGATCACTGCTGCAGAAGTCAGAACTTTGTCTGAGGAGAATTTATGAGGGAATAGTAGAAGAATCACATTTTCACAAAAAAAAAAAAAATCTCTGGTAGTGTGGCAGAATAATGTCAAGTATTCTCAAATCTGTTATGGTAAGAGGCAAAAACAATGCCCAAGGAGGATGAGAACATACATAGCTGTCAAAAGCCTTATCTGCAGGATAACTATGTTATCTATACAGCAATGAGACGGTACTGAAATAGTTTTTCTTTTTCCTTTAATTAAAAGACACCAGCAACTGTGTTATACACATAACATAAACAACTTACAGATTTTGTCCATACTAAAAGCCTAAAACTGTCACTTGTGACATAATAGGGAAGATATGGCCACAGAGGTGCCAAATCCTCTTTGCCTTGAATGTTTTAAGAATTTTGTTTTTCACACGTCTTGTAATTGACTCTTAGTGGACTCAGCTCAGAAGATGGAATGCAAAGTTTTTAAACTTACCTTCTTTTCAGAATTCTACCAAACTATTGTAATTTGCTAGAATGCAAAGAAATGCTGTCTTTGCAAACTCAGTTCTTTATTGTATTAAAAATCATCTCAACAGTTAGAAAGTTCAGACCTTTCAGGTGAGAACTATGCTCAGAACAACCAGAGCATATTATTTGTCTGCAGCAGGCTTAATAAAAATCATCAAGAATTTTCTCAGTAGCACTACTCTGCATTCTGGCAGTCACACTTGGAATAAGTTGGAAACCTTTTATTGTCAGCATCCACAATACTTAGTTTAGTCAAAACTGAAGACCACTACAAAATTACACCACATTTCTGGTCTTGTATTTTGATTTTGCAACAGCTCCTCTGGCCACCTTAAATGTTCTCTGTTAACAAGTCCTACAACATTTAGGCTGCAAGGTTCAGGGAACTCTTCTCTCTCCTGAAACAAGGCTTTACAGAACGAAGACATTAAAATATCTTCAGCTTTCCACACTGCACAGAACTCCTATTGCTAACACCTCCTTCAGAAGAAGCACAGCCCACTGAGGGGAATCTGCAGCACTCATCCTCAACACAAGGCATGTCCAGGGAATTCACCCTCTCCCGAGAAAGGCGCAACACAGGAACTTAACTCCCTTCATCTAGTTTGTGTATTTTACTGAAATTAAGGAGTATTCTGGATATGAAACACTCCACAATTTCTTTGAAAATACAAGTGTCTTCAGGTATCAAATACCAACAAATTGCAAGGCAAGACAAGCACTCCATCATCCATTTATCAAAAATGCAACTGAACTGGGAAGGACAATTATGACGCTCAAGGCAGAAAAAGCCAAGCCAGTGAGAAATTTAAACTTCCTTCTCCTTTTCCTAGTGAGGAATATACATTATTTCTTACCTCCCACCCCCAAATCCTATTCACAAAATCTAAGTGCAGTGATTCACCATCTGTAAAGGTCTCAGCTATTCTGGTTATGGAACTGCTGAATATTTAAATGAAGAAGTAGCATAAAATCATTGCACATCATACCGTGTTCATGAGAGTCGATTCAGAATTGGCAACCAAGACAAACACATCAGCATCTAAGCAGAACTTGTCAATCCAGCTGTCCAGTTCTGTAGTGACATCTGTGCCAGGGCTATTAAGATCAAAAAACACAAACTCCTATTTACACACCAAAGAAGTAGCTGGTTTTTATAAACTGATAAATGCCGAAGTGCCTTGCAAGAAGTTACAGAGGTTTGGATCTTGAGGCTGATGCCCACCTCAAGGTAAACACTGCACAAGCAGATTACCATTAGAATTTATCAGTCACTTGATCATTAGACTACCTACTCATTCCAAAATGTAATTTCCGTTAAGTGAGTATGCACATATAATTAATTGCCAAGTGAAGTGACAGGCAGTCCATCAGAAAACCCTGACAGCCTCACACAATGGTTCCCCTTCTCGGATCCTAATTTTCATCAGAAGAGATTGTAGTTGATAAAATGCTTTTTCAATTAATAAAGTTCAAAGCAGTATGTCAGGCAAGCTGTGCCTATATTTAAGAAGAAACCAAAATGAAGTTAAAACTGTAGTGCCATCCATTTAAAAAAACCCAAAACACTAAATGGAATCTGAGCATTAAGTCATGTTTGCAACAACTAAGTTATTGCTGGTTCAATTTTTCTCAATTTAACAGTAAAAGGATGATTTCAAGTACCTGCTCTCTCAGAATATATGCTCTTTTCTTTTCCCTTTACTTTTTACCTGTAGCAACAGATGCTGTGCAGATTCAAGATCATGCACCGAAGAAAATAGTAACAAACTCCCAGTGATTTCAAAGTACAAGGCAGAGATGGGACAAAAACCACTGCTATTTATTAAAATACACTCTGAGTCCTGTTTTCTTGAAGAAATCATACTTAAAAATTCACTGACACCTGTGTGAATTACTCTCAAATTCAGTATTTATTGATTTACACATCAGGTACAGATCACCTGAAGGTCTGAAAAGCTACCATGAGGTTATAATGCAGTGGCCAGAAATAAGGGCATTTGGCAAGGACCAAGCAACCACTTCCAGAATTCTTTAAACACATCAACACACAGGAAATGCCAGCCTAACACAGGGCACACACAGCTGACATTGTCACAACTGCATTTTGAGGTCACCCATTACTTGGTATTAGGCACTGCAACTCTTATCAGAAGCTTTTTAAAAATGAAGTCCACACTGTTTATCCTTCACCCCGCTAGTCTGAAGGGTTTCAAGAAAGGAAATGGGCAAAAGGTTGTTGCTGCAACAACCCTATTCACACTTCCATACCGTTTGTTTTAAAGGAAGAGTATCCTCAGCCAAAAGCTATTCCCTTTTTCAGCTGTCACAAGACACTTATCTGTTCCAAGTGCTACAAGGGCAGAATCAGGAGGGAGATGACAAGCAGTACATACAAAACAACAAACTCTGCTCTTTCCAACAAAAAAGCCTTTCAAGAATTTTCAATCTAAACTAATCTCTTTTCTAAATGCTGTAATGGCTAATATCCTTAAGAAAATATTTACTAAAACAGAAAAGATACCTGTCCACTAAAACCAAATCATCTCTCAGCAGGGCACACTTTGACTTGGGCCAAAAGACATGGACGAGACAGCCAGCCTTCAAATCTTTATCCATGTGAAGTGCATGAGCCAGCTGATTGACTGTCTAGAGAGCATTAAAGAGAAGACAAACATTAATATGCACCTCAAAGAAGTCTAGAAACCAGTCTAATGCAGTTCTCAAGCAAACTTGGACAGGATTTAACTTGAAGAGGGTAACAGAGTTCATACTTTGTTCTGGTGAATAGCTGTGATTTCTTTTTTTTAAGCTCTTCGACTCACCAGCATCTAAAGAACAAGTTGTGCCTTGAAACTCAGACAAGAATTTCTTTTGAGGCACAAATGCTCCCTACAGGGCTGGACTGTGTGCTACTGAGAATCACCATGATTTTGCTTCAGAGGTTTAACATATACTGATATGTATACAGTGTAAGCAGTTCAATAAGATGAGCACCGTAAGTCCAAATGAAGGGCACATTCCAAATCCTTAATCAGTAACAGGACTTATTTAGTCCTATAAAAATAAATCACTCAACACATGCTATGCTACAATGAGACACAGGTTAGTTGTTTCTCTACAACAGCCAAGAAAAACGGCAGAGCAGAGCACTTTCATTAGTTTGTTCTTCCATCCTAAATAAGAACTTAAAAATGCAGAATAAGTGAGCCTTATACTTCTGTTGGACTTGAAACTGTTGTTAAAGAAAGAGATCCTTTGTAAATCAGTTAGTGTGAAAATTGGCAAGAAAACATCTGAGAAACGTACCTTGACACTCTTCTTTTCATCTGATCCTTCTGTCATAAGATAAGCCTTATCTCCATCAGTCCCTTCCACACTGAGGAAGCAGTTTGTTGTATGGCCAATCCCACTGGGAAGTACCTTATCCCACAGCATTGCATTAATGACAGAACTTTTCCCACTGCTTGTTCTAGAGGGAGAGAAAACAAAAGCACTTTGAGCAGAGCACAGCAGCATTAAACACACTTCTGTGCAGAGCTGAGGGCACCCCCACTGGAATGCATCAGCCCCACAGAGCACAAGCTGGTTTGGTACAGGGCTCCAGCCAGGAGAGAGTGGGGAGTGCCCATTCAGAGGAGCTGGTCACCAACTCCACCTTCTGCAGGAACCTGAAGTCCTCAGCAGTGTCCCACTCTGCAATAATCCTCTACCCCTCACCCATAAATATTTGAGGTTTAACTATTACACAACAGCATGAAGTTATATAGACTGTAATTAGTTTTTGAGCTACTTCCAGAAAAAGTTCAGTGCTCACTGTACAACAGTTCACAAATTTATTCAAAATGCCAGAGGGAGAGCTGAGTTCTCTTTTTCCTGCTTAGAACTTTTTTCCCTTTGCAAAAGAGAAACTTCTATCACACATCACAGCCTGTATTCAAACTTTAAACTTTTTGAAATATCAAGGCTGAGATATAACTAATCTCTTTATTTCCAAAACTTTTTAGTTTTTCTCTAAATAACTAAACTTCTTTTAGCAAAATGAAGGAAAAAACACTGTTGTACATGTTTTTTCCAATACTATTACAGAATTTTTAGAACCATGTAGATTCACACTTCAAAAATATGTAACCACATGGTTAAATGTAAGCACAGAAAAAGCCATCTCCCTGAAGCAAAGTGGACCATATTGTTACTGCTATCCTTAAAATAATCACACAGATATATCAGACTGATGTTACAAGTGACCAGGCAACCATCTCTGTTTCCCTTCAGCAGCTTATAGACAGAAACACAAACAGCTCCAAGTTTAGTTTTTCAGCACTTTTGATCAAATAAAAAAAAATCCCCAACAGGAACAATCCAGAAAAAATATATTAAACAAAGAAAAACACCACCCTATAAAAAAAAATAAAAGAAATTAAGTACTGGTAATTTCATTCATTACCTGCCAAAAAACGCCACTTTCATGTGTCTCCGTGAGAGCACCTCTCCAATGACTGCCAGCTTGTTTTTATAAGCCTGAATTTTTGCTAGTTCATCTTCAGTTGCCACATGACCAACCTCTGGGTTCTTGTATGTGGCTACACACAGGAAGGAAAAACATAAAAGCAATCACATACAGAGAATGCGTTCTGCGATATAAGGTACTTAACACATCAAGAGCAAACGTGAATTGCAATGGTTGAATAAAACAAGCAAAACCTCACTACATCACTGATAGCAGCACTTATCATTTGACAGGTCTGCCACAAGCACTGGTGAAATCACGACATAAATCATCTCAGATCAATTGTCAATCCACTAACCCTGTGAACACAGCCTGGTGGGCTCACGTGCCCAGTTCCTGGGGACACCTGCCTCTTTCACAAAGGAAAGCCAGGACCTCTCATGTATATACCAGCTAAGCTGGGCTGTCTTGCCCCTGCAGAGCTCACTGGGATGATGAACAATCAACTCTGTGTGGCCATACACACAGCATGCTGCTACAGCCTCTGAGCATGTGAACAGTGGTTCCGTGCATTGCATCACTGGTACACCTTTCTGCCAAAAAAACGGGAGAACCTGTTTGTCCTTCCCTCTATGCAAAAGGACTACAGGTGGTTAAGCTTTCACCCTCATGGAATGGAGACCAGGCTGCCAATCCAAGTCACTTAATCAGCTTTTCAGGTATGTAGCCATGCCAGGCATTCTTTCCAGCACAAGCTGAAAAAAAGCCCAGTGTCAAATGAAAAACGTGACTATTGCTGAAGATACACGTTTATACAAAGAGCACAGCAACAGATATCAAAAGGTACGTTATACAGCTGCAAAACATGCTCAAAATAAAGGACAAAGCCCTCTTGTGTAAGGGGATAGCTCACCTTCCACAAACGCTGCTCCCTCAGTGACATAGTCCAGCAACTGGTCGAAGATGGCAGTGATGGTCTTTTTGGCCAGCACAAAGTGCTTCAGAGGAGAAACAGAGGCTTCTGCCATGCTGCAGCTGCAAGGAAAGGGGCATGAAGTGACCAAACACTCGGTACACCCAGCTAATTAAAACTCATCCACTGCTCACACACCCATTAAGAAACAAAACAAAGCAAAACAAAACCGCCCGAAGCCGCAAACCAAAGCTCTGAACTCCAAAGGGCAGTAAGCCCAGTTTGCGCTCAGATCTCCTCCCCACACCACAAGCGCCAAGAGCGGCTGTCGAAACTCGGGGACAAGTTCGACCCGATCTGGTGCTGTCTGTCCCGGACACACGAGGCGTTCCCTCGCCAAACACGGCTCCCGCCTCGCCCCGCCCGGGTCCGCGCTGCCCGCGGCCAGCGAGGACGGGCCCGCTCCCTCCCGGAGCCCCGGCTCGGCGGGGTCAGGCCGGCGGCCGCGGCGGCCCCAGCCCCTCACGGTGCCTCCTCACTCGGCCTCGGCTCAGCCCCGGTCCTTCAGGGAGCCCCCGCTCAGCCCCGGCGCCCCTCACGGAACCGCCGGTCCCTCACTGACCCCCCGCTCCCCCAGGGCTCCCCCAGGGCTCTCCCGGAGCTCCGGCCCCTGGCTCTCCCGGAGCCCCGCTGGCCCCGGCCGTGCCCGTCACCGCCGCCGCCGGGACGGGGGGCGTCACTTCCCTTTCCTCTCCCATGAGGCCGCGCCCGCCCGGGCAGCGCCATGTTCAGTGCGGGCTGAGGGCGGCCGCCGCCATCTTGAGCGCGGGCAGCTCGCGAAATGGAGCCGGCAGAGCCCGGGAAGCACCGGGAGCATCCATCACCCGGGACTCACCCACAGCACCGGGACCATCACCCGGGGCTCACCGGGAGCATCCATCACCCGGGGCTCACCCACGGCACCGGGACCATCACCCGGGGCTCACCGGGAGCATCCATCACCCGGGGCTCACCCACGGCACCGGGACCATCACCCGGGGCTCACCGGGAGCATCCATCACCCGGGGCTCACCCATAGCACCGGGAGCATCGCCCGGGGTTTACCCACGGTACCGGGACCATCACCCTGGGTTCCCCGGGAGTATCCATCACCCTGGGTTCACCGGGAGCATCCATCACCCGGGGCTCACCCACGGCACCGGGAGCATCCATCACCCGGGCTCACCCACGGCACCGGGAGCATCCATCACCCGGGGCTCACCCACGGCACCGGGAGCATCCATCACCCGGGGCTCACCCAGGGCACCGCGGTTTGGCCAAAGTCTGCAAAGTGACAGCGCCAGGGGCTTTCAGGAGTTAAAGAGCACCGACACCTCATGCATTTGATACAGGAGCATTAGGAAATAAGAACCAAAATTAAAATCGGCAACAACAGCATTCTAGAGAACACGTTATTTGAGAATTACTAATATGCTGTATTTTAAGATCTTGCAATAATTTGTGGGATGTAAACTTTGTTTCAAAATCAACAATCTTTCACATAAAAACTGATTTTTTGCTCAATAAGTAACATGACCAGGAATATGACACACAGATTTGTTATGGTTGGAAAATACCCCTAAAATCGAGTCACACATCAAAACTAAGGGTTCAAAATTCTGAAAAGCAAAGAATCAAATACAGATTTCTCACAAATACAAAACACTACCAAAACCAATCTTGTGATTTTGCATAGCTTCTGCTTGGAATGCTGTTCCTAACACAGCTGAACCTTGCAGGTACCAGTGAACAACCAGAAATTGATACTTACTGCCTTGGAGAAAAATAATAAACACTGTCAGAGCCCTGGTCCCTATGGTTTATTCCTGCCACTGCAGTGAGGGAGCTGCTCAGGCCCCACGGTGACAGAGCTGTGGTGGTACCAGAGCAGCTGCACTCAGCTCGGGGCACTCACCTTCCACTTACTGCTTCACCCACACAACCTAAATGTCTTCCCTGTCCTTGGCAGCTCAGCCATGCCTTTCAGCCTTCCAGATTCTAGGCAGACTAATAAGACCTGTTTTTCCCACTGCTTAGTAACCTTCTTGCTTTAACATGCACGTGGTGTGGAATTCACAGTGTATTTGTGTTCCCTTTTAAAATGAGACATGCTACTCCTGTACACTTCCATTTACTCCCTGATAGATATTAAAAAGAAAATGCTAACATTAGTCCCTCATTTATAAAATCCACCCTAAGACGACCTTGGATCCATTTCCTGTTTAGACACTGCATTTTAGTTTGGAATGATTTGGCTTCACAACATTCCTGTGGGGTATCGTTTTGATTCCCAGTTTAGAGATCAGAAATAATCCAACTCAAAGACAGCCATCAGGTTATTCATGTCAACAAGCAAGTTTGCTGTGTCACAGGAATGTGTGCTGGCACAGGACACCCTTTCCTGCTGGGGACACAATGCTGGTCTACACAAAGATACACACTTCTTAAGCCCTCTTATTTATTTTGGGGGATTTTTAAATGCTTTTTGTCCACTTCTTGTTACTGTCTCCCAGAGCAGCTTTCTCTCCAGAGCTCTGCTGTGCAATTCCACCTCTACTGCTCCAGCAAGAGCAGTTTTCAGAGAACCAGCATTCTCCCTTTCAGATATACGAGCAAAATTAACTTTCCATATAGAACATAATTCATCTTAAGTGTTTTGTTAACTATATTATTGCTACCATTTTAAGCTAGCCAGGAAGAATGTGTCCAAAATAGGAAATCAGCAATTCTGCCACAGATACTGTCATTCTCTATACAAGGGAGTAATAAAATACAGCAAGACACCCTCAGGTTGCCCTTTTCAATGACAAAACACAAGATCCAGTAGTAAATCAGCATTTCAAAGTGACAGAAATGGTCTTGCCTCCCACAACAAAATAAACACTATGTGGTTCATAGACTTTGCAGAAATACTTCTCTGGAAATCAGAACTTCCATTAATTGATAACATTCAGCCAAGTTTTATGCTTAGCTTTAAAAATCAAATCCAAAGACCCTTGTCATGCCTTGAAGCTGATAACACCAAATCTCACCGATCAAGAAATGTTTGATACATTATCTCTATACAAAGCTTGCATTAGACAATCTTACATTAAAACTTTACAATCAATGAAGGAAGAAATGTAAACTCCACAAGTAATTAATGGGTATTTTCACCGTGGTATCTAGCATAATCTAAGTGACCTCACTCTTGTTTCTTTATCTGTCAAAGTATCCACTCGGAAACAGAGCTACAGAATGAACTGTAAAAACTCACTTCCAATGATTCCAATGGCAGGATAGTGCTATATATAATATAAAAAAATGTGTGAAACAATTTGAGAGGGATTAGTAAAAACTTTGTAATGTACCGGTCTTTTAAGCCCATATATAAAAGTTTTAAATTTACAGTTAAAATAACATTCCTCAAGTAACTAGCGGTGGAAAGATAAATATACAGAATTGTTACAATAGTACAAACTACTAGAAGTTTGCTCTAGTCAGAGGTTGGTGACATACATAATTTCAGTGAGAGCTAAATTAGGATTTTATGTAAGAAATTAATTTTGTACATTTGCAGGATCACTGCAAATTCCTTTTTCGATTACTCTTTAGAATATGATCCAATCCAAACCCAAGCAATGTTGTCTGCTCAGTGCATTAAAAGACAAGAACTGAAGGTAAATAAAGAGAGTTTCATGTGGGAGTCGTGTAGCACACGTGTGGAAGATTGTGTTGTACATGTGTTGGACTGTCCGCAGATGGGACTTAAACAAAGTGAACAGTGAGGTCAGAAAGGAATCCCAAGAGAAAAAAACCCAGGACAACTGAAAAAGCTTATCAGGAGCGTGAGGTGGGAAATGAAGGCTGGTATGTGAATCTGGAGATGTCCATGCCTGGGAACTTTTGGAACACCCTTATCTTTGGCAGGCCAGTGCCACTGCTAAACACTGGCGCAATGACCTGCTGCCATACAGGGTAACATGAGTTGGATGTGGAACTGACACCAGTATTGGGTTATTTATGCATAGAATTAGGTATTTGTTTTGTTTTTGTGCCTTTTTAAACTCAACAGAGCTGGTCTTGTACACTAGACATGAAAGAGAGGGATGACCATCAAAACTGGTATCACAACATGCAATTACTTCCACTATCCCACCCCCCAAAATCTGATCCATCACACTGTAAATGTGATTATTCCTACTGAAACCCCTAGACAAGGAAATTCACAACACCAAGTGCTATACATTGTTGTCCCTGAAAATAAGCCTTCTGATTTGTTTTAGTATAGTGGAGTCAGTTCTCATGAATTGTAAGATAAACAAGATTTATCTTGTATTGTAAGATAAACAATGTTTGCATTCCTTTGTGAAAAGATATCACCTGATGGACTTCTCAAGTGATCAGTGAAGATGGAGAGGTGGTAACTTCTCTGTCCAATCTCTGATCACTGTCCAGAAACTTAGAGATACGAGGTCAACAATAAACGGGACTTCTTTTCTTCTTCTCTACCTGAACACCTGCTTGTGTGTGTTACTGTGTGTTTGTATCTACGTCACAGTAACAATACATGCTTTGCTGATATAAAGATGAAAACATTAGAAATGTACAATTGATGTTAAAATTGTATTTAATATCACATTCCAGTGACTGGAAATTAATTCCAATTCTAACAAATTGATTCCAGGGAAAGAAAGCAATCACACCGTCTCATGTATCTGAAGATGACTTAAAAGATCTTTTTCATTCCCAAACCTCATTAAACAATCAGTACATTTATGAGGCAAATCTGCTGAATGCCTGAAATCCAAATGAGTTTTAAGGTCTTCAATCTGTCCGGTTGAATATTCACAGTATTGACACAAATAAATCCCTTCAGATAAATGAGAGCTTAGGTGCTTGCAATATTCCAACATACCTGAAAATCCCTTCCCACAGTCATCGCAAACATGAGGGAATATTTTGGTGTGCTCAATAGCTACGTGCCTGTTGACATTTGTATGAAGCCTACTCCTAAAGCCGCACACCTGGCACACAAAGAAGTTTTTGCACTTGTCAAAACTGATTTTGTTGATGAGGCTGTACTGGCCACGCTCCTTGCTGTTGTAGCTGTCGCTGAGCTCGATGAGCCGGCAGGCGTGCTCGTTCACCACGTGGCTGTGCAGGTCCTCGGGGTCGTTTGTCTCGTGCTCACAGAACTGACACAGGTACTGCTCGTCACAGCTGTGCTCCTGGAAGTGCAGGTACAGCTCGCTGCTGGAGGAGAACTGCACATCACACTGCTCACACCAGTAAAGGTGGTCATTGAAGTGAGTGTCTGCTATGTGCTGACTCAGATTCTCAAAAATCACCGTTTTGTAATCGCAGTATTTACAGATGTACGGATCCTCCTCGTGTAGTTTTACATGTTCAATGAGCTGCACTTTGCTGGAGAAACTTTCTTTACAAACTTTACAGACGTGAGTGTCTGTACATGTCTTATGCTTCAGGATCATGTGCTGCTTCAGATCAGAGAAGTACTTGCTGTTAAACTCACACAGCTCACACTTGTACAAGCCACTGCTGTTGGCTCTCAGCAAGGGCCATTTCTGTTGAGCTGTGATATTCAAAGCCTGGTTCTTCTCAAAGATTTTACAGGTCTCCAGAGGGATTTCCTCAAGGTCCTCAGCTTCCAGCTTCTCAGGTGACACAGTCTGTGTTTCTATATCATGCACTTCTACAGCATTCACTTCTGTTGTAGAAATTTCTACAGTTTGGATATCCAGAGGTTTCTCTTCTTCTGTGGGGCTGTCACTGAATATAGGTGAGTCACATAAGTCTCTGCACATTCCATTGTTAGTACCTTTATCTGCAGAAGGAAATACATAACAGAAGGTTGAAAAAACCCCACTACAAAACACCTGGGCCCATTTTTAACTTTTCAGTTGATTGCAGCAGCTTTCAAATGCAAAGACCACTTATTTTTCCCCTGACAGACTATGCAATATTTTCAGCTAACAAAGCAACACCAGAAACTATAAATCCTTTGCCATTTCTGTCAAAGCAGGGAAGTTACATGAAAAGCCAGTAGCAGCTGTGCTCTCCAACATCCCAGCACCTCATCCACAAACACACTGACCTTTACCTTTGTCCTTCTTTTTAGGGTCTGTACAGTGCATGCCAGTGTTTGAGTGAGCCCCGCTCCAGTGAGAGCTGCCGGCGTGCACCGGACTCCCGTCATCATCAGTGTCCAGGCTCTGCACAGGGCTGTGGAATCTACCTGCAAGGGGAAGGGAAGCATTCCCTTGTCATCATTTGTCACACTAGCATCATCCTGATTCCTTGATTTAGTCATAAATATTATTTACTATTTATTTATTCCACTTGCATAAATTTATATACTAAGAACATCATAACCTACATTTTTAAAAAGTAACAATTGAAAATTATTTCCGTACATGCAGAGAAAAACAAAAGAATTTAAAAAGTAGCAACTCTGTCTAGAAGATTTCAGCAGAAAATAGTCAACTGATTATTGCTGTTATTATTATTTTTTACCAGAAAAAAACTTAAAATCCTTAAATGAAATGTTATATTTAAAATACACAACTTTAAAAAATATTCTTCAATACTTCTGGACATTGCATTTCAAAACATGATACTTTACAGAACTTCTGAAGACTTTATGGTTAATTATTAAAGTGAAAAGAAAAACAGAGTAAAAATCCACCATCACATTTACCCTGCTGACCTTCTACCCATTGGGTGTTTTCTAAAAAGGCATTTTGTTTTGCTAAGAACAAGTGCAATTCACTGCAACTGTTGGTAATTTCCATCTGAACTCATCAACTTTGTTACCTAGGTAGTGAGTATTTGAAATAGTTTAATCACCATTAAAAACGTAAAATTGAAGGATCTTTTTGGTGTTGCTGTTTCTACTTTGAAAACTGCATTCCAACTGTAACAACTGAACAACCCTCCACCAGTCTAAGGCCCATCAGATCACAAGGACACTCAAATCACCTGCTCTATATTGTATATTCTATTTGCTTCTATGAATAGGAACATGACACATTAAAGAACTGCAGAACAAGACCCCAAAACACAGTCTTACCTCTGTTTATATCTGGCTGTCTCATGGAACAGACACTATAGCAGTGGTCAGAAAAAATTCCACTGTTGTCTATGTATCTGCTTGCACCCGAAGAATCTAAACCAAAACATCAACAAAAAAAGTACTCATGTCTTGTTGTAGCTACAGATTTATTTTATGTCCACAAAAATTATTTTCACATTTTTACTGTTATTCTGGAAGAATTCCTGTTGTAATTTATACCTTCCAGCTGCTATCCTGATGTTTGGAGTATCAGGTCTCTGCTCCCACTGAGGACATTAACAAGTGCATCATCAGTTCAGTGCTGAACCCTTCTCCCTACCCTTGCCCCAACTTTTACAGAATTCCTCCCCTCTGTGGAAGCACAATCACCTTCATTTGCAGCTAAAACCCCATGCTCCCCCATGTGCAGGGAGCACAGAACAAACTGGTCAGGGGCACTGGCTCACAGTGGTCCAACAAAGGAGCCTGCAGAGTAGGTGCTGCCCGTTCAAGCCAAGATTTCTTATCCCACCCTTTATGTCACTGTTTTTCCACTTGTAGGCATGTGTGATCCCTTCTTGTAAAGCTATTATTCTGAGAAAAAAGATTAACTTACTAAAGTGTACATTACTCAAGCTCTAGACTTACCTGAGTAACGAGAAGGATGCAGAGTCTTCCTTTTCCTCTTTTTAGGATGTTCATTCATTTTGAACAGTCTACATGAACTGTAAAGTAAAAACACTAAAGAATGAGACTAGTTTGTATCTAGTTTATCTTTCAGAACCTTACAGAACAATACAAGCATTTTGAAAACCTGCATATCAAATACAGAGGTTTTTTTCCTAGTCCCCCTTCTTGCCCCAGTCCACTTTGATACAGTTAAGAACCCACTAAATGCACACAACTGCTGAAGTCCCATTTCACATTCCTGCCCTGGAGCAAAAGGTTCACCTTAAAGACAGACAAGTCAGAACTCCAAGTACTCCAGCACTCAGGACCACCTACAAGCCTTCTCTCCAGCACACTTTTTGTCAGAGACAGTACATTCTGAGGCAGAGCCCTTCAAAAAGAAGTTTTAGTGTTTAAAATACTAGCACAGTCATGCTCTCTTACCAAAAATCATAGACTCTCCAGTATCAGGAAGCAGAGCAGCTACGAAGCTGATGGCTGCACAGCTTCCAAACGTAGTGAATGCATCACCTCAAGAAGATTTTCACCTATGGAGTAACAGCATTTTGAACCAATTAAAACTTCAGTGCAAAACAGAAAAAACACAGAATCAGATACAAGTGATACAAATACTACAAAGAATGAATCTATGGAAATTGAAGCTAGAAAGCAACATAGAAGTTTATATTAATTTCGGTTTAGAGGATCAAATTTAGTAAGGTCGATGCAGTGGTGTATTTTGTTTTGTCTCAGGTTAGTTGGCTTTCGCTGCACTTGGCAGTTCCTTGAGAGCAGGAAAATATCTGGAAACGAAATACAAATACTTCAGCTATGTACGGGACAAACAGTCTAGAAGAAGAAAAGGCTGGAAACGAGTAATGTGATGTGGGTTGCCATAACGGAAGAGCACTCGTCGGCCCAGGATCTTCTGTATTCGGTGCTCTGCACCTGAGGTGAAAGGAGGGAAAAAAGGGCCTAATCTATGAGAACTATGTTCTCCCGAGATTAAATATTTTCTGAACTAAAATTTTATTTCAAGAGATGGAAAAATAATTGATTTTAACGTTATATCACGATTCAGAAGCATCAGTACCCTCACCGTTTTCTGTGATTGCAAGGGAAGAACCGACAGCGCACTAGCATCGCAAGTCTCACCCCAGGTAAGGCGCTTGAAAAGCTCAACCTTTTCTCCAGGGATCGGACCGCGGGGCAGCAAGGCGGGTTGTTCTACGCCAGCGGCTTTCCCGGGGCCTGAAAAGCGGGATCCAGGCCCCGGGAATCGGGATCCCGGCCGGCCCCGGGCGGCGCGGCCTGCGCGGAGGCCGCCCGGGAACGCCTGGCGGGAGCGCGGGCAGCGGCGAGGCCGCGACCCCGCAGGGGCGGCGGGAGAGGGCCCGGGCCGGGGCCGCACCGGGAGAGCCGCGGGCCGGGCCGTGAGTCACAGCTCGCCTCCCCGGCGGGGCCGGGGCACGGGCGGCTCCCGCCCCGCGGCTCCCCGGGCGCTGCCGCCGGGACTCACCTGCCGGCCGCCAGCGCCGCTCCGCCGCTCCCGGCCCGGCCGGCCGCTCCGCCCGCCCCGCTCCGCGCGGGCCCGGCCCGGCCCGGCCGCTCGCGGGCAAGGGGCGGGAGAGGGGCGAGGGCCGCCGCCCGCAGCGCCCCCTGGCGGCCACGGGCGCCTCCGCACCCCGCCCGTCGCCATAGCGACGGCGAGACGGCCTAAATAAACCTTGAGTTTCTGATTCATCTGCACCCGGCCCCGGCCGCGCTGCCGCCTTTCCATCCACGGCCCGCGTCCGGGGCTGCCAGGCAGCTTCAGCACAGTGTCAGCACTCAGATCTTACACATCCCAGAGGTGAGGTCAAAGCCGGAACCTCATAAAGCTCAACTTTACTCTTCGTGTCAGCGTAGAAGCTGTCCCTCAGCGCTACCGTACAGGAGAATCAATATAAAGTGTATAATAAACATACACAGTACAAGAAATACACGCATCCACCCCTAGAAGATCGAGGAGGGGTTTCTGGGGAGGGCCCAAGGCGAGGCGCGGCCCGGCAGGAGCGGAGGCTGCGGGACGGGCCCGGCTGCGGCCGCAGGGCAGAGCTCAGCGCTGGCAGCGGTATTTCAAAGGCGGGGGCCAGATGGTGCCAGAGTCTTTGTGCTGGTTCCCAGCAACGGATGAGGAGCAATGGCCATAAACAAAAGCACAAGAAGTTTCACCTCAACACGAGGAAAAGTTTCTTCACACTGAGGGTGGCAGAGCGCTGGGACAGGTGCCCTGGGAGGTTGTGGATTCTCCCTCTCTGGAGACATTCCAAACCCATCTGGATGCGTTCCTGTCTTACGTGCTCCAGGTGACCATGCCTTGGACTGGATGATCTCCAAAGGTCCCTTCAAAAATTAACAATTCCGTGATTTGGTGAAATATGTATAAATAAGGCTTTGAAAATTAAAATAAGCACCTCTCCCTTTTCCGAATTATAATCACATCCCTTTTTGTTGATTTCATCTTCAGTTATTATCATGCCACAGGAAAAAGCACCAAATTGTGTTGGTTCACAAAGCAGAAAACTTCAAACAGCATCTTACTGTTTTAAAAAATACCTCACTAATTTTGAAGACGTGAGAGAGGCCACTACTATCCCTTATTTCCATGACTTAACATAACTCATAGAATTTTGCTAAGCGTTTAATTCATTGAATCGTTTTGCTCTGGCTTAGCCCGAATTTACATAGTTCTAAGAAAAAGTTTTGAATTAGCAGAGAATCCACAATATCCCCAATGGTCTTGCTCTACTGATTAGTAAAGAAAGAAACTATAACCTGCTTCTGGCCTGAGTTTTATTCATTATCTGGCAGATGAAACTGGACTTACTCTGTTTATAAAATCCTGCTTTTAGCCTTTGTCCTGAGGCTGGAAACATGCCTCTAGGGTAAAGTGATTTGCTGTGAGCCAGATGGAAAGAGCTTCATCCTATGATCACACAGGAGTTTTGGGGGTAGGCAGCAAAACAGAACTAAAGGTGTCCTTTTGCTGGCACACTGCTGAGCCCTCAGACATTAAATAAATGTATGTCTACGATCTCCTGCATTGAGTTACCAGTCAAACAAGATCCTGGTCTCCCAGTTCAGTTTGTTCTATGCTTTTCATTCCAGCCAGGGTTGCTGAGGTTTCCCCAGGACAGCTTCTGTTAAAGGTCTCAGAAATCGACTACAGCCACCCAAATGGGCGGATGCCCATGTGCTTCTCCATTTACCAAAAGGTTTTCCATCCAAGTGTCCCAGAGAAGCACTCTCCCCATTTCCCAGCGGAGGGCAGTGATGAAAACCTAAAATCCATACACAGCAAAGGGAGAGGGAAAAAAACCCAAGCCCAAGCCTTTGCTTTGAATTCAGTCCTGCTTGTGTGGCAGACTCAGGCGGACCAAAGCATCCTCTGTACCTTTTCACTGATTTATTCTCCACCCAAAGCAGCACAGCCCACACCACTTATGCCAGATAAAAAGACAAGGCTTTGAGTGAAAGAAAAACATCTGAGGAGGATCTCCTTTGAAGCTGCAGATCCAGTTCAAAGTCACACGCATCAAACAGAGCTATCAATGCTTTAGACAGAAAAGCCTAAATGAGTCCTGTTTTCTAAACCACCACGTGCTTGGGATGTGGAGAGAGCTCCGGGTGAGGTTTTAATCACTCAGAACAGATTCCAACTGAAAATACAGAAAAGCATATGTGACATCCACATTCTTGTTTAAATGGGCAACAGACATGATGCTCATTTCAATTAGTGGGGATGTATCCTGACCAAACCCCTTTCTTCAATGAAAGCAGTTAGCATAGCTCATGAGGACAACCTTCACTGGAGGTAGATTTATTAGTGTTCAAAAGGACTTGTAGGAGGTTACCTGAGGTATCTTGTCTAGCATCAGGTTCTTTGGTCTTTTGTTACATGGGTTCAGACTTCAGATTGAGTGTTTCCAAGGCAGGTTGGAAAACACTGATTTCTGAGCATAAAGTCAGGAGGGCTGACTGAGATTCCCATGCTAAAGCAAACTGCCCACATTGCAAATCTTTCTTGCTTCACCAGTATTATTTTGCAAATTTTCTGTGATTTTTTCATGTTTAGATTTAGAACTACCACAAAAATCACACCCTGGCACTAAATGGCAGTAAAGTCTAAAATCTGTATTCGAACAAGAGCTGGTGATCCTCTTATCCTGAACCATCCTGTGCAACTAAAACAGTTGTAGCAACTCACAACCATTTCATAGATATTAGGAAAAGGTAAAACTCACCTTATGTAAAATGAACACAAGTTTAACCTGTTAGTTCAGGTTACTGAAGTAGCTAGTTCCAAACGCCAGCCGTACTTTCCAGATCAGAGCTCTGCTGAAGCTTCAAAATAAATGTAAGGATGATGATGCCCATCTTTTATCATAAAGTTGATCCAGCACAGACTGAGCACCTGCTGGAACACAGCCCTTCCCAAAGCTGGGCAGTGTGACCTGAAACAGAACTGACCAGTGTACAAAGTTTAGAGCTGACTGGGCATGAAAATGTTTTGAAGGGGCCTGATTAAAACCCCTGACACTTCCCTCATCCCTGAAAAAAAAAAAAAAACAAAAAAAAAAAAACCAAAAAAATTTGAAATCCTCACATGAGAACTCAATTCCTTCCCAGTTTGTTAGCAACTGGAGTCCAAAGTAGGCCAACATGTCTACAGAAGGAGTTCCTTTGCAGCCTTGTGCTCTTATACTGCCAGTGAGTAATTTCCCCAAATATGTTTGTCACTCTTTCAAAGTTAGTATTGGATACAAAAAATATAACATTGTTTGTTTGTTTGTTTTAAATTATAATTTTGGTAATGAAAGCATGAAGCATATTTTTCAAAACCAGACTGATTTAGCAGGGACTGTAAACCATCCAGCTGAAACACTTCAATAATATCATCTTTCTTGTCACAGCTTTTTACAGCCCACGTCTAAAACTAAAATAAAATTACTTATTTTGAGGATGAGCGTTTACAAGAACAAATGCCACATGCATTTTGGACTTTTCACCCCTAAATAATGCAAATTCTATTTCTGTTCCCCCCCAAGTTAACTGAGGTATGCAACTTCTATTTCCTTTCTTCTAGCCTTTTTCAAAGGCAGAGCTGCAACACCAAATCATACACCAAGACTGAATAGTCCTTAAATTCTCGCTTCAGAATTCACAAGTGTAACAACCATATCATTTTAATTTAGTTGTTAGTATATACATCAACACTCAAAAGTGTGATAAAAACCAAACAAAAGTAGTTTTTTTTAATAAACAGCATGATACAGACCGCGAAGATAAATAAAAAGCAGACTTTTTACAGTTTCCCATGAACATGAACTACAGTAAGTATCATAGGCCAAACTTTTGTTACTTGAGTAGCACAGCAGAAGGGTTAAAAAAGGGTTGTGGTTTTTTTATTTAAAGTACTGCAAGACTATTCTCAGTATGACAATACATGCATCTTGCTGCATCTTAAATACTTTTTGGCCCATTATTACTAAAAATGTCTTGCTTACTACCTACTTTACCACAGACCTTTATCACAGAATGACACACACATGGCAACATCCCCCCCCCTGCCCCAGTAGTGGTTATTTCAAAGGTAATTGTCTCATTTTTAAGGGATAATCGAAGCACTGGTGGGGGTTTTTACTTTCCCTTTGATACAGACAGGTAACTGCTCCCAGCTTCAATGCAGTCACAGCAGCATGGAGAGCTGACACCCTCCTGGGCTCTACTCACCCAAAATGCCAGCAGGATCCTGGGCTGCCTTAGGAAGAGCCGGTCAGGGGAGGCGAGCCTTCCCCCTGCCCCTCTGCTCAGCACTGCTGAGGCCACACCTGCAGCACTGGGGTTCCCAGTACAAACCTGGCGTGGATGTACTGGAATGGGTCCATGAAGGGCTAGAAAGTTGATGGACAGGAGAGGAGGCTGAGAGGGCTGGGATTGGTGTCCTGGTCAAAGAGAAAACCCAGGGGGCATCTGGTCAATTCACATAAATACTTGATAGGAAGGAATAAAGATAGGCAAGGCTTTTCTCAGTGCCCACTGAAAGGACATCAGGCAACGAAATAGAAGGTATTTCATATAAACATGAAAAAAAAATTGACTGTGGATTCCTTTTTCTCAGACAGACTCTAAACCCAGGTAGACAATGTCCTGGGCAGCCTGTTCTGTTGCTGAGCCTGCTTTGAACAGGTTTAGCTTTGGGCTAAATGAACTCCAAAGGTCTTTGGCAACCTCAATGATTCTGTGAAAATTCTGCAGCTGTGTTGCCATCTACAAGGACAACTATACTTAAAAAATTTCAAGCCCAAGAATCCAGGACTTCACACTGCAGCCATATATATTTAAAGCCCTTTTCTCCACCAGGGAAGTAGAATTTGATAGCGCAGTGGATATTCACAGTTAAAATTTGAAGAGGTCCAAGGGGCAAAGAGAAAGGATGATACTCCCAGATAATGAGTTACACATTTATCTTCACATGAGAGATGAAGAATTTGGACCACGGATGCTACAAGACGAGAAGATTAATCTATTCCTTTTCTTTTCCCAGCCCCAAATGAAAAGTAAGATGATTTTGGACAGCCTGGGGCAGTTGACAATTTGGGATATAGAACATTATTAATAAAGCCTGAACATAGATTAAAAATAGTTAAAGAAACAAGGCAGAATGAGATTCCAACTATGAATATCCATATTTTGGCTCACAAGAATTAACTAAACTACAACAGACATAAAGATCCTTGAAAAAACCTGCTTCTGCCTGAATTAGGCTTTCAGTTAACTTCAGCAATACAATTTAGTCAGGTTTAGCTATCATTAATTTTATGACTGGAACAGGAGCCTAACAAAATGGAAGCAGTTACACTGAACTGAATGGCTCCTGAAGCAGTTTAAGAACTACTGGGAATCAGGCACCAGAATTTCAAAAAGAATCAAGACAGAATAGTGTATTTTTTGCCTTCCTTCTGCTGCAGGAATATTGCATTACATACAGAAGTGGCAGTAAGGACACTTAAAACATACACACAAACCAGTGGGGACACTAACTTCAAAGCACAGGCAGAACATTGCTTCAACTGATCTTCTCTTACAAATATTTTATGATGTTCCTATGCTCTGGGCATGTCCCAGAGGGGTGTTGGAGACAGAAGAGAAGGGACAGGGGGATTCACCTCTGGCTTAAAGTCAGGAACACTACACAGCAATACTTCAGGCTTTTCAGAGTCTATCCCATAAAGCTCAGAAATCCAGAACACTGTATGGCAAATAAAGAACAATGATTTTTCCTGAGTGTGGGTTCAACAAGTCTGTATGCTACAAAAGAGTAGGAAGAGGAAACATTTAAGCTAGCAAGGAACAAAAATATTGAAGTGTCAAGAATGAAGCAAACTGTAGATGAGATTACTGTGCTTTTGGAGAGCTGAAAAGGCTACTTTGTTAATAAAGATGATTTCAAAGTAAAATGATTAAGTGTTTAACTGGGCTGCTACTAAACTTTCCTCTCCTTATTAGAACCTGAATCACAGGAATAAATAATCTGGAACTCTGATATACATGTAGCCTAATTCTGATTTCATATGCTGTTGTAAATCCAGAGCAATTCTGACGAAGTGAGTGTTGTATCAGCATAAAGTGAAATCAGAATTTCTCAAAGAGCAGAGCACCTACAGGTTTGGTTAGTGTATGCAAATAGAGAACTTCTATAACTAGTTTCCAGATGGCTTCCCTTCATTTACACATGTGTAAAAAAAGTAAAACTAAACAAAGAAAAGCCCCAAACCAACAGCAGCTGAAGGGGTGGCGAGCTACACATCATTTTGGACAGATAGAGCCTTACCTAAACTGAGACAACTTCCAGCACAAAATAAAAAAGATGCAAATTCATTATTTGTATGAAACATGTATTGCAAAATTAAATTTGGATTCAACAATCTGCAACAACATCCACAGCTATATAGTGTTTTTAAAAAACAAGTGTGGTTCTTCCATTCAAGTAAAACTAAAACAAGTGAAAGAAGTTAAAAAAAAATCCTAGAAGCAGCAAGTTACAATTCTTTCTGTAATACCACACCATTTTCATTAACTTGAAGTATTTTCAAGATGTCAAAGACATCAACAAAAATAGTAATTTCAAGTGGCTTTTCTGATATTTGTTTTTTGAATGGGTCCAGCCCAGGTCTGCAACCTGTACAGACATGCAAAACAGGAGGAATTCATAATTACTATTAAGAACAGACATTTGAACATGCCAGTTATATAATGACAAAGAAAAGACAATACCTTCAAATTGTCAACAAACATGGGCTACTGACCACTGAAGGGCATTTAATACTTTACAGAAAAAGGAAAGTTGGCATAAAAATCCACAAACAACTCGCCAAACTACTACCAGCAGGGTCATCACATACAAAGTTCTTACAAACCTGGTAATTTCTATATTGTCCTTAATATGCAGGCTCGTATCTTTTCCACAAGGTGCCAAACCACTTGCGATTTTGTTTTTATTTAAAATCCTTTTAAGAAAAGAAATAAAAACTATACTGGAAGTCTGTTTCACCTATGAAAAAGCTACTAATGCATCCTTTCAGACAAGAAGTATGCATATATAAAATCAGTACAGCTACTTTTTCTGCTACGTTTAAGAAAGCAATGAATGTAATTCTAAGTAAAACTAACCTGCAGCAGCCTGTCCTGTCATTATATCAAACACAGTTTCACAGCTGAAAAGGTTACCGGTTTTAAATTTTATTTCACTAAAAAAACATTTCCTAATGCTTTGTGATAAAAGACATGGCCCAGTCCTGGGCTCCTTGCTCTGGCAGTCTCACAAGGAAGTTCTGCAGGAGCAAGGTGCCCAGATTCAATTCAAGCCCAAAATAAACTACTTTAGTAGTTTGTGCAGCTGATTCCCAGAACAAAGGGAGCATTTTCAAATCTCCATGAAGTGGGAATAGTTAAAAATAAGCCAAATTCCAAGCTATTTCTGTAAAAATCTAGGACTCGGTTACAAGTGCTTTCATGGTCTGTAAGCAGATCTTCTTTCTGATACTGAGAGCAGATGCCATCCTCTCATTTCCACCAGGGTAAGCAAACAGTGCCTCCACTATCCTCACTGAAGTTACATCAGCACGGAACTGCCGTGACAGGATACAGTAATTAGGGTTCAACACTTTGAAGCTGAGAAAAGGATTGTTGTTTCCTGTGAAACACTGGCAGAATGTTTTTCAAATGCCCATCCTGGTTATGCAAAGAACTGGTTAAAGCCCAAGAGCTTCTCCTACTTTTTAAGTTTGTTGAAAGGCTATGATTTCCCCGAACTGTATTATGTCTGTACCATTCTGAAGTCTCCTTTCTTTTACTATTTAATTCTCATAATAACTTCTACAGCTTATGCACAATATTTAATTGCAGACTTCTGGAAATAGAGCCTGACTCCTCACACCTCTATCTGGGCAAAAAGGGTACAGAACACTGTGCTTGAACTGAAAGACATTTATACTCCTATTTACAGAAGGGCTAGGAAGGGGCAAAGTACAAACAAATTTGGCCTCATAACATCCAATAAATCTGATCATTTCACCCAGGCTGGAAAAGGCTGACCATTTCTTGCATAAACGAGGTAAAGCATTGTTTCAACACCAGATAAATACAGATAGTATAGCACCTAATGTGATGTCTGTGCAACAGTTTTACGCAGTTAAATTAAGAATTATAGCCAACAGGGTTTCAGATTTTGTGAACTAAACTTAAACTGAAACTAACCCATTTTAAGAGCTAAACCATTATTGTGTGTTGACTGCAAAGTAATAGATACAAGGGTAACTTTGCTCTAGAAAGTACAACCAAGCTTAGCAGGAGTTAAAATATTCATATGAACAAAAAGGAATATGTAACAGTCAATAAAAAGAGCAATGGGAAGTCTATTGGACTACTCCAAAATATTTTGTAGAACTAAGGAAATAAAACTTCACATTTCCCATACTATTCTCGGAGCTTCTGTAGTTTTCACAAAACCAGGTTTCCCCCACAACATCAAGTATCCATGTGTGCAGTAATCAGCTGCAGGATTCTGACTTTGGAAGTGTCTTGAAACACCAAAGCCTTGGCTTTACAATCCCCGAAGTCTTTCATAATGTAATTGATTGCACATTTTTAATATATTACAATTTTCTGAATGAAGCCATCCACTCATTACCTCATCAGTACAGCCTGCATGAAGTACAGTTTATTTATATGCTTATATATTCTAATCTAACACCAACTGTAAGCATATTTTATATTACACGTGGTATTGCACTTTCTGAGTGGCACCTTGGCGCATGTTTGCAAGTGAACAAGCTGAACCCCCAAAATCCCAAACCCTTGGAATTCAAGTGCTGCCAATCTAGCAAGTTTAAAATGTTAGGGTGAACATCACCCACAGAACTATTATGGGCTTCGCTAACTTTAAAAAAACCTGTTTAGGAGTTAGAAAAACAGTCCTACTTGAAGTTGTGCATAAGGGCAATCTGAAATCCTCAGTACGCTGAACAGTTTCAAAACATGGTGCCAATTTCATTGATTGCACACAATGTAATTGTGTTAAAGGACAACAACTAGATTTACAAATATATATTACACACACGCACAAAACAGACAAAGCTATAAAATGTTTGGTAACTCCACATGCTTTGAGCTAGCCAACATATCTGTCTGCTGAACTGCTAATTATTGATCATATTGAAAATCTAAATTGCTATTTCCAATGTATCTTACTGGATTCAACAACCACTTCCAAAGGAGGAAGAAAGAGGAGAAATGGTAGACCCAAATTTTGAGGGCTTAAATGAGCGTTCTTGGAATAGCCAGCATATCACTTCAGTAATGTGAAGAGTGATTCCCAAAAGTTTTTTAGAGACTTAGGCCAAGTTCACCTCTGGCTTTAGTGGGTATATTCCCATTACTTCACTGGTACTTGTGTCCTCTTTCACTAGGGCTGAATTTGGTCCTAGGAGTATGACTGGTCACCTTCAGTGATGTTAATGAAAACGGGAGTCTTGGACAGATAGAACTGGGTTGCAAAATTAAGAGAGTTAATATTGGACAAATCATGTAAATAAAGAATATATATTAATAATAGTTCCTATTATATAAATAGCCTTTATAAAAAAATAATCTTTCAATAATTTTAATAACTCACCTTCCTTTAGGTTCTGGAAAACATGTATGAAAAGAATCTATTCAGTTCAAGTTAGATTAAAGCAAACCTAAGATGAACACTACAGCTCTCTGTTGCACTAAACCCAATTCTGACCATTCAATTTCCAGGTTAGTCAGTTTTTGGGGATGATAGGGAGTTTCTTTGTGAAAGTTTGAATTGCACCCTAGAAATACTGAGCAGAAGAAACACCATACTGAGTGGGCCTATTTCCTACTGCTTTCACAAACTGTGCAGATGATGGACTCAGAAATCAAAGGGCCACCCAAACCCCACAAATTTAATGCCTCTGAGCACATTTAAAAGGCACTGTCCTCTCACTATTGTTTTTACATCTTTGAGCTTCAAACTCCTTCCCTTTAAACTATGCTGCATTTAAGTATTTGCTAACACTTGAATTCTCTTTCCATTCTTCACAATCCAGCATAGTCTCTACCTGCTGTAACAGATTTAAGGTAAGATGTGATGGACTCTTATGTTTGCACTAGCACTATTTTCTTTTTCCTTCTAATTTATCCTATCAAATGAGAAAAGGAAACATTCTTCCAAGTTTACCTTTTTGAGCTTAAGGCATAACATGAATCTTCGGATCACAGAATATGCTGAGTTGGAAGGGATCCACGAGGATCATGGAGTCCAACTCCAGGCCCTGCACAGGACACCCCAGGAATCACAGTCTGTGCCTGAGAGCCTTGTCCAAACACTCCTTGGACTCTGGCAGGCTTGGGGCTGTGATCACTTCCCTGGGAGCCTGTTCACTGCCCAGCCACTCCCTGGGTGAAAAACCTTTTCCTAATATCCAACCTAAACCTCCCTGACTCAGCTCCATGCCATTTCCCCAGGTCCTGTGACTGGTCACCAGAGAGAAGAGATTGGTACCTGCCCCTCCACTTCCCCTCAGGAGGAAGCTGCGGAGCCCAATGAGGTCTGAGCTCAGTCTCTCTTCTCCAGGCTGAACAGACCAAGTGACCTCAGCTGCTCCTCATACAGCTTCCCCTCCAGACCCCTCACCATCCTTGTGGTCCTCCTTTGGACACTCTCTAATAGCTTAATTTTATTTTTAGATTGTGGCACCCAAAACTGCCCACAATATTCAAGGTGAGGCTGCCCCAGTGCAAAGCAGAGTGGGCCAATCCCCTCCCTTGCCCAGCTAGCCTGATGCCCCCAGGACCCTGGTGGCCCTCCTGGCTGCAGGGCACTGCTGGCTCATGTACAACTTGCCATCAACCAGGACCCCCTTCCCACAGCTGTTGTCCAGCCTCTCATACCCCAGTCCATACACACAACCAGGATTGCCCCATTCCAGGTGCAGAATCTGGCACTTGCCCTTGTTAAACTTCATACACTTGGTGATTGCCCATCTCTCTAATTTGTCAAGGCCCCTGCACACATCATACTAAAGCTTAATTTTTGAAGTTTATAATTTTAGTGCTATCTGAAACCCTGTTTTACATTATTTCCCAACAGTTGTCTGAACAATTCATCTCTTTTCTTGCCATAAATTCTAATGTTGTTCATGGTTTGTGCAATTCCTATGCGACCAGTCTTTGCTGCTAACGGGTATTAACAGTGCAGTACCCACAAAGTGGGGTATCAGTTCTTGTTTTCTCTGCTGTCAGTTCAGTTCAAAGCATGTTGCTTTATTGTGTGGAAGATCCAGTCCATTTTTGTTGTCCAGCCACCATGGTGAGCATCATTCATTTGCTTCATGAAGTACTCAAGAGCCTCCTGCTCAGTTTTGTCCAATGCAAGGGTCTTTCGAATGTACGCAATATCATCAAAGGACTGCAGTTCTGGCATTCCTGAGCCAAGCATCATGGAGAAAAGATTGATGAAGAGATTGGCATGCTGCCGAATTGCTAGGTAAGCCTTATAACACATCTCCTGAAACCTGGAAGAGACCAGGGGAAAAAAGCTCAGTGCATTCCTCTACTGAGTTCATATTCCTCCTTCAGCTCCGAAACAGTTTTACAGGTGACCAGACACTAAAAGAGCAGATAGTCTTAGTCTAGTAAGAACACCATAACGTAGCTGAGAATATGCACTCATTTTCCTACTTAGTTTTTCTTCATTTGTGTAAGGATTAATAGTAGTCAGATTAATACAACATCCAAAGACAGGCGTTCTAGTCTTAAACCCCATCTGCAATTCATACAGCTGTTCAACACAAATTTATGTGAGCTCACAGAGCCATTTTTGTCACTGCTACTGACATTTCAGATTTCAAAAGGTATTTCCTGACACACTGCTAAAATCAGTGCTTTCCTGGCTGTCTTCAGAGTTGCATTTCTCCTGTAGTTTTACGAGGACAGCAGCTGCTGCTCCTTAGGTACTCTGAAGAATGCACTGAAAACAGGGGCATTCTCTGTGTAACACTGGCTAAGAAATAACCAGGTTCAGGGCAAAAATGCAAAAAAGCTTCACTGCAGTGTTCAGACACTATAATTCAAAATCTGTCTTCTGTTGCCATCAACATAATGAAATTAAGATTAAAATTGAAACCTCTCAATGACTGGATTGCTGGAAAGAGATATTAAGAATGACTACAGCAACAGATTTATTTCTTTACTGTTATTATTTTAAAATTCTTGCTCAGAAGGTTCTGGCCATTGTCACAAACTAAACAGGCCAGCTGAAGAGCTGATACCAGAGCAGCTTTAGGAGAGAGAAGCATGGCCGAATGACCAGCAAGGCTCCAATGCACACAACAACCAACATTTAAGAATTCTCATAGCTGCAGTTCTGCCATCTCAAAAGGATTTTAAGTGTAAAGTCAAAGAAATTTCAAATGTTTGAAAAATTACCATCTTTATTCACATGCTGACCCTGCAAATCTCAAGTGAGATTTCATGGACTAAAGGTTATGTAAAAGCTAAGATTACCCACTGACTTACAAGTGGATGGCTGATGTTCAACTGAAGAACTAGAACATACTCACTGCAAGTCAGTTAAATTACTACTGTTCAGTTAAAAGGTCTAATTATTAAATGTCACCAGTAGTAAAGTGAATTTTATGTACAAAACACTCTGGAGGTTAAATGCTTAAAAGAAAGCTCACCTTTCAAACTCCCTCGTTTTGGTACATTCTTGGGCTCCTTTACTAATCACTATTAAGAAGTCTTGTGTTAAGACAAATGGCACACGCTCTCGTTTGTAACCAAATTTTTTCTTCTTGTGATCGAGGAAGTGCCCAAAGTCAATGTGAAACAGCTTGGAAAGACAGAAAGGTATTCTAAGATTAATAATTCCTTGTTTAAATGAAGTCACAGTAAAATTGATCATTTACTAATAGTTCCGGTAGATTTTTTTTCCCAAACCAAAGTCATACCAAAGTGAGGATGACCTTAGGGTATGATTTTAGAAAAAACATCTCTTACTTGTCCATCATCTTTGACCATGATGTTGCTGTTGTGGCGATCACCGATGCCCAGGATAAAGGTAGCAACACAGTAGCCAGCACAAGAACGTGTAAACAGGTCAATAGCTGCATCATACCTGTTCCAACAAAAAAGGAGACACTTTCCTCAGATATTCTCTTAACACAGAAGTGCATGTTTTTCTTTTGCAAAAGAGCTACCAGGCAAACAAGGACAGGTAAAAAGAAAACAAACCCAAAAGCTGATGGATATAATTATGGACATAATCTCCCACTTGATGAACTTTAGTTCTCTTGAAGTTTCCCTCAAAAAGAAGCATATAGCCAAGAAAAACAGGCAACAGGGAATCTCACATGTCTCCTTTGTTCTTGTCCTTGAGCCACTGGTGCAATGTATGGCTGTTGAACTGCAGTGCTCCTTTCAAGCCTCCTTTACACTGAATCTGCATGATGGTGTGAGAGCTCCTCACCACCTCGATGAGTCCCACGCAGTCTCCGATCGACAGACAACCATAAGGCAACATCCTGAAAGACAAAGGTTCTTTGGGGTTTTTTCTTCCTTTATAGAGAATGTTGGCAAGAGGTGGGAGAGGATGTATTTTTGCAGATTCCTGTATCTGGCTACTCTTTAAGACATGGGGAACTGTAACCATTCTTCAAACCATTCTTGGACAAAGGCTTAATTCTGCCACTCATTACAGCACTGGAGACAAAACTGTGATAAGAGATAACTCAGACCAACAGGTCTTTTTGTCTAGATGAGGAAATGAAAACTGGGGGTTTCTAGACAGTGCACAGGCAGCTCCTTTGTTCCCACCTAGAAACACACCACACAGCAAACACAAATTTGAAGGTGTAACCTGTCTAGGATCAGTTTTCCAGACGCAGAACGGTTTATCCTGAATGCCCTGGAGTGTCTGGAGGTGGAGAAGCTCACACAGACTGGGCAGTATCGACTGTGTGGACTGAAGTGAAGACACTGACTAGAAGGAGTTGCTGCTCAGCAGGGCTGAGGGTTTGGACCTTGTTCAAAGCCAAACCTAGAGACACAATCACCTGGCCACAGCGTGGCTACTGCACCTTAGCTCTTGGATCCATTCCTTGTACGTAGCTCACTCAGGCCCACTTGAATGAGGATTAAGGATTTTTCAAATATGATTTTATGTTTATAAATTCCAATAGTTTAGTTAACTGAAAAAATTAAATATTGCTCTAACATGTGCAAAAATGTCTTTTTATAGCATTTCATTTATTACCCTTGGGAAAACAGAAGCAACCTCTGGGAACAAACCAATGCCAAAAGCTTAAGATCAGCATTACTTGGGAATGACCTCTAATGCTTACCGAAGATCAAGACCCTGATTTTGCCAGATGTTTTCCATAATTCGAATTATCTGAAGTGTCAGCATGTCCTGACGCAAGTCTGAAACAGCCAAATACAGTAAATTTGCAAATTTTGTAATACCAGAACCTTTGGTTAGATCTTACTTTCCTTTATCCCCCAAAGTATGTCTAAATACGTCAAAAGGTAATGAGGTTTGCATAGTTTAGTGCAGGTTTTGTTCCCTCAGTAGAGAAAAGCAGGTTTTAAACAGTAAGAAATGATTATAAACTTGTGGTGGTGATTTTAAAAACACACATTAAAACCAGGACAATGGAACCACAGTTTACATCTGTAATACCATGAAGACATTTACAAGTAAAAAGCACAAATATTAAATAGTATTGTATTTCATCTTGACAGACAGAGCATCTTAGAACATATAAAATTTGTACTTGACTGAGATAAATGTTATGCTTAATTTTTCTGGAAAATAGCTTTGCTTAACTCATTTTTTTTAATGCATGTACTTTATAAGCTTATAAGTAAAAGGTTAAGGAAAATAAACAGGTATATAGCTTTTGAATAACACTTGTCTTTCCTTACCATCTCCATTTTTAAATATTATCTCATTGTTCTGAAATAACAATTCAGACATAATATCTGGGTTTTCCCAGTTCAACCACAGCGGCCTTTTTGCAGATGACATTATCCTGCACTCCTCAAGCCTAAAAGAGATAAGATTTCTATGAAACAGGCATAATTTGATTCTCATACCATGTTTCTCTAATACTGCTAAGTTTTTCCAGTTTTGATAAAACTCTGAACTAGCACCAAATTAAAGATGCGAAGATAATTGACAATCCACCATTTTCACTTTCAGACTCAAACTTAAATTAGTAAGTGCTACGTTAACCATTTGCTAAGACCAACAGAAGAGTTGTGTTGTAAGGGAATATTGTAAATATTCCTTTGGCCATATGAGCTCCTGACAACTGGAAAAAGGACTGCAGTTTCCTGGCACCTTAATGGAACAACTAAAGGTCATGTTGTTCCCTGATTTGTTAAATCATTAGATTGAAATGACTCTACTCTTTATGGATTACTCTGCTACAAATTCTATTCATGCACTTTGAAGATACTGACATTTACTAAGTTAACAGTCAACCTCAACACTGTTTTATTCTCACCATTACTAAACATTTACTTAAGTATCTAAAAAAACTTCAAAACTGGATACAATACCGAAGGTTTCCCAGTTGATGTGCAGGATTAAGAGGAGAGATAAAACCTTGCAAGGCATCCATAAAATCTGGCCGTCTCATTTGTTCAACAAGAAACTTCATCTGTACCTGATATATAAGCACATTCAGGTCTTGAGAATACTATTTACATGCAAATGAAGGTATCAGATTTTAGCTTTGGTTTTGCACCCTTCTAATGTAAGTACAGCTCAGCTACATATTACACAAATTGGAACCTTTAACTTTAGTTCTACTGCCTTGAGAGCTAGACAGTGGCATTGCACAGAAAACACTGCAGCTCCCCAGAACACAAACCACCTACTGAAATTAGTTAACACTTCACTGATCAAAGGGAACAGTTCTAAGTAATTCCTGAGACTCAACAGCAGCAGTTTTGATATAAGGACAGCTTTTGATACCTTCTGGGTCTCATCCTTTTTCTCCTGCTTGAGAATATCTGTGAGGTTAATCAGCTTCTCCATGGCCTCCACCTGCCTGCTCAGGTGCTTCAGGTACATTCCACACGCTCGGCAGTAGGACTCCAGAAGCAAACCAAACCTCTGACTGACAGTTTTGTTGTGCATTTCAGACCTGCACAGGGAGGAAGAACAGTTACAGCTTAGAGACAAGACCACTTAGAGGTGCCAAAAATGAAGCTATACTTGTGACATCTTCATACAGTCCTAAAATACATCCCCTCAAACAATCCCGTCCCGTATCCTTGATGACACCAAGACAAGCAGAAAACTGAGAGCACAACAAAGATGCTTTGCTTCTATTTCTGTGTCTGATTACACCAGCTTAGAACAGAATTTTAGGTGACCTCTAGCTACAACCCAATATATTGCAGACTGAGCTATCAAGCTCTATAAGAAATTTTTAACAAGGAAGTAAAAATAAAGTTTTAAAACATTTTAAAACTTTTATAAACTTGTTTAAACTTTTTAAAAGCTTTACTTGGGTGGCTTTCTTTACATCTTATATATTTCTAAAATTTCCTGGAAAAACTGATGGGGCATCAGGCAGCTAACAATATGGGAGGCTTCCAGCAGTCTCAGACTACCTTGTTTTTAGAATAATCATCGTTAGATAAAAAGGAGTACAAGTCTAAGTATATTAAGTAGCTTTTGAAACTGCAAGACATGATTTCTATCACTAAACTATGTATTCAAACTCTCACCAATATAACCCGATCTTTTATTTTAAGTGGTAATATTTTTTTAAGAAAGGGCATTTAGTATGTCATACCTTTAGAACAACTAATTGTTTACAGCTAATAGGAAGGCCACCACCCCTTAACATGACAGTAAGCTTACTTTAAATGCCAAAAGAAGAAGTGTCCTATCCTTTGATTGGTCAGTGCCTTCTTGAGTAAAAATCTCACAAGCTGATTATCTAAATACTGTTCATATTTCAGAACCTAGTTAAGGAAAAAGAGAAAACGTTAAAAAATCAGATGCAGTTATTTCTATGAACAACGTACAGATTAAAGACAGTTAAATAAAAAGCCATCTATATGTTTTACATTATTTTTTCTAGAATGACTGATCTTGGTATTAATATTTGCATGTGTTAGGCTTTGAACAATATATGCCAACTGTGCACTGGTGCTTCTATTTCAAGAACTTACCATCTGATGCTTGCTTTACTGTTACCAAATATTTTAGCCTCAACTTGCTCAAAATTTTGAGAAGATGCTTTTGCTCATCCTTTCCCATATGTTAGGACAGCTGAAATAGATGCCTGTTCCAGTTGGTGAAACAGTTTTGCATCTCTGTGGAATTCTGACATTTAGTACCAACAAGCAAAACCACAGCACTGCAGAAAAATTAACATTTCATCCCCTCCTAAGTAATCCGCAAAGCAACACACTTTTGATGACCTCTTTTTCACAACAACCTAACTTCTGCTGTGTTTTCAGCCTCTGTGATTATTGAATATACATAAGACAACAAGCGTGTTCAGTACCTGTACCAGCTGGATTAGGTACTGGGACAGTTTGTCATCCGTCAGGGACTTCTCCAGACAGCGCACTGCAAAGGCTCGCACCATTGGGTCGGGGTAGTTGCAGTCCAGGAGCTCCATGGCTTGCTCTGGTTTGATGGAGGGCCAGTCCTTTACCAAACAGTACATCTGTGGGCAAGAGTGGGCACGTTACACCTCTGCACTGGCTGGGAGGAGGCTGCAGCACACAGCCATCAGAAGGCACTGTCAGACACAAACTACATCTGACCAGAAGCTGGTGACTTGCTGGTCCCCTCAATCTGGTATTAGTTGCCAGTTGACTTTGTGTTTTATCCACTCTAAAAAGAATGGAAACAAAGCCTCACATAGAACTGTAATTGACAAGCTGGCAACGTAAGAGGGATTCAAGTAATGCCAGCAAGAGGAAATCTTAAGACCAGACTGAGCTAAAGAACAAGAACTATGGACCAGAGACACCTGTCAATCATAGTGGCAACTCCAACTATTCATTCAAAGTATCATGCACACATAATACGTTTTCAACTTCCAGGAGTTTTCTTTAAAATACCGTATTTTAAAGCTTCTTCAAAACCTAACACTTCTTCAAGTGTTTTATTACCTGGGCCACTTCATCTCTAGAATTCCACTTGACAGACAAAAGTAATTTGGGTAGAATTTCTGGAGTATTCACACAATAGTGTCTGCAAAAGAGGAAAAAACTGCATGTACAAAACAACACTTTTGCTTTGATAGCCCTCAACTATGTCCCCACAGTTTTGCACCTTTTTCTTCCTTTGTCAGTAAGGAAGGATGTCAGGATCCATCCATGCAAGTAATACTGCAGTAACAAGGAAAGTGGGAACTCTTTCAACAACTTACTTTTCTCCACGGATTACAACCAAACTACACAATGCAGAATGCTTTACAAGCCTTGTCTAAAACACCAACTCCTCAGCACAGAAGGAGCAAAACCCATGACAAATTTGGAATGAATGGGGTAAAGTTTGATTATGCCAAGAAGGGTTTTTCTCTGGTTTGGTTTTTGATTTGCAATACCTGTGTCTCCAGAGGAAGTCCTTCTCTTGCTCAGTGATCTCAGACAAAGGGTCTCGGGTACAAATGGCTCGCAGTTGCTCCTTGTCACTCTCTGTTAATTCACTATCCCGAGCTATTCTGTTACTCTGCAGAGACAGTGGCACATTAGCCCTCCACACAACTCCTACTACTGCCAAACCACACACATGAAATACAGGATTTTAACAGCACAGCAACCACTACAGCCTATGTGATGCAATACTATCATGCTGTATCCACTTGTTATAACTGAGAGTTTAAAATTCAGAAAGAAGATGAAAGACTAGGGCTTTGATCTCTCCAACTGCTTTTAGTCACTGCTGGCACAAGAAGAGGTACATTTCAACTAAATCAGCTGTGTGGAGATATAGCAGTTGACTTCTGATGAATGACACAAAGCAGCACAAAATGAGACTGGTCATTTCTGACCCCTGCTTAAGATTGCTGAGGGCTGCTGAAAGGAGTAAAAAAGGATTCAGGAGTGAAAAAGCAGAACATGAAAACAGGTAAATAAGGGGTAGAATGCTGTAGGAAAGCCTGAGTAAGATGAAAATGGAAAATATTAAATCACAATTGGTATAACACAGCAAAGATTTTTTACAAAAATCACAGAAAACAGAATTGCTACAAGCAGACATTGTCAGTGAAGTGAGTTTTTCCTCCTCACCATTTTTATTTTGTACCAGATGGAATGAAACAATGAGCTGAGAGTACAGAAGCCCAGGTAAGAGGCTGGGGAACGTTATTTACCAAGAAGATAACTGTTCTTAAGCCTCTATTAAGAGCCCTGCTCAGTCACAGCATAAACAGCAGAAATGCTACTCTGTGATGGACATCCTGCTGAGTATGAAGAGAGATGGAATGCCCACCTGTTTTTCAGGGTGCACTGGGAGAGGACTGCTACAAATACCCCCAGTATTCCCACTCTGGGAGCTCCCTGCCACCTCTGTGCTCTCTGGCACAGCCAAACTCCCACCACAGGGCTCTTCTTCACACAGCCCACAGAGCCCTCTTGGGCAAACCCAAGGCTTTGAACCAGCCTCCAGAAGAAAATGTAAAACACACCAACCAATTTCACAGCCTTGGCTTTAAATAAAGAACATTTTTAGCTTTACTGCTTCTCTGTTTTTATTTGTTCTCATCATCCAAAGAAGTGCTTTGATGAAAGCTCCAAACCTCACCAAAAAGCCAGTTGTAGTGCACAAGTTCTGTTTGTGGAAAAAGTGAGATAAAGGACTACACCCTTGTGTATGTCCATCAATTCCCTTAAAATCCCCTGTGCTTGTGGTCCTAACTAGCCCACAAACAGACGGGAAAGAGTTCTAAGCACCTTTGGGTTACACAGGAAAACCTAACTGTAAACATGAAACTAGAACAAAGAAAACCAGTATCACTGAAGGAGAATTTCAAGTTTTGAAAAGTTAAACTAAGTAGTTTAACACCGGAATTAGTGATACAAAAATGTCAAAACCACAGTAAAACAGTTTCTCTTTGGAGTGTTTTGGTTGGTCAGTGAAGCATTAGGTCCCTTTACTGGTAATATAAAGAAAGGAGAATATACCGCCCATTTTACCAAACACACAACAAAATATGGATTTTTTGATTTTACAGCAAATGAGGATGTAAAAAAAGAAGTATTGTCGCTGACACACTGAGTAAAGCAAAGTAGTAAATAACACTTTCACATTTGAATAGCTAATCCTGGAGGGGGAGTGTGCCTTACCTGCCCAGCATAGCTGTAGTTGAACCCCAGTTCCCGGGAGATTGTCCAATTTGCATGTTCTTCAATCACTGTCATATCTGGAAACTTTACAGGGTTGCTGAACCAATCAAATTCCAGCTCTAAGCATGGCGTTTCCTAGGTCAAGAGAATTCAAATTATTTTTTCTGCTGAGTGATAGCAACCAGAATACAGCATATTTTGAAAATGTACTCGTCAGGGGGAAGCTGGCATGCAAATACCTTATTTGGATTTGATCCAGTAACACCAATAGGATTCAACAAATCCTCCAGCCCATGAGGTACTGCCCAAAGATTCAAAGCCATTTTCCCAGATACCAGAGTGTCTGTGTAATCGAACATGTTTATATTTCCCCAAGCCAATGGACAGTGCTCCTTAAAGAGATTAAAATACGATTTTTTTCAGTGTCATCTATGGATTGCTGCAGAGCGAGTCAGGAGAAACAACATTTTCACCCCAGATCGAGTTGTTACATTCCCAGATTAGCAGAAAGCAAGTCGTGGAAGCTGTACCATGATTTTCTATGAATGGCTGTCATGGCAGTCCTTTAACAAAATGATACTGAAAGAATTGTAAACACATGCACATATCTTCCTCACTTATCAGAATAAGTCAGGATGATGGAGAAAGTTTTTCTGACAAAGAGATTTTTTACCAAGTCCTGTAGTGACAGAACAAGTGGCAGCTTTAAAAAACATGGAGCAGTTTTAAACTTGAGGTAAATATTTTTAGATTGGACAAAAGAAATAAGTTTTTTTCTGATAAGGGTAGTCAAGACAGTGGCACAGGATGCCCAAAGCTGTGGCTGCCCCATTCCTGCAAGTGTTCAAGGCCAGGCTGGATGGGGCTTGGAGCAACTCAGGCTACTGGAAGAAGAGAGGAACTAGATGATCTTTTAGGATCCCTTCTAACCCAAATCATTCGGTAAGGTTCACAGACCTTGTAGACAAACACCCTACATATTACCTGTGACACACACTCAAACCCACAATGTAGTGATGCTGCTGGCTAAAAATTAAATGTTGCATGTAAATTCTTAAAAATTACTATCTGATATCTTGCATTAAATGCTAAAGGAATACAATATTTCTTTATTTAAAAATTCAACTCTAAAAGTACAAATATTGTACTTTAAAAATAAATAGGTTAGTAACATGGGTTTTGAAAATTAATTTTAAAAGCACTTCCACCTTAAAACACTAACACTGGTCTTTGTGTGTGGCAATGCAGCATAGGCATAATTTACAGTGCTGAACTCATAAGCTTTTTTGTGTTGTTTAATTTCCGAACACCAAAAAAAAACCCGCAAGAAAAGAAACACCCCTATTTCAATCAGATTCAAATCAAACATTGCACTAGGACTCACTGCCAGGATAGCAATTACCAAATATCTTCCCAAACTTGATTTAAGTAGCTTTGGCTCCTGAGTGCAATAAATCCCCGAGGTGTTTTACCTCCTTAGCACCCTTGCGGCCTTTAACAGAGCAGATGGAGAGGCAGAGCCGAGCAGCACGTGGGAGATCAGGAATGTACATGTCATACAACAGCCACTCATTCCACCTGCAGGAGTGAAAAGGCACAATGGAACCAGGTTAAAGGAGACATCAGTCACTCGGCCAAAAGCCATGTGTTATACTCCTAAACTGGGTATTTGCATACAGAGCACGCTTCCTTACTGAAAAAGGGTCCCCATATATGCATTTGACCACATTCAGTGCTTTTGGGGATGGAAACTTCCCCAATAGCCTTCTAGCCCCAACACTGTTGAAAAAGCCATGTTAGGTTCAATTCCTGCAACCCAAAGATAATGGATTTGCATATATGCTACACTGATGGAGGGTTTAGCTCGTGAAACAGTTTTCCCTTCAGGGGAAAAAGGCAACTGGGAAAAAGCTTTCAAAACCAAACAAAACTTGAACTTTTGGAATATAAAAAGATATCTGCAAGATGGGGATAGAACGTAGAAATCCAAAGCAATATTCCCAAGTCAAATATTTTTCTGTTTACTATAGTAATAATAGCACAGATTGGTTCTACAGGAATAGTTTGAGTTTGTTTTCATGAACTTCATGAGAATTTAGCTCTCAGTTGGTAGAATTGTGCTTTGAAGAGGAACTTCTGATCCAGTTTCTCCCCCTAAGCGGATTGTCATACAGAATTTTCACAGTTGAAAGAGACAGAAGCTTCCAAGGACAGCATTAATTATTCAATGTATCTGTAGCTACTGAAAGCAATTTTACAAAGAAATAACTGTGAAAGCCCTTCTCTAAGCATAAAGAAATTGACAGACAAACTTTAATTCACTTTTCTTATGTGTTCATTTCATATAATACAGATCAGTGTGACCATACCCATGATTTCAAAGCATAACCTTCACCACCTTTCCAAGACTTTCTAAAATACTTTAAACTATCAGCTCAACTACAGCAATATTCGGGGCAACTCAGGAGGAGAGCCTATTTTTCACCAACTATATATATTAATAGTTATTTAATTATAAAACCTAATCATATTCATAGAAAATGTACAGATAAAAATAATAGTTTCAAAATTATTATTAAAGACATGAAGTCAGAAAATGCAAGCAAAGAATTACTTCTGCACATATACTTTGCATCTAATCTTAGCAGGTGCTGAAATTTCACACCTCTTCATTAGTTCAAGTTATGAAAACAGGTGGCTAAAAGATGTCCCCAACGTTTATATATGCTCATATAAAGCTTCTTTTTGCACTTGTAAGTTCAGGTGATTTATTTTTTCCAGGGAATTCTGATCCTGAAAATATATTCTATACTATACTACTATGCACAAGACAAAATGCTTGTGTTTGAATTAAATAATACTGTTTTTATATATAGGGTTATGTATTACATTTTTACAAAACTTAAGGTAAAGGATTCCCAGCAAGGAGCTATACCTGAGTAATGGCTAAGTTGAGCCTTTACCCCTTCAGTGCTATCATTTATGATGACCTGAAAGTCAGATTTTCTACAGTCACCCAGGTACTGATCTTACCTGGGATTAGAACAAGGTACCCTCTGAGTATTCACATTGTCACACAAAGGTTCACCTCCATGGTAGATCCCTGTCCTAACATAGATCTGAAAACAACATCCATATTAGTCTTTGAAATGTTACTATAAACAAATGTTTTCATTGTAGTCAACACACAGCATGATTGCAACACATTATCATTTCATTTTCAGCAAGTGAAAAACAAAAGCAAGACTGAAAACCTGACAGCCTCACCAGTCCCCAAATTAATTCATGCTCTGTTGGGTGTGCAGCACAGTTTATAAGCATATCCTTCTAGAAAAAGTGTTTTGGTCTTTTTCCTCATTAATTGCAAAACGAGTTCTTAAAAAATACGATAACAAACTTGAAATAAACACTAAAAAACACCCCTGGAATTTATTCTCAAGTCTTCCTGGGCCAAGGTATTGTGAAATGAATTCCAAGGAAATAGAGCCAGGGTTGTAGATGTCTTCAATGGAATTGAACCCTACTCCTGCCTTTTGCCCCCTATCACCCCACACCTTTATTCTCATAAACAAAGATAGCATCTCTTCATCAAAAGCACTCTCAGTTACTGTAATACATTCTTAAACATAATTACTTAGAAGACAGATAACAATATTTATTTTTTCATACATTACATGCTCTGCTGAAGTGCTACACAAACTGAGTCCCGCTCCTACCAGGCAGAATATTCAGCTAATTACCACAACTCACATTTTTTAAGCAGCATAGAAAAGTTTCCAGATCCTAAAACATAGGTGTGTTCTTTGGAATTAAATACTCTAATTTGAGTAAAAGAGTGACAGCATTTTCTAACGTGTTAAACAACAATTCTTTTCCAACGTCAAAACAGAACACTCAGGAGGGAAACCATGAGCTGGGAAAAGCCACGTGTGACGCCATACCTTGTCTATGTCTCTAATGTTCACATTTACATAGGTTGCACAGAGGATCCTTATTCTGAGAGCACTGTTTATAGTCCAGAGGGATTTGGTGGTGGCCTCCCCGTTCATGTAGGGCGTGGCCGTGGAGATGCGCCTGGAGTAGGACGGCATGGTGAAGGTGTCCAGGGGCAGCTGCGTGTACAGGCTCTCCTTGGCCATCAGCATCAGGTTGGGCATGCGGCCAAGCATGATACAGCTCCTTATGTACTGCAAGGGAACAACCACAATGCTGTCTTGTCAAAGCCTACACTCTTGGAAACCTGAAGATACTTGGGGAGATAGAAAAGTGAAAAGAGCTTATCACGCCCTGCATGCACGCCCTGGACAGTGACAGCAGGGGCAGCATCCAGCAGTTTGAACTTGTTGGGTAGGGTCACACAGCCACACTCGGTGGTTTTGAGATGTGAACATCTACAACAGTGGAAGGCTGAACTGGAGAGAGAGATGGGAGCTGAGAAAAACACCAGCCGGGTTTCTTGTAGAGCTCCTTAGCCCCAGCCCAGAGCAGCACAGAGCAGATGGATTTGAGCTGTTCCTGGAAGCAGCTGAGCCGTTCTGGACCAGCAAGGGCTGTACCAGCCAGCAGTGCAGCACAGGTGACTGATACTGCCAGTCCCAGGAGCACAAGGTAAGCAGCAGACACGCTCATTTTGGGTTCACCTGTGCTCATTACCTTAAGCTCAGCACTGATCCTGACACACTTCACCTGTCCATTCAGGTCTGAGTGCTGAGAGCAGTTTAGTCTGGCAACACTACCACAAAACACAGTGTGTTAGGACAGGTCCAGTCTGGAGTTAATGAGCAAGCTCTGCTGGGGCACAGCAAAAGCAGAGCAGATGCTTCTGAAGAAACCACGCTAGATCAAATAGCTCTGGTGTTTGATCTTCAGATGACTCTGCAAAATTATTCATGTATGCCTGCACTTGTTCCCCAGCTCCCAGAGTATAGAGATACTTTTCCCATTATTCAGGATCCCCCACCCCTCTCCTCCCACTGCTCTGAAGATCAGATTGTTAACCATTTTAGCCCAAGGAATGGGAGCAGTTAATTACAACACATTCCTCCAAGAGGAAGCAGCAGCAGCCTGTCAGGAAATCTACAGAGTAATGTTGCTGTCTGCTCCAGAGAGGGCTGCTCAGATGCTCTCCTGTCCCACCTTCTGTCCCACACTCCCAGCAATAACAAACCCAGGCAGTGAAGACAGTGAAAACCCAGACAGACAAAAGGAAGGCTCAGCAATGATTTCTGTAGTGCTGGAAGTCTACATTTTTATCTTATCAAAGTATCAATAAAGATGTAACAGGAAAACAGCTTTCTCTTTTACCACCCCTTTAGGACAGGATTTACAGTAGCAACAGTTGTTTCATCATTTACAATCTGATCAAATTTCCTGTTTTATTACATCAGCACCATTCAAATATAGCTCATCTCTTGCCACTAAAAATCTAGGTATTTCTGAAAGTACCTAACTTTAGCACTAACCTTAGAGGGAAACATTCAAAGGAGAAAAATTACATGAGTATACAAATTCTAGTTCAAAATACCTTTTCTCCACCCTCCCCCTTCTGAAGCAGAAGGATTATCCAATTTGCACACACTGTCACTTCCTAGGTTTTGGGTTAATTTAATGAAAAAGCCAGACCTAATACTGATCATTTTCTCCCCACAAATTTGGATTGTTTTGGTGTTGTTTAAAAGAAATCCTTTATGCTACTCACCTTATACTGGCTCAGTGGACATTTTTCTAGCAAGTATTCATCACAGCCACAGACTTTCAAAATATATTTGCCCTGGTACTCCAGGACACAAAGTTTCAGTTGTTCAGATGACAGCAACATACTTCGAGTTTTCTTCCTAATTGCTTCAGCAATAACTTGCTCAGGCACACAGTCATGATTGATTTTTAAGGTGTATTTCTGCTTATCATTGTTTGGTGAGACTATTACCCAAATCACCACTATAATTTGCCCTGGAATAAATGTAAAATAATGTCAGGCCTATAATTTTCAATGCAGTTTCCAAACAAAAAGCACAAACCCAAAATAACCCCAAACCAAGCAACTCCCACACCTCCCCAACAGAGAGATTTGCTTTTGGTATTAAAAGAAGATGTAAACAAGATTCATTGCCTAAACTGAGAGAGGATTTATAATTTCTTCAAGAAACTAGTTGTATTAAGTTTATTTTTGACTCTAGTGGAAATTCAAACTTTTAGCCCTAAGGTTAAGAATATTTTTATTAACTGAATACTACTGTCTATTTGGCCTTCAAGAAGACAGCAGTAAGTCTTTCATACTGGAGGACTGCAAGGTAACTCAGTGATTCAACATCGTTTAATTCTAGATATCTGAATGCCACAGAAAACTGCAAAGCCAACAAGCTGTTCCCACCCACTAAAAAAGTCACCTCCATTTACTGAGCTATATTTCAAGATTCAGTTAGAATAGCACAATTTTAAATAGCCTTTTGAATGCAGAGTCCATTAAGTTAAGAAAACTACTCTGATTAACTTAAGGTGTAAGATATTGCTGGAGTGTACTAAACACAGCACATAAAACAGTGATCTGCCTAAGTCAACAGCTGCACTCTTTGACTTCAAACACAGACAATGTATCATGTTTCTGTTGTAAATACTGCCCTTACCTTTGTCTAGTTTGTTGTAGATGTGTTTGGGGAGCTCAGCTGAGGACTCTACATTTGGAGGATAGACGTACAGAGCTCTGCTGTGGGGGGCATTGGCATCTCGCAGATCCACGGCCTCTTTACAGACATTAAGAATGTTTCTTCTGAAGTCTTGTACTTCTGGATCCTTGACCATGTCAAACTCACAGACAGGCATGCCAATAGCAAAACCTACAGCATCGGAGCAGTGTGAGGATATAATTGCAACTGACAAGGAGAGCTAAAGAATTCTTCAATCGGTCATGAAAAAAGCCGACTGAAAGCAAAACACAGCCTAAAATATGTGCCAGCTTCTACTTGCATACATAATTGTTTTATATCTTTCAAGAACTACACAGTTCTAAAGTTAAGTGCACTCAGCAGACACCGAAAAGGTTAGAAAACAGGTGTGCATTCCCTGAAGATCCTGGAAGCCTTAAATCACTGCTCTCACAGCCAACATGCCTCCTGGAGGAAAAGGACCAGGATTCAACTTCCTCTGAAGTCAGCACAGTTTCCTAAAGGGACCAGAGGAGCTGTGAAATCTGATTTTTTCTCAGATCCTGGCAGGATTATTGGTAGCTATTAGGACCATAATCAACTTTGCTTACAATGGAAAGACAACTATTATTTTATTTTTTAATGACCTACATTATTTAAGAACTGCGAAGAGCACTCCAAAAGACACTGAACTTAAGCTCTTTGATACAGATTCATATAATAACAGTGCATTTCTTTCAGGTCCTCAGTCTCAGATGTAATTCCATTTACTTTAATGAGATTCCTTGGATAAATCATCATTTATGCATTAGTGTTCAAATGGAAACTTTCAATTGTTGTGTTGCATGGTTACCTAACCACTGCTCTCCCCAAGTCCTGAACATGTTGAGCTTTACAAAACAGAAGTAATTTACTTATTATGCATTCGTCACAATTAAATCATTTAACAATTAGTAGTACCTCAGAACAAGTATTTCCAGTCGACAAGTCTCTGCCACTGCAGTACACATTTGTTAGCAATGAAACAGGAGTGGGTATGCTTGTACTGCCTCCATTTAATACTTAACCAAGATGCTGGGACAAATGCCAGATTCCCTGTGCTTCCTCAATGGATCATGGAAAATCATAAGCTACTCCAGAGATGATTCAAAACATCACAATCTGTCTTGCCTTTCATCTCCAACGTCAGGTGTTTTTTTTTTCCCTCCTCTCTCTATGCTCTTCTGTCAGACGGGGGAAGAGGAAAGGTGAAAAAACCTAATTTCTGAAATTTGGTTTTCTAAGCAAGCTAGAGCAGTATTAAAATCTTCGTCTGCAAATGTGGTTTAAGATTTGTAGTTAAATCTAGAATTTACAATTCTGTAAACTTCAAAATAAATTATAACTGACTTCCCAAATAATAGGACAGGTGTTGCTTTGGAATAGCATTAAATCCTGTTAATAAAAGACGAGCAAAAAGATACCCTCTAACCCACAGGCAACTACAGATACACTTTGCAAAGCCACTATGAATGAAACAGATCAGAAAACAAAGTTTAACTCACTGATACATATTGGCTTTACAATGAACAGCATCTTTGGACACCTGATACAACTGCTGGCAGTTATGAAACATGACAAATACAGGTGACAAACACGACCCATTTCAATTTTTTATATTTTGAAGAGGATAATCAGTTAAACAGATTATGTTAAAAAAAAAAAAAAAAGATACTCTCACCTATTTCTCTATTAAGTATCTTTTCTTCTCTGTTACCTACTGGTTCAATAACTTTTAGGAAAGGCTGAAACAGTCGCAGGTCACAGAGTCTCCGTGTTTCATCAAAAAACTCTTCTCTCTCTGCTTCTTGTGTAACACTTACAAAAATGTAAGAAGATTCATCTTGAAGGAGCTGATAGAGAGGGTACTTCCTTGCCTCTTTAAAGAGTTCATGTTTAATAGTCAGTAAGGTGGCCTCACGGAGGCATTCTAGAGTCACGATCATTCCGTTTGGGAGGAGACACTCCACCAGGATCCGGGGGGGCATCAAGTGGATGCCCCATAGTTCACCAGACGATGGCCGTGGAGGCATTTTTAAGTCTTGGGGTAACTTTGCACTTCAAGCTTTTTGAGCAGTGATTTGTAGGTGTAAACCTGAGTGAAAATCAGAAATTTAAGTGTTAAAATTTAAAATACAGACATCACCAAGAGTTTCAGATAAAACGGTTCAAACTCCACTAGTAATTGTAGATGAATATTCATGGCTATATTTTACATTCATAAAAAAGACTTGATAAAACTAAGCCTAAGATTCTTGTATTTGAATCTAAATATCTACTCAAACACAAAAGTTAATAGAATCATACTAGTTTGGAAAAATGCCAATATACATACAGTCTTAAAAACAGAGGTTTGGGTTTTTTTTTCCATCTGAACTTTTAATTCCTTAATAGAACACTTCAATCGTGGGGGGAGGAAAATATCCAATGCTCAAATTATTACATAAATTTTTAACCAGATCTCAAGACAAGTTCTCCACAGTTTTAATTTGGAAAGGGAAGCATTTATTATCATTTGGATGATACAAACCGTCATCTCTTTTAACTTTAGCTAAACCAATGCTTTCACATTTAAAAACGGGGTTTTTTTCCCTCATCTTACACCTCTAAAGTATTCAAACAACATGTACATAATAGTTAAAAATAATTACTAAAAGCTCTAAACTTGATTTTAAGAATCCCTGTACACACAAGACTTGGCCATAGCTGTTTCAGATCTGTATAAGCTACTCACACCACCAACAAACCCTTTTTGCCATGAATGAGACTGAAGAATTGAGCCCCACTGACACTTTGTAGTTGGGCTTGTTTAATTTAGCACCAATGCACTGTTCCAGTTCCTTTGGCAGCTGCATGAATGTCCCTGCCAAGCCAAAGGAAAGGAGGGGAACACGTGTGCCCTTCTATCTGTGCTGCTCATGCCATCTTAGAGCAGAGGAAATGAGTCTGAGAAAGAGAGAAAATGAGAATGGGACAGAGTATGAGAAAACCAGAATCTGGACAGAGCAGAGATGGGTGAGGGGAGATGCCAAAAGGAGAGCAGACCTACCCAGCAGGCACACAGTGGTACTTCACCAATAGACACTCCTAATCCCTACCTATTTTTCATTTCCTTAATCAGGGGCAATATTTGTGTATTTGCAAAAGAAATCCAGTTTGTTCAGAATGTTTTCACATATGAACTGTCAGCATCCTGTGACAAAACTGGAGAACACTTCATGTTACAAAATATTTGGTCTTTTTTATTGGAACCCTAATACTTTCACACAGTATCCTGGATTTTTTTGTAACAAAACAAAGTTGCTTATCTGTGCAATTCTTTGCTCTTAATTTTGGAGAGATCCATCAACGAATCCTAGAATGTTAAGGGTTGGAAGAGACCCTAAAGACCATCCAACCCCCCTGCCATGGGCAGGGACACCTTCCACTAGCCCAGGGTGCTCCAAGTCCTGTCCAACCTGGCCTTGAACAATTCCAGGGATGCTCTGGGTAACCTGTGCCAGAGCCTCACCACCCTCACCATCAAGAATTTCTTCATATCATCCACCTAGCCTAAATTCATCCTCACTCAGTTTGTACCCATTCCTCCTTGTCCTATCACTCCAGTCACAAACCCTCTAAGGACTGCCCCTGTATCTTTGTTTTCTTAACAACAGAAAGGAAGGGAAATCCACAAGCCAACAGCTTCACATCTCTTCTGTTGGATCAACTTCCTGAAAGCTCTCACTGTGGAAAAGCAATGGTTGCAATGCCTGCCCTTTGCTCAGCAAATTTAAAAAATACATATTTATATTAAAATATATTCCTGTATATATTATGTACATATAAAATTAATATATAACATTTTATATATAAATTTAAAAATGTGATCCTCCCTGCTGCATTAGGATTTTTTTTCTAAAAAGTTTTCTTCCGAGTACATTCAGTACCTGCTCCTGCCACACTTCAGTTCTTACAAAGAAACATTAGAATGAAAATGTTGTTTTCCCAAATCCACCGCTTCCTAAGCAACTCTGAGTAGCAACAGAGTTGTCTTTTTTTATCCCTCCTTTGTAGTTGTAGTTTGAGCTTTTAAAAATATCCATGAAAGTACTGAAGTGCCACTGCAGGTTTAGAAAAATGCTTTTCCACTACCACCTCATGCATATTTAGAAACGCTTTGCAACTGACTTCTTTTTAAGAAAACGCTTAAAGAAGCTGTTTTATTTCCCTCATCATTGTAACAGCCTCAGCGAGCGGATGCTGAAATGGAAAGCTCTCAGCACACACAGTGTATTTACAGAGACAGACTTGGGAAGCTTACCAATTACAAAACATTACCAGTGAACCCAAATAACACCATTCACAGTAACTTGGAGGGTTCCAAACCACTGATAACTATCCTCAGCTCACAGATAAAACGAAACACACAAGTTAAATGGCATCTTTTTGATCAAGCAATTATGAACGAGGTTCCCTCTCCCTATCACTGAATCACATGCCTATTTACATTTCCTAACTGCAAACAGAGGCAGAAGCACATCACTGTTATGGCACCAACCAGCACAAAGCCCCCAAACAAACAAGGATATGCAGTCATATGAGCTTTCCTGTCCACGCACACACAATGGCAGTACAGATGGACTGCAAGCAAATTAAATATTCCCAACACAGACTGAGCTGATACCAGCAGCCTTTTAATTTCAGTTCCACCATCCTGCTGAGGCTCTGCTGAACCATGAGAGCCCATTTTTGCCCTGCCCAAGATGTGTGTTCTCACTCCTCACCCTGCTGGCACTGGGGCTCCCTGAGCCAACTGGTTACAGGTCAGATGGATGGAAGAGGCAGAGAACAACTCCTTTTCCCTTTCTTGTGCTGCCTTCTGTTGCTTTAGCTCCCTCCTGAGACGCCCATGGAGCCAGCCATTAGTCAGCCCCCATTAGCAGGTCTGCCCTACTGCAGCAGTGCTGGGCAACAGCACCTGCAAGGATGGTGCCTCGTTACACTGCAAGTTTTCCTCCCAGCAACACAGAAATAGAGGCAGGAGTAGGGGACACACACACATCAAAAATGTAAATCCTTTTAGCCAAGCATCTCTTAAAAATAAACATCAGCCTTGGCTTCCTTAAAGAATTCAATCCTCAAATGACAACTCAGTACCTTTTCTTTAAAAACCTGCAAATGGTCCAAATGTGACATCCCAAAATCTACAATTTTTAGAGCAACTGCACCAAGACAGCAGCTTTTGTTTCAAGCTGGGAGCCAGGCATGTGCTGGAACGGGGCATGCAGCCACACTGTGTGCACGTTCATTTCACTTGCACATGTAAGCACGCCTCCAGGGTTTGGATTTGGAAAGCAAGAATGTAAACAGAAACAGTTCTGAAGTATAGCTGGCAGCTTGTGTTTCCGTGTACACTTTCAAATCTGGAAGGCTGCCTGGAATAAATAGAATCAATTATGTTCTTCGACAGTAAAAGGACTGTAATTTTAAGGGAATTCTAGAGAGATGTTATTTAAATCAAACTAAGGGGACATGGAAACACTTCAAATGAACACTTCATCACACCTGCAATCCCTGACCTTTCTAAAGCACCTTAAACATTTTTCCCCTGCCAAAAGCTTCGGGTCATCTGAACTAGCACAAAAAAAGTCTCTGGTTTTGAGATTCCATTCAAAAAGAATAAACATACATGAGGGAAGGCAGCAGGTAGATGAACATACCTTCCATAATACAGATTCCTACTTGCTTTCAGATACACTTAGCATATGAATGATAATTTATATAACCTATTTTCTTACAGGATAGAAATTAGCTTTCATCTGATATAGATGGTATAGTTCCTTATTAAGAATATGAGATTCCAAGTTTAGAAAATTTGGTTTCAGTAAACTATGACAGTTTTATTGCCTTGCAGATGAAGACACATGCTGCATGTCAGGGGGGCAATCTAAGGGAAAAAATATTTTTGTTCACTTTAGCAGACATAGTTAAGCCTGTCTGTCATCAGCACAAGTATCTACAGTTACTCTTGAGGCTCTGCAAGAAGTTCTTCCCTCTCTAAAGTACCAACTAGCAAGAAATGTAGCAGACATACAAGGAAGCAAGAAGTGCATGGAGCTGTAATACTGTATTGAAGTACAAAGTATGGGATGCTTATGCAAAGAGGAACATACATCCTAGTGCCTGAGCACTGAATAATCTGCACTGCTGTACACATCAGCCAGTGTTTCAAAACCCATTCAAAAGGACAGACTGAACACTCAATACAATTCTATCAGCCCACGGTTGAAATTGAATGAGTCATTCAGCAAACTGCTACACTTTAATTGAAGTCCATTAGTTTTTCCAGTCACAAGACAAATCCCATTACAGTGTTTTTACAGACAGGATGTAGCAACATTTTATAATATTTTGTGGCATCTTTGGTATCAGAGAGCTGCTCATTAGGATTTGTGTATGGATTTGATTTCTTTTCCAAGTAGAAATCCATTACTTTCCTTTAGACTCCCAGCATTGCCTTCTATTCATTTAACAATCCAACAATTTATGATCCTGATTTACTGTGCACTCATGCATAGATTAAATGATTTTCCTGATTCTCTATCACACTGACAGAAGTATCCATTACAGGTATGACTCCAAATAAGCTTTCATAAAGTACTGTGGATTCCCCAAAACAGAAGCTGTGAGTTTGTGCAAACAAGAGTTCCTGGAACAAGAACAACACTTTTCAGAATGCAAGGGACATTTCAACCTTTCTAAATGCCAAAATGTTTTATTCTCACCATCAGACAGATCAGGCACTCTAAAACATGAAGAGAACTGGGTAGAGTTGTCTAATTTTGCTGCTGTCCAAACCTGCTGTGTGGTGACAGTAAGGCTGCCCCAGACTAGGTATTTTCAGTACTGTCCTTTTGTTCTTCCTGTTTGCCAAGCTGGCACTCTTCCAGAATCCAGGAAGACTAGTACAAAGATGTTGAAACTGTCCTCCATGAAAACATTATTATACACAGATTTAACTGGCAAAAACATTGCTTTGTTCAGAACAGAAAACACCAGACTGTTGCACTGCAGGCGTGTCTCATTTCATACATACTGCTCTCATCCTTATTTCCCAGAAAACATGCAGATACCCGGAACTCCTTATCTGATCACAAACAGCAGCTCAGGGGAAGCAAACAGGAGGATTTAACACTGTCAAAAACATCTTAGCATTTAGTTTCTGTCTGAAACAGGCAAGTATTTCCAAACATTACCAATTTTATTTGCAGTTACCCATTTCTTCCACCCTTGAAAACCAGTGCTGAGTACATTTGCCTTGTTTTAGACAGAGCTAAAGCCCCCTAAAATTATTGGCAACATCTGCAGAATAAGAGTACTGCTGAAATACAAGATTGTTTTTTCCTGTGAATGCAAGAGCTCACTAGAAATTAATGAAAAGCAGTTTCACTTTAGTTAGATATGAGAATATGGGGTGGCTACATTTCAGAGTTGTTCTCTTTAAAGTTATCTTACATCCAGATTTTTTTTTTAGAATACACTATTCTCCTAGTGACTCTCAGATACTGTAAATAAAATTAATGGTGAGGTCATCCTGAAAACAGAAGAACTCACTACAAAGTATTTCCCAAGAGGAGCTATGTGTGTTATGTTGCTGCAGGATCAAACAGCTGAAACAAATCCAAGATGATCAGTTTAAAAAGATTTACTATTGCTGGAGTGTTTCTTTCCTCTCCAAATGAACCAAAAGACCTTTGTGAATTCTTATTCTGCAATCCCCTTGCTCGCCCTCCCCCATCCATGCAGGCACAGTGTTTGTAGCTTCCCTCGCTGACTGGGAGCCATGAAAACAGGATCACGAGAAAGAAGCATTTTCAAGTTGCTGGTGACCTCCAGAACTCCCACTACGACTGTGCCTTCTCCCTAGGGATCCCATGACATACCAAAGGCAGAATATCTGTCCTAGAACATTTTCTTCTGGCTAAAGGCAGAACTTTTTCTCTTTGTTCAACCAAGAAAAGCCTGGAATTAAATTTTCCTTTTTAGTCCAAAATCATTCAGTAATTCCACCTCTAGCTCCACCTCAAAGGAGAGGATTTTGTTATTTATAGAGGACTAGTAGTCATAAAGCACAACAAAGAATTAGAAAAGCAACATATACACTCCACATATCTGCTTACTCATTATTTCAGCAATTAGCTTGTGTAGCAGGATGAGAACTACTTTTCCACCTGGCTCTGTGCTGTTCCTCCACCATAGGCTGTGAGCTCTGAAGGTCAGTGAGCAGCATCCAAATTCTTTCAAGCTGTTTAAATCAAAAGCTTTAAAGTTGGGCAACAAAATCAGAGCACCTTGCCATTTTGTACCCATAGACATAAGGTTTTCCTCTGATTATATATTTTTGTTTAATACTCCATTTCATATGGCTGACAAACATTGTTTTATGTGAACATCAGGAAGAACACGAAGCCAAAGCACATCACAAAACCTTCCTCTGTTCCTTGCTGCAAATATTAATGGTGTCAATGTCAGCTTTCACATGCAGTTCTGCTTTTGGAAATTAGTGCCAGATGATGTAAACAAAAGCTTACTCTAGAATGTAACTAATGAAACCAGGTTTGAAAAGTAATAAATGCTGGTTATATAACTAAAATAAAAATATAAAAATTCCACCTTAAATAATGCTGTTTACTTTTCTTTCCATGTTTCTTCCCATCCTCCCACCTTCCTGGGATATTTGGAATGCAGACAGTAAACAGGATCTTTAAAAACAGGAAGTGCTGGCACACAGACAAGGAACCAGAGCAGAGTTAATCCAGGTGTTCTGTGCCCCAGTCTAGTCTGAATCCCCACCCAACATGAGCAGCTGTGTAGCAGACCTGTAACTGAGATCCAGGGCCTTTCTCAGTGCTCACCTCCCCGGGTTTGTCACCTTGGCTTTTAGAAATAACTGCTGCAGCACAATGAACCTCCAGTTGCACAGAGGAGGAGGAAAGGTTTCCTCTCCCAACCCAGAAAGGCAAGGAGAGAACTGCAATAAAACTCCGGAGGTACTGCAGACCTCACACAGCTACACTTGCCTCCCTAACACAAGCAACGGTGTCAAGAGGGTTCAATTATTAATTTACATTCATCTTTACACAGAACAGTCACCCTGTGAGCCCTTTCTTTACTAAGAAGCAGCTGAAAAAGACATCAGACTCATACTGACTTACAGTATCTTGTTTACTTCCCATATAATGTTTCTTAGGATGCAGCCTGGCAGCAGCTTTAAATTGAGATAAAGTGCTTCTGCTGTACTAAGTTACTCCAGACCCTGAAAACAACCCATGTGTAAAACCAGAAAAAGTTTTTGGAGTGGCAGTGGATAGCACCATTCTTGCATCTTCACAGATTTTTAATAGTAAGCTAAAACACTGAACTGGAAATGGAAGTTTCAGTTCTGTAATCCAAATATAAATTAGCTTTCAATTTATGCTATCTTTAAAGACCTCTGTAGCCAAATAGTACTTAACAGGAGCACGGGTTTAGTCTGCATGGACTTACTGAATTCAGTTAGCAGAAATCATTATCTTTTATTTACTGGCATGCAACTTCATTTTTGTTAGAGGATTTGTAAGGAACCACATGTCTCAGCAAAAGCCATGGAAGTAGGTTGTTTTGTTTTTATCTTTGTTTAAACTCCTCAACTGAAAAACTAGAACAATGCTCTCTCCACTGAGCTACTCCTTAGCTCCCTTTTCAAAACAATTTGTCGAGCAAAGGAAGTTTGTAGCAGAGTTAACACAAAGGCACAGCCACTGTAATGAAAAACTTCAATTCTGCTGCTAAATACACTTGTCCTATGAACAGCTGAAACTCACGCAGTCCTTAGCAGATTATCCTACCCGAAGGAATAAGACAGCAGCAAATAAATCCGGTTCCATGCAAACTCTGCCCTGTGGAAACTGTTGTCTACTTCCACACGAGCTACGATCACAACAGGAGAATACCTCAGCTTTTCAAGGGGCAGTCAGAAATGAAGTCCTACTCCCTGTCCCTTGTTTGTGATGTAGTCAATGGTAATTAACTAAACATTTATTTAGCAGCAGATGATAACCCTGCTGAGAGGTAAACAGCAACAGTTTTCCATAAAATATTTTCAACAGACCAAGACTGTCCTGTCTACCCCCACACTAAGTGAGGATAATATTCATCTGCAAAGAATTTGGCACCACTAATTGCACCCATCAGATTTCACCTCCCTAAAGGTCACAGATCACATTGGGGTATTACACCTAAGCACGCAGGAAAACTGGGCCTTCTATGTCAAACAACACTGCAAGACTAAATTCCTGATTTTGTAAACTTATCTGACTTAAGTTACAAAGAAAACAAAGTTTCTCTGAAACCTCAAGGAGTGTTTATTCTTGATGTAGCTGTTGACCCTGGCTGAACAGCAAGCACTTTTCTCTAGATGTACAGCTTGAATACCACAATTGTGATGCTCAAGACATCAATACATTTGAATTTGTGTTCAACAAGTGCAAACAAACATGATTCACTGTGACTGTGTGTCTCAGGAGGCCTGCATGCTCCAGCCTGAAGCACAAAACCAGCTCTGGTAAACTGGGACACAGTTCTTCAGCGTCCTTAATCAAATGTTTACCATTCCTGCACATGACTGTTAGAAGCATCTGTTCTGATTTGATGTTAAAGTTCCCTGCACAAACGAGGCTGTGGATGAGACCAAACGCCTGTTCTACAATATCAACTTTATTCTGCCACATTAAAGGTATAAAGGAAGGAGAAGAGAGAGACAGAAAGTGCAAGCAGGAGAGTCCCACCATGGATCCTGTGGTGTCCTGTTGGTCCTCCACTGCCCTGGGCTTCTTCACAGTGGTGGTAGGAGGTTCACTCCCAGTCAGTTTTAAACCATCCCTCACTAGCATGAGAAGCTTGAGTGTTTTTTGGTTCCTCATTGGCATGAGAGGTGAGAGTGGGTGTGGGTTTTGGTTCCTCATTGGCATGAGAGGTGAGAGTGGGTGGGTCTCACCACAGCACATGGCCAGGTCACACTCTGCACATGGCCAGGTCATTAAGGGTCTGCTGTGCTGGTCATACGAGGCACACATGCCCCAAAACTAAGTGTCCTCTTTGTGACCCCACTCCTTGGCTCGTGCAGTTACACCCCTGTTCTACAACACACCTCAGGGCAGCACTGCTCTGAAAAGCAGCGCCTTTGGTCAGAACAGAAACTGTTCATTTTTGTGGCTCATGCAGAGGCAGCTCTGGTGTTTCTGCAACAAGTTTCACCACTGAGCAACTGTTTAAGGTAGATGCTGCAAATGTTATTACCCTTTTCCTTAGAGCATCTGCTTTGCACACCATGTTGTGCAACACAAGCCTGGTAAGCATGGGGCTAATGACACATGAAGCTGTGTGCTGTGCATCAGTTTCTCCTCTACTTCAAGCTGTAACCCAAATTGTTTCTCTAACAAGGTCAGCGTACCAGCAATTTGTGGTTGATACATCAGAAAGAAATGCTAGTGGTTTGTCTAAATAGATAATGTTTGTAGTGAACATGAAGTGCCCAAAGAAGTGACCTAAGTCTATAGGTATTTAAACAGTGACTATCAGTCACATCTTTGCAGTAGTTTAAGGATTTCCCAGCTTTGTGGCTTAGAAAATCACTTTCATATTCAGATTAAATGGTTTGAGAGTAAGGCATATGCAGCCTACTACTGTAATCAGAGCTCTGTAAGAAAGATATATTAAACTGAAAGGCCTTTATTTAAAAAAAAGCCAAAAGGATACTGGTAGTCACTGCTATTGAGAGAATTGTACACATTTGCATAAACAAGGAAGAATTTTTTAAATACATGGATGGTTCTTCGGAAACATTTCATCAATGTTTTCGTAGGTGTTTATATTCAAAAAGACTGAAATCAGTTTTCAGCCAGGTGAAGTTTAACTGTGGAATAGAACAGAAGACCACAAAAGCTCAAGCTTTGGATTTAATTTCCACTCACTAAAAACACACCAATTAGGGAAGTGTATCTATCTTGCAAACCATCTTTTTTGTTGTTTAAATAAATAACCTGCTCACATACCAGGACAACAAGAGACTGGAATCTATAATCATGGTTACACTTCTCATATCACCCTGAAGCTGTTTGTGATACTGTACTATCTGCTGATGTACAATAAAAAGCCTGGAAAAGAGGTGATGAAAGAAGACTTGAAGAGCTGGATTACAAAGCACTTTGACAACATATTTAAGAAGAGTTTCCATAGTCAGGAATAGGTTTTGCTATCCTTTTCTCCATGTATAAACTCTGCTGTTTCATTGCCCGTTGACTTCTGTTTTCATCCTTATCTCTTGATGGTAGTTTCTGCCATTGCTCCCGAGCTGTCAAAACATTCCAAGCTGGAGCGATCTGAGATCAAGGCAGTGCTGCCGAGCAATGATAACAACACCAGTGCTTTACCCTCCATTTCACAGCAAGCTGAAGAGGAAGGCAAGTCATTAGAATTATAGATGTTCAAACCTTGGTTAAAACACGAGCAAAAGAGTTAATCTCTACCTTCTCAGATAAAATTTTAAAATCAATATAAGCCCTTCTTTTAACTAGCAACCTCTTATCCGAAACTTCATGTAAGTGTATAAATTTATCCTCTCCAATTACGGTATGACAATTTCATATATTACCATTTTACACTAAAATACAAGTGCAATTTATCACAAATCAATCTTTGCAAAAAACTTGCTAGACTGGCAGTGGAACTCACAGGCACATCCTCACTTATACACCACAATCAAGACTATTCCAAATGTCTGGTTGTGGCTTAAAAATTAGCTATTAAACACCAGAGGCTTTCTTGGGACAAGTGCTCTTTTACAGCACTTAACACCTTAAAATTGAAGACTTCAGAGGTGACAGCATGAAACTCCAAGAAGATAAAACACAATATATTTATCACTTCCCTCCCACCTGTGGAGACTGCCTTGATAAACTGGTAAGTGGAACTGGTTGTTCAACATCCACAAAGGCAGAAGAGCCATTTTCAGTGTTATTAGTATCACTTCCACTTTTATTATTAGTCATAGCATTTCCTGATTATTCTGTAAAGAGCTGGGAATATAAATTTTTTTAAAAAAACTAAGACTAAGTGGTATGTTTTAGAGTCTAAGCAGTTTAATGACACCACAGACATATTTTGGAGTATTTGGAATGATAGTTTTGACTTCCCTTTTCCCAGAGGAAGTTAGCTCTATCTAGAAACTTCTTATGTTAGCACTATTAACTTCCATCTTTCAACTGTGCCTGTAGCCAAGTGAAATGTTTTCCAGATTTAATGAAAAGTATCTTAACAGCACAAGCAACAAAGCTGGATCATAACATTCCTCCTCACAGAAAGCATATTCATTGAGTTTTGTCAGAAATGAAACTGAATAGTTTGAGAAAGAAACAATTCCTCTCCACTCTGCTTGCCTGGTAAACAAGCCTTTACCCCTCTGCTCATTCTTCCTCTTTTGCACTTGTATTTTCAAGCATTCCACATTTCGTTTGCCAGCTTCTTTGCAGAGATAAATCTCCTCAGTCTTCCAGCAAGTCAGATGTCAATGTTCCAAGGTAGTGGAAATTTTGTTCTATTAGATTCAGATCACAGAACAGGCATGTATTTCTACTTATGGCTGATTAGTCTCAGATGAAATGCTGAATCTTGAGTATTTTCCTTTCAGTAATGTTCAAAGTTTCTTGCATTTTGAGGATGTTCAAGAATTTCTTTCTTTATTGGTTGCTGATAGCTAAGAGAAGGAATAAGGTTGCAACAAGGAGTAATTTTTTATTCAACTATTTAGTGTCCTCTGCAAGGACCCAGAGCTAAAGAGCTGACAGAAAAGGACACTTTTCCGAGACAACAAACATAATTTCATCAGAAAAATCATGTTTTTGGAAGGAACTGGACCCAATTTAACAGCAAGAGTTAAAAATCAGGAACAGTCTTGGAACATATTGGGCAAGAGTCATTCATCACCATTAACTGCTAGATTAAGTATTGGCAAAAGACTGACTAACGAGCCTGAAAAAAAAAAGAAAAACAGTGAAGTCTTAATGACAGATAAGTTTTGGACATGTTGTACAATCTAGGAGGCAACCATCCAGCTTTCTCTCTTTTCTGTTGGAGAGAAAATAACCCAAGGGATGTTTCTCTACATTTCTTTGCTTTAGAAGAGGGTCAGAATATACAGACTTATCACAATAAATGTGACTCAGCTGTCTCAAAATTTCAGGGAATTTACAGTCACTCAATTCAGTAAGTCTCCTGTGTTCAACAAATATAATTTGTGGTTCACAACCCTGAAAAGCTACATTTGCAAATGTTTCTTTAATCAGTAGGTATAGGCAAAACTGCTAAAGTTTTTCTGCATAAAAATCCATGAAGGTAAGTAATTAAAGCAAATGTGTTAACGAGTAGACAATACCCCAAACAACAAATCCCAGTCTCTTTGGGATTGATCTAACCCTCTCCTGGTGAAAAACAGCAGGGCATGAAAGCAGAGATGACTGAATCTAAAGGTGTACGTTTGACCCAACTGTTTGTTCTTAAACTCGACTGAAGCAGCCACTTCTATTGCTGCAAGAAAAGCAAAAGCATCACCAGTGCTCCATCATTTTCCCTGACCAATTTGACAAAGGTAAGCTGGCCTCTTAGAATTTGGATTTTTACATTTCTGGAGCTCAGATATGTCAGCACAGTTTTCCAAAGACAGACTCTAACCATTCCCAGGGAGTTTACTTAGCAGACACAACTGACCAAGTGCTTTTATCCCCTGCTTTGCTGGCTTTAAGGACACTGGAAATAGAGAACATGTGATGATGTCTACTGTCCCTCACATTACTTCTTTGAAATATACAGGCGTCTTAGACTGCCTTGCACAAACTCTGTGCCCAGAATTAACTAGAAGAATACTTTTCTTGAATTCAAGTGTAGATACCTGTCATATAAAACAACATATGTGTTGCAAAATCATTAAGTATTGCTTAGACTAAGAAGTCAGATCCAGAATTACATAAACTGTACTCAGTCTGCTGCATTCCCAAATGACTACGATTTAAGGTACAGGATTTATAAAAATGCCTCTTCTCCTTTATTAAACCAGTTTAATTCCCTCTATCCCTAGCTGGGCTTGGTTTTGTGCTGGATTTTTTGTTTGTTTATTTGATTGGTCGCATGGGTTTGTTTGTTTGCATTTTGTGAAAGGTAATACTATACCAGCACTGCAAGAGCAAAATTAAAAACCCAGCAGTTAATACTCAGAGTATTATTTCTGGTTCATTTAACACTTCATTAACCATTCAAAAATAGATCTGTAGAACAAATTCAGTTGGGAGGAACCTCTGGAGGTTACCCTGACCAACTTCGTAATCAAAAAAATCAATCACGTTTGTTGTCCAATTAAATATAGGGAGAAACAAATCTTTTTTTCTCCACTGCTCCCATTTGGATTAGGATACTACTACAAAGAGACAATTGTAATAGAATTCTTTGCCATGACACATTCAACTTTGAGAGCAAAAGAAAATTCCCATCCAGTTTTAGCGTAAATATTTTTGTGGCCTCTTCCAGTCATAGCTACAGACAGCATCATCCCCTTGGAGCAGCTGAATGTCTGGCTTTTTAAATGGATGAGACAAAACTCCCACAAGCATGGAATGCAATGCATAAAAAGCTGAAAAAACCCCAAACATCACACTAGAAGCCAAATCTGTCCTCCAGTTAGCCAAAGTCCAAACTCTTATCCTTTCCCTCCAAGTGCTCCTCCTCCAACTCTATCACACACACAAAAAATGCAGTTATGGCTCACTTTTTCTCAGTGGGGAGGATTTACTAGATCTCACATGTTTTTCAGTGATTACAAACCAGTAAGTAGTAAGACAAAACTTAGTTTTATAATGGTATTCGAAGACTAAACTAGAAAGACAGAAAGTGTTTTGCAGCATCATTTCTGTCCAGTTATAAATAACAAAATCAGTTTCTGCATCAGAATTTAATTTAAAAGAAAGTATCTTAGCTTCCCCTCACCGGAACACAACACTCCTCAAATGTCCTATTAACTACAATCTTTGTTAACCTTCGTTAATGTACTCCACTAGGCAAAGCAAAGGTACATGATACCAATCTAGAGCTGCTATTATTTCTTGTGTGGTTTGGAGCTAATGTATCATCATAGCATCCCAATTTCCTCTTCCCCTAAAAGGCAAACAAAACTAAGAGCAATAATCTTCCATTTGCAAATGAGTGATATTTGCAAAGCGTTCAGGGTACTCCTGACACCCAGAGAATCTGCACCAGGAATCTCAGAGACTACAAAATGAGTTGCTGTTTTATGTATAAAACATAAGAAAGCACTTTTTGCAGACAGCATGTCAGCCTGAGGCTTGCTGTCTAGTCATTTATAGATAGTTTTAACTCAGAAAGAAATTAAAGTTAGGATGATCATCAAGGTTGTACCAAGTTGTATTACACGTGAGCAAGCCATTAAAAAGCACACCACCACACACACTAAAATCTGAGGGTCTGTGGATAAGGAATTCCATTCCTCATGACACAACACCTTTTAAAGGTGTGCTTTTCTTCCAATAACTGGAAACCTCCCATGAGGATACTGAGTTTGTTTTGTGACATAGAATGAGGGTAAAGTATGAACTCCTTGCTACTTGCAGAAATTCATATCCTAAAGCTTTGAGCAACTTTAAAAAAAAGAGAGTTATCCAGGAAAAAGTATCCCCCATTTGCTCACAGAAAGCAGGAATAGCCTGATTATCAGAGAAACAGTTAACTAACTATTGAACCACTTTATGACTTCCAATAAAGCACAATTGCTTTGTAAACAAATCAGCTACACCCCCTTTCCCAAAGAATACTCCAGAAAGAAGGAAAAGAAAAACCAAACAAAACTAAAAAAAAAAAAAACCTCTCAGAGCCATCATTCACGTGGTAAAGCCAACAACAAACAAAATAAACTTGTCATTGATACAGAATGACAATTTGGAGCAGCCAATTAAAACACTTTGGCACGGATTTGTAGTCTGGGAGTCGCCTGTCCTGAAAAAACACGAAACACTGTCTCCAGGTTGCTAAGAATGGCACCAAGTTAACACCTAGGAAATGCAGGGCGTCTCACCAGCCAAATGCCAACTGCAGCTCTGGAGCTGCTGCATTTATTGTCCTAATGAAAAAGTGGAATATTTCACGGTTCCCATAGGAATTGTGCGGTTTCACAAATTCCACTGTGAATATTGTGAGCTTGGTTGATGTGTGGTTTCTCTACATAGGCTAAAATATGCTTTTAAATAAGCAACGACTCTGAAATAAGTTTTCCAATGCTATTCTTTGAGAATAAAGTTATTTACTGTGAAGCTTTAAGTTCACACGGAGCTTTATTTTTGAACAGCTTATCCAGTCAGTTCCTCATAGCAAACACACTATTAAATCCCATCACCCTGAGTACTGGAATATTCCTAGGAGCTAACAAAGTTTACACACAAGATATGGACTTTGATTATTACATTGCATTATAGAATTGCAGTGGGAAAGCAACAAGTACGAGTACACCTCTATAAGCTATCAGTGAGGTAGAAGAAACCAAAGAATGAGTCAGATCATGATGGGAAAGTTTCTAACTTTATCCAATGTGATAAATTTGAACACCTGGTACAGCTCAAAGCAGGGATATGAAGGTACAAACAACTAACAGAACAGAACTGATTTTTTTCTAAAAAGTTCTACAAAATCTAGATTCAGAACCCAATTTACCACTCCTTTGTAAGTTTGCTGCAGAATTAAATCAAGAACAGTGTCATACTCCCTATTGTCTACTTTTAAAGTATATATACTTGCCTCCTGTTTGTTCTGAATAGGTACTTTTTATAAAGCAACCTCTGTTCAAACAGATCTTTAGTCAAAAAGAAAAGATATACAGACAAAAAAAAAAAAAATTAGAGACATATCCATAACAGCTACAGAAATAATTGGCCTGATATCTGAGCAACTTAAGGAATACAGAAAACAGCCACAAAACCCTCAAAGAAAAACAAACAGCCAGTTTGTGTTAGTTTGCCCAAAGTTTTGCTAATACAGAGTCTAGAGAAAACACACAAATACTGGTAAGAAACAGCAGTTTGATATTTAACATCAGTACAAAGCGATTTCTGGGCAGCACAAAATAGGCAAGGTGGTTTTCCAGGCAGCAGGGACGAGAGCCTGCTCCTGCCAGCCGAGCGCACCTGGACGCAGGAGCCGGTGCGCCAGGATCCACACACTCCCTCCGGGAGAGGCTCCGCTCCCAGCGGCATCAGCCAGCCCGGCACTGCCGGAGCACACTTACAGCGAACAGCTCCACGCCAGGGGTGGAGGCACCCACACTGGAAAACAACAAGCCGCTATTCTTCCTCTCCCGGGTCACGTCCCTGCGAGCTCCCCGACGGCGGGCTGCGGCGGGGCGGCGCTCCCGGCCGAGCGCAGCCCCACGGCCCCTCCGCGCCGCGCCGCCGCCGGAGCCCCCTCGGCAGCGGCGCCCCGGGAGCGGCGGCCCCTCACGACCCCGCCGCGCCCGCCTCACTCACCGCCCGCCGCGGCCTCCCCGCGCCGGCCGCGCCCCGCGCCGCGCCCGCCGCCTCCCGCCGCTGCGGCCGCCGCGCTCGCCTCGGCCGGTGCCTGTGCCCCGGGCGCGGGCGGCAGCGGCGCCGGCAGCCGCTCCCCGACAGCCGCCGCCTCCCGCACGGGAATAACAGGAAGGGAGCGGGGCTGACCCCGGATGGGGAAGGCACCGCCCGCCGGAACGGGAACCGCGGCGGGGGGAGGCGGGCGCGGGGCCCGCGGGGCCGGTGGCGGCGGGGAGCGGGCCGGGGGGCCGGGGTGTGCCGGGGAATCGCGGGCTCCTCCTGCCCCGCTTGTTGCCCTAAAGTCACTGACACCCCCGTGCCCTGCTCATCGCAGCGCGTCTGACCCAGTCTTGACCCTTTTCCCACTTGGATCATCCTTTCCAATCAGCTGCCACTGGCATCGAGCCGCTGTCCGTGAGTCCGGTGTTTTGTTGAAAGAGTGGCCCACCGAGCGAATGGCCGTGCAAATTAGAAGACGAAGAGAAGTAACATTGTAAATAGGCACTCCCAAGTGGTGTGTGTTTTCAGGGTGTGAAATGAAAGCGCCGGGCTGGGGTACCTTGGTGAGAGCCAACAAGATGCAACAAGTGAGGGTGGCACTGAGGTGGTGATAGGGAGGAGGGACAGGAATAACCTGGGTTATTAATTGTTTAGGCGTTTTGGCAAATCACTTTATTGTCAAGGGATATTTATCCTTTCAACAAGAGGGATGGCATAAGCAAGTTTTGGAGGCAGGTGTGAACATGGTGAGGGCGTTGGTGAATTCTCTTACATGGAATAGCTCTCCAAGCCCCAGGGTCTAGCATGGGACCGTATTCACAGCCGTGGCCAGGCCGAGATGCTGCAGGTTGCACTGCAGTAGGTGCAGGGCATGGCAGAACGCGCCCAGCAAACACAGGGCAGAAGAGCATTCCTGCTGGTAAACTGCCCCTTTGCTGCTTCTGCTTCACATCACCATGGCTCCTGATTCTGCCCTGCAGCATCCTTCCCAAAGGGAGCCTACAAGAGAGCCAGAGAGGGACTTTTGACGGGGGTATGTAGTGATAGCACAAGGGGAATGGCTTCAAACTGATTTAAATCAGATATTAGGAAGACATTCTTGACGGTGAGGGTGGTGAGGCTCTGGCACAGGTTACCCAGAGCATCCCTGGAATTGTTCAAGGCCAGGTTGGACAGGGCTTGGAGCACCCTGGGCTAGTGGAAGGTGTCCCTGCCCATGGCAGGGGGCTTGGAATGAGATGGTCTTTAGGGTCTCTTCCAACCCATACTGTTCTGTGATTCTGTGAATCTGATAAATGGGTTTCTTTTTAAAAGATCTAACAAAAATTAGTGACAACCAATGTATCTAACCACTGGATTGACAAGTGGGTTGGCTGATGGCTACTGTAAAATCTGGGTGATGGTTTCAGCCTGTAGTGGTTTCTCAGCACTTTCCTGTTCCAACAAAAGGGGAGAAAAATCAACAGAAACTCCACATGCTTTGAAACAGGGTGGCCCAACCACGCGGGTGAGGCCTTGGTGGCTCGAGGGGAAATCATTACTCATTTTGGCTACAAGCAGCATGAATAAGAAGATGTTTATATATGCAAATCGGGTTCATTGTAACGTCTACTGTAGGAAAAAAAAAATTAAAAAAAAAAAAAAAAAAAGAAAATAAAAAATACTAAATGCCCTTGTTCGGAAGCAGGCGTCAGGACTGGGGATGATTCGAAGCGGCTCGTGGCGGGTGTTTCGGCCGGCGGTGCCCGGCAGCGCGTTGGCGCGGCCGCTCGCAGCGGCGGCCCCGCCCCGGCCGGCCCGGCCCGGCCCGGCGCAGCCCCGGCCCGCCCCCGGCCGCCGTCACTTCCCGCAGCTGAGTGGAGCCGAGCCCGGCCCGGCCCTGCTCGCCCCGGTCCGCGGTAGGTGCGGGGTGTGCGGGCTGTGCGCGGGGGTTTGGCCGAGCCGGGCCGGGGGGTCTCGTCCCGGTGCCGCCGCGTTCCCAGGCGCTCGGGAGATGCGGATGCCTGTCGCTGCCTCTCGGCTGCGGTCTGTGCCTTCCCGGAGCGGTGCGGCGGTGCCGGGGTTTGCGGTGGTTCCCATGCAGTAAGGGAGCAGGGCTGGTATTTTTCAATTGCTGTCCATCCCCCAGACTGCGAGGCAAGCAGCTCTGCAGGAATGCCTGCGAGGAGTCGGGATTTACAGCCTGGTTTCTTATACCTCCGTTGACGTAAGGGATGGTTCCGAGTTGCTAAATGTGTATCCTGGTCAGCGGAGGGTCGGTGCGCCTAAAGGTAGAGCAGTGCATGATGTGTGTTTGTTTGGTGCTGCTTCAGTCCCTGCAGCGTTATAAAACAGCCTGCCTTTCAGGGTGAAGGGTGTAGGCCCAGTCCGTGGCCAAAGGAAACTTTCTGGCACAATTACATTGAGGGATGTCCGCGCATTGATAGACAAGTGAACTTGAGAAGAAATGCTTCCTGTCTTGAAGATGGAGCAATGAAACTTGCGGCTTGTTCACCATTTCTGCAGCTTTTATCTCTGTTAGTTGCCTCAGCTGCATTTAAAAAACAATTCTGGTGGGAACACATAGATTTCTCACTGTGGTTTATTCTTTCCACCAAGGCAAGTCATGCCATGCCTTCCCCATCCTTAGGTCTGAGGCCAGAGCAGCTCCTTTCCCAGCGCTGTGCTGTTGTCACCTGGGGAGGTTGCTCCCCTTTTCGTGGGCATTACCAGGCTGTGGCACTCGGGGCACGGGGCAGGTCTCCTGCTTCTCTGCTGCCCTTGGGGTACCCAGATGAAAGGAGGGAGAAGGGCTCTGCACCTGTCCCCGTGTCACCCACTCAAGGACAACTGGCCTGGGATGGAAGTGTATCCTGGAATGGCTGAGCTCTGAGAGTTGCTGGCTTGAGGCAGAACGGCTCCTCATCTCACCCTGGAGAGCTGCAGGTCCTTTCCCTGCCTTGGGCTGTCCCTGGTGATGGAGGTGCCTTGTTCCTTTGCTGTGTCGTAGGGTAAAGATTTTATAGCCTCTCATGTGAAGGGAAATGAGGAGTTAAAAATGTTGCTTTTCCTTCTCCTGGGCAGGGTAGCTGTAACAACCAGCAGTGGAGGATTAAAGGGACCTGTAAATAAGCGTGTTGTTTTTTTTTTTTTTTCTTATAAATAATACCAGTAAGAGAGAAATGAGCAATTTCTATGATTAAAGATCACTGTCAGAGGAAAACCAGAATTACATATGTTGCATAAGCCAAATCAAGAAGTCTTACTATTGAAATTGCTCATGCAGCCTTAATTTTATCTTCAGACAGCTGCTTACTTTAAGAAACAGTAAATGACCTTACAGTTAAAGATTTTCTAAGAATATGACATTATACCTTTTCCCCTGTAGATACTGATCCTGTAAGCACTGTGTCCTCTTGTATATGACAAATCCCATTTGTGACAGTTGCAAGAAAATGTGATGCAACAAACGCTCATGCAAAATTAAGCAGATGAATCTCAATTGCCATTTACTGTACATCTCTTTATGTTGCTCTGTGAAGTATTTGGCTATAATTTACTCTCATTTTAAGGTAAGAGGCCCATTATACTCATGTAATACAACTCTGAAATTAGCTGGCATGCTTACCTGCTTGCATAGTTGATTTAAACTGTCTTGATAGGCCTGTGTTATGATGTATTTAACCAACACGAATATGAACTTGTTCCATCTGTAGTCCCACGGAAATCAATTAAACTGTTTACAGAGTACTAGTTGAGGAAAATAAAGATAAAAAAGTTGTCTTCTGTTCTGTTTCACCAGGGTCATGTGTGCTGAAAATAGGAGAGGGGTTAGGTAACACTACAGAATTTACACTGCTGATGGATGATATACAGCACCATTCCTGTGTGTCCTTTTCCTTCTTTGTGGTGGATTCCGGCTCTGAAGTTTTGCAGAGCCTTGGTGGTGGAGGAATAATACAAACATGAAAACTCATGGTGGCTCTGTTACTGCCTTAAAGCATTGTCCCCAAGCCAGTGCATACTACCCTTTTTTTTAATAATTTTTAATTTTTTCCTTACCTGTAGTTATTGCTAATAAATAAACTGCCTCCAGTCTTGTATTAGAGTGAGTTTGGGTCTGAGATAAACATTTCAGAAATGTTTTTGTCACTTGAATGCTTTAGTCCCATTAATTCATTTAAATTATGTTTTATTTTTCTTAATAGAACATAGATCTCTCTGGGAAGAGAGATCCAAAGATAATACAGTACCTAAAATTGCAGGCATCAACTGGGATTTTCTATAGCTGGAGTGTAGAAGGTATTTATCTTCAGCTAATTTTAGCAGATTGAAAATCCCGGAAGTGATCCCAGGTAAATGCTGTCGGCTTCTCCAGGTTCCTAAATGCCATTGAAGCCCCTATTTTCAAAAGCGACTCAGGAACAAAATTCCTTGGTGGCATTTAATTTAATTTTCCCTAATTTTCCACAAGTGTAATTTTAAAATGCAGATGTGTCTCATTATTTGCTTAAACAAATGAACAAAGCCCAGAGCATAAACATAGTTGGTTCCAATGCAGCCCTAGCTGGGAATGATCTGCAAAGGCCAAGATAATGCTTCTCTTGATCCCAGTGTGGCACTGAACAGGGTTTGTTATGATAAGAAGCTAATAAGACATTAACAAAAGTAGCTGTGCCTTAATTCATAATGTGACTGCTCTGTATTATTCTAGGGATATTCATCTGGGCTGTAGATGTGATTTATAAACTTTAATTAAATAAATCTCTCAGAACCTCTTGCTGGAAATGGAGAGCTACTTCTAATAACTCGAATTAACTGAGAAATAATGGAATAAAGGTTAATACGAGATAAGTTCTCCATTTTGCGGCAGAAGATGTAGCTTTAAGTGTTGCATTCGTTGTAGTTAGTAATGGAAATGTGAAAAATAGCTCAAGGTCGTTCAAGAAGACCATGGAAGAGAGCCCTTGGGAGCTGACTGTACAACAAGGTGTGCTCCAGCTCATTCCCACTCTTTCTCTTTTGTTGACTTACTGGAGAAAAGCTTTTCCTCAGGAAGCCCTTTGTGAGTATTTGAGGGATAGATGTTTATGTATTTTGCAGCTACCTATATACAATAAATCTGCTTTGAAGTATTTGGATTTTTTGTAGATGTTCACTGCAGTAGTGCACTGTAATATTTGTTTAGGTCTTGGAGGGTGAGCTTGTCCTTGTGCTTCCAAAGGAGGATGTGGACAGTGCTTGTATCCCCCCACTGACACAGCTCTGTGTGCTGTGCACATTGTATGTCCCCACTTCTTGTGGGCGTGGAGCACTGGGGAGAGTGTGCTGTTGTCAGGTGCAGTGGGTGTTAGGAATCATCACCTGCCAGGAGGGTGCCAGGGGACCCACTTCTTATGCAAGTATCTTGTAATCTGGCCTGGTTGTCTGGGATGCTGCTGTTCCTGTGGGCGGTAAAGTGTTGCAAACTGACTTTATCCTGTTTGGCATTTTGAAAAGGCATGAAGTAGAGGCAGTGGAGTTACAGGAATTGCCCCTGGATCCTTGATGTTCCTGTTCTTGTTGCTTATTTCAGCATTTGTGTCTTTCTGGTCTGGATCTGAAGAAGACTTCTCCTTCAGCAGTAGCATGCCCATAGTCTTCCTGGCCAATGATTCTTCTACAGCAAGCAGGACTTCTTCCTCATCCTGAGAAGCCTTCATCCCTTCCTATGTCAGTGGCTACAAGGCCAAGAGCCAGCTCACCACTGTCCCCACCAAAGTCTCTCGGACTGGGGCCTTCCTGTCATCACACGCAAGAAGAGGAACTTGCCAAGGTGGTGGAGCAGGACCCTATGCTGGAGGAACTATGTAAGCCCCTGTGCTGTAAGCTTTGCAATGTCACTCTGAATTCGGCCCAGCAAGCCCAGGCTCATTACCAGGTAAGGAGAGCAGCAGGAGGCTCAGCTTTTGGGGCTGCTGCATCTGCAGCTTGTGGAGACATTCCCGTGCCAGCATGAGCACTGCCAGCAGCGTTGCTGTGGTAGCACAGAGGGAAGTGTGGGCTAATGCAGAAGGACTAACTCAGCTTCTCAGGGGGTTTTGAGTGCTGCACACCAGCACCAGCATTCGGGTTGCTCATCTGGAGCTACCTCTGCACCACGTCATGGACTGAAACTGCTCTGTAGACATCTTCACCCTGCTTGGATTGCTCGTTGTCCAGACATGCTGCAGTGCTTTCATTTAAGGTGTTGTTACTCGAGCTTTTTGCAAAATCTCTGTCCATGGGTTCAGAGAAGTGGTGCCAGGATGGCATGGGTGAAAAAGCAGACACTTGTGATATTTCCTTCATTTTATGCAACCTGTATTTCACATCTACACTAGTTTAGTAAAACTGACCTCATTCCAGACATGATTTTGTGAGGTCTGGACAGGTGTGTTCTGTTGGATCCGGCTGTCCCATTAGGAAAGGGTTTGCTGCCATGTGTTTATCAGGGTCTCCTCTGAGACTATGTACAGCACTGATCTAGTGGGGCCTTTTATGCAAACACTTTCACGAGCTGGGTTGGCTTAGATCAAATTTATTTTGTTTGGGTTGATCTTGTTGACTTGTCTGAAATAGGGTAAGGACTCTCTGCTTCTTGCTGAGAGATAGAATATGCCAGCCTTGCATTACCCCATTTTACTACATCCTCTCTGCCTGTGATACTCTGTGTTTGCATGAGTATTGGGGATAGTGACTTTCTCCACCAGACAATGCAAAAGGGTGGTTGTCCATAACCCCAGGACACCAGACCCAGGTATGGGATTTGTTGTTGGCCCTGAGAAAGTGGTATCCTGCTAGTGAAGGGGTAGGTTGGACTGGCGTTACACTTTTAACATCTTACTTCTGCAGCACATCTGCCATGAGGGGACAGAAGTGAACTTGTATATAACTTGTATTTGCCTTACTATGCATCCACAATGCATATACATAGTCTCATGTTGTTCTGTCAGGTTTTCAGAACACCAAAACCAACTATGGTATATGTTTTTCAAGAGAAAATAGAATATGAAGTGAGTTTTTATGTTCAATCTCATGTTTTGTCTCAAGCTTGCAGTCACATGAAATCGTGTGTGTGTGTTCAGGCTCATCAAAAAACTGTGCAAAAGCAGCTGATAGTGTTAAAACATAAAATTCTGGTTTTAAGTGAAATGAAAACAGACTGAGAAACTGATTGTAAGCTTATTGAGAAAATGAGCTGAAGATGAGGCCCAGTCATTCTATAGGTGTTGAGCATTTTGGAGAAAGGGAGGAATGCTTGCATCTCTGAAGTTCAGAGTTGTTGTTTTCTGAGTGACAGCTCCTTTACCTGAGCTGCCACCTTCATGGGCACTTTCTCATTTCTGGATCCTTTGTCTTTCAGAGTAAGATACTATTATTAGGACAGTGATTAATCTGGGTTATCTTTGCAGGGTAAAAACCACAGTAAGAAACTCCGGAATTACTATGCTGCCAACAGCTGTCCAGCACCTGCCAGGATGAGTAATTCTGTTGAGCCTGCCCCACCTCAGGTTGTCTCCCTTCCAACTCAGGTAAGGCATGGGAAGGGGACTGAGATCATGCTTGCTTGTCACCTAACCCCCAGTAAGGATAACCAGATCTCAGGCTTTGAGGATTACCACAGAAGTTGGGAAAGAATTTTCCTTGTGATGGCACAGGATGGTGGAAATGGCCTGTTGTGAGCTGTTTGCTTTCCTTTGAAGATGCAGATATCGATCTGCCCTTGTAGCACAATGTTGGACTTCAAATGTTCTATTTCTGCCTGGCAAATACTTTGATTCCTAGGTAAGTCCGATGTGCTGCTGATTATAGCTGTTAAAGGGCGAGTATAAAACAGCATTGCTGGAATTGGATTTGCATGTGAGGGTGTGGCATCTGCTCTGCACAATCATCCCTCTGTTGTGGGAGGGAAGCCTACATGGAAAAAGTGCTTTGGTGCTCCTACACCCATTGCCCAGGGCTGTTAGCTAATTCCTCTTTTGTTGCTCCTTTTGAAGTGCTCATTCCTGTGTACAGAGTGAATGGATTGTTCCCTCAGTGATCCAGATCAATTCTGTTTTGGACACATTAGAGGCAAAAGAGATGGATTTTGCTATTTCCTTCTAGAATTCATCCCTTGGGTTTGTCATGAGATGTGACAGCTAACCTGGCTTTTGCCTGTGACTGCAGGGAGGCACAGGGGATTGAGGCTGTGCCTGACAGTCCCCACAGCGTGAGCCCGTGGGGTCTGTAGGGAAGCAGAGAGCTTTTGCAGAATGGCAGATTGTTCCGGCCAGGAGGAGACTTGGCCCCGTGTAAATTGGCTTTGCAGCTCTCGGATGGGAACTGGGATGGGGTGGGGTTGGCACGGGGATGTGGCTGCTGTACCTGCCAGGGTATCTGCTGGTGTGTTTTTTAAAGAAGGAAATAGCTCATGGCAATAAAGATACCCTTCTAAGGCCGTGTGAGGGTTCATGTTGAGAGCTAGAAGTCAGAATTGTGTGTCTTTAAGTTTGAGCAGTATCAAAAGAGATGTGAAAGAATGTTGAATTGTCAAGTGCCACGGTGACATGGCTGCATGAATCACTGCTGCTGCACTGTTTACAAAACACTTTTCCCTGGATGTTACATGCTGAAGGAGGCATGGTTCCTGCCTTGGATCACTGCATGTGGTCTGACTCCACAGACGAGGTGTCCTTCATATAGCAGGAGCTACTCATGTGAGACTGGGTCCTTCCTTTGAAGTCTGGATCCAGGTGTCCTCCTACCTGAAGGTTAAGGATCAGGGGTTTGACAGCTTTGTTACTGTTTTTTTTTCCTGTTGCTGTCGTCAGGGAGCTGTGTAAAGACAGGGTGCTGAGGAGAGATTAGGTGGACTGTAAATAGGAGAGAGGAGCACCTCTGCCTTTCAGTGGGTCTTCCTCAGTGTGCAAGTCACTGTTTATCAGCTCCCAGCAGTTAGGAGGAGTTAAATCATTGCTGTGATGTAAGCAAGCCTCTGTGGCTATTGCAGAGCTGTTCAGATTGCTTTTCTCTCCACCTCAGGCCAGGAATTTTCAGGCTTTCCTGGAGGCTGAGGCAGGAATGATTAATTTCTTGTAAGAACACTTTGGGGAGAACTTGAAAGTGTCCTAATCCATGGGCTTTAATTTCCAGCTCTCCTGCTGTTGGATGAAGACAGCAGTGGTCTCAGTCCCTGTGACTGAAATATTTCAGCGATTTAACCTTCTTGTGTTTCACGTGCTGTCTCTCCCTTTGCTGCTAGATGGGATCCAGTAAACCAGGTGGCCGAGTGATCTTGGCTACAGAGAATGATTACTGCAAGCTCTGTGATGCCTCATTTAGTTCTCCGGCTGTGGCACAGGCTCACTACCAAGGGAAAAATCACGCCAAGCGGCTGCGTCTTGCGGAGGCACAGAATAACTCATTCTCGTAGGTATTGTTCAACCTCATGCTCAGGCTGAAAGCATGTGGCAGTGTCTCTGGCAGTCCTTTTGTCAGAAAGCTCTGAATTGCAGCTGTCCATATTTGTTTATTCTGCAGGGATGCCTCAGAACTAGGCAAACGAAGGGCAAGGAAAGAAGGGAATGAGTATAAGATGATGCAGAACAGAAGAAATACGTATACGGTTCAGAACAACACAGGTAACTTGGAGCTTGTGTGTATTCTGTAGTTGAAATAGTAATTAATAATAAACAAACTTGGTTTTCTTCTGTTTCTGAGGTCTCTTTTAGCAGAGTCAGGTTGTGAAAGGAGCTGGTCCAAGCTCTGCTGATCCTTCATGTTTGCATGGGTTTTTTTCCCAGCTGCTAAAGTTGCTTTGTTTTGTCAGTCTGCTTGTTAGTTCTTTTTCTCAGTTTGTAACTTAATTTACCATCTGCCTGTCTCTAAGGCTGCTCTAAGTGGTGACAGTTTTCCTGCTTTATTTTCTTGGCAGGTGGCCAGGTGCTTTGACTCCTACTGTGGCACATCAACCTGTACTTGCACTCCCATGACCAGAATGAGAGAGCATGTTAGCCTCCCTCTAAGACCATCTGTTCCTAGCATAGAGTCCTTCCTCAGGTGTTAGATACTAACTTTGCCTCTTTATTATGATTTGAAGAGTGTATTACAATCTCCAGCCAAGCATCTATTTCTCTTTTTCATTTTAAATTGTTTTACAAGCACACGTTAGCTGAAACTCTGATTCCTGGTGAAGCTTGATTTAATCATTCCATTCTAATCACTGTTATGTGGAAAAGATGAATCTTTTGAAGTTCTATTAAATATAATTTTGTGAGTTTTATTCTAATTAAAAGACTGTTCCAGTTCTGGAATTAGATGGTTAAGAAAAAAAAAAAGAAAGAATTGATTTATTACTTAAATGATTAGACTCATGATTTTCAATAAACTGGGGCATTAAGCTCACTCTAGTACTTCATAAAATTGCAAGTGCTGTCTTGTGGGCTGCACCTCTAAATCTGGAAATCAACAGTTGTGGGGAAAATAAGGCTTGACTCTGATCAGTTAAAGATGCAAATCTTTGCTTTTCAATCATTCTTTGAACTTAGGCGTTGTCACTGAGCCGCCTCAAGCTTTGATTCCTTACCGGTAAGCCAGGCTTTTCTGTCGACTCCCCAGGTCCCTACTTCAACCCCCGCTCGCGGCAGAGGATCCCCCGGGACCTGGCCATGTGTGTGACGCCCAGTGGCCAGTTCTACTGCTCCATGTGCAACGCGGGCGCCAGCGAGGAGATGGAGTTCAGGCAGCACCTGGAGAGCAAACAGCACAAGAGCAAAGTGTCTGAGCAGCGCTACAGGAGCGAGATGGAGAACCTGGGCTACGTCCAATGACGCGCCACCCTCGGTAGTAGTTTGCAACTAGAGCAGCTTGTCTCTCGCCTGCTGTTTGCCACATGCCCTGCTTTGTGCTCCATTGGGTAGGAGTATGCTCTCGAGCTGTACATGTAACACCTGCAAACTTACTGGTATGGTTAGATTTTTTTTCTGTCATAGTCGGCAGGATGATGCTGTGCAGGACATGAAGTGTTTTTGGTGTTTGTTTGCTAATTATCTAAGGCTCTTCATTGTGTTGAGTGGCGGGGAGGAACTGTGTCTTCTCCCCAGCCTTCTGCATGAATATGCAAAGCCCAAGAAGTGCTGGGAACTTCTGTGGTTCTACCACACGGGTGGACCGTGTGCAAAGCCCACTCCCCTCTTGGTACACCACAGAGCAGTGCTCCAGAATGCCTCCCTACAGCAGACTGAATCTCTGGGCAGCTTGTAAAAGAGGGGCAGGAGTAGGGCCTGTGAATGTGTGAATTAGGTGGTGTACTTGTCCACACTTTGCTGCTTCTGGCCCCCATTACAGTCCAGAGTAGGTTCTTTCCACATCCTTGTAGAAAGGCTGTGCATACCTCTTCTCCTTGGAGGGTCTTGCCTCTTACTGCTTCCTCTGTGATGCAGATTCCATTCTGAACATCTGACATGGATTTCAGCTGATTAGCCCCATTCAGAAATACTCTTCTACTCTTGATATTTTTGCCTGGACACCTTAATATACCATGGGTGTAGCTCATCTCCCTGAAGAGAGTCTCTGGGATCTCTGTGGCTTAATGAAGTGAACTGGAAAGCAAACTGGCTCAGGTGAGGTGTGCTGTGCTCTGATTCTGCCTTAGACTGAGTCAGGTTGAGAATAGATGGAAGGAGCTGTCAGCTGTAATTTCTTTGCATGTTGATGTAGAAGAGAGAAGGAGTTGGTCTCTGGCCTGCAGTCCTTGCTCTGGAAGAGCAGGGCTGCCTGGACTCTGGGGAGCAGGTATTAGTGTATCCCACTTCCATGCCATACCCTGGGCAAAGCCTAATGGCAAAGATGAAACTTCTAGCTTTGAACTAGAGCTACCAATATTGGTTGACTTTCCCCCCCCTCTTTCTTTTTCCAACTCGGATGGGTTTTAATTCCATTCCTTGATGTGAACTTGACTGTTCTAGGGACCATCAAAAATCCAAAGTTATGTAGGATTTCAATGTCAGGGTGATGATTGATTGAGTAACATTTTGGCCTCATGGAAGTATCCAAGAAACTTGTTAAACAACTTTTTAATCACAGACAAACTCAAAAGGTGTGTATGTTTGTTTTGATATTCCTTAGCAAAAGTAGGAAGGGAATAAAGAGCAGAAGTAGGGCTGTCAATTATTCTTCTGCTTGTTTGGGTAGATGTGAGGAGCTGTGATTGGAGTCCAGTTCAGTGTCATTAAAACATGGTCTCCAGTGGCAAGTGCAGCACAGAGGTGGCTTTTGTTGGACCTGATCCCCACTGTGCTGCAGGGGCTGTGCACTGGTGGCAGGTGCAGAGAGAGGGTCCAGGAAGCACCATGGCTCATCTCTCAGCTCTCTTCAGGCACCTGGAATTAGATGCAGCTCTCCATTAGTTTCAGTAGGATTTTACCAGGGATAAATTGTACTTAGTACATAGTATTGAAGGTAGCTCCCCCACCTCCTTTTATTGCCATTCTGATCCTGCCTCTTGCATTCCAGAAGGACTTTCTGCTTGCCTTAAAAAGTGAAGAATGAGTAACAAAAAAAAATCCAGGTAGTCTTTATTCATCTTCCTAGTCCACCTTCAAAAGGTTTGTTGCACTTGGCTGCTCCTCAGAAATTAGGTATTGTTTTCTTCAGCTCCCTGAGTGAGCATCAGGGAGCCATAAGACCTGAATGCAGCCTTCCTAAATCCAGGCAAGGTGAGTGCTTGCAAAGTAGTTGAAAACAACCCCCTAGATCATTTCTTGCTGATCCTTGCTCTGCAGATAGAGGCAGAGGAATAGGTGTCCTCATGAATGGGATTCCTTCCCCTCCTTTGTGCAAAACTCAGTTAAATGGGGTTTGTGCCCTGGAGCGTGTGAGAAGGTAGAACAGTTGCCCAGGTTGTAGAGCACTCACTGAATAGTTCCGACAGCTTTGTAAGTCTGTTTCTTCTGTGCTTTCCTGCTCCTGCCTCACCCTGTGTGTAGCCTTGAAGAACATTTACCTTTCCAAAATCTCTCATCAGCCTTTTCCCCTCATTGTTTGTATTGACAGAAGGGCTCTGGTTTTCTCTTTGTGTCCTGTCCTTTGGTTTGCCAGTCTGACACCACTGTCCAGAGGGACAGAGAGAGTTAGATGAGCCTTACCACAATGTGCTTCAGCACAGTGATCCCTGCATTATGGTTAAACATCCCTCTGGCTGTAAATTAAAGCATGGCATTTCCCACAGGCTGCAATTAGTAGCAGAAAAACAACCCTTTGTGAAATATGAGCTGGAGGAGCTGTAGATACTGGTGCTGTCTGGCTTATTGCTAGGGATGAGGAGGCATTTTTGCTTGCTTTCACATGTCCCAAAAATCAGCTGTTCACCACTTAGCTTTGGTTACTGCTCCTACTCCCGGCCCAGCCATCTGCTCCTCATTTGGCATTTCCAGTGGCTGCTGGAGGTGTCAAAACCTGGTTTGCTCCAGCTGTGCAGCTGTGCCACAGCTCAGCTGTGTGCTGGTGCTTTTGGGGGGAGGGGGGGGCTGAGGGACATGCAGGGAGCTGCTCTTGCAGTCTCCTCTCTGCCTGGGGCTGAGTCTGGTTTGGACTGGTGGCTTCAGTCTGCCCTGAACAGAGAAGCCTGAATCTGCTTTGTTCTGTTCAGGGAGTATAAGTGAATGTGGTCACCCCAGTGATTTCAGAGTGGTGGCCTGTAGAGCAGGTGTACAGCAGGCAGTGGGACTTGAGTGACAAGGTAGGACAAATTTCCTCCCTGGAAGGAAAGGTGTCTTGCTGGGAGAAGCAGCTGAGACTCACTTTGCCCCAGTGTTCTGTTGTGGCCCTTCCTGCAAGCGACCAAAGCTTTCCTCTCCCTCTTCAGCATTGCTTAATGGCTTGTGATCTTCCCACTCCCCTTCCAGCATAGGAAGTTGCTGACTGCAGAGAGAAAACACCCAACCTCCCCATTATCCTTAAGGTTCAGGACAATCCAAACTCATCAGCATTAGATATCGAGTAGGTCCTGATTTTATTTCTTTTTGTGAAAGGTGTTCTCCAAATCACTTCAAAAAATACTGAAAACACGTTCTGGGCAAACCCTTTTGATATAGGTGGGCTGGGAGAACACTGTACAGCTGAAGTGCCATTTTCCAGACCCAGTTAATCTTTTTCCTATATTAAACCAAGTACCAAACCCAAGAAACAGAACTTCTGTGAAGCTGTCCCATTGGCCAGTAGGTTAATGACCTTTGCTGCTAGAAACAAAATGTAAATCAATATGTTCGTATTTATTTTACTGTGCTGACCACTAATTGATTTGTTGATATTTAAGGCATTATGCTGTAGGTTGTTTTTAAGTGGAAAAATTCTACATTGCACTTTGCTTTTGGATTAGAACAATTATTTATTGTACTTGTGAAAATGTTTTTCTTCCCACATAGCTATTGTTTTCTTTCCCTTGATGCAAAAAACCCAACCAAACCCAAACAACAAAACCCACCCCAAGCTCCCCAACCAAATCCAACCTGTGGATCTTTGTTTTTTTTCATGCTAAACAAAATGGGATTTCCTTGCAATTTGTTATTGAATGTCCATTTCCAATTTCTTTTTCCTCAAATGATTCCTTTGCTAACTCGGGATGTTATTTTTAGAGACACAAAGTTCATGCTTCATTTAAACGTTCATTTCTTTTAAGGCAAGGAAGTAAACCATGTGGAATCCATGAATTTGTAAGGAGTATGAAAGTGATACTATTTTGTTTGTATTAAGCATTAGCTGTTGTTTTGCATTCTGCACTAATGAGTAAATCTCTTATTATCTTGCCTAACGTTGGTCTATTTTTGACTTTTTGCTTTCTTCATGCACGTGGAAAAGAACCCTGAAAACTTCTGTGGAGTTGCTTAGGATGGTCATCAGTGTAACAAAATGCAGATTTTTTTTTTTCTCTAAAGCTGCTTATTTCCTTTCCTAGATGCCCATTATAGGGCATTAGAAAGGAAAGCTATTGCCATAAGCATGGATTCATATTTTAGCTTACTAATGCATGATGTCCTTTTGCTGCATTACTTAAGTGATGCTCTCACTGTAACCTATGGGAATCTTGCCTGGGTCAGGAGTAAATAAAATACCCAAGGCAAAGATATTACGTTGGCTGGGGCCAGGCAAGGTACATTGCTAGGTTTGTCTTTTACTCCTCTCTTTGGGTTACAACACTCTGATGGTTTTGCTTTTTGAGGACCACGTATCTGGTTCTGCAAGGATTTGGTCTTGCTCCAGCTAAAATAGTTTGAAGTACCTTGACTTTAGTTGAGTTAGGAGCAAGGCTTGAAAAGCTTCAGGAATTTCTCACTGGTGATGTTTTATGTGTTTTTTGTTTTGTGATTTTTTTTTTTTTTTTTAATTTTACAACCACTTATACAAGGATGCTCTGGATGAGATGGAGATGCATTGGTGATTATGGAAAAACAAATACCATGGCTGCCAAAGGATAACAGAAAATGGAGAAATATAGACCTGGTTTCTTTGAAGTTAGTGGCTAAGCTTCTTTTATTTTTAACTGGGTGTACCACCTGCATAAAGTTGGAAGGGAAAATAAAATCCACTTTGAAATAAATGTGGTCAAACAGTAGTTCTGGGAATGTCTGCTTTAAAAAATGTATCACAGCTAAAATTGTGTCAGCTCACCTAAAATATCTGCAGGTAAAGACAGAATTGAATTTTTGGAAAAAAAATAAGTTTTTCAGTTTGTATTTTGCAGGGGAAAAATTACTTGATTTAATTTCCTTCTGCATCTGTCCAGCAACATCATTTGCAAGTGCTTTGAACATGTTTCATCTAGAGCCTTCTTGTCAGGTTGTTTTGTACATTTTTCCTTATTTCCTTTATATTGTACCGACCCCCATGAGGGAATACTTGATGAAAATGAATTTTTTTTTCTTCTTCATTATAAAATAAACCATCTTGCTCTTACCATTGTACAGCCCTGGTGTTTGGTATTGCTACTGCTCGTGGCTAGACTGGGCATGTCTGGGTTAGCCCAGCACTGAGTGCAACTACATGAACATGTTTTCACATACTGAGAAAGGAGTATAATTCAGGGTAGAATTTGTTGCTCTGGAGGAGGGTCAGTGTATTTCCAGGTGTTACTGAAAGGCAGCTGAGAGCTGGCTTTGGGAGGGTTTGGGAGTGCTCAGCATCTGGCAAGATGGGAGCCAGGAGGGACACAAAAGACTCTGTTTCTGTCTGTGCTTTCCCTTGAGTGGACATCACAAGCTCTGCAACAGCCTCTGGCTGAACCACGGGCTGACTTTCAACTCTGACTCTGAAAAGGTGGGGACAAGCTGAGCCTGATACTTATATTTGCACATTATTTTTACCAGAGTGCTGATTCCTCCTTTCATTACTTGATATGCTTGTGCAGCATAAATGACTTTCCAAACTGAAAGGACATTCTGAGTGGAGCTTTGGAAGCAGAGAAGATCTGGCATTTTTGAGTTCAACTCAGGTAAGAGCAAGGCACAGTTTTTCTGTGGTGCTACAGCTGTGCTGTTGGTGCAGTGAGCTGGTGACCTCAAGGGCAGTGTCCTGGGGGCACACCAAAGACATTTGGGGGTGTGACTGCTGTTGGGGCACGGATCTGGGTGTAAAAGCAGCTGTGAACAGGGATGTGTCCTTGCACTCCCTGTCCTCTCTTATTCCAGACGTTGGGCTCTTACAGAGAACACTGACACTGGTGGAGTTATCCTGATTTACCATTTGGGAGGAGAGCTGCCTCCATGCTTAGGTGACTTCTGTGCTAACAGTGAAATGCTGGAGGCTTTGTGTTCTCACTTTCAGTAAATAGAGTCATAAAAACATTTTAATGTTAAATCTCAGCCCAGCCCTTCACTGTTCGTGTTCGTCCAGGCTGTGTTTGGTTATCCTGGAAACCAAACCCCTACAAAGCAGCATATCCCCATTACCCTATTTCTCTGATAAAGCACTGCCTTTTTAATACTTACTTGTGGTAATTATATTTTATGTCAATCTATAGGAATTTGGTACAGCCAAAAACCATAGTGACACACAGGTACCTGGGAAGCCTAACTGAGAGTCACAGGCATTTGCTGAATTACTCAGCAAATAAAGGACTATAAAAAAAGATGAAAATCAAAGACTAAATGTATAATTTGAAAACATAAATAGCCCTCCATCTGCTTCTGCAATTACTCTGGTGTCTAAGGATTTCACATAGTTGTCCTGTAACATTTTACAATTGGGGATGTAAAACTTGGTGGAAAAAATGATTTGTCCAGAAAGTCTATGGCTAAAAAAGAAGATGGAGCTCAATGCTTTTAAATACCAAGCTGCTGTCCCTGCCTCATCTCTATCCAGCCTCTCTGCTCCCAGGATGATGAAAATTACTAGATTTTAAAACCAATTTGATTAATAATAGTTGGATTTTCATTGTTCATGTAGTGGCTTTATAAAGCAATAGGACTATAGCATGTGGTTTAAAAATAATGAATCCTGGCAGAGAGATCTTCCAATATTGCTTCTGCCATTAAACCTTAGTGGAGACATGGAAAAGCAACAGCTTTTAGGAGGATTGTAAAGGATGCAGGTTTGCAAGGCACAGGTTTGGAGACTCTTCTGTATTCATTTATGTCCCCTTCACATAAATTCCCTTTATTCCTGCTTCTGGTTCTCCTAAAGCATTTGGAATGAAGGCTGCTTCTCTCTTTTGGAATGGTAATAAGCTGCTGTAACAGATAGTATCAAGGATTTATTGGCCTATCCTTTAGGGAATGATGTGCTCTTGACTGGCCTTATTCCTCTGGGCTTCCTTCACCTCTCTACCTGTGTGAGACAGGAGCAGAGCTGTGTAAAGTCACTGGAATTACATGAGGGTGAAGAAAGATAGGAAGATTATTCACAGTATGTATTATCTAAGACCAAAGAATATGGCAGGTGTTTGCAGTACATATAAAGATGCTAAAAAAGTATTAATTTAAGGCTCACAGTATCAAGGTACAAGATATTGTGAGAGAAAGGTGTAGGGTTCTAAGAAGAAATTAGCACAGTTACATGAGAAATAAAACAGGCTGTGTTTGGTGTGTCTGTGGAATTTTGTGCAGGAATTCGTATTCACCTGAAGAAGCAGATTATGTACTTTACTAAATGCAACATGAATAATAAAGTGAAAACCACAAAAGTTGAAACAAAGGTATGAAATAAAAGGGAAGTCAAATGGCCAAATCCCTGTGCACCAGAAGAGATGATGACATACAGCATAACACCTGATATTTTGGGCAGTCTGTAAAGAACACTTCAGAATTAAGAGACTTGTAGAAACAACACCACGATGCCAAGAATCTCTTATTGCAGCTGACTGGGGGGTTTGGGGGCTGAGATGTCATTTATGACAGTAGCTCCTTTTGCTCTGTGTGAGCCTGTGCAGGTGGGGATTGTTTCAGCCAAGGGGGAGGCTCCTGTGCAAGGCAGGGCTGTGGTCCCAGTAGGCTCCAGGGGCAAATTCTGCCATGTATGTGCTTGCTTGTCCCTTTAAGGACTCTCTTCCTTGTTCTTGTCCACTGATTATTAAAGATAGTTTTCCAGTAGCTCCTTATTGCAGCTTCTTCTAACACTTCACAGCATCTCAGCAGCAGCTTAATTAGGAAATGACCAAATCACCCAGCTCATGAGATCTTGGACAAGTAGCCCCTGTTTGTAAAACGCTGGTGATGCTTGGAGCATGTTTGGGTTAGCAGGTCTGAGTTCTGACAGAGGAGCAAAGCCATACATCCACAGGATATTGCATTTATTTATGTCAGCTGGGGTTATGGGCTGCCTTACATTCTGCTGGACTGCAGCTGTCATCAAGGTACCCAGGCATGAGGGCTTCATGCTTCTCGTGCCTCCTGTTGTGCCTCCTCTCAGTGACTGTGTCCTGGAGTGTCTGCTCTTGGCCAGGTATCTTTGGTTTGCCTTGTCACAGTCACAGAAGTTAACAGGACAACTCCTCATTTAACATTTACTTGCGTGAAGCACAGATTTTTGTCATGCAAACCCCAGTTTCTAGTGGCTATTATTGAGAAGTACAAAGAAAAGGGGTAACAGAAGAATATAAATAAGAGAGATTTTCAAGGTTGTGGTGACCCTAGGCATACAAAAGTAAGGTTGTAAGAATGGGAGGCAGCTGTGGATAGTTCCAATCTGTCTTTTGCCAATCCCACAGTCCCAAGGCACTCGGAGGGTTCAGCTGCCGTACTTGCAATTATACCCTTGAAACAAAGTCTGATAAAATCCGAGCTGCACTGCTGGCCATTTGCATTACCCTTTCCTTGAGGCTGATCTGCAGTTGCAGACAAGAGGCAGGATGCAGGAGGCTCGGGGTTGCTCTGCAGAGCCAAGCAGGCTGCTCCTTCCTCTGTGCTCTCTTCCCACAAAGGCCAAAGGCAGCAGGCTGGGTAAAGCCTGTGTCCTTGGGGTGGGCTGTTAGCCTGGTGTCAGCACAGAAGACATGACAACCATTGTTAAAATGTGGGATTTAGCCTCACTTCTGGAACTTTGAAGCATGGGAGGCTGTGGGTGAGCAGGACACAGGGAGAGGCACAGGGTGGCTGCATGAAGCAGCAGCTCTCCTCTTACCAGGCCTCTTGACAGATGGTTACATCAGCCTGGGCTCCTGTCATGCCTTGCCCGGTGTCTAACACACAGGACAGATTTCTGCAGACACCTTGGTCAGACAGATTAGCATTGATCTTCACACAGCTCCTCACAGCTGCTGAGCAATGCTAAGGTGGGGCAGAGCACAGCTATAGGCACAGACATTCTGGAGATATATTAGGGCATAATAAGCTTGCAAGGGAGTTCTTCTTCATTTGGGCACAGACTGTATATGCTAATTATATGGCAGCAGTCTTGGCAATTAGCATACATGCTTTCAACTTGCATTTCTGATTGCTGTAACAAAGCCAGCACTGCCTTCTCCACTCACTGACTTCAAAGGCTTTGTCTTGATTTAAGAAATGCTGTCTAAAGCTGTTAAGAGAAAATGAAGCTGTGGTACTGCCACTGTCAGGCTGCCCACTTAACAAACTGCATGGTAAATGGATGAGCAGCCAAGCTCCCTGCAATGGTTCATGAGAGCTTTGAGGCTGGAAAATGCCAGCCAGTGTTTATTGTCATTGGCATATAACATAATATTGCCATAATATTAACAGTGAATACAGCACAGGTCTTCCAAATCAGAGCATGTGTCCCTAAAATGTCAGGACCCAAAGATACACCTTGGGTCCAGATCACAGGCTGTCATACTTAAAAGAGACTATTGCATACACATCCCAGGAGGGAAAGTAATAATCAGTGGAAGAAACAAGAATAGAAACAAAGAGAGAATTTGAAGTTCCCTTGATGATCCTGCCAACCCTGGGACCCAAGACCAGCATAGGTTACAAGTAACATTTAAAAACATTTGGCACCTTAATCTGCTTGGGTGGTTTCATCAACCCCAACAGACATCTTAAATTGCTGTAGCTTTTCTGTAAATCTGGTTGCAAGTTATCTTTGAAAACAAGGCTTAACCCTCCCCCCCCCCCCCCCCCCCCAGCAAATTAGTCTTACAGAATTTAACCCTAAAAGGAGAGTCATCAGCATGTGGCTGTGCAGCTGCAGTGGGTGAAGCTGTAGCCTTTGAGCCTGGCTAGAACTCCCCAGGGCAATTCCCTGCAGAGAGCCAGAGTTGCCTGAAGTACCTACACCGAAATTAAGGATCGCAGTCCCCTTTTGCTGCCAGGGTACATTTCTGGTTCCAGTCTCAAGCTACATGTAGAAGCTCATCTCACTGCTGTAGTGCTATGGTCAAACTGCAAATATTTGAGTGTGTTTTCAGAGACTGGTTGAGGTCACCCTGTGCTCAGCAGGTGCCACTGAAGTTGATCTAGATTTCCTCCAGAAGGAAGTGAAGCTGTGTCACATCATGCAGGAGCATCACTTAATGCTTGGCATTTGGAATAAAACTTAATGTTACAAAATTATAGTGTCAAATGGCTGGCAGCAATTTTGGCGGACAAATATCACCTGTCTTTCCCAGAAGTATTCAATCTTTAATATTGTTTCGATGCTAGAGGCTTTTCCAATTTCTGTTTATTAAAAATGACTTATCTATGTTGGAAGTGCTGCCTTTAGCCCAATACAGCTGGTTCCACCTACAGCACTGTGAAAAAAATCTTATCTGCAGCATTTTGCTTCCATAGACTTGCTGTATGACCAAAGCAAATTGTCACCTTGCAGAAATTAGGCCTTTGAAGGGCTTAAAAGAGTGTTAGCTCTTCATTTGCTTTGTGTGCTTTGAGGCTCTTTCCAAAGAGTTTAGCTTTCACACCCTCAAAGCATGGAAATGTATTGCTGACAAGGAAATGTGGAAAGCTGAGTGGTGTGAATGGAGAGAAGAACAAAACAGGGGCTCTGAGATGCCAGGGCTGTGCCAGTCCAGAGCCAAGCTGTGGAGGAGTGCAGCCACCTGGCTTTCTCTCTCTTTTTCTCTCTTTCTTTTATTACCTTTCTAAACCCAAATCACCAGCTGTGGTGGAGGTTCTTGCCATGAAGCTAAATTGGTGATGAAATGCAGTATTTTGGGGGGAAATCTTGTTTATCTGGAGCACATGTACAAAGCCAGATTCCCTAACTCCAGGCAGGCTCTATTACTTGGAAAAGATTCCCACTTGCACAAGAAGAGGCCAGTTTTAATCAGCACCCTCATGCCCAGATTTCCTGCAGAGCATAGAACAGGGAACAGCTGTTTGCTCCACCTTCACCTTTTGAGCCCCTTTTTTTTTTAATTTTTAGTGGGACCTTGGTGAAGTCATTATGTTTTTCTGTCTCAGTGGAATCTTTCTTGTCTCTCTGGGGAAAGAGCAAGTGTAGGATGACTGGATTCATTCCTGTTTCAAGGAAAGAAATAGTATTTGAGGTGTAATACGTAAGTGGCAAATCTGCCTGTCCTGAATGTTCATGTAAATGCAGTGATACACTTGAACCTTCTTTACTAGGCAGTAAAGAAGGCATTTTTATGATGCATTTTATGGGGCCGAGGAGACGAGTGAGCAGTCCCTCCTGAAATTCTCTAACAAGTGTTTAATCTTTATTCCCTGGAGGGATGGCTTTGGTAACTAGAAAAGTGAGAACAATAGAGAACTGAGGTCAGTTTTGGCGGAAATGGGTCACAATAATTCATAACTCAAAAATGACTCATATTAGTTGGTACCCACCTTCTCAGGCTCCAGATTTGCCACCTCCCTGCAGGTCCAGCAGCTTTGCTGTGGGCTGTGGTGTCCTGCTTGGGCAGAACTGACCCACCTCTCACCCACTGCAGGTTCAGGCTCTGGTTTTCTAATTGGCTTCCAGAAAATCAAGAGAAAAAATTACAAAAGTCTTGTAGCCCCTTAGAGGACTACATGTTTCCATGTGTGTGAGCCTCCTGGATGCTGAATTCCCATCAGTCCTCAGTGGGGTTGAGGCTCTGAAGTGCTGGCTGCAGCCAGAGAGGTGCAAGGAGGTGGCAACAGCTTGTGGTGACTCCTGCAGGTGCCTGGAGCTCTCAGGATGCTGTTATCCTGGAAGGGGCAGCGTGGGGTGCCTCTCCCCACACCCGTGCTCCGTGTCTGTCTGTCCTGGTGCTGTACTGCCTCAGCTCAGCCCAGCTTCCTATGCTGTGATCACACCTCCTGATGGCACTGCAGACATACTTTTAGAAATCCCGGACAGCTTCCTCTTTAGACCCATATTTCAAGCTCTTATTCAGTGTTGCCCCTTTTCAGAGGTTTTAAGAAAGGTGGCAGTGCTTTATTGAGATTAGGTTGTTGTTTTGAGGCAGGCAGAGTGACAGCATTTTATTTTGATTTCAACAGCACACCCATTAGGATTTTGCAAGGTAGTAATATTCCCTGGAAACAGAAGAGGGCAGCTGTTTTTTGGGAAATGAAGAATGCATTGACTGTTTTTGAGAATGAAATAGCAGTCACTCAGATATAGATGAGAAAGCTTTTTTTTTTTTTTTTTTTTTTTTTTTTTTTCATGAATGAATAAAAATAGCACAGTATTTCAGGGCTCATGCTGGTGTAATTAGTGTGTGAAATAGCTGGACCCCCATCACCTTCCACTAAGTCCCTGGGTTTTGTCTGGCAAAATTAGATTCCTTGCAATTTTATTGCAATGTAATTAAAAAGTAACCAAGGGAATACAGAACTCAGTCTTCAGAGATGTTCAGCTTCAGACAGAGTAAAAGCATCTGCAACTCACTGGATTGAGTCAGTTTCTTTATTTACTGCCCATGGGGAAAAAATGCTGTCAACTGTCTGTATGCATGGAAAAATCTGGTTTAGTAAATGTTTTTCAACCCACACAAATGCATGGGGTTTTTTTTTTAATTGAAAGAGGTTTTCAGTTTGTATTAAACAACAAATGCATAAATTCCAAACCAAAACATTCTCCTGAAGTGAAATCTTCATTTGTAATTTCTCAAATAAGACATCTTGATTTTTCAAACCTCCATTACCAATGTTAGCAATTACACAGGTTTGACAGGAGATTCTAATGAGGTTAAGTCCATCCAAATTTTTGTTTCCTGGCAGATATTTGGCTGAAGACCATGCAGCTGCTCTACTGTGCAGCCCTGAGCCCTGATTTCAGGCCCAGAGCAGCCCTGCTCTGGCACCAGCCCCAGCCTGCCTTGCCTTCAGCCTGTACACCTATTTATCAGTGTGTGCAAACAGCACATAGGCAGGGCAGCCTTGTAGCACGGGGTGGCCACGTTTTCCATAAGAAATTTCCCATACCTGATTTTCCCTGTGATGCCTGTTCCAAATCCAAAACTCACAAGCCCCTCCCAGGTTCCCCTGGCAGGGCTGTGCTGGGGGCTGGATCCACAGTCAGGAAGTTGGGTCTGTTTTTAAAGCCAAAATAATCATCCTGACTCCCATGGAAATATGTGCTGGATGGGTTTGCTCCCAGTCTATTGTGTGTTTCCTGGATGCCACATCCTGGAGGTGGCTCTTAATGAGAGGGGCAGTTAATCCCCTTTCATGTGGGACTTGCACTTCCCAGTGCCTTCATTGGTCCAGGTAGGTAATTTGGAAAACTCAAGAGTGACTTCTCCCAGAATCTTCCCAGTGTCATGGTGACTTCTTCCAGCACCTTCCCATGCCACTGTGTACTTCCAGCTCTGAAAAAGAATGGGAATTCTTGTATTTGGCTGCACCAAGAACAATGTGAAAAACAAATACAAATTTTTTTTTTTTTTTTTTATAGCTCTGAGGCAGAAATAATTAGAGACCCTCAGTAATGAAACAGTACTGACTGAAAGGGTAGCCCAAAAAAGACTGCTCTTCTGATGCAGGAAATAATGAGGGCTGCCCTAAACTTTTAATCAGAGGCTCAAATTTTATTTGCAGCTCCTGACAGGGATAGCATCCTTAATAATACTCCTGACAGTTCCAAACTCCTGAAATTAATATGAGAGCAATGAGGATTTAATGGAAGCGCTAATTACAGATGCTGGAATTATTCTGCTGCAATTCAAAACCTCTGATGTGGAGAAACTCTTAGCATGGTTGGGCTGTCATCTAATTTCTATGAAGTTTTGCTGTGAAAGGTGACCCTGGCTTTACACACCTTCCTTCTGTGAGATATGGGCATCCTTCCCTCACACTGACTTCCTCAACTTGCAAAGAACTGGCATGCAAGCAATTCATTCTTCCTGCCCTGGAGGGGTTCTACTCACACCCCTCATGAGTGCTCTTCCCTCCATTTCCTCTTTCCTGATTAGTCATAATGTCTCATGGACTCACATCCAGGCTTTTTCCAAAAATGCTGACTGGTTATACAGGTGGATAAAGCACAGAGGGCTGTGGCAGTTTGCACCTGAGTGCCCCCTCTGCAGCAGGAACAGCTGAACCTCACCTGGAACAGCTCCTGCTTCCCCTGTGCTTCATGGTCTCCTTTATTAGACCAGCTGGTGCCAATGAATTGGTGCCACTTCCCGTGGTTATTCAGGGATTGGTGGGGTATGGATGGAAGTGGAGGCCAGGCAGCCTCTAGGTGAGAGAGAACCATCCATGGGGTGTAGCCACCTCTGTCTCTAACCCTGAGTTCACCTCCCAAAAAGCACAAATCTTTGGAAACAATCTGACATTACCAGCAGACCTAATTATGCCTTGCTCCAGAGCCACTTTTTACCTCAGACTTCCTCCAAATCTCCCCGAGATGGAAATGAGAGAGACCCTGTTGGAGACAGGAGACCCTGCCAGGTCCCTGGGGCTGGTGTGGGAGGTGGTCCCTGGCTAGTGAGTCCTTGGCAGGCTGGGCTGGTGGGCTCCACCCTTAGCAACCACCTGGCTCTTTGGTGATGCCAGGAGATTGCTGCTGGCCTGGCAAGCTGCTCTGAACACCCCGAAGGACCCCATCATCATCATCATCATCGTGAAGGTTTTGTTGGGGTTTTGGAGACTGGCTATTTGGCAGCAAGCCCAAACGGCCCTCCTTGCATGTCCTGAAAATGCTCTCTCTGGATTTTTAGCATTCAGGGGAATAAGAATGAAATTTGAAAGCTTAAAAGGGAGAGCTTCGATTTCCAAGATCAGAGGGAGTCACAGACTGAGGGACTGGAGAGGGATCTTCCCCAAAACACACACCTCTTTTGATCTATGTAGCTTCTTCTAGTCTCTCTTACAGCCAGCTGTGAAACCTGAATCTTGATATTAGTTCCAACTGTTGAATGGCATTAGATGATTCATCTCTGCTATTAACACAAAAAAGTAATACCATTTTCTGCTTTGCACATAATGCCTTTTGAGAAATAGATGAAGACATAAGGGACACCGAAGAATTATTTAATCTAAGCTTTTTTCCTTCAGCCCTGTGTTTTGTCACTCTATTGAATGATTACACTCCAGTTCCTGCCCTTCCCCAGTTACTCTGGAGACAGTGACAAAGGCAGGAGCCATCTCATCCTGCTTCAGTGCCTCTCTCCTAAGGGAGGGGTGTGCATCTTTTATCAAAAAGTAATAAATGTTCTTTGGTATAACAGAGTGAAAAGAAGGAGGGGGAAATCACCAAGCTGGTTTCAATATGCTCTGTTAATAAGCCAGAGCCACTGTCATAAAAATGCCAGCACCAGCATTGAAAATCGAAATACAATCTCAACGATTCAGCTGTGAAATCTAATTTGGCCAAAGAAGGGGCTTGGAGATTTTTCCACCCTCTCTGGTCAACATGGAGTCATGTGCATAAATACAAATATTCCTGGGGAACTTTGAAATGAATCATATGCTCCATGGCAGTAAAAATGGAGAAGATTTTATTGTTGTGGTAATTCTTGGCATGGGACACAGATTTTGCAGCTGAAAGACAATGGCCAATTTTATGAATTTTTGAGTTCTTATTTATTTGTGAAGGCCTTGATAGAGTGGAATTTGAATACCCCATTCCTTTCCCCTCTGCTGTTAAAAAAGGGAGGAATAAATCAAAGATGAATTAGTAGAAGTAAAAATGACAGTCAGGAAAAATCCTGTGGTGTTGAATATTGGGGAAGGATATTTGTAAATAAACCAAATACTTAGTTCCAAATGTCACTGTAAAATAATGTTCTCTCTAAATTTCCCTGAAATCATGGCCCATGTGCTGAGTTGTAAATGCTGGGTGTCGAGCTGACCTCAGCTCACACTAAACCTACTAAAAGTAAAGAGTTTTTAAATCAAAATTTTGTACTAAAAATTGAGAATTTTGGATGCTGCGACTGGGGAGCAAATGACATTTTACACAAGCATCTTAAAAGCTCCAGTTGTCCATATAACAGTGGTGGGTGGCCTCATAACATCCATATCTGTGTTTACTGGGGTTTGTAAGGGCTGTTATAACTATGGTAAATTATACAGAAAGAAATGAGTTAACTTCCCAGGGCTGGGAGCAGAAAATCCTTTCTTTTTTAGAGCCATTCTTGCCTCTGTTAAGGGTTTATCAAGAGGAAGCTGCATTTTTCTCAGCACATTGTTATTGTGATTGTTTCCCCAGCACTGACAGCAACCCCAGTGCTTTCTCATTATGTGGTAGATGTGCAAGAGCCTGCTCTGCCTCCCATTAAAATCAATAACTATCGTCCTTAATTAGCACTCAAATTACGATCAGTCTTTTAACATTACTATCAATTAGGCACAGCACAGCCATGCCCTGTTGTTTGTCTGAATTCTTCCAGGTGTGCCGGGTCCACAGGGGCTGGGTGGGACCACGGGCAGGAGCCAGGCCCCAGGGATTTGGGGTGGCATTCACTGATGGTCACAGGTTCTCTGAACTATTGCTGGAGGAGGAGGTTCTCCTGAAACAACAGACACAGCACAGCTCGATTGCCCTGTTCCAATCAAATGAATAACTTGGAGGTGTCAGCAATGTGATTACACCCACAGAAAAGCGAGTTTCCTTCTTTTCTCTTCCATGCTGGATGCTGAGGGCTGGAGCAACCTTGGCATGCAGTGAACTTTCCCCAGGAGCTGAGCTGGGGCCCAGAAGTTAACACAGGCAGGTTTCTGAGGCAAATTACAGCACATGGGAGCAAAGGATAACTGGCTGCAAAGCTGCAGGATGGAAAGCCAGGGCATAAGAGCGCTGGGTTTATTCTTCTCCAAGTGCTGTATATCAAGGAACTGATGTAGATGTTGAGGAGGCACCAAGGGAGCTGGAAATGATTGATGTGTCATCATGGCTCTTCCAAAGCACCAGCCAAGGGGGACCTGGGATGGGGCAATGCAGGTCCCAGGGACTGAAGCCTGTGTTTGCTCTGCAAGATTGTTTCTTCAGATTGGGATCAGTGTATTTGCAGTGCTTCAGTCAAAAAAAGAAAAAAAAAAAAAAAAAGAAAAAAAATAATGAAAAAGAAAGAATGAAAATGTTTGGATGAAGCTAAAGCACAGAACAAACCTGGTTCCCTGATGGCTCTACCAAGGTTTGCTGAAAATTAGCTGCTCAGCACATGGTGATATTTGCTAGCAAAACAGACTAAATGACCTAAACCAAAGCACATGGGGCTGTTATAAACCTCCTATGCTTTAAATCAGAAAATTGCTTAGCACTGGCAATTTACTCTAACATCCCTCCTCAATCTAATAGAGATTATCCTCGGGAAAGGTGTGTTTTCTACTCAGAAAACTCAGACTGCCACCTATTTTCCGCTGTCCCCAAAGCTTATATTACATTTGCGCTATTTAAACTCCTGACTGTTTTTTATACTATTGTGTTTTACAACCACGTGGTATATTTGAATTAATTCTTCACATGTGAAAGAGATGCAGACAGAAACCTGTTCTTGGGAAGCAGGGAGTATTTCCCCCTGGAGCTCTATACTTCCCCTCCTCTCTCCATTTTCCTTATCTGAGTAGATAGAAAACCCTCTTGGCAAGGATAGCAGTTGTCCATGCGGAAAAGTGACCTTTTAATTTATATTTTTCACTGCTTGGATCCAGTGGGCATCTGGAAGAAGGAGTGCAGCTAGTGCTGCTCTGCCAGAGGGTTTTCAAGGGCTGCCAGCAGCTGGTCCATGTAGGAAAGGCAGGCTGCTCCGGACCAGGATGAACCTATTAGCATTAATTAAAAGACAGAAGTCTCTAAGTGTGATGGAGCTTGCCTGTGTTGCTCCTGGAGAGGAATCTCAGCCTTATTTATGAACCTCTTTGCTGCCCAATGAAGGACACACTCTGGACATTCCAGCACAGCCTGGTGTGGCCACGTCAGTAAATGTGGACAGAACCAGGGCTTTCCCTGCAGGGTAGAGGATGTGAGCTGCTACAAAACACAAGTGTGGCAGCCCAGTGCTGGCCAGGTTGAACAGAGCCCCGAGGAACCTGATCTTGTGGGTGCCATGGTTGAGGGACTGTAATTAAATGATCTTTGGGGTCTCCTCCAACCCACACCACTCTGTGATTCCTGTGGCCATTTAGCCCAGACTGCCTGTCAAGGCAGGAGATGGAGATTCAGGGGCAGGAAGGAGAGAAACCATTCCCCCCTTCCATCTCTGCTGTCTTCTTTATTCATTTACATCTCACCACCAGATTTAATTTATCGAGATGTGCCGGCTCAATGAAACTTCAGTTTCTCCTCTTAACTGCTGTGATAATCTCACCTCTGCTGCCTTCTGAAAATAGAAAAGGCCATGCAGATAAAATGCCCCATTTTGATGAGTATCTTTGAGATTTTTCAGCTTTCTTTTCTTTACATCACAGAAAACTTCAAACTTCACCTCAGCACCTGAGGCTCTGATTTCAATTTACATTAATTTCAGACGGGACAAAGTGATTCCCTAATAGCTGAGAGCATTGTTAATGCCTCTCTTTTTTGAGGTAAAGAAAGAAGAAAATGGTCTAGAAGAAATTCGTATATTGTTCATAATGACAATTTACAATGAAGCAAACCCTTAATGTCCCTATGAAAGTTCTCGCAATAAAATACATACAGTTCCTTTTTCCTTAATTCCTATTTCACACTTTTTATTTGCTGAGCTTTTCAATTTTCTGTGCAAGATGGGAAAAATGAACTCTTGGTGCTCAGTTCACAGGAGCCATCTCATCAAAGAGAAGTGAGTTTGCTCCCTAACCCTGAGTATCTCACCTGCCTTCCACAGGTAGGAGGGGTATGAGGGGAAATCCTCACTCAGTGTAGGGTTTTCCAGTTACATCACAAGGTCTGATGGGGAATCTCCAGAGGAGAACTTCAAAGATTTGTCACTTAAAGACCCAAAATCGTGATACATATTCTAACAGAAAGGTCATAACTCTTGCTTTAGCTTGGGAAACTGAAAAACGGCTTTATTTAACAGCAGTGCACTTATCCCCCTTGGAATGTGAATGAAGATTAATCCTTGGTCATGCTGGGAAAGGCTTCGCTTTGAAATGGCTGTTATAGTGATTTTAAATTAACATACACAGCACACAGAGTGAATTCTTTTCCTCTGAGTGTGTCCACTCTGGGCACTTTTTACTCCAATTTAATTGACTGACAATTAATGTAAAGTAGTCAGACATTTTTAAGGCCAGGGTAGACATTTTCCCACATTAATCTGCAAGCTGGTTGATAATTAATCTGAGACATCTCTCCTCCCCAACCCCAGAGATAGGTAAAACGATCAGAAACCAGACACCTGTTACTACAAACCATAATTATATCTTCATTTATAACAGCTGAGAAGCAATGTTTAATTAGTTAAATGATATTATTTGTGGACAACTGACTTCCATATAGACAATGTCTAGAGTGCCTCAAGTCATATATTTGGGTTTGAAAATCATCTCAGAAAATCACTTGCTCCTTTGTGCTTCTCTTCTGACCTCCTATTTAACACCAACAAAAGACAATGCAAAAATGCTTTATCAAAGGTAAGATGTATTCTTTTTAATAATGAGTTTGTGGATTTTTTTTTTCTCAGTCAGGGAAATCTCAAGAAATTAAGCAAAATATTTATTTCCAAATATTTATTCAGCCTGAAGTTATTTGTGACTTTCTTTTGGAAAAAAAGGAAGCATTTTTAGAAGAGACAGGCTTCTTCAAAGCCTGTTGCATGTGTAGACATCTGCTTCATCTGCCACCCCTTGAATTTGGATGGAGTGCAGGTACAGGTGCCTTTGCATTCAGCTGGCATTTTCCATTCCTCTGTACACAGACACAGGATAATGTCAGGCTCACTACAAGCACAGGATCTGTTTGGTACTTTCACTCTTTGCTTCCCTTGTCCTGCAGAGATGCCCCAGCACCCACAGAAAGAGCATTACCTCTCTCTACAAGGGTCTTTCCCCTTCATAGAGCCCAGCCCTTGTGGGGAGCTGTGCTGTGCATGGTGGAAGGCACAGGGGAGCGAGCAGCTCACAGAAACACAAACCCACCCATTCCATGTCTCATTCTGAGTGAGCACAACCGCCTCCTTGCAGCTGCTGGGGGATGGAAAGCCTCCACTCTGCTAGCTAACGATGGTGGTTGTGCCAAGCTGGTCCTTGAGAGAGAGAAAAAGGAGCTGGCAGAGCCTCCTGCTTTCTGCTGGTACCCACCCACCTCCCAAAGTGCCAGTGACTCGTGCTTAGATCTCCAGCAACTGACATGCTGCCCAGTGCTGGTGTGACAGATGCTGCCAAAACCCTTGGGGCTGCTTTTCTTTGCCAAAACAAGGCAAATATTTAAGTGAGACCAAGTGGACTGTTCTGCTCCCAAGACCCTTGCTGAACTCATTGCCTCAGGACTTGCACCAACACTTCAATGATGAGTTAGTTCTCATCAAAGAACTAGCTGGGCCCTCAAAGTCCCCAAGCCTCAGAAAATGTCTCAAAGTCAGGGTGCTGCAGAGGGATCTGGTGACCCTAGGCTGGACTGGTCCATCTGCCTGAGTCTGTCATACCTGGAGCATCCTGGTCATACTGGGGGCAGTGCAGCCTCTGGAGCTGGTGCTGCCATGCAGATATCACTCAGGGACACCCCCACCCCCAGGCAACAATAAAACAACTGTCACCTTCACTTACAGAGACGAGTTTCAGCTTTATGATTTCTCCCCAGTACCCAACAAAGCCCCTCCAATTCTGTAGACACCCCTGTGGCTTAAGGACTTGAAACTTCTTCCAGGGAGGTTGGAGGAAAGCCCCTGCACAAACATTGAAAGCTTCTTAATCAAAGTCAGTAAGTGCCAGAGCAAAATGAATTGAACTTTGGGGTGAAAAATGGCTTTTCTATTTAAGAAAGGTGGATACTTTCTATTGATTTTTTTTCTTTACTTAGGATTTTGCGGCAAATCCATAAAGAAACTTTCACTGCAATGTTCTTGGAAATAAATGGTCCACATATTATACACATTCATTTACACCCAGCAGATCTATCTAAAAAGAATAGGAACTGATTGAGTTAGCTTTCTGTAAATGAAAAGGGGCTTGGCTGTACCAGTCTTTTTGCAGAGTAATTTATCTGCTTGAAAGTTGGATCATCAGCTGTAGTTAAACCTCATTTTGCTTTCAAGATGCTTGTTTTGTGCTTCCAGTCAAGGCTTTTTCTAACCCATCACGAGCTCAAATTTTTAGCTTAAGTTTGCACAAACTTCAATGAATTAGATCACGACTAGGGATGAGCCTTGCTGCCAGTTGAGTCTAACCACTACGTGACCTGTGGCAGCAGATGGTGGCATAACCAGGGCTGGGAAGCAGCCCTTGGTAAACAAGTAACACCAACATGGGTCATTAGCTGTGAGGAGTTCTGCTTTTTTTAGCGGGGATGCTTGTTAGCTATTCAATTATGCCTCTTGAACCTATGGCCTTCCACATCCTGTTGCCCTCTTTGTTTCCTGTCTGGACAGTTACACAAATGTAAAAGGGCAGAGGAACTCTTCTCCCTTTTTCCCATTGCATTCTTTCGATGTGCAGCATTCCCAAATCTTTCACTACCAGTAGTCATCTGTGTCTCCTTGCAGAGCTTTTCCTCCACCACCACCGCCGCAGGTCTCGGATCTTGGCTCTCCCACTGCCCACTTGCTTCCCTTTGATATCGGCGCTCGCAGGCAGAGGTTAATCCCGAGGACAAAGCCTCCGGCAGGATCCTCTCTGCTTTCCGCCCACTCGCATGAATCAGCGGGCGGCTCCCGAGTGGGTGGGAGAGAGCAGGGCAGTGCTCAGGGCACATCCCCAGACCACTGCACGGAGCGGAGAGCTCAGCATTCCAGAGAGGATCGGATGGCCGGAGAGCAGAAGAGCAGCAGCTCTTTGTTTTCTCTTCCCTTACTCGGGCCTGCTCCGAGGGATGCCACCTTCCCGGCTCGAGGTGCCACTTCCGCTCCGAGGGATGCCCATCTCCCCGGCTCGAGGGATGCCCATCCTCCCCCGGCTCCGAGGGATGCCACCTTACCCCGCTCGGGGATGCCACCCTCTCCCCGCTCGAGGTCATCCCCGGCTCAGGGATGCCCATCTCCCTGGCTCCGAGGATGTCCATCCTCTCCCGGCTCCGAGGATGTCCATCTCTCCCCGGCTCCGAGGGATGTCCATCCTCTCCGGTCGAGGGTGCCCTCTCCCCGCTCGAGGGAGCCCCCTCTCCCCCGGCTCCGAGGGTGCTCACCTCCCCAGCTCCGGGGATCATGTCCCTCCTCCCTGGCTCTAGGTAGTCTGCCCTTGGTGAGGGCAAAGCCCAGCGAGGCTCCCGGGCTGTAACTCCGCAGGAGGATCGGGCACCCCGGGTACCCCCAGGCTGCAGCAGTTTGCCCGCACAGCTCAGGCCACGGTCACACCAGCAGAGAGTGCCGGGGCAGCAGTGTCACCCACCCAGCAAGGAGCCGAGGTGTTGCTGCTCCAGCTTCTGAGGGCACACACATCATTTTGTGAATGAGGGAGCAGGAAAAGAAGTTGTAAGTACACCCTGAGCCCCAGCGGCTGACAGCAGTCCTTTGGATGAAGTGGATCCAATCCATGATACCATGGGTCAGGATGAACAGAACCAAACAAGCAGCTGCTTTGTTAATGTCCCCTTCCCTGCAGAGATGTCTGAAAGCCAGGCTTGAAGGTGCAGGAGAGCTCCCAGCCCATATCAGCCATGCTGAGTCTCCAGGGGCTCTCCCAGGCTGGTGGATTCTGGCTGAGGTCTGGAAGAGATGCTGACCACAGGCAGGGGTGTGATGCCAAGCCCTGACAGTGTTTTACCTGATTTGCAGCCCTGGGGGAGGGGGCAAAAACATTCAGAAACCAATATTAGTGGATTTTAAATTATGTACTAAATTATCTCACCTTCAGTCATAGTGGATTTACTCCAGAATGATTCCCACAAAAATTTACTTGTTTTCCATGTAAAAATATGTGGCTTGTACTGCACACCATGTATTTCCCACTCCCACTCCAAAGGAAACAGTATAAATTCCTTCTTCCTCTCTAAATCTGTGTAGAGACATCCAGATTTACCTCTCAGCAAGGTGAAAATATCATGATGTAACATTATTTGGGGAATAAACCCCTCTTACTGTTGCATGAGGCATAAATACAAAAATTATATATATCATGCATAACTCTGGTGAGCTTATAAATATATCAATAGAAAATGACCTGCAAGTTGTTTTTCCTCTTGGCTGTGAGACCAAGTGCCAGTAGCTCTGATCAGTGTGCACTTACATATTACTGCAATGCAAGGGAATCTTTTTTTATGCTAGGAAACACCTGTGATGGAAAAACAGCAATATAAATACTTCATCATTTCAGCCACAGCTGCTCTGTGGCTCTTGTGCTGAATTCTAAGAGATAGTAAAACCCATAATCATTTCCCTCTTCTGCAGTTTGTAGCCAAAACATAATTACAGTAAAACACCAAGCTTTGCAAAATGCAGGAGGTGAAATCATGACCCCCACATTTGGGTGTTTTCAGCCATGTGTGCCTTGTTTCCTGTTCCCGGGGTGCTCCTCGGGGACCTGCCATGTGCCTGACAGCAGCAAGGGAGTGTGGAGTCCTGAGTGAGCTCCTGCTGGTGCTCTGTGGTGCTGTGGCTGTGGCCACAGAGGGGGCTGCTGGAGGAAAAGCTCTTCTGACAACACATCAGGACTGATGGATTTCTTAATAAATTTTTGTAGCCATGGGCTCTTGGTTTGGCTCCATCAGTGCCTGCTGAAGGCTCTGGATAAGGATGTCCCAGCCAGCCTGCGGGGTGCTCAGTTACTCCAGAGGTTCTTGTGATGCCAAGTCTGCCTGTTAAGTGATGCGTCACAGCCTGTGTGTCCATGTCCTTTTGTTTGGTGCTTTTGGCTGTATCCAGCTGCTGTGAGGGGATTATGGCCCTGGGCGAGCTCTGGGGACAGGAGGAGCTCTGTCCCTGCATGACCCCAAAGGTTTTGGTGAAGACTGGGGAGCTGTAGGTGCATGGAAATGCCAGTGGATGGTCACACTAGAGAAAGTGTCTGTGACGTTGGGGTAGTGTCCCAGTGCCTCATTCACTCCATTTGCACATGGGATGGTGTGAATAGACTCACATTTGCAAATAGAGAAGAATTATAAACTCCTTCTGAATTCTCTCTGTGAGCTGGTCAGTACTGGGAGGCTCTGGCATCAGCAAATATGCTGTGGTGAATACTGGACTTTTCGTGTGGTCTCACTGGCCCCATCTCAGCTTGGGCTGGGTCAGATCCTCATCTCTCACATTCTCTTTGCCTTTCATGTGGCAAATAGCTCCCACCAGCAAATGTCAGGATATTCGCTCATGAGCAGTTACAGACATGTTAATTCTTTCTTAAAGAGACTTAAAAAGAGTCAAACTCCATACCCTGGTGCACACATTGTATTTAGTAATTAAAAGCTTTTATCACACCAAGTTTTGGTTTAAATATAGTTCATAATTCCCTCTGGACTAGAGAAGGAAAAAGTGATTCTAAAGCAATGTACGATAGAGCAGACTGTGAAATTCACATCCCTTCTGAAAGCTGGGTGGGGAGACCTTTCCCAAGGAGAGCTGGAGGGGGAAACTGAAGAGAAAGGGAAGAGAACAAGAAGACTCAAAACAATGAAATATTCACCCCTTTCTAAATAAATACCTAAACTCATTTAATATCCCAATTGCATGAGTGTGGAAAGAGATCCCGAGGGAGGAGAAGTGTTGAAGGGCAATAGGAACAATGAAGTTTCACTCTGACTTGAACCAGCCTGCTGTGAAGGGTGCAGGGAGGCTGGCAGTGCCAACGGGGTCTGAGCCTGTCCCTCTGGGCTTTGTGGTGTTCCTGGAGCTCTTTGCTATAGGCACCACAAACATACCTGGCTGCTATCTTTAGCTCAAAAAGAGAAAATTTGCTATGCTGAATGTGAAACTGGGGGTGTGTTTTAGTGCAATAGAAACCTGCCTCACACCTTGCTCTCCACAGCCCAGGGCATCCTCTGAGGGTTCTCTGAGTGCTCTCCTGCCCAATGACTGAAAGGTATCAGCATTTTTTTGGAATGTCCATAATGCTCTGCGGAGAAAGAATGGCAATGGGCATTTATTTCTTCATTTTTCCATTCACTCAGCTCGACAATGCACTCAGGGGAGGGACACCCCCTGTGCTGGAGGTGTCAGGGGGTGCAGCAGGCAGGGAAGGAGCACAGCTCCATGGAGCCCCCTCCTCTGGGTGTGCTGCCCGAGCCGTGACACGCTGCAGCAGCCCCAAATTACACACACATCTGCTCCAGCACCAATTAGTCATGTGATGTTTGAAACATCAAATATTCTCTCCCTGCTTATCAACACTGCAATTATGGCCTGTCAGGGTTTTATGCTCTACTCAAAATAAACACCCAAATGTTCACGTTAACCTTTAGCTCTCGGGGCTGTGGGGTTGCACAGTAGTTTGTGGGGTGAGCAGGGACTACAGGGCTCCTGCTGTGGGGTAAAAATGGGGGAGAGGGGCAGTGATATATGCAGGGTGTGTGGTACCAAGGCCAGGCTTAGAATTGAAGCTCTCGACTATTTACTCAAAGGCTTTCATAATATTTCACCTTTTTTTGCCATGTGATGTTATGAATACAGTGCAGCTACCTTGGCTGTGACAAAGTTTTGGAGCATCCTTGGAAGAACTGATGATAATTTTTTTAGAACCTCTTTTTCTCCTGAGTCATGTTTCTTTTTTCTGAGTAACTGAATTTTTTACAGGAAAGAAATATATTTTAAGGGAGTTTTAATTTTCTCTGTGAAAGGATGATTTCCTTTTGATCTGCCAACCAGAGATTTTCATGAAAAAGGGAATGAAAACTAAAAGGTTTTAACTATATATATATATATATATATATTTTTTTTTTTTTTTGGGAAGAGAAGAGAAAAAAGAGAAGAGAAGAGAAGAGAAGAGAAGAGAAGAGAAGAGAAGAGAAGAGAAGAGAAGAGAAGAGAAAGAAGAGAAGAGAAGAGAAGAGAAGAGAAGAGAAGAGAAGAGAAGAGAAGAGAAGAGAGAGAGAAGAGAAGAACATCTTTCTGCATTTTCACTCAGGAAAACTGTGGTTTTCTTTTTCTCAGCTGCTTGAGCCTATGTTAGTGCCAACATGGGGCATACTGCAAGATCTTTTGCCTGGACAGAGGCTTTGCTTCATTTTGGTGGCCAGACAGGTCTTCTGTGCTGGTCTCCACCACTCACAGCCTCTGCTTCCCTGCTCAAGCCTTACCCAGTAGTGCTGGGAAGTCAAAGAAGGCTTGAGGCATTTTGAGGTTCAGGAGGAGAGGTCAAGCTGTGCTGAAGGATTTGCCATGAGTCCATCCACTAGTTTACCACTGCTGCAATCTGAATTTTTTAGGCACAAGAAATCTGAGTAGTTTTTCCCAGGCCACTTCTCTCTTTTCTTGGGCATGAACTTGGCAGCCAGTGCTGAAGAAAGACCCTTGGCTATGTCATGTCAGGAGCAAGGGGCAATGGCTGAGGACCCTGCCCTGCTTCTGCCTCTGGAGGTGCTGGGGTCTCTGTCTGCTGTTTGGGCTCTGAATTCCCCACTGGATTCACCCCAAAGTAAGCCAATGAACAGAGAGGCTGCACGAGGGGTCACACACGTGCACTGGCTCTGAGGGACAGACCTGACTCTGCTCTTCCCTCCTCCATGACCTTCCCCTGTCCACTTTTCACACCTCCCTTGGGTTTGCTGTGCAGTGTTTTATTCGGAAATTTGGAACTACACAGCCGTTAATAGTAATGATGTGCAAGCTTTTTTTCTGCTTTTTTTTCCCCCACTCTCTATTGCTGCTTAATGACCTAAACATCTTGAATGATTTTGATAAGTTGGCTGAGGTGTATATATTAAATTCCTGGAGTTTCTGCTGTGAAGGGCTCCTAGCAATGAGCAATGTCAGAGCTAATCTGCAGCTCTCAGGGCCTGGGACATGCTGCAGCAATGGGAGGAACCACAGCCCAGCTCATGTAGAAGTCCTGTTTTATGGATGCTGCTCCAACACCTCCTCTGCAGGAAATGTCAATGTCAAACAGAGAGGAAAAGTGATGGGATTGACTCGGACTAAGAGAAGCTCAGCTGTGTCCCAGCCTGCTCTTTATCAGTGTCACATGGGACATTCATTATCCAGTTTTATCTCTTCCTTGGGATTACTTGTTTCTTTAAGGGAGAGCTTGCTGCTGATTTTCATCTTGAATGGCAGTACAGATCCAGTGCAACATTCCAGCTGTTTAGGTAGATTCCCAACTTCTACCTTTGTATCCATCTTTCAAACAAACAAAAAAGAAGCTCTGGTCATAAAAATGTTATTTATAAGCATACTTTAAGAATTGATATTTTCTAAACAGCTTTTTTTTTCTTGCTATTTATTATTTTGCCTTTGGAGGATGGTGTTTGGAAAATTTTCTTTTCCTCCAGGTGCTGTGTTGGATGCTGCCTTGCACTGGCTGTGATGGGATCTGGAAGACAAGCTCTTGCACAGATCTCTGTGCTGTGCCAGACAGGTGAGCTGAGTGCAAACCTCCTTCAGAGGTGCCTCAGAGCCTGCCTGCTTTGCTCAGTGGCTGCCTGTGGCAGCGTGTGACAGATGGAAACACAGCTGGAGTGCAGAGGCTGAGGGGATGCTGCTAATGAGGGGTGTCAGCCCAAACAGCTCTTTGCAAATGGGTCTGGGCTTTGGCAGGGCTTTCAGGGCTCCGTGGCCAAAATGGCTTCTAAAAATGCTGCTGTGACATAGCCCTGCTCTTCTGGGCCCTTCAAAAACCTGAGTTTTGCATGCATCTGATATTTCTAAGGCAGTTTAGTGAGTCCATAGATGTCCTATTGCCTAAGTCCACTCTGCAGCACGAGCTGCAGAGCATATTTTGAAATACAGAAGTTTCATCTCTAGACATGGGCAGACTGTGACCCCAAGGGTTGCAAGCTCAGCACCTGGGTTTGAAGTTGTGCTTCTCTAAGGTAAATAGCTATTTCCCCTGCCTGAGGACAGCAAGCCTCAGTCTCCCCCCTCACCCTGGCCAGCTCAGCTCTAGGGCAGGCCTGGGATGTGCTGCTCTGCCCATCACACTCCTGCAGCACCCAGCTCCAGCCCTCCAGACAACGAGGAGTCAGATTAACCCAATTCAGCTCTCAAGCCCTAGCCATTATCCAGAATCTGGCTGCTTTCCCTGCTGAGCTGTTACTGCTGCAGCTTCTGCTCCACACCAAAACCCACAGCCCTTGACAGAGCCATGTACTCCAGGTCTCCAGGTCTCCCAGGCCAAATACAGCAATCATTTCCCTGCCTTTCTCTCCCTTTCATGTGCTTTTGGCCTGTAATTCCCACATTCCCAGAGGCTGCAACTTTCCAAATTTTTCCCTTGTGCCCAACAGCAGATTTGTGTGTTCTGGGGTGTTCAGAGCATGAAATACCTGCTCTGATGCTGTAGCTGGAGCCTGGAATGTGTTTCCCTACACCATGGTCTGGTTTGTAGTTTCTCTCAATGTGATGATTCAGTTTAGTCCAAATGCCACAGCTGGGTGACATCTCATTTCAGTACAAAAATGACATTTGATTTGTTTATGGTAGAGAGTAAACAAAAGTAAGAAATATATTACTTTGAATTTCAAAGAGAAAATCCTCATCTGAAGAGATCAAATGCCTTCTTTGTGTCTTTTTTAGATAAAATGCTTTTGATACTATCACAATCCACCTCTGGAAATTTTGGGATAAGAAATGTTATTACTGAATAGAAAATTATTTTGCTGAAAAATCTGATTTTTTGCTTCTGAGAGAAATATCTGGCACCCGTAGAAAGACGTGTCACTGGGGAAGACTTTCAGTGGCTGTACATGAAGCCACAGCTGCTTCTGGTTTGCCTGGGTCAAATTCCCAGTCCAGCCTGGAGAGCTGGAGCTTGTAGCTGCTGGTGTGTGCAGACACCCAAGGACAGCAAGGATGCTGTTATCAGCTCGCGTCCCTTGCAAGGCTTGGGCGAGCTCACGCTGGCTGCTGCTGGCAGGCATGCAATTAACCTTGCTAATCAGCAGCTCTCTGAGGAAGGAAGTGTACTGCTCCTGCAGGGAATTCATTTTTTGCCTCAGGTTGATTGATATTCATGTACTTCAATATTTCAGCATTCCTCTGCTAAGAGTGTCAGGTCTGGCTGGAGCAGGAGGGATTTTTCCTCTGCTGGAGCAAGGCAGAATTGCTCTGCAGGAGCTGGTACTTCCATGCCAATCTGATCTGGGCTGGGAGTTGCTGGAATGCTTAATAACACTTCAGGAAATACAGGGGAAAGAAGACAAGGGACCAAAATCTACAGGGGAAAACATCAAATGAACTAAAGTGCCAGAGGGAAAATAAGGATTCGAGGTGGGATTTGGTGGATCCCAGGAGGCTGGCTGCCTTGTGCTGTCAGCTGGTCCCATGAGCCTGGCTCTAATGTGGGTCTTAAAACTCAAAGATAATCTGAGTTGGAGATTGTTGGTGTCTGTCCCAAGGGAACAGAGCAGGTTTGGTGCCAGACAGGCTGGAGAAGCCTGGATTTCAGCTATTCACTGCCAAAGATAGGGTCTGAAGGAGGGGATAATGCCTGTGAACCCCTTAGCAGGACCTGGCCCTGGGGTGCACTCACTGGTAGCAGGCAGATGTTGTAGGTTTTAAAATCAAAATTTCTTCCAAACCATGATGTTCTAAGCTTGGATTTTCTCATGCCTAATTTTTCCAGTTAACACCCTGTGGAACAAACTTTTATTAGGTGTAAACCCCTCTGGAATACAGACCAGCATTTTTCTGCTTGAGTCATCCTCCAGCAATGAAAGTGAGTCCCCAAATTTGTGGAAAGATATTTCACCCACTTCACAATCATATATTTGCAGGCTGTATTTATGCAAGGGAATATACTTTAATTTTTAAAGGCTGTTCTTTGGCCAGGCCAACTTATAAAAGCCCATCTGAACATGCAGATGTGGTGCTCCAACTCCCTAGGGTTTTGCTGGTGCCCCCATTACCTTTCCTCACCATCTTTAGCCATGCAGAAATTCAGTTGGCGTGGTTCTGTGTCCCAGCACTCACTCCTCCAGATTAGCTGTGGCCTGAGAGATGCTCATGCTCTCCCTTTATTTAATAAAATCATCACTCCTTCTCAGATAGTTTTCCCCAGTTGAATTTATCAGTTTAAACAACTCAATTAAAAGGACAGCAAAAAGTCCTTAAGGGCACTGCCTTTCATCACCGGCGAGAAGATGAATGCTGTACAAAGAGATTTCAGAGATGTGACAAATAGCATTGCAAGTAAACCCTGAAAATAAAAAGGAAAAAAATTCCCAAGCAAAAATCTACATCTTCTCTATGTGTTACCCCAGCCAGCCTGGCAGGACAGCACAGCCCCTTGCACCCTGGGTGTGCTCGTGGCTGATGGGTTGGAATCGCTTCCCTGTGGCTTGTGGGTCATACAGGGCTGTTGTGGTTGTGCCCTCTGCAGCTCCCATCCTGCAGGGATTTGGTCCAGGGGAAAATTGTCCACACACCCCACCAGACTCATGCTTCAGGCTGCAGAGAGGTTTTTTAAAAAAATAAATTGTTTTTATGGAAAATCAGCCATTAAGTTGCTACTGAGGCTGGTGCTTCTTTGGTAACTAAGGCAGTTTCAGCTGCATGTGTCCAGGCTCAGCTGTGCTCAGCTCTGTAAAACCAGAGCAGAAGATGTCTGTGTGTCCAAAGAGCTTGTGGTCTATGATGGGACATCCCAGGTAGACACCACTGGGCATGGGGAGCGAGCAGCTGGTACTGGCTACAGGGGAGGGCCAAAAATTTTGCTGTAGGACAGTTCTCTGTGTCACTGTTCTATGGAAACGAGGTCCTGGACTCCCACAAAATTTTGCTGAATTTATTCTGTCTGGGCTTCTGCCTCCTTCTTTTACAGCAGTGCTCTGAAGCACAAAGCCAGAGACAGGGCTTGTATTTCTGGGACACCCCAAGGCCAGTTGGGGCAGGAATGGAAGGTGAGGCTCAGGCCCAGGCTGAAACCCACAGACATGAAAAGACAGGACAATCTTGAGCTGGGCTACATAGCCCACATGTAGTCTGTCTCATCCTTCACAGAACTGTGAATTATTGAGAAGGTAGATGTAATAATTTTTATTTTTTTATTTTTTTTTTTTTGGTTCAAAAAGCTCAAGCATTTGCAACTTGCATACACTTATTTGTTTCCCAAGAAACTGGAGATGCTACACAGTGCAAATGTGTTATGCTTTGAGGTTGCATTAACTCTCCATATTTTCTGTGCTGGAGATATTCTGCAATTGCTGAGCAGGAACTTTGCCAGATTCAAAACAAATGTTGAAAAACCCAAACATGATGTCACAGAGAACAAGGACCTTTGAGAAAGTCTGTTCACAGTGATGCTGTAGTCATCACGGGAAAAAATTTTGAAGCAGTCCAGGTAAGACAATTAGTTCTGCTTCATTTCTTCCTGATTGTTGCTTTCCCTTACTCTGTTTCGCCACCTTTTCATAGAACATGGTGATGTGCACCAGAGCTGCTGCTGGTTGGTGACTGATGGTAAATCCAGGTGGACCCTCATGGCTTATTGTGGGTATTGTCTGGGAAGAATCCATTGTGAGAGGAACAGGATTTGATTTATCTGTGTGGCTGATGGCTGGCTTTGTCCAGTTCCAACTGTACTGAGTGCACAAACACCCTGACCTTTGGCCTGGCATATGGGGAGGCCAGGATGAACTGGAGGAACATGGGGTTTGGAGGCTACAGAGTCTGTGTGCCAATAGATTTTCATTTCATTTGAGGAAGACAGAAATAGGCTTTCCCTGAAGCCCCTATTTGGCAGTCTGATTCTGGTCTGTCTGCTCAGCCTTGAAACAAGACAAAAGACCTTTCTGGGGAGAGGTGGGGTAGCATTTGTGGGCTCCTGGAGCAGGGCAGGTGGAGGGGAGCTGCCTCTCTCCGTGGAGCCCTTTGGCTGTGGGGTGGGTAGGTTTGGTGACACAGCTGACAGCAGCCATCCAGAGTAAAGGGCAAAGGGAACCCTGCTGTTAGGCAGTGGAGCTAAGGGAGGCTCTGTCCACTGGCACTTTCCTGGAGTTTTGACAAAAAGGAGTTCAGAAACTAACAGTAAAATGGCCCTGCTTCCCACGGGTCAAAAATGCCTGAAGATGATCAATTTGGAGATGTCAAAATGTTTCCTTCAAGTTGTTTTCAGCAGGAGGATGAGCAGCTTGAGCTGAGCCCAGTATTTGCTCTGCTCTAGCATGGCAATTTCACCAGATCTTGGCAGAGTTGAGCAGGAAAGAGGTCCACGGTATTTTGGGGAAAAGGAGGGTCTCCATCAGCCTCCCTTAACCTAATCCTCCCACCCTCACAGACATCTCAGCAGTGTCCTCCTCTAAAGGACATCAGGAATATCTCTCCTCTCTTGCTCTGCCTGTCTGGTACCATGGCTGTGACCCTGCCTAAAGCTCATTCACTAGGGTGTGGTCAGGGGTCCTGTGGAAAATGGTATATCCCTGTAGATCTAGAGCCTGTACCATCACACATATATACAAGTGGTGCAGCATGGAAGCTATTCAGGCAGCTCTATTTCTGGTATTTTGTAACTTTGGAGTGCCTGCTTTTGCAACCTGAATAATGTTCTTTCAAGTATAGAGTTTAGGAGGATTTTTTTAGGATGTAATTATAATCTTGTTCTACATAATTTAACAGCATCAGGGCAGGAGATTTTTATCCAAGGCTGGAAGTAATTGTCAGGCTAGTATTGAGCAGCCAAGCGGCTCAAGGGAAGGACAAAGCTGTGCATTTCCCTGTCACAAAGTGGGGAAGAGGACAAGCCCACCCCTGGGTCTAAAAACAGAGTCTCTGCAGTGGGCAGCATGCCTTGTGAACTTTGAAGGGGCACGTTGAAGGGTAAAGATCATCACCAAAATATCTGCACCACAGATGGTGGAGAAATGAGTGACATTTGGGACTTTGTTCCATGGGCATAGTGGCATGCCCAGAGTTGACTGCCACCTCCTGTCCTGCTCTTGGTGTGAGGTGTGAAAGGTCTGAGGGTTATCTCAGGCATGGGGCATCAAGGGTTTGGGAGCTGGGGGTGTGGGTCAGCTCAGCAGACGTGACATTGGCCAGCAACTGCCCTGGATGAGGGCCCTGGAGGCTCCTTCCTCACTGTCCCCTTTGGGACCTTGAGTTATTTGTGACAATGAGTCAATAAGAAGCTGCTGCTGGTGATGGCCAGCACCAAACCCAAAGGGCTGCTGCCACCAAAGTCTCCTTGCCCAAGCATCTGAACATGGGTTGTGCTGATCCAGCTTACATGGCTCTGATGATGGCAAGGAGATGGAATTTCAGCTTTGCCTCTCCTGCTTTCCTGCTTGTGTTGGTCCCCACGGCCAGGATCTCACCTGGAGGGAGGCCAGAAGGGGTGGGAGAGGACTGGGAAAGGGCACGAGGGAACAGCCGATTTCTTAGATCATTAATTTGCTTTTTGCAGCCAGAGTGTTATTGGCTCAAGATGAAGGACTGCCAGGGACAGCAGTGGAAATCTGGGACTGCAGATGATTTCTCTTCCTAAGGTGACTGCTGAGTGGCACAGAGCTAATGGCACGACACTGGAGAAACAGGAGCAGTGAGTGCCTCCCAAATTCCTGTGCTCAGACCATGTCCTCAGCTGTGGGTGCTCAGGACAAGGCACGATGTGCTGGTGGGACAGGGACACTTGAAGCTGCCTGGTCTCCCTTGTGCCCTGCTCTGATTTGGGTTGCAGTCCCTCTCTCCTGGCTACTGTCTCAGGATTAACCTTCTGGTTGAAGTTATCAGGTAAAGCCTCCTGGTGTTGACAGCAGAGGATCTGGATTCCCTCTAATGCCAGTTCTAATTTTGGTGCTCTTTAGCAGGGGAAAGCCTCCAGGATAGCTCTGCCAGCTCTGCTTCTGTGTCTTGCACTGGATGCTTTGAGTTAAAAGAGTGAAAAATGGAGTCTGATGGAGTATTAGCAGAAAATCAGGTTTTTAAATGAGGTTAACCAATTTCTCCACTCACAGCCAAGTCTATCAGCTTCTGTCTCAATGCCTGTTCCTTTTACAAGACCTGTACTCAGGGCACTTGCCTACCAGGTGTTGGGATGTCCAAACCCCTGCTCCAGCAGGGTCCCATGCAGCACATCACTCAGGATTGTGTCCAGATGGCATTTGAATAATTCTGGTTTGATAGTGAATACTCAAAATTTTCAGCATCTGGTTCAGTGGGCCTAGTAAGCAGCTACTCCTTGGGAAGCACAGATTTGCAAAGGGCCACGTGTTGTGCCCATGAAATGAAAACCTGGATGTTAAATCCAAACATGATATGTCTGCCAACAGAGAATGAGGCCCCTGAACATCTTCTGCCCTGGGAAACCCCTGTGTGTGAGCAGATAATCCTCATTTCTGCTGAGCAAAGCAGAACATCTCCTTTACTCATGTTAGCTGTTTGTCTTTCCCTCTCCTTCCTGGTGGCTGTTTAATAGAAACCCTGGATTAGTGGCACTTCTCATGCTGTGGAAAAACCTGCTCTAGGACAGATTTCTCGGCCTCTGTTTTGCTCTCAGGTGGGAGATCTTGTCTCCTACTTGGAGGCTGAGACCCAGAAACCCCTGTGTGGGGTTGGGAGCCAGCATGTGCTGGGGAGGAAAGGGAGCTGCCAGTGATGGGAAATGCGCTGCTGCTGTTACAAACTTGCCTTCCCACTGTCTTTGAGCACATGGTGAAGTGGAGCCGAGCAAGTGGCAAATAATTACACCCAGACTCCCTCTGCGTTGGGTTTGCAGCCTCTGCAGTGTTTGCAGGCTCCTGTTGCATTGTTCAGCTGTCTTGCTGTATTAATGGCTTTGAACTCTTGCTTCTGAGGGGAGTGATTAAGGTGTTGCTGCTTAGTCATCAGACTTTGCTTCCTATTTAATTTCTGATGAATGTAACGGAGAGCTGAAGTGCACCGGGACTGAAATCACAAGTGCCTTCCCGAGGAAGGGTTTCAAGGTGCTCTTCCTTTTGCCCCCTGGATTTTGGGGATTGGGTGCTCAGCAGCCTCTGGCACAACAGAGCCTTTGCTTGTGTTCTGGGGTTAACTGTGCAGGTGGCTGGGTGTTGAGAAGTGCTTGGCAACTGAAGACAGAACAGCACCTGCAGTCATGTAAAAGAATTGCCAAGGTGGGGACTTTAGGAAGAGCAGATGAAACCTCCCACCTTCCTCACACACGTTTTCACATGGTGGAATCATAGAATGGCTTGGCTTGGAAGGGGCCTTACAGATCATCTAATTCCACCCCCTGTCACAGGAAAGGACACCTTCCATATGATATATTAGAAAACCTATCCTAAGAGGCTTAGAGATTTCAGCCTAAGCTGAATGGGAAGCACATTTTCAATTCCACAATATTTTTTTCCGCTGTGAATGGGAAGAAAATCTTCAGAATATTCTGCAGACTGAAAAATCTGAAAAAGAAATCAAGTTGGGTTGATACAAAGAGTTAGGTGAGATAGTGGTAGATCACCCCAGGGTCAGATTTTGCTTTTGCACTTTTTCCAAGTTTAAAAAAAAGTAGTAGAAATGGTATCTTTATAAAGGAAGCTAGTTTTTGTGTGCACTGAATGTCACAGTGTTTCAGCAATTTCAGACATTTTTCCCTCAAATGTATTGAAAATTGAACACACTCCTGCTAGACAAAAAAAGCTGTGTTTTTTGTTTTTTGTTTTTTTTTTTCCCAACCTATAGCAGTGTCTGATCCTGCTGTGCTGTACTATACTGAAGGGTATGAACATAAATTTACATGGTTCCCTAAATCTGACCTGCCTGACTGCCTCTGGAGATGCTTCTAACTCTCACCTGCTTTTCTTGAACTTCCAAATTAAACAAACCTTCTCTCTGTATTCAGTGAGAGCTGGTCCTCCAGCTCTTCTCTTGTTTTATGAGTCATTTGCTGAGCTTCTGACTGGAAATGGCCATGTTTAAACAGAGCTTGCAAAGCATTTTAGAATGAGCATAGCTTACCATCTATATTACAATAAAATCACTAAGCAATGAAAGATGCTAAATTCTTTCCTAAATGAATGCAGTTCCATTAAAAATAAATACTTACCTACCAGCTCATTCTATGAAAATGGAGAGCTAGAAAAAGTAGACAGGCTGTATGGAGGGCTCTGTTAATATTAGCACATTTTTCTGGTGTTTGGAGAAATCTGATTTATTTTAAAAATCTTGGTGTGAATTCACCAGGCAGTGTTGCTGATATTTTTTTTTTTTTAAATTTTATTTTTTAAACCTTATTTGGAGGATGAAGAGGCCCTTTGTGTCAAATGAAGTTTGTTTTACATTTAGCAGCTACAGGTCAGGGACAAAAAGTGGTTTGTTGGGAGAGCATCAGGTGGCCAAAGGCAGCATCAACTCCTCCTGGTTCACTGGATTTACCAAACACAGGAGAGGACAGAGCTCGGGAGAGCCAGCTCTTAATGGGCCAAATGCTGTGCTGGCCACACTCCTGGGGCTAACAGGACACAAAATCCACTCACCCAGGGCCTCTGCATGCAAGGTCCTCCCTAATTTACGACGGCCGAATAATTGAATCACACGGCCTGACCACTTCGTGTCAAATAAAAAAAATAAATCAAGAGAGCATGGTTTAACTTTAAACACAGAGTGTATCCACACCAACAGCTCAATTCAGCAGCTGTTCCACTCTTGGAGGGAGGTGCTGTGCTTTGCTTTACACATTCTGGTGATCCCTGAGATGACCACACAAGCCTGGCTGGACCCTGGCTGGGGATGCTGCTGCTCACATCCTTGTGATGGATCCTGCACTTTACCAGTGAGAGAGAAACATGAAAGAACCTTGCTGGTCCACCTCACAAAAAAAACCCCATCTTAAAATACTCAGTGAACTGATAAACTGCTGAGTTGGTTTTTTTTCACATCAGAGGAGATTTTATGTTTTTAAATTATTATTTTTAGGATTTCCTAAGTAAAAACCTTCCCCTTCATCTCTAGACTTTAAAATACTTCTTCAGCTCAAACTGAAAAATTGAAACTTTTTTTTTTTCAAAACACTGAAAAAAAAAACCCCTGAAGTTTACATCTGTTTTTCACTCTATCCTGCACAACAAAAACAACTTGGCAAAGTTTGTATTCAGTTGTGAGATGTTTGGGAACTCCAAAAACTGCGTGGTTTTCCTCTGCAAGACTGAGTGCTGGGAGGTGACAAGTGCTCAGTGGAGCAGAAAAGTGAGGGATTGTCCCAAATATTTCATGGGTGATGGACAGTACAGTGGCTAATGGAGGGAACATGCTCAGAGTTTATGGAAATATTGTGCTGCTGCAAAGATATAGGATAACACCCTTGAATACCTGGAGATAATTTAATACCAACGTGACTGTATGAGAAGGGAAATTAGCTGAAAAATTATAAAGGTGGTATTGAATGGACAACACTACTCATGACAGAGTTTGTACTGCTGTGAGGGCAAAGGTTTGACAGCCAAATGAGAGCAGGAATCCCCGTGGAACAGATTAACACCAGACAGTCTTTAACAGCAACTTCTTCCATCCCACTGACATTAACCCTAATCCAACCCTATTTTTCAAACAGAATTAAAAAAAATCATTATCCAAGTTTTCTCCTATCCTCTGTACAAAATAAAAAAAAAAAGAGAGTCACAAGGTGGGACTTTAATCCCTGTTTGTCCTTCAGGTGGGAAATCACTGCCTTTGTGTCTCCTTGAGATGTGTCTCCTCTTCTTGTGTTTCCTGAACCCTCTCTCCTTGCTGCATTCACCCAAGCTCACCCTGGAGACAGGTATTCTTCCACTGGGTACATTTTGAGAGATAAATTGTCATCTCCTCAATGAAGAAAACTAAATCAAAATAAACTCTCTGTTGTCCTAGCTGGTGACATTTAGTAAATCTGCTGCAAGGTGCCAAATTTCAAAGTATTACAGCAAGGATGTTCACACTTCAGCTTCAGATTTAGATGTTCCAGAATAGGAATAAGGCTTGACATATACAATCTAATTAGGAAAGTAACAGCTACTAAAAGGCCACAGGAATTTGGTATCTGAAATACTTATGAATGCTTTAAATCATTTTATGTCACACAAGGGTTCTTGTTGTAGGCTTCTGATGCCTGGAAATAACGCACAACCCTTTCCGTATTGCACCTCTCCTTTCCAGGGTTTTCCAGGACAGATTTTTCCCTGCTGTCCCACATGCCCAGCTGGGACATCAAGAATTGAAATGTTTGTGCTGGGAAGAGTCAGAACTAGTGTTAGAAACAGGGTAGGTTTGCCTGGCTGCTGAAGTGAATTAAATGTATTTCTCATTCATTTGAGCTGCCTACAGGAACATCAATGCCTTTTGCAAGGGAAAACATGATATTAAAATAGAGTAGAGAAAGGAATAGGACAGACTAACATCCCTGCTGAAACACCACCTCTCTCTGGGGCAGCAGGAATTGTCAAAAATCCCATTTGCAGTGCTAACACTTCAGTAGGGGTTTAACGGTGCCAGGGATCAGATGGATATTTCCCTTCAAAATTATTGTTTTACCTCCCTCCATCCAATTACTCAAGTTGTTTTGCTATCCCACAGATCTCTCCCTTAATGTCAACAAAATGATTATAGCCTACAACAGCAGCAAGATGTCTCACCCACAGGAGCTCTGGTGAGATGTTTTATGGCCCGATACGTTGAGAGCGGCGTTTGATGTGTAAATGTCAGGAACAATCAGCTTCCCTGTCAGCGAGCGAGAATACACAAACACGGGCCCCACAAATGTCACAAGGCACCTAAATCACCGTGCAAAGGGCCAGCACAGTGATGGGATGCCGTGGAAAAGCCTCCACACCGGAGCTGGGGGCTGCCCGGGCCGTGCAGCATTCCTGCTTTGGGAATTGTGCCTGGCAGCACCGTCCGGTCCCACTGAGGCTGATCCAGCTCTCCCGGCGCTGACTTCTGCAATTCCAGCACACTGATCCAAACAGAGTTCTTGCAAACGAACATTTGTGGCTTGCCTGGTGCACCAGCACTCCTCTTTTCTTGGTAATGGAAGCTACAGCAAGCAGTTTGATGGAACAAGCCAGAAGATACTGAAATCTGGAAGATTTAATTGAATATTTTTATTACATATTTTTGGAACCTTCATTATCCCCCCCACCCTCCAGGAGTTTAATTACCTAAGGAAAATTATACTACTGATTACAAGATTGCAGGTTTATTTTCACTGCTGAGAACTCTTTTTTTATCTTTTTTTTTTTTCTTTTTTTTTTTTTACAGCTCACATTACACTTGCATGACTTGTTTTGTAACATCTTGAAATTTTTAATGCTATGATGAGGGAAGGTACTTATATATATATATATATATATAGATGAACTAGGCAGAATACTTGATTTTCAGTCTTTTTGAAGGGAAAATATTATTTTCTTCGTTTGAGTAGGCCTGTAAATGATTTCTTGGAGCTATTGGAAAATGAGTTCACAGGATTGCTTTGTGTTTGTCTTTCAGTACGGGTGCAACATGAGGAACTGAGAGAGGTGTCTTTAAAACATAAGAAGCAATGTTTTCTATAGGGGAATTAAAATAAATTATGAAGCAATTGTGGCTACAGTGTGTATGAAATTAAACTGGCAAGTATATTGTGGTAGATATTTGACAGATTGGACAATAATTTAGCCAGATTCTCAGTTTTTCAAAAAAATCATCACACCTGGGTCTTGTAAATCATAATTCACATCAACCAGCACTGCATTGTGAGTTAAGGTCAGGAGAGATTTCCAAATGTGTTATGATGATTATCTAACAATTCAGTTAATAGAGCCATAGAATTGGATGAGATTTTTTTCATTTCCCATGTCATAGCAACAGAGACCTTTGACTGAAACAACATCATGAATATTGGATAAGATCCTGCAGTGCTGCTTCTCCATATTATCCAAGGATGAAGGTTACAAATACATGAATTGTACTGTTCATTTTCCAGTGGGTAAAAATAAAGGAAAAAAAACCCTGAACAAGTTTCAATACACAACTAGATATAATATAGCTTTTTCTTTATATATATATATCTGTATATATATCAAGTAAAAAAATCTAAAATAGTTGGAAGTAAAAAATGAAAAAATAGCTGATAGTGTTATTTTTTTTTTCTTTACAGTGATATGGTAGCAAATACAAGACAAATGAATAATAAACTTTTACATAAGGAGTTCTGGTCCCACCTCCATCAATAGGGCTCAGACTAGAATACAAAATGGAACAAGGTCTTTTTTGCTTTTTGGCTACAGCTTCTGCAAGTGACAAAAAAAATATGTCGATAAGACAGAAGAAAATTATAGCACTACACAAAACAGAACTCCAAAATGTTTTCCAAAAGACCTTATAAACACCATAGGGTGCAATTGACTTCTGAACTGAGGGAGCAAACACAAAACATCACCAAGTCCTACTGAGGCTGAAAACACCATATGCTTATCCTGACCTCAAATACATCCTTTTTGTACCATCTTACCATAAAAAAAAAACCCTTAATAAAGGCTTTTTCCCCCCGCTTTGCAGCCAATATTAAAGAAAGCCAAAGCCACAAATCCATCAGATGGACTGAGCCAGGTATGAGACCTCAATGATGCACAAGTGATTGGCTGCCCTTTGTTCAGCAGTGAATTTCCCCAGAATTTTACACCAAAAACATCAATTGACTAAAGCTTGGCCAATGGTCACACCGAGCCCTATCTTGGCTGTAGAAAAGAAAGTACTAATCCCAGCATAAAACAAGATCATAGAGACAGTCAACACAAAACAGGAACTTTTTCAGTTGTCTGCATAATAATAACATCATGTTTGCATATAGAACAGCTTTTGCATTATTGCTCTACTTAGAAGAATATAGTAAGGAACTTATACCAGACTTGCACATTACAAACTTAAGGTTCTTTGGTGAAGAATGAGAAAAACAGTATTTTTGCTGTAATTATATTTCAGAGAAGTCTCCTTTCCTATCTGCTGATCCTTTGGATTCTCTCGCAGAGCAGGGAAAGGTATTGAGTCAGCTTTACCATGGCGACGATGGCCACGCCACCGATCATCATGCAGGTGGGCCAGAACAGGGAGTGGAAGAGCACGTTGGAGCTGTACAGTTTGGTCAGGATCACGTTCTTCTGGACGCCCTCGGGGTCATAGAAGCAGGAGAAGCGTTGGTACTTCCTGAAGTTTTCCATCACGACATTCACCAGCGACATGGATTCTTCGTAATTCTTCCCACACTTGGGGATGTATGAACACTGGGAAGAAAGCAGAGGGAGATAAAAAGTCTCTAAGTCTGTTACAATGTCTGTTTACAGGTGGCAAGTGGGGAAATCTCGAGATGATTATGCTTTTCATAACAAGAGTGGAATACTATTACGCTAATAATAAATTTATCGCAGCAAAACTCAATATTTTGCGCATCTACAGAATTTCCCATTGGAGAATCTCCAAGTGCTGTTCAAACATTAATGCTTTAATCTGCACAGTGCCTTGTGAGATAGGTGAATATATTATTATTGCTAATTTACACATGCAAAAATAGAACTGATGAAGTACCTCTTCATCTTAAGTGGCACACATATGCTCACAGTTAGATGGGTAATTGACTTTCTGTAAATACAAATATGGTAGTTTAGCTCTCACTTGGCTTGGATCAAAGTGAGCACAGTGGGCACAGGAGTTCATTCAGAGTGGAGAGGGATGAGGAGAGACCTTTACACAAATATTCTCATGGGGGTAATGCCTCAGTTAGAAACAAGTAGATAGTCTGGGTTTTCCTACTGACAGCCCAGAGGACTTTCATTGAGCCTCTAGCTGAAGATCAGCCTGGTTCCCAGGGTGGCTCTTAGTGATGCTTTTGCTTTTATCCCCAGCATAAGTCCAACAGTTCCTTCACTCTGAAGATGATCCTGGATTTTCAGTTTTAGTCCCAAAGGAAATAAGATTTGGGGGTGGCTATAACAAGCACAGTTGCAACCTAGATTTCAAGAGAATACTAAAGGCAAGTTATTTAAAAAACTGTCTTATGGGGTCCATGCAATGAATATATTCCATGGCACAGGTAGGACAGTAGCCCTGGGCTCTGCTGACCCCTCCCTGCCAAGAGCTGGTGTGGGCTGGTACTGTGGTAGGCAGAGACAAGGACTGAGGCCACATCTGGACAACTTCTGACCTAGAGCAGAATCCCCCAAACTTGCTGTTGCTCCCGCTGTTCTGGAAGATGATTGATGGGAGCAGCCCAGGACCTCTCACTTCCTTCTTCCTTCTATACACTTACACCCCACCAAATCTGAAAGTTTTCTACACCTGCCCAGGATTTTGATTAACTGCTTCAGGAGGAGTGGAAATCTGCTGCTTGACTTCTCATTGGACATGCTGGGGGGGCCCAGCAGGCTGCTGCTCCTGGTGAGAACCTAAAGTAGCCCAGATAATTTAATGAGAAAGTCAGTTTTGCAAGGGAAAAAAATATGTTTTGATTAAGATAATGTGACCCATGGGTTTTGATTATTACTGTTTTAATGTATGTACTTTATAAATGTCCCTCCGTTCTTTTTGGTGACGTGCTGTGACTTCTTTTTTTAACATACTGCAACAAATCTCCAGTCCTAATTATGATCAAAGGATTAACCTCCTAACAGGATTTGATTGATTCATTGGCAAGTTATTAACACAGAATATGATTTGAAGCATGGCAGAGAGATTGTCTGGCGTTAGCAGACTGGAGCATTAATGGTGGAGCGTGGCCACACTGCCATAATGAATATTTCATAGCTCTAGAAATTAGAGATGAAAAATATCAGAGCATTAATATCTCATCCATCTTGCTGCTGGTGCATGTCTGCTCCCTATAGGATATTCTCTTGTACTCTGACCAAATTTGTCTTAAATGTCCAAAGTCACGAGCCCTCTTCCAGTGCCCATGAGTCTTTAATAGATCATAATCTTCTAAGTAGGGGAAATTTCTCAGTGAAGCATTCCTCATTTTCCCTTAATAAATTATCTGTTATCACTGTTATAACAACAGAATTTACAGTTCAAATGGGTTTGTGTTTTGGTTTTGGAGGGGAATTTGGCGGGGGGTGGGGGGATGTTTCCTTATAATTTTTTCGCTTATACATTTCTGTTTCTGGAATTCCCGTGAAGTATCCTGAATTAGGTGATTAAATGAGAACTTGGCCACTTTTGCAGAATGCAACTTCCTGTTGACAGAAAAGAGAAGATATGTAGAAACCAAAAAGATGAAAGATTCCTGGGCTCTAACTTTGCAGAAGTATCCCGAGTGCAGTGAGTCCAAGTACTGTCCTAGTGCTTTCAGAGGGGACCTGAAGCAGAACTTGAGCTGGCACAGAGCCCCCAGCTGTGTTAGGCTGCCCATGATGGAAGGCCTGGCAGCATGAAACTGTGAAGTGCAGCTGTGCAAGGGAAGTTGATTTATTTTGCCTCTCATGCTTCCTTGTGTTGAAGTCAACTCTCCCCAGGCTGTGATCTCCCAGGTGCTCCCCAAGGTTTCTGTGCCCTCTACTCTCTGTGCTATCTGCCTCCCTCTGGTTCTCCTGAGATCCTGGAAACGTCTTGGTCTTGGCTTTGAGAAGGTCCTCAGCACAAGGACATTTATTTTGGTTGTGGGGTGTTCCTGGCCTCCTTTAACATCTCAACTTTCCCAGGGACAACATCTATGTGTTTCATAGGTGTTTCACAAAGAAGTAGGAAGACTCAATAACAGGATGTATTGATGTTTTCTTTGTTTTCCATAGCTTAAATTTTTGATAGTTTTCTCCAATGCCTGGTAAGGAATTTTATATCCACAATTGCTATGCTGTACCAGCAATTAAATCTATGCTGGTTTTTGGCACTTCTGCATTGTTGAACACTTGGAAATCTGCAGGTAAACAATGTCTGGTGCTCTACCACAGGTGAAGATTCTGTGATACAGCATGAGAAAGGTGGATCTTGTGTTCCTTGCCCTCTGAGCACAAGAAGAATCTACCAGACAGCTACAAAGAGAAGTTGTTATTAATGTTTTCATCTCTACTTTCCTAATATAAAGGATTGGGTAGGTGTCCTGTCTGAACTACCTCTGGACACATCCAGTCCAGTGTCCTGCTCAGCACAGAGTTGCTCAGGGATTTGTCCAGTCAGGTTATGAATATCTCCAAGGATGGAGATTACACAACTTCTCCAGGCAAGCTGGGGGCTGTTTCCCTTAAATCACTGAAGATACATCAAAAAGTCTATGGCCAGAAAAGCTCCCAGTTCAGGCTGGGCAGTGAAATACACAACTCTCATCATATGTCTGTGGCTGGGGTTGATGTCCAAGCTGAGCCTGGAACTTTAGACAGGATGTGCTGTGGCAGTCTTTGTGAGAAATTACCAGGATGTCAATTTACACCTCTTTTGGAAAGGGCAGCAAATTTGGAGAAGGGTTGCAGGAGGACTCTGTGTCTGAGTTGGCCTGAATTGATTCCTCAGATGGAATTCTCCAGTTCCAGCCCTGAAATGGGTCTACTAGAATCCACAGCTTTACACCCTGCTTCCTCTCCCTGCACCAGGCAAATTCTTTCCTGGCTTATAAATACCTGAATCTTCAGTGAGAAACCCTGAGAATCCACGTCATTTCTGAGTCCCAGCAGCTACAGCTGATTGTGGTGATTAAATCCTTCTTGTTATCTCACTAATGGAGAACTGATATAAATCAGCAGTAGATCCAATGACATGAAAAGAGTCAAAATTACATAATATGAGATAAAAATGGGGCCTCTCTAATTGCTTCAACTACCAGAGCCCTACCTCATGGTGACAGCCTGGCTCCATGGCTGATTTACCCCTTGCAGAGGCTGTTACAGCCTTTGGCAGCTGAGGAAGGAAAGTGCAGCCATGGAAGCATTTAAACTATTCAGCCTGAAGTATCGACAAGGGGCTGGGCTTGTCTAAAGGCTAGAGATAAAGTAGGCACAGCTGAGAGCAATAAAATGCCAGAAAAAAATCTTATGTTCTTTTCTTGGAAAGAGTTGAACAGCTTGACAGATATCCACTGACTTCCCACTGATTCCCACCAGAGACTGGCAGCAGCATGCTGTAGATCTCAGCATAAATTGTACCTGCTCCTTACTCCACCTTCTGAGCTGACAGCCAGGTTAGACAGCAATTCTCCTGGATAAGCCATTATGTAAAATCAAAGTGGATTTTGCTCCATCCGTGCTGGCTGGTGGGGAGAAGAGAGAGACAGGCTCCAGAGGCTGCTCTATCTCTGTGTGTGGGTGCTCAGCAAAGCAGAGAGGCTGGTTGGAGGGGTGCTCACCTTTGGAAGGTCACTGGTGTTGGCCTTGGAGTGTCAGGACTGGGCTCTGTGTTGTCCCCAGGAATGTTTCTCTTTTTTTAAAGTTTTTTTTTGTTTATTTGGCAAGGGTAAATACAGGGAACCCAGATCTGATTAAGTGGATGGAGAGAGACAGCTTAGCACCCAGCAGGGCTCAGGACTGCCTTCCTGCTGCCTGGGGATGCTCTCTGGCCAGGGAAGAGGGAAAGCACGTCTGGAATGCTGAGACTGGTTGTGCTGATTTGAGCTTGGAAACTCTGTTGATCTGAGCCATGAGCAAGAAGACAGATATTTCATAGACATTGCAAACTTCTACTCAAAACTACTTTTGTATTCAGGTCATGCAGCCAGCAGCATGTCAGGAAAACCTAGGAATCCTCCTGAGAACAGAGCTTAACCTGTAAAACAACCTTGGGCTGGAGAAGTATTAACTGTGCCTACACTAAATTAAGAGGAGGTGGCATCTGGGAGAATTTCAAAGTTCATTTCAGCAAGCAAAAATGATCAATAACAGAATGTGGAGACTTATGCTGAATCTCTCGATTTATTTGAATCGGTTGAGCATAGAGATTTATCTGATCTCTTTTAATCAAATTGAGGCATGAACATCACCATTTTGCTTGTGCCCCCATAGGAAGTAGCCTCAGGCTTCGTGGACAGTCAGTGTCTCTCATGCACTGATGCCAGAGCAGAGGGGAAAAAGGGGGAACTCTTCTCCATTTCACACTTCAGATCCAGAGGATTCCATCTCTCAGCCACAAGAGTTAATTACCCAGCACAATAAGCAGCCTAGTGCACCCATGCCATGCTTTGACTAATTTTAATATCACTTCATCTTAATATGCAGAAGTAATTTGTTCTACTGAAGGGCTGCCATAAATAGAAACACAATAGGTTACGTTGTCAGCAGCCTGATCCGGGGCTATGCTGCTCCAGGATGTGCTTTGCCAAGTTTGGGGTTCAGTGACCTTGGATAACCAAGGAATTACAGAAAATCTGTCACCTGCAGGTCTAATGGTTCCTCAGTGTCCCAGCTCACTCCAGTTTGTACTCTCAGGGACACAGGTGCTGTCACTATGAAGGCGGGCAGGTGGGGAGGGGGCATTTTGCTGTTCCATCTCTCCTGTCCCTGGAAGGAGGGCAGGGATGCTCTGCCCGAGCCAGCCTCACAGCTGAGCTGCCCCTGCCCTCTCTGCACCACAGTGCCTGCTCCCAGCTCCAGGCAGCAGCTCTCTCCATCCCACATGCACGGGGTCACTCTGCAGCTCGTACTTGCAGGAGCAGAGAGGGGAATTCTTCAGACTCGCTCAAAATAATTCCATTAGTTCAGTGTCTGCAACCAGACAAGCGGTGCTGTAAAGATGGGGCGACTCCTGATCGTATTCACGCCCCAAAGCCAGGCCTTTTATGTTTATGCTGCTGTTTTTATCTTGCCACTCCCCACTCAGCAAACATTCAGGATCCTTGCAGGGTAGATGCAGTGGCTGGAGCCCAGCAGCACAGCTGAGCTCAGCAGAGCTGCTCTGACCCAGGGTTTGTCACCAGAGATGGAGGTGGGCTCTGTCTCTCCCCAGCACCTTGCCCAGCCCTGCAGCAATGGTGCCATTTCCATCCTCACTGCCACAAGGATGCTCCCTGCACATTTCTAGGGGTGTTCACTGGCATAGGAGCCATTCCTGGGTGGGAAGGGACTTGTCCACAGCTCCACAAGAATATCAATGTGACAAGTGCTCAGTGACCCCCTGCTCCTGTATAGCACTTGAAAAGGATGAGAGAGGCTCCAGCCCTTGGGCACAGCACCCTGTGTGGAATGGATGGAGACAGAAAGTTGCCCCTCTCCAGACGTGTGAGCTGGGTTTGTGCACTGATTTCCCTTTCTCTGCTCTGTATTTATCAGTGAAGCAGGAGTGGAAGCCTTATATCGCTTCAAAGTGAGGAATGGATGTAATGAGATGAGAAGCCCTCCAGAAACCCATTTAGGAACAAATTTTATTCTGTGCTCCTACCTCAGAATTAATTTTCATTGTTTCCTCGGTGTGGTAGAGTAGAAGCTTCTGGCCAGAAGAGGTGAGATTAACATACACCTGCAGGCAGGGGTACTGAGAGATTTTCCAGCACTCTGGACCGCAGTTAAATGAGCAGTTAAAGGTTTCTGTGATGGATGCATTGAGAAGCGAGCACTGAGTCTCTTCTGTCCAGACACTAAACAGGAAAAAAAGAGACATTAGAGCACTGCAAGAATAGGCAAATAAGCAGTAAAGCCATCTCAGGATCCCCATCAGTGATATGCTGGAATTATCACGCAGGAGAGGCTACATGTTGCAGCAAGGCCTGGGCTGTCTCATGTCACACATCAGAGTGTTTTATTCTGTAGTACCCAAAGTTTAGCCTTTGGGCACAAAATTCCCCTATTCACTTATGCCTGTGTATAAATGGAAAGTGAGCTGTAGCTTTGACCCTGGAGATGGTATATTTGAAAGGGTGTCAGCAGAGAGAGGCAAGCTGAGCAGCCTGCCCTGGGGAGAGCACAACACACACGGTGCTGCATGAAAAGACACCTGGGCTACGACTTGAGGGTGAGCTGAAAGTCCAGGTCAATTTAAAGTGAACTTAGAGAGGACAATTTGGAATTAGCAGGGTATGGATTCTCATATACATGAAGACCCGTGAACTCTCAAGTGGTACCTCATGCAGCCCTACCTATGGAAAAGCTTTTCCTAGTGGCAGCTTGCTCAGTTTTCTCTAAGTTAAGTCAGTGGTTGTAAGTTTTCTGGAAGATTTAATCTCATCTCCAATTCACCAGAGGCTAAAACTGGAATGATGGAGCCTGGTTGTGCACTAGCAGTGTTCTCTGGCATGTATTTAAAAATCTATAGCTGTGTTTTCCTTGGGGAAAGGGCACACTGAGGGCCTTGCAAAAAGCCCTTTGTGGGCTGGGGGAAGCTTTCACCCAGGGCTGCCCTTTAATCTTGCTCAGCCCCTCAGCTCAGCCCCAATGTGGCTGCCTTGCCCTGCCATGAAGGGGATGAGGGTCTGCTTGCCCCTCAAAAAACCCAAGAGAGGCTTTACACAGTAAGTGATATCAAAGATTTCTGACTAATTCTATTGCTGTTTTACTTTGGCAGTAATTCTGCTTGTATATTCTGGTTTACATTTATATTAAATTATGCTATGTTTTCTGGGGGGAAATTGAATGAAAAGATTTTTTCCTCCCTCCCAGGCAGTATTTGTTGGAGGAGTATTACTGTAAAGGAGAATAACCCCTGAGGAGATCTGTCTGTGTGGAAAAAAGTGACAGCAAAGGCTCCCGGGTTGTCTTCTCCTCACTTTCACCTTTCTTGCTGCTGTTTTATTCATGCAGCGGGGTAATAAAGTAACACTTACCTACCACAGACTTGTGAAGATGGAATAGCTGATACTTTGGAGGTGCTTTGATATCTTCTGGCAGTTTTATTTTTTGCATATCATATAATATAAATCAACTCTTTTCACGTGAGCAATTTTGACCTTAGCAGCCTCTGCGATTGACCCTGATATTGCTGAAAGATCTGGGAGAGCAATTTGGAATAGCAAATGCTCTTGGATACTTAACAGGTCTCCATCTCAGTTTTCGAAATCTAAATTTTGCCTTGATTTAAAAAGGGACAAATAACTTTATCATATAAATAGGATGCTGTGAATCAGTACAGCTTATCCTCATCTGTATTCCTTATCACTGCAGGGTCAAGAGGGAATATTCTCATGCAGGTGCCTTAGGATAATTGAGGATGTTCACACCAGTTAACTGTAGGCACTCCTTGCATATGCCTAAAGAAGAAGCCTGTGGTGTTTAACCCAAAATCTTCCCTGCCTCAGCATGGTTTGGGGCATGGCAGACTAATATTTTGGTTCCCAGTTACACATTTTTCATTCTCTTAACTCCACCATTCAGGGCAGGAAAAAACTCATCACTGACAGTCTTATTGCAGTCTGCACTGGATTTTAAATAGTGCTGATGCTTGAAAACTGATTACAAATGTTGTTAATGAATCACAGGCCAAACTCTCTGCTCAGTGGCAGAGGAGAAAGCCAGAGAAAGCCTCAGAAAAATTAAGTGCAGTGCAGGAATGATGAAAGATGGTCTTTTGCCTTCCACAAATTACTATCTTTCATGAGGATTTCACTTGTTAAAATGAAAGTAATAACCGACATGGAAAACTACATGCTACACAGAGCTTGATTTCTTCCCCAAATTAATTCTCCAGCCTTCATTTGGAAGGGCACCATTTCTCAAGGCTGCAAAATATTTTTTGTTCTTTTGTCCTGAGTCTGGGCTTTGTAGTAACAGCCCCTGAGAAGCTTATAAGTTTCACCAGACTGCAGGCCAGCTGATATAGATATTATACTGGTGTTGACCTGTGCCAAGTCTAAAGCCTCTGGATTGAGGTTTTGCCAAACAGGGATCTGATCCTTCCCTCACTTTATGCCAGTATTGCTGAAATTTCTTTCACTGTGGCTGTGCCACATTTGTACTGGGGCAAGGGAGTGCAGAGTTAGGCCTGTGCTGACCAAATGAACAATTACAAAACTTTAATAAGAAGAGTCAAAAGAACAAGCCCAGTGAAGTGAGCGGGAGCAGGGGCTGTGGGAGCAGGGGGAGCCATGGGGTTACCTCTGCATGTAGGAGCGCAGCAGCGTGATTCCCAGCAGGAAGTACATCATGATCGAGCACACCATCATGGCCAGCCCCAGCAGGATGGCACGGTCCTCTCCAGCTTTTAGGGCTGTGACTGTTTTCCTTTTGTCCAGTAGGTCGTGATCCCTGATTTTTTGGTAAATATTTCTGAGGTTGAAAACAATACATTTTTATGTGAAGTTCATGTTTAATCATCAATGCAGCCTCTACAGGGTGGGCAGTTCCACCTCCATACCCATCCCATGGGAGAGAACGGGTTAAAGGTCCTCAGGTGTCCTTTTTCAACGGATTCACTCTGACCTGGTGGAAACTTATTCATCTCCAAAATAAATTACAGCCATGTCTGAAAAGGTAAAAACCCCTTACAGCAAAAACAAATATTAGACACTTGTGCCAGCTCAGTAAATCCTTCTTTGGTACAGCCTCTTTGGCTCAGTAGAATTATCTCAGAGGTGCATTTGACCTGCCAGTGCCATCTTAGGCCACTAGAAGATGCTCAGGTGTATGAAGTGTCTTTTCTCCAGCTGAATAGGGTAACAGGCCTTATGTTACTACATGTAGCAAATAGCCTGAAGAAAGTAATTATTATTATCTAAAAGGACCATGCTTTCATTTGATTCACTACAAGCTATTGGTTTGGGGAATTTTCTGCCCTAAGTGTGACTCAAAGCTGATGAAATATTATGGGGATTTTGCAATTGATTTCTGTGGGGTTTTTCTGATTGGGAGCTTATTTACTTTATTCATAAAACAGCTTTTTGGAAGCCCAGTTACTCATTACAGCAAAAACCCTCACAGAGAATTATCCACCAGAGCTATTTGTTCTGGGATTAAAAAAAAAGAAAAAAAGAGAAAAAAAAAAAAAAAAAGGAAAAGAAGATACAACAAACCATTCCCCCTTCAGCAGAGAGTCCTTTGCATTTTCTAACCATAAGTCCTTCTTTCATCTCCGAGCCTTTGATGATTCAATGGGTCATGAGGACACAATGGTGGAGAAGGAAATATTTGAGTACATTTCAAACACACTCAAACTTTGTGGGTTTAAAATGTACTTACAGACCTGAGGCTGGTCAAAATCTCCTGTGTTTTCTGTTATGGTTCTTTTGAATCATCCAGGCAGCCCCCGAAGCATGTGAACCGCACACCTCTGAGCCCTGGCACCACCATAACATGGACACAGTAGTACACGTGGGACAAGTTCCTCTTCCACTGTCTGTAAAATGGCAGGTGAGCAACATCAACGTCACTTTGGGCTCCAGTAAACCCACCACTCGCTCAAGCTGAAGCCACCAAGTTTCACTCACCCGTGGGAAAAAACAAAAATCACTGAGTCAGGTCAACCAGAGAATTTACATTGACTATTAAAGATAAAGAAATAGAGATAAGACAGATGTTAAATCATGCATAAACACAGTGGAAGCAACAGCAAAATATATGTTTAATCATACACTCCCTGAGAGTGGAATTGAATTTCTATTTAGATGATGAGTCATAGCCAGGAAAAGCACATATGGTGTGGGGTTTTATAGCAAAAATCTTGCTTAGATGGTACTGCAGTCAATAGTCTCCCATGCCTAAGAACCCTTGAGGTTTTTTTTTATCCAACTGTATTTTACATCTTTAGGTGTCCATGGTTTCTCTTCAAAACCATCTTTTAAAGCTTGTCAGTATTTTTCTAGCTGGAAATGAAATAGTAATTCAGCCTGTCAAGATTTTCTCTGCTGCTCGGGAGAAAAAATATATTGTAAACTGGCAGATGCAATTGCCTTCAAAGAAATAATGTAGAGTAATAATCTAATTTTACTTTTCTATTATTATTTATCAAACTGTATTTAACTGCTGCCATTAGGATTTGCATTGTTCCCAAATGGAAGCAGACAGGAAGGCAGAGATTGTCATGCAGTTCCAGCACATTAAACGATCACAGAGCATAACTTCTGTCAACGTGTAGGTATAAAACAGGCCCAGTGCAATCACTCACCAATGTCATAGGACATAAAAGGGATACAAATGGACAATTTAAAAACAAATAGCTAATTGAGATTGTTTACCAGTGCTTCCCATGCGGCCTTGAGCCAAGGAACATGCCATCAGACATAAAAAAAGGATGGACTGAAGGGTGTGTAGTGAAAATGAGCTATCTGGCAGAGGTGATTGGTGACCACCTGCCAGGTGCATCTCCCAAGCTCACCCTCCATAGGAAATAAAACTAAAAAAAGCTCTGCCTCAGAGGTCAGGCTTGGAGCACTGCTTCCACTGCTCTTCTCTAAATATTTGCTATTCAAAGCCCTGAACAACAGCAAAGTGACAGCCTGGTATACCTCACTGGGGGATTTTTTCCTTTGAATCCCTGCCAGGAGTCAGCCTGGTGACCCAGCTGGGGCAGGGGATGTGTGGCACATGCCAGCCCATGACGGCAGCCCTGTCACAGCCCAGGAGACAGAGCTGGGCAACCCTCTCTCCTCCTCCTCACACTTGTGCCTGACTGGGGAGGTGCCAATTCTCTTTGTGTGATGCTGGGAACGTCTGCTGTTACAAAACCTCACACTTATCCCCCTCAGAGTGCTGGTTTGGGGAACACAAAATGATTTGCCCAGTATTTGGCCACAAACAGGGCAGTCTCAGCATGTCCCTCCCTGGGCAGCAGCAGTGCCCTGCACAGGAGTGTGCAGGTGTCAGGGTGGGTTCCTGCACCTGTGAACTTCTGGCACAGCTCAGGGGCTTCTCTCTGCTTGGTCAGCTGCAGTGAGGCCGTGCTTAGCAGGCTGATTTTGGATCCCAGAGCTGCACAGCCACAGTCAGCTGCCTGCTGTGCTGTGTTTCGGTACAGGTCACTGCATCCCAGACACTGCTCATCGAGTGACTCCATCTCATACTTGTGATTACCTGTGAGAACTCCCTGCACGACACCCAGGGGGCTGTTGGTTTTTAGAGAAGCCCCAGCTGTCAGAACGTGGGCTCTCCCTGACCTGTGCAAAGGCATTTAATAGGAAGCAAGCCCCCAAAGACTAAAGGTCTTCATGCCCTTGATCGTTTCCAAACCGAAGTTCTCCCCTGCTAAATGTCCATGTCCTTTCTGCCAAGTTGCTCAGAGGATAACGACTGGCTGCCCTCTCCAGGTTCAGAAGCCAGAGAGGAGATCTCAGCCATGACTGTACCTGCTGGGGACAGAGCAGAGATTTCCCTCTCCATGTCCCTGCACAGCAGCAGTGCAGGGATCCCTCTGCAGTGTGGTCAGCAGATTCTTCTGTATCTCCTGCTCCAAAATGAGCAGTTCTAAGAGCTCTGTAAGGAGTGCTAAATGTCCTCACGGGAAAGCTAGAATGACCAGGCACCTGCAATTATTTTATTTATTTAAAATAAACACAGATTACCTACCTTCAAAGCCCTCCCCTTGCAAACAGACCATGGTGTGACACTGAGGGAGACATTGCCTCCTCGGGCACCATGCAGTCGTGGGGCTTGTCAGACAGGGATGTCTGCCTCACTGAATAATTCAGAATGACTTTGAATTCACATTCACTTCTCTGATATCACAGCTGTTATGCAGATGTCACTCAAATTACCTTGTGGTGAGGTGTTTACTGATATCAGAAATCCTTGAATGCAGTGATCAGAAACTACTGTATCTTTACCTGCAGAACTCCCTGTGTTCAGAGATTTTTCTGCTCAGAAGACACTTTTTAAACATTTTTCGTTACAGGTAAATTTGGCTGCACCAGTTTTTGCTAGTAGACCTGTGGCAACAGGAAATATCTCTGGAGCCCTCAGAATAGACTCAGTGATGGTTGTAGGTGGATTCCTATAGATATTAATGGGTTTGTTCACTCAATTCCTCCCCTCTTCCTCACCAGGCTGGGCAAAACTGAACCAAACCAACCAAACCAAACCAAACCAGTGCTTTGTTTTTCCAATGGTTGCAATGGTGTGGAGAACCCCTTTGACAGCTGAGAAAGAATGAGGGCTCGACTTGTCTTCCAAAACATAAAATGTGGCAGCTGGGGATTGTTAATGGCTAAACCAACAATGAAATACAGATATCCTGGTGCTGATCCTGCAAAAAGAGATGACAGAGATGCCTTCCACCCAGGAAGAGGTAATTCCTTTAGAGCAAGTGGCTCATTGCAGCACAGTTAATACTATGGTACAACCTCTCAAAAGTCTGTGGTTGTAGCATATGTTGGGTGACAAGTGTGCTGATCCATATGACAATCTTCCAGTCTGAAGTTTAAAGAACAAAATTCCTGTGAAGGGGTCGTTTAAGGTGAGTCATTTCTCTAAAAGGCCCCACCCATTTGATGTGATGATGGCTCTGGTGGCCTTACATGTGTTAACATCACTGCCAGACACTGGAGGATGAGTTTCTCCCACTAAAAGCACTTGCTCTGCATTCACACCTCTCCTCTGCAGTCCTCAAGCTGCCATCAGATCTCTCTTATTTCCGTCTTCTTTTCCTCCCTTTCCCTCCTGCATTTTATTAATCACTCACAAGGTACAAAGAAGTCCTCTCTACAGCTCTGCAGAAGCTCTTGGGAAATCAACTCATCAAGATATCTGAATTTACCATGGTTGGTGTGTGGGCATAGAAATACTGCTCCCTGTTTCTGCAGGCAGGCAGGGATGAGCTCTGCCGGGGTTTGTACTGACCAGACTCTGGTGAGCCCTCAGCCCAAATGAATAAGCTTGGCTTCAAGGCATGGTGAGTCAAAGGCTGTGCTAATCAGGAGCTTCCAGCCAGCCCAAAGAGTGGGCAGATATCTCTTCCAAGTGTCTAACCTTGGACCATGACAGTGTTCTAATGCAGAAGGACATTAGCCTGGGGAAAATTCAATTAAAGAAGAGACTGACAGAAGTACAGGAGGCATTTAGACAACCATGAAACCAATGAAAGTTTATGCTGCAAAAGCTGGTCTTTTTGTCTTCAAAGTATCTGTTTGGGATCAGATAATCCAGAGAGCTGAACACCTACACAACCTTCGCAGAAACATTCAGTGAATAGTCCAATTCTTCAAAGAATCTCAGGGTGCTGAGGGCAGCTCTGCTGCCTGAATTCAGGAGTGCATATTCCCAAGCAGATGCCAGCAGTAATATCTCATTAGAATTACTGAAGAGTGTGTTTGGCTAATTGGCACTGTAGATACATTGATATCTGCTTTTGTTTCACTGGAGTGTGATTTTTTGTGATTACATTTAATAGTGACTGCAAGAGGAACTGAAGGAGAGGTGGGAAGGGGCAAAGGAAAGAAAAGAAAGGCAAATGTGTCCTTGTTGTGACAAGACAAGCTGTCCAGCAAATCTTACTACAAAGTAGAGGGATTTTGGAAGGATGAGTCTGAGCATTACTGACAATTATTCTTTCATCATTGATATTTAACTTCTTTTGTTCCCAACAGAGCACTGCCTTTGTCTGTGGACTTCAAACATCTCCTTTCCTTTCCTTCTCTTTGGCAATTTCCCTGCTCCCCTGGGAGATCCAGTAACTCGTTTATTCCTCTGTCTCCTTCAGCCTGCTCCCTCCAGCAGCACCACTCAAGTGGGCTGGTGAGCCACCAGCTCACTCTCAAGCAGCTGAACATCCCCCAGCTCCCGTGCAATGCATTGCACACATGCTCATCCTCACATGTGCACTTGTACAACCAGAAAATGTCTCTGGCAGCTGGATGCATCATTCAGATGTGCAACAGCTCTGTGGGGCAGGGATCTGGCTGGGGGACATCTGGCTGACGGCTGAGGCAGGACACCTGCAAAAAGCATGGAGGCTTCACAGGGGCTGGGGCTGCAAACCTGTGGCTGGGGATTAGTGTGCTTTTAAACCCAGATCAGAGATGGGCACGGTGTGCTGCTGATGTCCTGAGAGTGAGGAAGGCTTGGCCATGGCTCTGGCATTGCCCCTCTGCTCTGCCTTGGCTTGGCACGGTAAGCCTGGCACTCCTGGGCTGCTCCTGTGCCTGGTGGAGCAGCAGCTGGGTTGTGAGGCACAGGGAGGACACCCTTTGCATCCCTCCTACTTCTCCAGTGCCACCACTGGGGAGAAGCCACGGGCCACCCTCATAAATATTCAAACTCATAAGAGACAATCAGCACAGGTGCTGTTTACCTTTTCTCATCATGTCTGTAAGATGTAGATCCCCGGCCACTGGTCCAAATAAACATTTTAGAGGGTTGCCCAGTGTTGGCTCTGCTCGCTGCAGTGGGACGATGGAAGGACCTGGGGGAAGAGGGATAATTTTTGTCACTGCCCATCCAGCGTGGCAGAGCACATAATATCCACTTCCCATCCCTGTGGCCATGGCCCGTGTGCTCTGAAGATGGACCATTAGTTAACTCCAGGTGAGATGTAAAATAACGGGGATGAGAGACCAGTGTGTTAGAATGGAGAATAAATCCCATTAGCCCCACTGGCAAAAAGCGAGGCTGGCTAATCAGGCTTAGCTCTGCTCCATGCTGCAAAGGATTCATACCACGGGCAAGAAATGATCAGTAGTTTAAGAACAGATAATAGCTGTGTCCAATGCTCTTATGGCAGTACTTTTCAGGGACAAAGTGGCTATTGTTTAAGCACATACACACTCATTACGGGTTTTTGGTTGTTCTGCAACTCTCTGTAAGGTAAGGCTCTCACGGAAGGTGTCTGAATGAGGCACAAGTATGAGATGTAAATGCAGCATTTAGTGGAAATGTAACTGCTATCTTTTCCCATGGATATCTTTTCCCATGGCACAAGTATTAGATGTAAATGCAGCATTTTGTGGAATTGTAACTGATCTCTTCCCATGGAGAAATTACTATCCGAGGCCGTTTGGCCAGACCAGTTAGATTGCTGCCCAAGAACTTAGTTTCATTTCAGGGTATGAGAGCTGTTGCCTTCTCTCAGGGTCTCAGGCCATACTGGACCTGCTAGTGAGGCTATGATTCCCCTTGTAGACCCCCTTAATTTCTTCTGGTTTTAGTGAGGCTCAGTTAGAAATCTTGATCTCTGAGAATTGGGCCATTTTGCATTCTTTCACAGCACAACATATTGTGTTTTTAATGTATTCAGATAAAAGCTTAAGGGAAAAAATATTCCAGGTACCAAATACTTCATTGTGAAGTTTTCATACACTGGGGTCTATTCTTTAGCTCACTGAAAAATAAACGTGATGGCTGGTGCTGTCAGCAGAGAAGGCACATGATCTGAGAAAGTCTCTAAAGTCACTGTATCCATAATCATGCAAAGGACTAATTTCAATATTTGCATAGTGGTGAAGCAGGAGAATACTTAAATACTGTAGAGGTGGCTGCAGGGGAAGACTGATATGGACAGGAGCCAAAATCCATCTGTGTCAGACAGGCTGATGGGTGCTGAGGGACTGGGCATTCCACCTGGAGTCAGCCCAGAGCCCCCACCACAGGGTCTGTGACACAGCCCCAGGCCAAATTCACACCCTGGTTGGGCAGCTGACAGGACAAACTGGCCAAAGTGGTGTTCCTGCTACCTCCTCCCTGCTGCTGTGCTCAGATGCTGGCTCGGGACTGGGACCTGGGACAAGGAACTTGCTTAAAATAGGAGGTGGCAATATTTGATGAAGCTTTTGGCTGCGTTTGTGAACAGCAAATTGGACAAGAAGGTGGCCCTAAAGAAGGGAGGAGGAAGGAGGGAATCTCCCCCAGCCCTTTCCCTGATTCTGTGGTGATCATTGCAGTCTGAATGCCAAAAACAATTCTGTTCTTTCCTTACAACCACTGTAGTTAAGTACTGGGGAATAAACAACAAGATGAGGCACTACCTCCCTGAAATAACTATAGTTTAAAAGGTGAAGTAGCATCTACTGGGATCTAATTAATATAGCCAACAACTCAGTGTTTTGATAGAGATATTGGTCAGAAGTTTCTCTTGTAAGACCTTGAGCCAAATCCTCACACTGCTGGGTAAGATTTTACCCACATTACCTCAGACAGCCCCACCGTGAGCACCCAGGTGGTGCTTCTGCTCCAAGCCATGCAGGAGGGTTCAGACCAAGAACCCAAGGGCCATACTGCATGCTGGACTGATCCTGTCCCAGGCCGAGTCCCTTAATGCTGGAAAATAAAATTATGTATTTTATTGCACTCTTTAGGATGTCACACACTACAGGAAAGCCTGGCTGGTTGTGCTGCCACAGCCTGAGTGGTCCCAGAGCCATCAGGAGACGGTGTGAATGCTATTAGAGAGGCTTTTCTTAATTAAGCAAAACTTGGGCACACATTAGAGGTCATCAGCAGCTTCTGCCACCTGTGTGAGCCTGCAGGGACACCTGGGCAGGACTCCCTGGGCAGGGAGCCAGATTTATAAGCTCCCGAGCAAATTGCAGGAGCACTGCTGAGCTGGGAGCTGGGTGAGGAAGTCTGTCTCACCGAGGGGGTGCCAGAGAGGGAAAAGGGATGCTTTCCTTCCCAGTGAAGTCAGAGTGATTTCAGACTCCCTTACAATGCCAGTGCCCTGGAGCAGTCCATATGTGACAGCTTTAATGCTGCCTGCTTCGTTAGTTGAGCAATCCAAGCTAACTACCACTATTTAACACACAATTGAACACCTAATTTTGTGTAAAATGGTAACACTGATGACATCATAACACTACTCCAGGGGTCGACATCCGTGGTTCCTTTAGGCAGGGGTTAGATGTTAGGTAGAAACATTTCGTGCACCAGCAACATTGCAAACTCCCCAAGACTCTTCCTTGAAGGCCTTTGGAGGATTCATAACCTCCAAAGTTGCAACCTTCACGAGCATTCTCTGCCCCACCTGGTCAGTTAACAAACTTCCATGCCTTTCTCTGCTCCTGGCTAAGTCTCTAGGCAGGACTGTGAGCTGCATTTCTTCACGGGCCCCACCCTCTTTTCTGGGAAAACAAATAACATTACTTTTTCTTGGATTTTTTTTTTCCCATTGCTTCTCAGAATCAGCTGCTGGCAACTTATTTTTATCATGCAACAAGTAATCAGCCTGTGAAACTCATTACTGCAGGATGTCAGCCTCCCATTCAGAGTGGATTGTGTCATTGCTTGAACAGATGGAGCACCTAAAGTCACGACAATACCTGTGAAAAACAGTGGAGAAGAGATGCTCCAAGCTGCTATTTTTACTACCAGGACTCTGGGGGATATTCCTATAGGGCAGGTTATCCACAAACTGCTGTACTTGAGGGGACATTTGCTAGTCAGGGTGCTGGGTGGGACTCAGGGCTTTCTGCCTGACCTTGCCCGAACACCTCTGTCTGCTTCACTGTTTCACAGGGTGCAAAACATCACAGCTGTGTCTTGACACGGTTGCCGCAGCGACAGGCAAGGAGGCCAAGCTTTGGTTTTCACAAAACACAGCTCATTCTTTGTATCTGGGTCTATTCTGAGTAAATGCTCGAGGTCAAGGGCAGAAATGCAGAGTAAAGAGGGCACAGTCTGGTACAAACACACGAGTCTGTGCTGCTGTCCCGCTCCTCCCATCTGCTCTTGTTCTCATCCTCTTCTTGAACATTACCTGCTGGTGGATTTCATGGAACTCACTAGAAAACCTGACAAGATGTCCACTTTTTCAGCCATTGCAAGGTGAAGACTTGAGATAGTTCTTATAAGATTAGAACTACTATGCCCTGTCCTAAGGAGTATCAACACATCCACCCAACAGAGACCACCTGATCGAGGATTTCAGTGTGAAGAAAACACAACAGAGCAGCATTTGCTTCAAATTGCTCCAGAAAATGATGCAGTTCTGAGGGTAAATCACAAAATCCCTTAGCTGGTACCTTGGGGACTACATTACATACCCTATATCACCTTGTATTGCTCTGCTGTCCTCACTTTCACCCTGGGTTGGCTGCTCTCCTTCCTCTGTCTTCAGTTTGTGCCATGATTGTATGAAAAGCCCCCTACCTCTAGGTCACAACATCTGTGCACAGCCAAAGACAGCTGTTGCAGACCATGTTTTTAGCTGGAAAGCTGGGTTTTGTATGTGTGTTTGCTTGTAATTGCCTCTGTCTATGTTTATGTTAATCACAGGGTTTTGAGACCTTGGAGAACCGTTTATGGCACCAAACTAATGAGTTTTTTTCCCCTTATGACATTTCATTTCCTGGGCAATGTGTCCACTGTAAAAAGAGAAGCACTTGCATTAATTTTGCCTCATAAAAGACACCCTGATTCATCAAAAGGCAAAAAAAGCTAAACATTCACCTACAGATACAACCACTGACCACCTCAGCTGTGTCTGAATACAACCACATCCCTGGCTGTTCATGCTGACAAGTGCTGGATGCTTTATCCCAGTATTTCTCAGCCAGAAAAGTCCTTCAAACCCCAAGGGAGTTCTCTGAAACCCCCAAAGTTTTCCTGCTAGTCCTCATGTTAACCTCTCCCTGTGCCACCACACAGCTGTCAGTGCCAGTTCTTGGACAGACGGGTCAGTTGCTGTTGAGTGATGGGAAATATTTGGTGTCTCTCATGCCTGGAGAGACACTTTTTTTGAGTGGTCTCACCCGCCATTACCCATGAGAAAAGGGAGAGACTGAAACCAAACATCAAAGGCAACCTGCAAGGAGACAGTCATTCACTTTGAGGTGAATTTACTGAATATCGACAATTATAGACTTTGTGTCCCAACAGGCCTTACCCGTGCCTCTGTCTGGTGACAAAATGTTCTCTTATGGCTTTGATGAGCCAGAAAACAGGGAAAAGTGGTGTGGAATGAATGATGGGAGAATAAATAAAACAGACTGTTGAATTTTTGATGTAGAGTGTCCCTGACTGGAGGGTAGTCTGGCTTTCAGGTGCCTTAGGGCATGGAAGAGTTTCCCAGGCAGAGTGGTGGAAGTAACTACTGTGTTAAAATGCTCCTGTCTGATTCAGGAGCTGATCCAGGGCAGTTTCCCATTCTTGGTAATAAAAGAATAAAAGAATGAGACCAAGGACCTTTGTTTGCATCCAAAACAAGACAGAAAATACTCACCAAGAACGCAATTAAGTAAACTCACGAAAGACATGCATCTGCATTAGCAGAAGACAGTCATCTCTCTGGGAACATTTAATGCTCTGGCAGCAGAAGCTCTGAATTGAGGAGCAGCAAAAGCAACACCAAGGGGTGAATTTGTGCCTCGTTGACAGACCTTTGCTGCTCCACAGCTGATGGGCACGGGCAGGAGAGAGTGGCAAAAACTGCTGCCATCTCAGGAGCCCCAGCTGCACTAACAGACTAATCCAGCCAGCAGATGACCTTCAGTCTGGGGGTCCTCACTATGGCAAGGGGAACGTGGACAGCAGGCAGCTGGTGCTAATGCACTGACAAGAGCATAGGAAGACTGATGGTTAATGAGGCTTCATTAATGATTCACCTCTATTTCTGACCCTGCTCCAAAATCTCACCAGAGCTCAGAGCTGAGTTCCCCATCTAGATTTTAAGTTGAATGAGGGAGACATCCTGGACACAGAGTGCTCTTGCTGGATTCCCAAGTTGCAGGCATGTCTAGAACATTCCATATCCAAAGGAGGAGAACAGGGCTGCCAGTGACAACTGAAGCCATCACATGGAGGTGCAGACTAGCTGTGTGTGGAACACGGTGACATTTGGGTATGTTTTCTAAGGCAATATTTCTTTATGCTTAAAGTCATCCTTGACAATTGTTAATTCCCTCTTTCCAGTATATAGAGGAGAAAGAGAAGTATTCAGTATACATAACAATATGCATACACTTCAAAATTATATATTCCAATGTAACATCTGAATCTTCCAGGTTTCCATCTCATGATGTTTTTCTCTCCAGTGCTGACTTTGTTTGGAAAAAGCTTTCAAGCCTTGCCATTTAATTATGCCCTTCATCTCTAGGCTTCCTCTTTCCCAAGAGCTACCTTCCTAGTCCACCCAGCATATCTGTAGACTTTATAGCCTTTATTCTTCATGATCTTTTTAAGTTCCTTCTCCAATTTTCTTTTCTTATTTTTTTTCCAAATGCCTCGTCCTATACATTACTATCCCAGTGACAACTCGTTTCACTCACCTTGGCCACACTGTGTTAGTCTCTATTATCCTGATTTAGTTGATTGAAACAACAAATTTGAAGAAATTCCTGTGTCCCCAGGTCAGCTACAAAAGAGGGAGCTACTGTCTGTCACTGCAAGAAAGAGACTCACAACTTCTCTACTTTGGTGACCTTTTGGTTGCCTCGGAGCAGTCTGGCATTATGGCCTCAGTTTCCTCATCTGCTCCTTGTCCTTCTCACAAGAGAAGTGCTGGTGCCACCACTGTACCTGGCAAGGGACACTTTCAGACCATCTCCAGGTGGCAGAGCATGAAGCAAAGAGCCAGCCCTTGTTGCCATCCTCATGTTTTGGTGCTGGTGAGTTTGCAATCCAAGCACGAGGCAATGCCTCTCTTGGCACATTGCAGTCATGAGGACCAACGTTTGTGAGGAACAGCTGAACATAATTGTCCACTTTGCCTGTCAGGATTCTGCAAACATTTTTAGCTTTCTGTGCTGAATTTGAATTTACGTAGCGAGTGACACATTGGACGAGCACTGTATTCATCATCTCAGCTGCTCCCTGGCTTCAAAGGGCACAATCTGCCTGTAAAATGGGGCTGGCTCTGGGAGGGGGTGTGGCAGTGGCAAGTGCAGGGTCACCTCCCTGCAATTTGCTTCCATCCAGCTGAGCCAAGGGAGTTTTACAGGGAGATCTGCTCTGCCAAAGACCAGGAAGTATTGCACTGATAGAGAAGGATCCTGGGGGTAAGGAGGGAGGCAGTGAGAGTGCTGCACTACCTCACCTGATGCTCTCCTCTGAATCTCAGCACAGTCCTCTGCAATTGCAGAGGGATAGATCACCTTGGGTGTTGCACTCACCACAAGAACTGGGCCAGGCTGGCTGGATAAGATCATGTGGGCGGCAGTGAGGAGGCTCTTGCCCTGATAAACCCAGTGGGAAATGGAGATGGGTGAAAGGAGATGGAGTGGAGAAACACTGCTCCATGCTGAGGTCACTCTCTTTGATGGTCATCAAAGGGAATGACTTTCTCCCCAGCTAAGTTTTTGTGGGTGCCTACTTGACCAGATCTTAAAGGATGCTGTTTTGAATACTAATAAATCTATTTTTAAGAGTAATTTGTTGCACAGTGGGAGCTGAATGCCTCTGACTATGCTGAAGTGAAATGGCTTCAGACTTGACTCCTACGTCCTTTCACTGTTGCCATTTGAGGGACCTGGGGTTTACACCCCAAAGTGTGAAGCAACAGGATATTGCTGTTTTAGAGGAATGAAGAGAGGCACAGATACTGCTGAGAAGGCCAAAGGCTCCCAGGACGTCTGTAGTGGTTGTAGTAGAAAAAACAGCCTGAAAAATGGTGGACAACCACCTTCCATGCAGTGAGGAGGGAGGAGAGCCAAGACACATACACATGCCAGTGTCAGAGAGCAAAGGCAGAGCCTTGCTTTGTGGTTGTGCCAAGTCTCATCCCTGGAGACACCCCTTCCAGCTTTGTGCAACTGTGCCCCAGCTCTACACCCCTCCAGAGAAGCTGATCTGAGAAGGAAGGACATGGCTTTTAAATGTCCCTGAAGAGAGTTTCACTCCAGCACCAAAATCCTGACGGTGTGTTTGAGGGCAGGAGCTCAGGGAGAGGAAGGGTGAAGTGCTGCTGGGGACACAGAGGACACCAGCAGCTTTTAGGGAAACCACGAAGGAGCAGTATATAGCAGAGTGATGTGGCTGGGGAGGGAGGTGAGGGCAGAGAAAGATAAACAGATGCAAAGCAGCACCCAGAGGAAAAGCACAAAGCACAGGCAGGGCAGATATGGCAGGAGTGGCTTTTCTGTCACCTAATTCCTTGAGTGGGTCAATCATCTTTTATCTCCTTTGAGCCAGTCCCTGTGCCATGGAGAGCACCACCGGAACAAAGCAAAGGCAGAGGAGAGCTAAAACTACTGCCCAGCGGGAAGTGAATGCTCTGGCACTATTTATTTTTGAGTCTGCATTTGGATTAGCTGCAAAGAGCTATGTGGATAAGCAAGCAGGCAATTACAGCTGGGACGTGCTGCTCATGAATGGAAACAGCTCCAATCTGCTCAGGACATATTGAAATTCTAATTCAGTTAGATTCCTTTAGTTACAGCGCTCATCACAGGCACTAAAAGAGATGGGATTAGAAAATAAATACAACTCTTCTGCTGCCTTTGGTCTGTCTTCTGTACTCCCCTTTCCCTCCTCCCCTCCCCTCCCCAGTTTTAGCTGTTTAACTTCAATTTCTATGGTAAAATACAGCAATCTGCTCTTAGTCTTCTTGTTAATTTTTATGAGCACCTAGCAGAGCACAGCTGGCCAGACCCATGTGCTGCTGAGGGGTGGACAGAGAGCACCTGCACAAAGCCACTGCTGCAGCCTCTCATGTCACATCTTACTAAAGACCACCACCCAGAGATGTCTGCAAAGGTACAGATGTGACAAAGACAAGGAGCACACCAAGGACATGATTTGCAAAAACTGTTCCCTGGCATTGCCCCTGGTCCAGACAGGAGCTCCAGCCTGCACTGCTCACCCAGTAAGCAGGTGGGCTCTCTGCTTTGGGTACTGGTGTAAAGCTCCTTCACCATTGCAGGCAGCCACTTTTGCACTGTGTTTGTGCAGGCAAGTTCCTGAAAGATCGGATTCAAAAAGGTGACCAGGGAAGAGGACTGGCAGTGCTGGATCGGCCTGACAATGTGACCTGGAAATTCTAGAAAGCTACTTAACTGTGTGCTGCTGGTTTAATTCCTCTGTCTGTCAGTGAAAGATGTTGTATTAAATCTGCTGACATATGCAAGGAACAGATAATTGAGATTTAAATGTCAGAGACTGCTGGATTGGAGGAACAGGAGGAGCTCAAGTGTCTATCCCCAGCTGACTGGCAGTTGTGTTCCATAACATGCGGTCTCTTGGACCTGCTGGAGGACCTCTGAACGCAGAGGAATGTCTACAGGTAGGCTGTGAATAGTCCTGACACATCAGCTTAGAAACCTGGTTATGGCAGACACTGGTAGAAAGTGCTTGTCTCCCTCAAAACTAAGGAAAGGGTTTGATGGAGAAAGACAGTTGTAATACCCAATATTACAGATACTGAGTCATGGAGCTGTGAGATAAGCAACTCTCTGGTAAAAACAAATACCCAGCTTGGTTCTCATGAGCATCTTTCCTCTTTGTCTTATTACAAAAGGGTAAAATTGGCATCATAAGCACTCTGCAGTGGCTTGTCATCCTTTCAGAACACAAACTTCACCATCTGTAGCCCTCTTAGTTGAATGTGATAAATTGCTTAGATTCACAAAACAAAATTTTGTGCCCAAGTGCTGTAGAAAAGCTCCAGACATATTTTTTGTCTTGCACACATTTCACATAATTTTCACAGAATTTAAAATTTTTATGTCCTCTTTTTTAAAATGTAATTCTGTAGGTGCAGCTGCCTATTGGCTCTGGAGTCTGTCTTGTGCAATACAGCTACAATTCCATAGACCTTTGAACTCACACATGTGTCCTCTGGAGATCCCTGTTTGCCTTGTCTGATTACTTTTTGCTGATTAGAGGTAAGGAACTGTTGTTTTAACAATGAGCTCAATATTAAGATAGTAATTGAATGGGAGGGAGTTCTCTCCATTGAGTAGTTCTACTATTCATAGCAAAATAGAGCAGCTCTCGGGAAAAATGTGGAAATAATATTTCTAATGACCTCTAAACAGAGCTAATGCTTACCAGTTGGGGACCTGTGCTCATATATGACCAGATATCTTCTGTAGTAGTCTGTGGAGTGATGACAAGGATGTCCAAGCCACATATTAGGGACAGAAGCCAACTGGCTGATTGGGAGAACAATGAAAAACCCTAATTCCTCTGGGCAGCTACATGCCCCAGAGAACCATTTCCAGTGCAAGAAGAAGGAAGCCTTTCTAATGGAGTCATTCATGGTTAGGACACAATCAAATCCAGCCTGATGAGCAAGGCAAGGGATAAAGATAGAAATGAAGTGGATCACAGGAAGGCAGAGTCCTGGAAAGACAGGGATCACAACCTAAAAGAGAGTAGAGGTAGAGCAGGAACAGCAGCACATAACAGCAAGGTAGAAATGAACTGCACAAGGCAGTTGGGATGAGGTGGATGGGAAATCCACTGAGGCGAGGAGTCAATTGACTGCTGAGACAAGGCTGCTGCACTGCATCAGCCACCAGGTCAAAAATCAGTGTAAACTCCAAAGCACCTGCTCTGCAGATGAGTTCAGTGCCTGATATGCTGGATGATACAGATGCAGATTCAGCCTCTTTGGAAAACAGTAGCTCAGGAGTTCATGAATCTCTTTACAGATGTGTTCTTGTAGTATAATTTTTAGCATAAAACCATTCTTCTTGAGAGTCAGGAAAAAAGATAGTGAGAAAGAATGAAAGCAAAGTTTCTTTAAGACAGAAGAGTGTGCATATGCCTTCGGTGCAATTTTGAACCAAAAAAGAGAACAAAATCTCTGCTGTTCTCTGCGGGCAGTGGAGCACACTGAACAGTGAAAGGGCCATGTCTGTGAAACAAAAACCCTGTGTATTTTTGGTCTTATAACTGGTCTGGGAATGAAAGCAATGGTAGGAACAGTCACAGATGCTTCCATTCCTCATATGACAATAATCTATACTAATTACTGCAAGCATCCAGCTTCAAACAATGTCACTGCAGTGTTATTACTGTTGAAAAGTATTGAGTTTCCAAGGAGGTGAAAATGTCTTTTTTTTCCCTAATCATGATTACTTGGCTTAGTACTTGGGCCGAGCTTCTATTTAACCAAGATAAATGGATATTTCCAAAACAAGCAAGTTAACATATGCATCACATAATTACTCTCCTCACAGATTTCTTGCCTTGTGTGGTATTTTACTCAGCTGATAAACACAAATAACAATAAGAAAGGAGAAACTATGAAGGATACTATACGCATTAAAGGTAAAATAATAAATCTGTTTTTGACCATTGCTTTGTCCTATTCTGTGACAGCATTTCCCCTTGATCAGTGTAAGATAACATTATTTTGTCCTAGAATTTCTTTTCTGTGAAACATGAGCATCCACACCACATTTTTGCAGACACCACCAGCCTATCTGACTAATATTTTGTCACTTCCTGCTTGGAGTCCTTATTTATCATTTAAGTTGAATGTTAACTGTAGGTTAACATTCAGAAGAGCAGATGGGGAATTAGAGACAAAACTTGTGTCAGTGATAACGGGACTTCCATGCTTCATTTCCCCCAGGGCACAGTGAGTGTTTTCCTTTTCAACAGTGCTGGGCAAAACTGCCTTAAGGAACTGGTGGCAGAAAAGCTGTGAGCTGGCAACACACTGAAATTGTCAGGATACAGAGATAGATTTTGGGTTGCTGGGCTATTTGTGGGAAGTTATTTTGAAATAGCTCCTGGGAAGATACCCATCTCAGTACTGGAGTTCCAGTGCAAGACACCCAGAGAGAATTGGAGTTTTGGGAGAGTCAGTGAGAGATCTGGCGCTGAACAACCACTCCACCAGTGGGTTCACCTGACATGTCTGGCTGCGCTGACCAGGCAGGCTGCAGATCCACGAAAGGTCCTAATTCAGGTCTCCAAACTCTCCAAATCCCACTATTTCAGCATCATCCTGATCCCCACTGCTGCTGGGGTGAACCTCAAGGCTGTGCCTGGGCAGCCCAGGGAGGGTGGGTTTCTTCCTGCCCACCTGCCACAGCTTTACCCAGGGGCAGTGCCCAGGACAGGACACACGTCGCTGTCTGTGGATGTGTGAGGCCCTCACATGATGTACCTTCCCTCAGGGAAGAAGCTCCCACGTTTCTGCAGCAGCTCTCCCCTCTCCCAGGCTCCAGGGAAGCTCATTTGTGCTTGCAGAGCACAAAGGACCTCCCAAATTGGGAAGTGGTTCCCGTGCTGCAGGCTCCAAATGCCTCACCACCAAGGAGTCACAGCCAGGGGAACATCCCACCTCTGTCCTGGGGACACTCCCAAGCTGGAGAGCCCTGTGGCACCTCCCTGGGATCCACCACCCCCACACTCTGCTGCCTTTGTCATGGGCCGTGCTGCTGATGCTGGCCACAGGACACCCAGCAGCTGCTGAGTGACAGGAACTATCAGGATCAAATCACTGTCCTAACACACCAAATGTCACAAGGGAGATTAAAAACAGATTTTGGCAGCTAAATTGTGCACTGAAGACACAGGACACCTGCCCAGAGAGCAGGAGCTTTCCCCTATCTCCAGTGCCACACAGATGGGATTTGTTCAAACAATTGCCACAGATACTGCCTGCACCATCTCAACTTCCCTGGCTTTTGTCTCTAAGGTGTCCATCATTTTGTCAGCCTCCCACCAACTTCTTCCAAACAACAAAAGACTTTTACTAATTATTTGATACTGCCATTAATGAAACAAGGAAATAGACACTGAAAGTCAGAACATATGTGCTACGTCTGTATTCTCTGCTCTTTAGGACAGTTTAACAATTACATGCCAATTTTCACCCAAATTGATGTTCCTATGGACATTCTTCCTGCCTCCATCTCTTTTAAGAATCTCTGAGCCTCAATAATCATGTGAATTACATTTGAATCAAAATGCAGAAAAGCTGTATTGTCACGTTGACCTTGAAATCCTGAAGACCATTTCCATTATAAAGGTACTTTACAGACGAGCTTGTGACTGAGGAGGCTGCTAAGGGAAGTATAACCATAAATGTTTTTCATATGGAGATATTCTCAAGATACTACCTCCTCCTAAAAGGTGTTGTTTAAATTCTTCAAGTTGTTTAGATCATTTAAGCAGACATACCTGAGGGTAAGTTGTGAAGGTGTCAGCTAATGTCCTGCTCATGCCTTGAGCTGTCCCTGTTGTAAAGTGTGTGCCTTTTTCCCTAATACAGTGCAGTAAGTAAATAAAAGCTGGTGGTTTTCCTCCTAATGTGTTCAGAGGGCTTTTATCCATTATTGATTTCATAGTAGTAATCCAATTAGAGAAAATATTATCAGGAAATGCATTTTTATCATATAGGGTGAAAATTCTAACTTTCACCCATATTTGCTCCTCTTCCTTACACTAGAGCTGCTTTTTAAAAATTCCTTTTAAGTTGCTGTACAAGCTTAATGAAGTCCATCATTTCAGTGCTCTTTGATATGTACTCAGAAGAGACTGGGTACTTGATTTTCTTCTTATTTGCACCTGTGAGGTCAGCAGCTGAATGCAGAAGCAAGCAAAGGGCCAGAGCAATGCCACAGAGCCTGTCAGCTCCACAGCAAAGGCTTTTCTTCAGTTTGCAGTGGTCCCTCGGGAAATCCTAACAGCTGCACTAATGTTGGATGTAATTGAAGAAATACGCTCTTTAAATAGGCAGGCAGTTCAGTATTTAAACTTGATGCCTGTTGAAAGAATGCTTGAAAGCTGATTTTTGACCTTCATGAAAGGCAAAAAAGATTTTTTTTTCAGTATCAATACGATTTTAAAAAATTATATGGAACATTTTGTCCAATAGTAGCTTTCTTTTTTTATTTCTTCATAGTGTTTGTATTTAGTTTCACGTTTTGCCACAATGGAAATTCAATCAAAGTCAAGGATTTTATCACCTTTCCACTCGACTGCCTGAGTCAGATGCTTAAAATGTAAAACCAGCAGCCCTGTGAGTAGTCGATTAAAAAAATCAACCTTTTGCACTATAGCTCAGAGAAGTGCCTTTTTGTTTTCTCTGTAGCCTGGTGGAGTCATTTGCTATCAGAACACGTTTTCACCCAAAGTGGACTGCTATTGGCACATTACAGGGACTGCGAAATGTTGCTATTGGAGTGTTTCAGTTACCAGAGTGCTCCCCAGTCAGACCAGTTTGCTGGTGCAAAGTTCTGGGCTTGCAGCAGGAGTTCTGCTATCAAACACATTTGCTGACTGGGATGCAGCAATTTGCTTCCTCTCAGTGGAGAGAAAAGCAGCGCTTATTTAATCTGGAAAGTGGAAACCAGGAGTAGAACAAAAATGGCTATTGCTCTGCTCCATTCCAGCTTTCCTTTATGCCCCCAGGAACTCTGCTTTTTGTCTGCTACCACTTCCAAAGCTGTCTCTTGCTTCACCACAGCTGGAGCAACAGTGCTTTTGGCAGCCCGGGCCTCCCGAGGCTCTGCTGTCCAGGCTGGTTCTGATGTGGCAGAGGATGCTCATTCAGCCCATTGTTACTGCCATCCCCCCAGGGCACACCAGTGCTGGCAGTGGGGCTGACCAGAGACAGCACATCCAGTTCAGTTCTGCAGACTTGGATAAAAATTTTCTGCACAGAATAAACTCCTGTGTGGTATGGGTCACTGAGCAAAGATATCCCTGTGTGGGTCCTTATTCCATGTACCCTGCTGGAAATATAAACCAACTGGCTGAGCTGGAAGGCCAGGTTGGCTCCAGGAGTGCCCTGACCCCCCTTTCTGCTCCTCTTTGAAAGGGCATCCCCCAAGTGTTAGCTTGGCAGTACTTGGAAGAGGATCAGCAGTTACAATAAGTAAGTGATACGATTTTCTAAGTGTCTATATTTTCACTTCTGTGGAAAACATTTAGCTGATCTAGGAGCACTTAATTTGGGAGATGCAACCCAATCCCAGCAAAAAGCGGCACTTGGAAGACCACCCGTGGATTTCAGCAGATCAGATCCCCTGCAGTTAAACTAAATGTCATCACACTGTACACAGCTGCTGATTCCAGGTTTGCTAATTTGTAAAACAACATGAAGAAATGCTGCAGTTGTGAGCAGGGCGGCTGAATTATAGGTACTTAAGCAGCACTGTAGGGATATGAATTCTGTTTATTGCACAAACCTGCCTTTATAATTAATAGAAATTGTACCATTCCCTTGCTCTGTTTTCATTAATTCAGACTGATAGCTTCAGAAGACCAGAAGAGATTAGAAAATACATTTTGGAAGAACAAGAGAGAACTAGAAGACTTTCTCAGCTTTTCAGCATCACTCCAGATCTCCTTCAATGTGTAAGGAGCAAAATTACCAGCAATGCTCTGTGTGTGACAAACCATCTGTCACCATAATTGTAGCCTTGTTTTACTTTTTCCTGCTCCTGGGAGGAAAGACCCGAACTTCCCTCGCTACCTGTCTAAATTGAACATCATGAAATGTACTTTAAACCCTCAAGAAACAGCCACACTCAGTCTAAAACCTTAAAACCCCAACTGCTCTGTAAGACCAGCACCAGCACGTCCCAATAAAAACAGGCTGCAGGGTTTACCTATCAAGCTGCAAATGAACTGAACAGCCCTGGCTCTTTTAGGGGGAGTTTTATAGGCCTCTTTCCCCTCTCTTAGGAGGTGTAAACATATCAAGGTTTAACATTATGCTTTATTTATCTCAGTGGTGTAGTGTGTTACCGTTCCCACAGAAGCACTGGTGATTCTTTATCGTAGTAGAGAGGTGGGCACTGCATGAAGCAGAGCTGCTGCAGGAGCCATGGCCAGAGACATCTGGAACAGGGCACAGGCTTCAGTTTGGGTGCTGTTTCATTGTTTTGGATGCTCTGGGGACTGGACCAAAGTGTGTCCAGAAATGAGCATGAATATCAGACACTGCACAAGGGGCAGTGGCCTCCTCCTGTTGTGGTGGAAAACTTTGTGCCCTGTCCCACTCAGGGTGAGACACACAGGAACATGTATGTCCAAGATGACTTATTTTCCTCATGTTTCATTGAAAATAAAATTAATCCTAATAGCTTTCTAACATAAAGTACGTAGGGACCACTGAACTGCTCTCACTGAGGAGAGCCCTTTATTGATGTCACTCTGTGGCCAAATGTAATGCAATTAAATGATTGGATTTGGTTACGTATATTGACATGGTGTCAGTGACAATTTCCATTCTCTCTATTATTTCTATAAATAAAGTCATCTGCCATAATTAGAAAATATGAACGTGCTAAGACCTCCAATAATTCTTCTCCATATTAATCTAAGAGCTGGGCAGATGTTTATTAATACCTTATTACACTGCGTTCATCAGCTGTTACCAAGAATAGAAAGATTGAGACCTGATCTCATGCTGAAGGTTAAACAAGAGCAGTTCTTGCCAAATCTTGGCTTCTGATTGATATTTTGAAAATATCTTGCTTTTTTATCAAAGTGGGTTTTTAAATTTTGACAGTCTCTCTGTCTTTCTTTTCCTAAGTGTCTTTTGGACCAGGTATGAAACTCAGTGGTGTTTCCCATGCTCCAGGACTGTTGCCATTCCTCATTCAAAACCAACCAAAGCATGGCTGTTCACAACTGGGATTTACTTTGTAGGGTAAGATGTAATGCACTGAATTGGGTGAGGCAACACTTGGTCTGAACCTGCCCGATATATTTTTGTTTGGGCCACACCTGAAATGAAACTAGAGTATGTTGTGAGTTATTCAGGACTGGGGATGGCCTTTCTTTACTGCTGCCCAGTTCATTCCAGCTCCTGGAATTCATAAGGTCTTGAAGAAGAATTTAAATAATTTCAAGATTTCAGGATAAGCATGGCCCAAACCCTGCCATACAGTCATCAGCATGAATCCTGAGCTGATAATATGTACTTTAAAGATTGGGGGCCCAGACCCATCCCATCCCATCCCATCCCATCCCATCCATCCCATCCCATCCATCCCATCCCATCCCATCCATCCCATCCCATCCCATCCCATCCCATCCCATCCCATCCCTTGGCAGCTTCAGAGACAACCAAAGTAAATGAAAATGCTCAGCAAAACAGAAACAGGTTTCATGTCAAAACTTCTCTCGAACTCACAAAAGAACATGAGTACAAAATTAGACCTTGTTTTGTACAAAGTAATTTTAAGTTCTTATATATTAAACATAATTGAAAAAAAAAATCCAGTGTTGCTTCCACCACTTCCTAGCCCTTGTCTATCTCCTTTGCTCTGGATGCTGCTTGTCTCTTATCTACCACCTTGAAATTACCACTTTTTGCACTTTTTTCCCCTTTCTTGGAATTCTTTGAAGAAATGCACTTAAAGAGCTATTCTTTGGGTCATCATTTCAATTACTTTTAAGTCTTACGTTTCTATTTCCTAAATCTGTACTTATTTATTATTTGCACTGAATCTTCACTTGAGTGTTTGCATTCATTCTGATAACTCTGTTGGGTGCTTATCTGTACAAATAAATCAGTAGCTTTTGGGCTGCACTCTCTGAAGAAATAAACTGAGACTTGCTTTGAACTTGAAAGCTTCTGAACTGCATCTACTAATACATCAAGCTATTGCAGACGTATGATCCACAAAATTACTTCAATTCCATGCTAAAGGAAGTAGATTTTCTACCTGTTTTTCCTGGTCATTTTTATTTAAACAGTTGCCAATCTTATGCTTCCTTTTTTTCATTACAGTCACCCTGATTCCATCAGGGGAAAGAACACCACTGATGTCATGGTGACATTCTTTCCAGAGTTGACAGGCTTGGGTTAATTGTTGGTCCCAGCAGGCCTGAGTGTGTGGATCTTCCAAGGGACTAATCTATAGAGAGGATCTAACAGGAATCAATCTCCTACCTCAAAAGAGAAACTCTCCCTTCTCCTAAAATGCAGTAAAACAAACCCTCCTCTAATCTGATCTGAATTAAAATCAGGAACAAACTAAGGCTTTTATTACTGTTTCTAGTTTGTTCAACTCTTTGCACTGTCTTCCTCCAAGTCAATTTTGGGCTAAGCAAAAAAACACAGTTCCACAAAGTCTCTGTGGGAAGGCACCAGAAATGCAGCAAGATAATAGTGCAACAAGATAAAGGGGATTAAGATTACTTCTGGCCTTTTTTAAGACATAAGAGGTGAAAAAGTTAATGGAATACTCAACCAAGAGACATTGCTGAGACCTGCAGAAGTGATAAACCAAGATAGCTGGGTGAAATATCAGTGGGTGGCCAGAGTTTTCCACATACATTGCAGCCTGCTGAATTCCACATGGATTATGGCATGGAAAGGTGCCTGGCAGAAAAGGACATGAGTGTACAGGTCAACAGCCAGTCAAACAGGAGCCAAGAAAGCCAGTGGCATCTCACCTTGTACAGTGTGGCCAGCAGGACCAGGGCAGAGATTCTCCCCTGTACTCAGCACTGGTGAGGCCACTCCTCAAGTGCTGTGTCCAGTTTTGGGTCCTTCACTACCAGAAAAACACTGAGGTGCTGGAGTGTGTCCAGAGAATGGCAACAGAGCTGGAAAGGATCTGGAGCATGAGCCCTGTGAGGAGCAGCTGAGGGAGCTGGGGGTGTTTAGCCTGAAGAAAAGGAGGCTGAAGGATGTGTGCAAGGGGCATTTATTGTTTTCTATAATCCACTTAAAGGAGGTTTTAGCACTGTGAGGGTTGGTCTCTTCTCCCAAGTAACAAGCTAGAGGACAAGAGAAAATGGCTACAAGTTGTGCTAGGGGAGGTTTAGAATGGCTATTAGTAAAAGTTCCCTCACCAAAAGGGTTGTCAAGCCCTGGAACAAGCTGCCCATGGGAGTGGTTGAGTCATCATCCTTGGAAGGGTTTCAAAGAGATGTAGAGGAGTCATGTAAGGACGGGGTTTAGTGGTGGACTCAGCTGTGCTGGGTTAGTGGCTGGACTTGGTGATCTTAAAGGTCTTTTCCAATCTAAAGGATGTTATTATTCCACACTGAGAATTTGCTTGTATTGTTGTGGAAATTAGATGTTACTTAAATCGCCATGGCGAGTTTGAGTGGATTACTCTGTGGAGACAATAACAGCCACTGACAATCCAAATCCAGTGGACACCTGATCCAGCTGGTGTTGAAGCTGATGAAGTATTTCTATTGTACTTAATGGGCACTGCCCTCAGCCTCAGAAGAGTGCACTTCAGATTGAACTTCTCTGCCTTGCAGCAATTTTATTAAATTTGCAGAGTTGGTATTAGATTTGCTCAGTGGTATGAGAACATTAATATTCTGTTAAATTACTTTTTCAGTTAATAATATATTATTTTCTACAAAGGTTTTACTTTCTTAAGTCCTTTTCCCCTCTTTGCCTTCATCTGGTTAGGGAATTCATGCTCCCTTTCTGCCTTAAGCTACTACATGCTGTTATCTGGCAGGGTTAAACAGCTCCCCTTCACTTCTCAAAGGAGTGCTCTGTATGCTAAACTGGAGTTTTGTTCCTTGGGCAGGCTGTTCCTCCCTAACTGGTGGAACCAAAGCAAGAAGAGCCTCATGAACTATGAGGAAACCTAGATCAAAACAGGCCCTTGACCCCAAGGCTCAGATCTAACTTCTGGGAAAGCCCTCCTCATTCCTGAGCCTTTTCTGTCCAACAAAGAGATACACTTTGTGATCCCATTCCCAATGAAATGGATGTCTGGGATCCAAACTGTATTATATTATTTGTAGTATTTACACCTGTAATACCGGCAGCATGCTAAGGGCTTTGAAGAGATCTCGGAAGACAAAGTCCCTGTCCTAAAGAGCTTAATATTCATATTTTATTCACAATATAAAAATATACATACTCTGAGTCTGTAAGATACCGGATTAAAAAGGCTTTTCCTCTGAAATTAGCTCACAGAAATCTAACCCCCTGAAGAGAGCGAATGAGGCAGCTGTGGAGGGAAGGGAGCCAGCACCACCGAGTACAAAGCGTCTCTCAGCTGCCTCATCTGGAGATGCTCTTTCAGCCTCAGCTTGGGGTCCTTGCAGACTCTTTTGATCCCTGCGAGCCCAGCTGGGATCAGAGGGTCGGGTCCACCGTGCCCCTCCTGCAAGGTGTTCTTTGCCAGAGTGAGTCCCAGCCCCACTCCCTCCGGAGCAGGCAAGCCGGGGCGGTGTGATGGAATCGGAGCCTCTGGATCTGCCTGTTCAAAGAGCAGCCCGACCCAGTGGAACAGAACCAGATCACTCCTCCTTTTACTTGGGAGTCAAGGGTGTACAACACACAGTTTCTCAGTTCTGCCTGCTGTGCACAAATCACACTATTCCCAGTATTTTGACACAGTATAGTTATTTGCTATTTCTATGCACAACACACCACACTGTCAACAATAAAATGTATTAAATTATTCAAGACCAAAGGAAACCCAAATAATAGCATATGAAGAAATCTTTTGGAAAAAGTTGTGTTCCTGCATTAGATGTCCTTGAAGTTTGGTGGGATTTTTGCCATAATGGACAGTAGTGCCAGTGAAAAGGGGCACAGTGCTCAGGCAGGGATTGGTGACTAATGTGTTTGTGAGGAGAGGGAGTCAGACCCACCACTACAGGTTGACAATTGAGAAGCAAAGTGACAGGAGTTCAGAGGCCATAAGCTCCAGTCTGTTGCAGAATTTTAATGTGTTTCCACATGAGCGATATTGGGTTAGATATTGTAAGCACAGTGCTGGAAAATTAGGATTAGCAAATGACTAAATTAAACTGAAAATTGGGTAAAGAGATTTGGAAGTAAATGTAAATGCTGCAGTTGTAATGGACTTTGCCCTCTAAGGAATTTTTTTTAAATAGCCTGTTATTCTTACTGGATTTAATTTTTTTCCCACTACAGACACTAGAGATTTTGCAGAGAAATCTGAGTGGGTTATAAAAGAACTGTAAAAGAGCAACAACAGAAGAGATGTAGGTTAAAAGTGATGCAACGACCTCTCTTTTGTGAAATGCTTGTCACAGATTCCAGGGAAATTTTCTGGGATTCATTTCTGGCCACAACACAATGACAAAACTACTTAACACAAACTTCTCCTACTCACTCCTGCTTCTTAAGAAAATATCTTACAAGGCCAAAATCCATGTTAGCCTTTGCAGGACTAATTATTTCTGAAGCCCAAGTGAGATGCAAAGGAAACTACACACAGACACAGGACATAAATAACTCTGGGCATTATCTGCAAACAGGGGAAAGCACTCAGAGGTGGCAGGCAAAGGAGATGGTCCATGCTGGACCCCAGGGTACACCAACTGCCTGACCACCTTGCCAGATGCACAAAACTGAATCCACAGCTGATCAATGGCACTTTGAACAGTACAAGAATTGGGCTGCTCCACAAACCAGCCTCTTGCAGACACCAAAAGCAACCAGACAACACAAATGGGAAAAGCAAAATGCATTAGTGAAAGAAAAGAGTGGATGGTGCATAGCCCCAGTGACTGTCTCAGTATATTGTTTTTCCCACGAGGATCTGGAAGATCTGACACCAAAGAATATTGCAAGAGTGTTAGAGAGAGGGGAGAGAGATGCAGAGCAGTCTGATAACTTACCATGGTAGTAGTTACCCAGTCAAAATTACATCCTAGGCCTCCCTCTTCAAGTTCTGAGGTTTGATGATGCTGATTTTATCAGCAAGGTCATTTTAGCACCCAGGCTTAATCCAGAATCTATTCTGATATTTGTTTAGGAGATTTGAGTAATCTCTTTAAGAGTATTAACAAGTGCTGGAGTCCTAAAGAACAATCTTCTCTCAGACCTTACAGGAGCAGAAGGATTTGAGGTCAAAGTTAGCTGAAGATTTATTTAAGGCGATCTGGAAGCAAATGGAATTATCTTTAGAGCAAGTCACATTTTGGAGAATAGAGGCACGAAGTTTGCAAAAGAGTTTAGGTTGGTTTTGGGTTCAATTTTCTGGCTGCCCTGGAGGCAACCCACGACCTGCTGCATGATTCAGGTATTGGTAGGAGGGCAGAGGAGCTTGCTCTGAGATTTCCTCTCTAAGCCATGTAAAACTGCAGTCAGTGGCCAAACAACAGGAAAATTTACAGCCTTTTTCCAATGTCACCATATGCTGCCTGTTGGCTCTTCGTGACACAGGGCTCTGGAGCTCTGTGTTGGGAGGTAAAATCTAGTTAAGGGATGGGAAAATTCAGTGAAACAAAGTCATTGATGCTCAAATGCCAAGCTGTTAAATCTTCTGTAAATCTTGGTTCAGTAATCAGTCATTGTTTTTTATAAATAATTAGAAGTATAATCAGTGAATATAAAGCCAAATGTTCAGTTGAGGGCTTTGGGTTAAATTTTGGGAGGGCCTTTGAGGAATTGTCATTGAATCTTCACACCCAAAGTGTTCTGCTTGTTGCATGGGTGTAGCATAAACCATTTCCACATGGTCTCATCTGAGACTATGTGGTTGGTATCACATAAGATTAGACCTTCTCTTACAATAGGTTGAAGAAAATAACGAAAATACAATGGAAGCAGTCCCATCGCATCAGGCAGAACAGCTTGTGGCACTGTTGAGCTATTAACCCTTGCACCCTCCTCCTTCCCAGAAGGCTGATGGATTTTTATCTAGCTCTAGAAACAAAGAGCAACACCCTGGCCTGTGGGGCTGAATGCCCTGGATGCTCATCTCAAGCTCCCTGCTTTTTCACAGCTGGCAGCAGCTGACAAATTTATCATTTTAATGATAAAGCAAGACAAGGTTCACCAGATAGAATTGGGTCTCACTTAGAGGTGCTGCCTTGAAAGTAGAGGCAGGTTTGGGTACGAACTCATCTCACCTTCCAAGCTTTGGAATGACTGAAAATTGGAACATATTTTGGAATCCTAAGACCAAACACCCCAAGCTTAAGAAGGGGTACAACAGCTCACCTAGAAAAGGTTTACAGTGAGCTTTGCTATCCAAGTCATAACAACGTTATGTTTGTGGGTCTGATAAAATGCAACAGCAATTATTGTACTGTAAAATCAAACAAACCTCCCGTTAAACTAATGAGAAGCAGTATTAAAACTCATTCTTTTCCTTCTGAGAGACTTTTACATAGAGGTCTAGAAACGTTTTGATGTTTGGAAGGATGGCAACTTGTACGAGCAAGTGGAAGCACCTAACATTGCATATAGGAAATGTCCCTGGCAGAGCCTAGAAAATCAAGGGTAAATGAAGTATGGTAAGTGTTTGCCAAAGTACATTTTCACAAAAGACAGTAGGGAATATGGTAAATATTTTAGGGACATTTAGAGGTGAACTTGGCAGTACTGGGTTTATGGTTGAACTTGATGATCTTAGAAATCTTTTTCAACCTAAGTGAGTCCACGAAATATTAAAAGATTTTGTTGATAAATTCGACACATGTCTGGCAGAGGGGATGTTGTAGGGGTATGGAGAACCCTTGACCTTAAAACACCCATTGCATTTGTTGAGATCCACAAATAAATAAGATCCCAGCATTCTCCCTGGTCTTGTGGCTGCTGCAAAGCAGCGAGGGTGAGCAGAGGTGGAGAAGAGCAATGCAAGACTGTCCAGCATGGGGGGTCAGAGGGTTCTAAAATTCCAACTGTAATGCAGGTCCTGACATGTCTCCTTTAAAATGAATGTGTTCTTGCTGCAAGGCAGCCTGTCTGGAGGAGACAGTCGGATAAATATCAAAGGGCCTGAGCAGGTCCCAAATCAGTCAAATGCTCACTTGAGGGTCTTGAGTTGAATTAAATTGAGTCAAATTTTAGTCCCCAAACCCACCACTCAAAGTCCCCAAAGTGAGCTGTCTGACTGTCCTGCTGGGGCGGGTGCTCCGGCAGGAGCAGTGCCCCTGCAGGGGATCTGACCGTGCTGACCACAAGCCCTGCAGGATTAAATGCTTATTTTGGCACCTGTAAACTTCCCTAGTAAGAAGGCTTTAGAGAAAGCAGCCCTGTGCCTGAAGAAAGGCATCGTGCAGTGACCAGCCCACATTGTTTACCAGGGCTGAGAGGTCAGGATAAGGAAGACAGGACCAGGCAGTCTAAACCCTTAAGCTCTGACTGCCTTCAGGCTCCACAACAGGAGCTCAGCACTCATCATTTTTTCACAGTGATTTATATTCACAAAATAAAACCTGCCTGGCTTCCTTGTGAGGGTCCTCCAAAAGTTCCAACAGGAGGCTGGAGCCAGAGGTCCTGGCACTGAAAATGCCAGGTCCCTGAGTGAGGGCTCTGGCAGGTGCCAAACTGGCAGCTCCATCTTCCTGGGTGACTGCCAGTGGTACCTTGGACTTTTCTTATTCTGACGCTTTCAGAGCTGTCTGACAGCAAAATGGAGAAACAGGCAGTCCAGCTCCTACAGCTTGTGAAAAGGAAACAAGCCCCTGACCAGGGGAACAGGAGAGGAAAGAGGAATGTGGCATTTCCAGCTTTCTCAGTGCTGTGTGGTAGCAGATATGAGAAATGACCCCCACTGCTTAAACCCTAAATCCTTAGACAGTTTCTTCTGTTAATCCCAGATTAAAAATCTAGAAGTCTGGAAGTGTAGATGAAATCTGCATTACAGGAAGGCACATGGAGTTAAACAAGTCACTGAATGCTCATTTCTCAGTTCGGTACAGCTTGATGAACTATTTGATTTGTCAGAAACTCTGCCAGGTACCTGGGACTCATTCCTGGTCTATTCCAGGGCAATACTGAGCAGGTATTGCCCAAACTAGGGGACCCATGAGGTTGCTGAAGAAAAACACTGAGATGAGAAATACCAACTGCTGCTGTCTGGCTCAAAGGTTTGACCAGGACTTCAAGAAGGAGCAGAGTAGGCCCTGATTCAGATTTCTGGTGAGCACACCATCCCATAAGCAATCAGAACAGCTTCAGGTCGTGCTGAAGACCTATGGGGCTCTGAAAACTCAACTAAGCATTTGGATGATTATCCAGATGGAGCCTTAAGTACAAAGACACAATATCTTTTATCATTAACAAAAGCCTTGTAATGGACCTCTGTAATATCCACACTTTATGATAGCTTAAAAACACTTGGTCCTATGCCAAACTCACCACCATCTGCAGAAACAAAATCAAGATGTGAAAAGCCTGAAATGAACAGACAAAACCAGGAGGCATTTATTTGGTGGCTTCTCAGAGACAGGGTGCACAAGGGTGTAAAGGGACCACAAAATTTACAGGTGAGAGTATGAAATGGTCATACGTGTGTCATACTCTTGCATCAGTACCTTCCTGTATGTCAGCCCACCCAACTGGTTTGGTAAAGGTAAATAACCACTTCTCTCTCCTTTTGCAATCATTGTGACAGCAAATTGAAACGTAAGGTTGAACATTACTGCCTCACGCACAAAAATCTGTTAGTTTCAGAAATGAGTGTTGGTGTTGAGTAATTCAGATTTTGACTGCATCATGTGAAGAGAACTAGAAAGCAATGATATTCAAAGCATTGTGACATCAAGACATTTTTGACATGATGTACCCTAAAGCTGATAGGACCTGTAAAAGTGTGTGGAAAAAATAGTTTTATTTTTACTGTGCGTTTGAAGGATTAGACACAATTGATAACACAGAGCATGTGACTACTAATGAAAGTATTAACATAGGTTTGCTAGAGCTTTTTATTATGAACCTCTACTAATAATCTTTATTTTCACATGTGAGTGGAAGCCCACAATAATGGCATTCCTTGGGAAGTTTGTGCATTTACTCTTTAGCCATGACTCACCCCTTACTCAGAGAAGCAAAACCCAAGTGACCCAGCTGTGGTGAGTACAGAGCCACCACGGAGGAAGTTTCCTTAGCAACAGGAAAACATCCAAAACCTTTTCTTCCTCCTGCTTGCTGTTCCTTGAAGTTGTTCTAAGTAAATGGATGCTAAACCTCATACCTGAATTTCAGAGGTAGAATCAATGTATCACAAAGCAAATCCTTTTGCTTGCAAGCAAGTTAACTTTAGCTACCGCCCTCCCGAATCCAGGCTTAATAAGAAAGATAACATGATTTATTTTTTTTTATCTACTCTCTCCAAACACTGCCTGGGCTCATAAACAAATAACAGAAACAGCTCCTGCATCCTCAGTTGACACTGATTATCATTAGAGATCTGTTGAAGTTAATGAAACCATAGCAATTCAGAGCAATCAGCCCAGCATGAGCTGGGTGCTTGTGGGTTCCAGGTATCCATGAACAAGGCTGATGAAGAGCAGAGGAATAGTTTACCCAGGAGAGAGGGATGTTTAGGGGTTTGTTCTGTGGTGTTTCTTTGTGAGATGTTTTGAAGAAATTATTTTTTTTTTTTACTTTTTTTTTAAGATGAGTTGGACCAAAGAATGGGGAGCTGCAAAGAAGTGGAAAACTTCTTTGTGTTCCAAGGTGCTATGTGCAGTAGTCTGATGTATTTCCTATTTATATGCACATTGCTAAAGTATCTTTACTCCCTGTATTGCACCCCTCTGGGGTGAAATGTATATATTATATTGCATCAAGACACCACTTTTTGTGTTCATTTTATTCTACATTAAAGTTCAATAAGGCTCAATGTACGTGCTTCCCTCCCAGTTGCAGGCATGCAGTCATGGAAAAAGAGTGCAGAAATGCGTGTATTGATTTATGCCTATCCCTGTCTGACAGGAACAGATGGGGGTCTGGGAATTTCAGTTTAGCTGATGGACTGCACTAAATCTGGCCTGGTTCTGGTGCTATTACATGTGAGATATCTTTGATGCAGCTAAGTCACTTTTGAAGTATTGTAGAAGGTGAAGCAGAGCCAGCTTTGTAAGCAATAACAACAGAATGAGATTATTTAGGCTAAAATGAGTCAATATTTGGAAAATTCCACTGTTAATAATCAGACCTTGCCTGAGGGAAGCTGATTGATGCTGCCTGTACCAGATGGTTTGCAGCATGAGACTGAGCCTGAGTGCTCCTGTGGGCACCCCTGATGGGGAAGCAGCTTGGGGGGAAACATGAGGGTGCAGCCAGAAGGTACAAGGGGGCACCAAGCCACCTCACTGGGAAAAGCACAGTCAGGACTTTCAGTTAAAGGTGGAGGAAGAAAAAGCACTTTTGGGAAAGATACAAAATGACACAGGTTTGAGCTCTGCCAGGGCATTTGGGCTCTTGTCTGTGGTAGCCCTCAATGGTGGCCCTGTCCCCAGCTGGTGCCAAGCAGGAGGGTGCCTGACCTGCTTTTCCAGGGCTGTGAGCTCCTGCTGGCATCAGAAACACGAGGCCTTGGCTGTGTTGTGCTGACATTTGTCCTACAAAATTGGCAGCAATAATGAATGATAGCTCATATTTCTGTAATATCTTCTTCCTCGGGACACCTAACAACATGCCATTGATAATGCTTTTTAAGGGCTGGATTTTGGCCAGGCCCTTGAAGAAGCAATAGCTTGGCCATGGTCCCACAAAAGGGAGCTCCAGCCTGTCATGTTTCTGATCAGGGACAGGGGACTTGCTTTCCCTTCTCCCAGCTGACTACCTCCCCTAAACAAACACAGCCTAGGCATGACTGACTAGGGGGTATTTAATGGTTCTAATTGCCTGGCCCGAGTACCTGGCTGTGCTTGGCCTGCTGCTCAAGCTCTGAAGGCACTGCCTCTGGCTGGACAAGTGCATGTGCTCTAATGGGTGATTTCGGGTGGGAGCAGCTGTCTGTAGTGTCAGACAGCACATCTAATGACACACCACCGAGCTGCTCTGCGTTAGGCTACAGCAGTAATGCATTAAATATAATTCTGAGGGAGCCAATTTTTGGGAGTGTTGGAGTGATCACAAACAACTGAGGCATAAATGAGTCTTCTTTCCATCCTTGGTCCATAGCAGAGCTCAGGATTTCTCTGGTTATTTGTGGACAGAATTTATTGATGATTATTGTATTCCTTGGCATGAACTGAAATTTCAGCCTCCAAGTTCATGGCCATTAACCATGGTGAGAACAAGTGAGCCATTTGTCTCACATGATGGGTTTGCCTGTGGAAGCTGCAGATGCTTTGACTGACTTATGAGCATGGCAGGGTGCTCGTGTCAGGTGCAAACAAAAAACCTGAAATTGGCCAGTCTGGAAAGGGCATTTGTGTGTGTGACATGATGGCCCCTCCTGCAGATTCTGGGCTGGGAGCAGTGCTGTGGCTTCCTGGTGCCCTGATGAAATGTTCTGCTTCTGCATTGAGTGTGGTTGTAAAGATAAAAAGGGGATGGATTAAACTCATCCAATGCTTTACCAATCCTGCTAGAGCCTTTCTGCTCAAACTTTTTGTCTTGCTTTCCCTGACCACTCTGACATCAGTAATTTTCTGGTCTTTTTGATTCAGCAGCATAAAAGGAAACACTGATTTGTACCCCAGGAGCAAGGATGGGAGCCTTCAAGCCCCTCAGGGGTATGCAAAGGAGACTGGTGCATCCGGGGCTGTGACTTCTCTGGAGACCACTTCAGATCCTCGAGTGGGGGCCTGAGTGGAGTTTGCACAAGCTGTGAGCTTCTGCAACTAAAACCAAGCTGTGCTGCTTCTTGGGCACTTACAGCACTCAGTAGGGGTACCAGAGCTCAGGCACTGCTGTGTGGGCATCTCCTCAAACCCCAAATGGGGGAAGTTGGCCCCTGTGCTGCAGGAAGGAGGCTGTGGGTTTCTGCCTCTGGCCGTGTAACCACAAGCTCAGATTCTGAGCAGTGGCTGCACTTCTCAGCAGCACCTGTGCTCTTGTTTTGCTTGTGGTGTTGCTTATTTTTATGGATCAGGAGTCTGCAATCAATTTCAAAAATACCAACAGTACAGTTTGAGCCTGTGAGATCAGGAGTGGATGTATACTTTCAAGAAATCACTGAAGAAAAAAACAATTCGAACCCAGTATTAATTCAATAATTGCTGTAGAGGATAGACACACCAAGGCACTGTTTTTATTTCACTGAATGAAACAGAAAAATGAGGAATCAAAACTTCTATATCTTGTCCCACATTTTTCATTAACTTTTATTTGGAGGCAAACAAGTGCCTTCCTTCCCTGCTTCTGCCTCCTGTAGGAAAGGCAGAGCTGCAACTGGGAACAGAACTGTCTTGTGGCTTTAAGACTTTGTGATAATGGAAACTCTTGGTGAATGCTCCTATGGAGATATAAAATGATTAATCTACAGGCATGTGAGAACACTTATAACTTAGCTTTTGGTCTTGTGTCTGTTATTTCACTTATGGGGCTGTTAATAACCTCCTAATGTCATCAGGCTACATCTTAATGATTAAAAAATGATTAAAAAGGGTCTGTTTTATTCGTAACTGGTGAGAAATGCAATTATTTTGAATAGTTCAATGCCTGTACCAGGCAGATGTGATATTAAGTGGTTTTAATAATTTGGCTGGAGGGTTTCTTTAGGTACTGGATGCACACCATCCTTCAGATAAGAATGTTGTGACAGCTCTGGAGTTGGTGTGGGGGAAATGCAGGAGGGCAGGAAGCTGAGGGATGGGGAGAGAGTTAGAACAAGGCAATTTGTAGTGTCAGATGTAGTGCCTTAGCTTGAGGACAGCTGGGTAGGTAGAATAAAGCCTGGGTGGGAAATCTAATGAGGATGATGAGCTGGTGGACACAGGAGGAGGGACATGTGCTGAGAGGGAAGTAAGAGGACTGGAGATGACATGAGGGGGGAAAGCTCTTTTCTTTCTACAGTGGGACCTTGTGCTGACAGAAAATCCCAGGGACCACCTTGGCTTCCTGATGCTGCCCTGCTGGTCCCTGGAGGGGAGCCTGCAGTGCTGAGACCTGTCAGGAGATCTGGCAGTGCTGGAGCACTTCCCAACAGGCTCCCCTGCCTCTGAATGTCCAGTGCTCCTCAAAACCTCACAGCTTCACTCAGAGATAATTAACTGTGTCGTTAGCAGCGATCAGACTTCAGTTTTAAGCAGAATAAACCCAACTGTAAGCATGTGGGTGGGACATGGATGGGCTTAAAACATTTCTGAGGTTTTTCACTTGTGTTTGCCTCATATGGGCTGCATTTCATCTCCCCACCAGCCTTTACACATCAACAACAGACTTAAGAATTAAAGCAGAATGAAAAATGGGCAGTTTTTCAAGTTTGTCATATTTCTAGTGTGGAGGGCTACTCTTCAGCTCAAACCCAGCACAGAAGCTAATTGCTGAGAAACAGGGGGATTTTTGAAGGCTCCAATTTAAGGCAATTTGAAATCTCCATTGATATTAGGAAAAAAATAACTGCTGCTGGACACGTACCAGTTAGCAAAACCAGCTTACCAACTGAGGGGTACAACTGATCTGTTTTAGAAATGGCCAAGGCTCTGCTGAGCAAGTTGTAATTAAACTGACTGGTAATATATAGAAATTTGGCCTCTTGTCCTTCCTGCACACCCCAACAGTGCAGCTCGGAGACGATGGCTGGGCAGTAAGGGGCAGGTATGTGCCTGTGCTGTGCTAAGTGAAGCCAACTTCACTTGCAGCCCAGCAAGGAATATCAATGTGCCTGAAGCTCAAGGGTTGCCAGCATCTGTGGGGCTGCATCAGAAGCACAGATCTTCAGTTTGTACTGGGGAAGTTTTACATAAATGACAGTTAAGTAGTAATTTTCTGCCTAATTTCTGGTGAAACCTTTAATGTTGTTATACTGCCTCATACTTTTTGTTAACAACAAACATTCCACCTGACAGTGTTTGTCTGTCTTAATTTGCTTTTGTCTTGCACACAGAAATGAGTCCCTGGCCACATGGGAGCCAGAGGCAGCTTTGACACTGAGTTCAACCAGTACTAAAACTGTTCCTGTAAAAGTGCATTTCTACAGTTGCACTGCAATGCCTCTGCTCTAGACCTCTAGTTAAATGCATGTTAAAGTCTAGGATCAATCTGCCTGGCAGTAAGTTAATGGTCCATGGTGTAGTTGCTGCTGTGATGCCTCTTTTCCATTTAGAGAGAGGCAGTGCTGCTCTAAGTGGTTTGTATGTCTGGAATAATGGTGCTTGTGGCTTGCACCTGCGTAGGGCAGGATGCTTGTTGCATGTAAACTAGATGATAAGAGCCAAAAGGATTGCTCAGCCCAAGAGGCACTGCAGAGCTGCAGCGCTCCAAAGGAACACTCATGGAAGTGGGAACTTCTGGCATGTCCCCCTGAGAATTATTTCAGGAAGCTCATGCAGACCCCTTTGCTGATTGGGTTTTGCTGCCTCTGCCTGCCCTTCTGCTGCAAGCATCAGTACTGCTGTGTTTGCAGCCCCTGAACAAGCATGCAAAAAGCCAGGAGACTTCTTTGCTATCCCTGCCCTCTGTTGGCACAACATCCTGCATCTGGCCCAGGGTACACTGACCTACCAAGTGATCCTGAAGTACAAAGGGGAGAGATGTTGGTCTATTCTGGATACATGCAATGTTTCATTCTGCTGGGTTGCCTCTGGCATTTTGGATAGCAGCCTGAAGGGCACTGGACCTGGAAGGTTCAGTTCTTGGTGTTGGGATCTCCCATCAGTCTGCACTGGGCATGCAAAGCACCACAGAGAGGGGGTGACTTTTCCAGCTCCTTTAAAAGCAAAATAGAAAGGGAAATAAGAAACAACTACCAGCTTTGAAGGTGGTAAGGGTGCTGAGGCCTTTTGCTTTCTTTTCCCATGACTGTGCTCCTTGTCTCTCCTGGGCACCATGTAGTAAATCCTATGCTCCCATGTGGCTGCAGGCTCTCTCCAGAGCCTGTTGATGTAATCTGGGTCATTCAGAGAAGGTTGTCAGGAATGATCCTGCACCTCCCTGCTATGCCAGCACAGATGTTTGCCTTCAGGGCATGGGAGGTGCTGGGCTGGTCCTGAGTCCTGCTCCCAAACCTGGCTGCCTCAACCCACTGCAGCCTTGTGGCTCCTGGGTTGGTGGCTGAGGTCAGGCAATGCTGGGACATCATGCTGAGGACACAGGGACAATACCTTGTGGCATCTATCTACCCACTTTTTTTGGGTGGTGAGGACCCAGTGGCTGAGGTTGGTGCAGGGCATCCCTGTGAGGTAAAACCCACCTGCCCTGCCAAGGGGCTGCTGGAGAATAAGATTTCTAGTGGGGCAATGAAGGCCTCCTAGGAAAGACCTCCTAGGACTTCCTCCAGTGGGACTGAGTAGATTATGACAGAGAGCTAATCTCTATGGCTGTTTCATAAGTTTCCCCAGTGCCTGGACTTCGTGCTCAGCAACAGACACTCTATGTGCTGAGAATAACTGATTGCCCAGAAACACCATGTAAGAATGCGTGGACGTCTGGAGCAAGCTCTGCCAGCCTTTGTATTTTAGTGTTATCTAACAACATCTCTCCTCATTCCCACACCAGGTTAGTAGGAGGGACCAAATATGCTGTCAAGCACCACTGCTTGGTGGAAACCACCCTTCACCTGTCACTTTACATTCCCTGTGGATCCCCACCTCTTTCCTTGACCTTATTTACCATGAACAGGCAAAAGTTTGTGGTGACAAGCCTAACTCCAAAGCCACTGTCCAGACCACTGTCAATCTCCTATTCATTTACTGCAGTAAAATTCACAGGCAAAGGCAGAATGCAGGTACTGCTCCAGCCCAGGGATCACACCACAAGGGGCTTTGCTGCTGCTGGTCCCTGTGCTCAGAACAACTGCGCTGTGCAGCAAAAATCACGAGCAAGCAATGTCCAAGGCTTTCCAGATTATGTTATTACAAAGTGCAAATGAAGATTTTGAGTTCCCATCTGGGCACTTGTTCTATTCAGCTTCAAGATTTTATCCAAGTTATTTCAATGCTCACTGACTTTGTTTTTCTATTTGTAAATCCCTAACCTGCCTGTGTGCTATTCTTGGATTCAAATCACTGTGCATAACAGAGTTCTTGTTCCAGCAGCTTTGTTGCTTGTACACATTTGGACAAACAAATTCTGAATGTGTTCTGAGGAATATGGATATTCCCAATCAGCCCAGGGCTGGAGTAATGAATGGCACTGCTGTGGTGTAGCACGATGCTTGGAAGCTGGGGAGAGTGTGGAAGTTTGTGCCCTGTCAGTGGGAGGTTTGTGTGCTGTTACAGCTTCCTCAGGATTTTTCTGTTTTAAATTCAAACATATAAATGACTTCAAGTCCACCCTAAAATAAATAAAGATCATAAATATGAAGTCAAATAAGACTCAACCCCCCCAATAAGTGCATTAAAGCTGGCAGTCTGTTAATTTGTTACTCCTACACCTTTAGTTTGCCTGACACAGCTGGGGAGCGCTGCCAGTGAATGCTGTATGAGCTCCTGTGTGTGAAGTTGGGGAATGGACAGTGAGTTCCCCCCGGCTGTGAGCCACAGCCTGGAATTTCCTGACAGTTTTTCTTTGTGGTTCTGATAGCAGCTTGCTGTCAGGGAGTCCTTCTTGTGTCCCTTCCCAACCCCATATGCTGTTTTCAGTCTCTATTGCAGCATCCTGGAGTATTTTGCTTTCCAAATGAGGTCCACAGGGTACACTAATAAGTTGAAACATCACAATATGGATCAGTTAGACAATCCTGCAAGCCTCTAGCTCCAGCCCACAAATGCTACCAACAGCGAATTCATTCCTCAGACGAGCAAGTGTAATTTATAACTCAAAGCAGCACTTGAAACAGTTCGACTAATAAAATGTCCTTCATGCGACTCCTCAGTTAAAACCTGGCTGGTGCCAGCCTCTTGTCAGATGTAATCCCTCTAGGAAATCTTTTTCCAGTGTGCACTTAGCAGTAGAACCTGAATGTGCTCTAATACATGCTTTAGTCTCCACTCCCCAGGACTTCCCTAAGTTCTCCCCCCGACCCCGTCCCAAATGCCTTGTCCCATCCAGCAGCTTCCCCCCATAAGGATCAGGTTTACCTGAGCAGCAGAGGAGCAGCAGTGCCTAAAATGGAGATTTCAATGGGATGTGACAGGGAGATGTTCCCTCTCATCTATGAACTCCTATAGTTGCCACCTTTGGCAAAACAGCCTAACTACCAGCAGAAGGCTTCCAAATATCTTGTCTCTCAATGTGTCCAAGTATTTCTTGCTGCTTTCACAGTTCCCAGGAAGTTTTAATTACTTTTGGTTTTTAAATAGAGGCAAAGCACCAGAATTCAGCAACTACACAGAAACAAGCTGTCAGAAGGAAGTGGGTGTGAAGACCCTCTGAGTAAAGTCAACCCAAAAAAAGCTGAGCTTTCTCTCTCCAAACTTTATTTCACGAAGCTCCTTGTTCTTCCCACATTTATAAAAACTCGTCTTGAAATCCGCTCTGCCTGCACATCCTTGGCTGCCGTGACTCCTCTGGGGCATGGTGGCCATTTCCACGAGGGCAGGATGCTCCGTGCGGGGTAGGTGCCTTCTCTGTCATTTGGCAAAGCTCATCCCTCTCACCTGCTCTGTGGAAGAAAGCTGCAGGAGCCAGGCAGAAAAGCGAGGTCAGGGCTGGGGCAGTCCCAGTGCTGTGCTGAGCCCGTGGCCAGGCAGCGCTCGCTGGCCGAGCACCCTCTGCTTCCCGAGATGTCAGGGCTCTGCGGGAGCGGGCGTGCGCATCTTTCTCCAGCGCTCACTCGTCCCTGCGTACCCCTGCCTGTGTTGGTGTGAAATCAGGGGCTTCCCAGCCTTTCCCTCAGTCACCTCCATCGGACCACTTTGTCCTTGGGTGGAATTTGCTTTTCTGAGTCAAGAACGTGCTGGAGAGACGCTCCCGTTCGTCTCCGGCTGCTCACTGATTTCCCATGCTGCGCTCTTGTTTGCTGCCGTGGCAAAAGGAAAAAGCGGCTTTTGCTGGTGAGGTCCACAGTTAGTTGTGATAGGATCTTTTTGTCCCCTGTTTAAAATGTAAGGTCTTGCAAATTAAGAAGCTACAGTCTGTCTAGGTCTTATACCAGTCAGTCTCTGATTCATCAGAGAATCTCCTTGGTAACTAGCAGTTCCTCTCTGATGATTTGCTACTAAAAAGCTCTCCCAATTTAAAGATAAAACACAGTGAAAGCAGCAAGAGAAGCTACACTATACGGATACCTTATACAGAAACATATGTCTTGTGTGCACACAGCTATACTGGATATTTTCTGATGTGTGTGGGAAGCAGCCTCTCTGTGAGACAGCATGGTATTACCCTATGGATGGCAAATATGCCCTGATTGCCTCATCACTGCTAGAAATCCTTTTTGCTGCTCCAGGGTCAGTAACCCCATCTGCGGGGTAAATAATCCCCCAGGAGAAGATGAGGTTGGCATTTAACGAGGGGCTCAGCAGTTCATGCTTTAATAAGCCAGATTTCTGGCCTTGCGTGGGACTGATTGCCAAGTACAAAGATTCAGAGACAGGGTGACTTTCTGCAGGAGGTGTGCCTGGTGTGTTTGATGCTGCCTGGTTGCCCTCTGGCTCTGTTAACGAGCCCCTGCTGCCTGACCCCCTCCTCACACATAGCAAAGTGTTGCCTGTGCTCTGGTGCTTGCTCAAGCTGCAGGGAAGGTGCTCACTGAAGATTTCTTTTTCCTAGGAATTAGTATTACTGAAAAAGTTGGTCCAAGGTGAGGCTAAGAACACTCTGTGTCTGAAATAGTGAGTAATTGTGCTCAGGAAGTCAGTGTAAGTGGAGGATGCCAGAGGGCAGGAATCTCTGTGGTGAGAGTTGCCTGGGGCTCCTCAGGGATGAGGGAATGGTTTTGGACTGGAGGTGACTGTTTGTGCTGTGCATGTCTGGTGCACCTACAGGCAGAAAGCTCCAACTCCCTGTGCACGCTGTGCCTGCCCCAGCAGGACTGTCCTGCTCTGCATGGGGCTTTCTGTGACACTGAGGCCACCAGCGAAGTGAAGGGGACATCAAACTCTAAATGAGTGGAACCCAGCTGCTTCCAATTCTTTTTACCAGATAAATCAGGAATTAATATCACTCCCAGACTTCTCTTACAAAACCCTTCCAGCAGCCCTTGGCAGAAGTGAACAGAGGGAGGATGAAGAGCAAGGCAGGTTCACAAGGCAGACACTGGGCAACCCACATCCTTCTCTGTATTTCCTCACTTGCCTTATGTTCAATGGCACTGATTCCTCTGAATCATTACAGCAAACAGCAACAAAGCACCAGAGCCGTGAGATGTTTTTCCGTTCCTGCAAGAGGGTTTGAGCTCACTGTGAAAGCTTGCCCAGCCCTGGGAAGCACCAGCAGCTGGGGGAAGCTGCTTCCAGGCAGCTCTGGCAGCAAGGAGACCATGCTCCATGGATGTCGGCAATCTGGGACAAAATCTGTGTTCTCATTAGGTGGTGTGGCACCTCTAATATCTGAGCAGCAGAGTTCCAACATCAATATGCTCTGCCTAGGGATGTTTGATCCAGCCCTGCTTAGATTCAGACTTGTGGCTCCAGAGTCTTTAATTTTAGCAGGAAAAAGCTTGAGTGTAAGTGTGCTGCCCATACAAGGCAAGGCCAAAAGTACTCAGACCTATATTTATCAAGGAATGTGGGTGACAATAAACTGGTTCTGATAAATGAAGGCTGATATATTCAAGCCCATTTTTGATGCAATTGAACATGTCAGGAACACGACCTCATTCTGGTTAAGGGATGAGTTTTTAGATAATCAAAGTTCTGATAAACAAGTCCTGACTTCCACCCCAGTCAGGAAGAAAAGGGGAGATTGATGCTCATCCTTCCCCTTCCTGTTCTCCTGCTGCCACTGTGGGTGCTGAGGCTTGGCATGGGCAGGTGAGACCCTGCTGTGTGGGGTCAGGTGCTGCTGTTTCAGGCTTGAAGGGAAATTACAAAGGGAAGCCTCTCGTCCACCTCTCTCCTGCCTTGAAAGCTTGAAAGCCTTTGCTGCTACCAGACCTGTGAGCCTGCGCCTCTTGGTGGAAGGGAAGCAGATGGAGCCCCTGATGGGAGGGATGTCTGCAGGCACATCCTGTCTGGCTTCATCTGCAGGATCCCTTCATGAAGGGAAGGATGGAGAGAGGCCAGGTCCAGCAGCACCATCACCCATTGCCATTCTGTCACCAGAAGCCACCAGGCTGGGAAAAGCAGGATCACTTTTGTTTTGCCCAGGGGCAGCAGGAGCTCATCTCCCCCAGAAGCAGCAGAGCAGAGCCTGCGTGCCATGCCCCTCCACACAACTCTTCTGGAGCAGGGGATTCTCCCTCAGAGCCCATCCTGACCTGTGAAGGCAGCGAGCAGACCTGAAGTTGGACTGTTTACCTTTGCTGAAACTCTGGATTGGCCAGATCTCAATTTTTGTGTGATACATTTTAATTGCAGTGTTGTGACTTGGACAATGTCCTGGGGAGAAGTGGAAAAGAATCAAAACCTGCCTGTTCCTCACTCCTCACCTGGTGCCTACTTCCTTCCATTGATTTCCCCCTGATGCCTGCAGACAGCATCTCCTCAACTGGGCTACTGCCCACCCTGCATGGGTTTGGTTACAAATTCATATTTATAGATATAAAAGCAGAGTTTATGTACATAAGCTCTGCTCTTATAGCTATAAATATGTTTTGCTCTTCCTATCTCCTTTGCAATGTGTCTCTATTTTGGGAAGTGGAACAAAGGTGTCTGGAGCTATTTATAGCAGGGGAAGGTGCACAATGCCTTCAGCCTGGGTGGGCACAGGGCTGCCTGGCTGAGGGTGATGTGTGGTCCCTGCCATCAGAGATGATGATGGGGTTTTTTCTGCTTTTCTCCATCTCTTCCCTTTTATTTCAATTGTTGGTCTAATGCTGAATAAGATATGAACTTAAAGGACTGTTAATGGAAGTTAAAAAAAAAAAGAAAAAGAAAAATGTGCAAAGCCTTGGCAAGTATTTTTTATGAATTGAATCTCTTGAGATGAAAGCTTCATTACAGTGAAACAATGAACCTGCTACACTTTTAGTAGTACAAATGGGCTTCATTTGTATTAGGAAGATACAAGCTTATTATTTTTAGTTTCTTCCTGTAGTACCAGGAATGTTTAATGTGATAATCAATGTAATTGAGGAACTGAAAGTACAGAAAATCACAGCACTCTCAGAAGGGATAATTGCAGACTGCAACTGCAGCTTGGCCAAAAGGTCTGGGCCATGGGTACAGGAGTGGTTAAAACAGGCTCCTATCCCAAGTGTGGATGATCCCTTGTTGTGCTGGGAGCTGTGGGAGGACAGTGCAGTCCCTGTACTCTCCCCAGTTCTTCTGGGAGGTACCAGTCCTGAGCACCCAGCAGGAAGCTCAGAGCCAGGGGGTGCACGAGGGATGGCTCTTCTGGAAGGACACAGGGAAAAGGAGTTTTTGCTTTTGTCCTCAAACCAAAGGACTTAGGAGAGGAAGATTCCCCTCCTGTGATCTGGGGGCTCAGGACATTTGTGAGCAAGCCTGACTGCAGAATTTGGCACCTATGTTTGATCTGGATTTTCCTGAGTACTTGCAAAGCTGCATAGGGTCACAATTTGGCCAGTTTGTTTTTTTTTTTTTTTTTTTTTTTTTTTTTTTTTTTTTTTTTTTTTTTTTTTTTTTTCTCTCCCCAGAAATAGCAAAAGGCACACATTTGACGCCAGAAACCTACTGTCAAATTCCCAGCCCTCTCCCTAAGTACAGGGTTGCTAAAGATTTTCAATTAAATGCTTCAGAGCCCTTAACACAGAGAAAACACAGCATTTCCTCTCCAGGCCACTGCTCGTAAACTGTGATGCTATTTTGTGAAACTTTCACTCCTGAAACTCAGCAGCAGGCACCCACCACACAACTTCAGCCTGAATTCTATGAAAAGCATAAGCAGCAAACTCATGGGAGGACCTACCAGCCATAGGTTGGACACCTATAGCCCAGCACCCTGGAGGTCCTACTGCAGCTCTGGGGAGCTGCTGGTTGCCATGTACCAAATCCAGCCTTTGCTGCACCTTCAGGTGATTTCCCTCCTCATTTCACTCCCTCTCTGGCACAGCTGGGGTTTTTTGGTGGTATACTGGGTATGTTAGTCCATAGAGGAGGTGAAGGGGAGGAAGGCAGCTCCTTGTGTCTGCCCTGGCACCTGCCCCTGGGGAGCACCCCCCTCCACTGTGGGCTGCTGGACATCAGCCTGGGTGTTGATGGGTAAGGAGAAATGCATAGAACCCAGGGCAGATTAAATGTATTCTTGATGCAGCCTCTGAAGCTGCTAAATTCAGAGCAAGTCTGAAAGAAACAACAGCTTGCAAAGGCGCAGCCAGGTTTGTTTTCAGCCTTCTCTGTTTTCATTTGTTTCACTTTGAGGAGGGAAATTTTCTGTGTTGGAAAAGTTGCCTTGCTCTAGTGGTCTCTAATAAATCACAGCTGTAGACACCTAAAAGTGTATGGTGCCCTCTGGAAATGCTGCTGGAGCTCTTTTCCCATGCCAGGATAGGCTCCCAGCTGTCCTGGGAGCAGGGACATTGGAGCTGGAGCCCAGCCTTGTCCCACAGTGCAGGGCTTCCTTCCTCTTCCAGTCTTGAACAGACAGCCACAGAGAACCAAGGTTTGTCCATTAAATGAACTTTCTTTAGTGCTTGCTATGGGTTAGATTTCAGCCTATTGCAATCAGAGTGTATTTTGAGGGAAGTGACTGAAGGCAGAGCTGAAAGCGCAGCCGTGGTGCAGCATGGGCTGTGGTGTTCACACTCACAATGCAATTGTTTACATTACAAAGCAATTATCAGACTGTAAAATTCCAATAGCATTTAGAAAGGCATATATGCCCAGGGGGTTTTCAGTTTGCAGAGATGCTTCTTTTATTGTACCTACTTGCCTAGTAACTTCACCTTTTTAAACACATCAAAGTGTTTTAGTAATCTATTTGTGATCTTTGTTGAAAAACAAAGGCAATCCTGCCAGGTCCACACAGAATACTTGCTCCATCGAAAGTGGCACCTAAGGCCCAGTTTAGGTTTTGTGAGGTTTAATGAGGTAAAACCTCCTGTACAGCAATTCCTGCCCCCTTTGGTAAATTTTGGCAGCACATCCTTCAGCAGGGGCAGTGTGCTTCAGTGCTCTCTCTATCACTGCAAAGCCATCAGCTTTTCCCTATCTGTCCAACTCCTCCAGGAGCAGCAGTCACTCTTGCAGTAAATTTTTGCCTGGAATAGCACATTATTCCTGTGGCCTGCCCCTGGTGCTCTGCAGACAGGCTGAGGGGGTGGGAAGGACAAACCTTCTCCATCAGCTGCTGAAGATGAAGTTTCTGGCCAATAATAATAATAATAAATAATAATAATAATAATAATAATAATAATTCGAGGTGGTGCCATGTTGGCTAGCAGGGCTCTGGGCAGCTATAGGAGGGCCAGAACTGGACTGGGACCTACTGCAGGAGGTAATTCAACCCTAATCACTTAGCAAGGGACTCTCTGCAGAGAGGAAGATGTTCAAACCTGACAATTCTACACCTCCCAGTGGTGCTACGGTTCCCTCAAACAGAATCAGCAGACTAATTGTCACCGTTTATCACGTGCAAAATGCATGTGAAATTGCGTGAGTAATTTCCATAGTAACCGGAATCATCACCTTCCCATGTAGGGACTGGAATGTCAGGATCTTGTATACTCGAGAGCACCACATGTACCTGTGTCCTTGCATAAAGCACATCCTCTTCTGGCAGCCAGCCTTTTGTTTTTGGGCTTCCACTACTTGGCTTACAAGCAGTTGCAAAGCCTTGATTACTCATCAATACCCTTGCATGAGACACATGCTTCTGTAATGTCTTTAAGGTTATGTGGAATTCTATTTGCAATCCCTTAAAAATAACACAAACCACTTGCTGCTAAATCTGGCTGTCAGCAAGCAAATGCCAGGAACCAAAATGACTATTATTATTACTGTTATTTGCACCATTCCAAAATCCATTAATTTGCTTGTTGCACTGTTAGGTAATGAACACTTCTGCAGCAAGGTCACACCTCCATTTTACATCAAATGACTATCTTCACTCATGTTTGATATATGCAGCATATTTCTTGCTTAGGGCGTAATGTTTTATTAACATTATTTTCCTTTGTTCTTTCTTACAGATTGTCTATTACGACTCTAAAGATTGCCTGCGTGACATCTCTTTTTAAATTCAATGCATAATTACATAAAACAGAAATGTATTTGATGCTACATTAATAAATCTCTCATAATTTTCTTTCAACGGGGGGACACGCTGCTTTTATTTACCAGAAAACATGGATTTAGTTAAGCTTCATGTAATTTTGCAGTCACTGACACATATATTGGATATGGGCAGAACAATGATGGAAATAATGTGAAGGCAAACTGTTCAGTTCAAGCCAAAAAGACTGATGGAAATAGTAAAAATAGTCAAGATATGAAAGCAAAAAGTACTGAAATAAGTATCTGACACGGGAACTTGCAGGGAAGGTTCACTGCAGCTGAAGCTGTGCCTGGCTGAATGTCAGCCTGGGTTAATTTGCAAGGTGACAGATGTCATGGGAACGGGCAAATGCTGAGGAACAGAGCTGATGTCCTGGAGCAGGTCTGCCCGAGGAGCTGAGTGACCCTCGGGTGTCCTTGGAGCATCAGTGCCTTACTGCAGCTGTGGCTTTGGCTCCTGTCTTTGAGGATGATTGTGCAATCCTATACCTTCACAAAAAAACCCTCACCTCCCCTCCTGGCAGCACAAAGAAAGTTTTGACCGACTGACCCTGTCCTGCTTGATCTTCTCCACCCACGTTGCTGGTCTTGGCTCTCCTCTGACTCTGAGTCCAATCTTCCCCTGACTGGCTGTAACCACCCATTCATTGCTGGGCTTCCTGGAGCCGTCAGCCACCGTGTCCAGGCATTTCTGGTTACCCCAGCTCCTCCTCCAGCAGGGCTGCTCCTAAATAACTCCCAAGTGACCTTGAGTTGTAATTTCCTTGTCCCCTTGCTGCTGCTGAAGGAGCCTTAAGGCTGTCCACAACCATTATAGAACACACCGTGCAAGGACAGAGTAGAAAAGGGGTGCTCGCACCCTAAACTTTGAATTTGCAGGAGGTAAGAGCTGCTGTTACTGTTTTGTAAATAGAAAACCTGCTGGTTGGCAGATATTAAGTGTTTGGCTCAAGGTCACAGCGAGTATCTTTGAAGTCACTTGATAAACACTTTGTTCTCAGCAAAGGATGTGCCTTGGGCTGTGATCTTATCCTATAACAAAAGCTGAGATATGTTCCTCCTCGTTTATTCTAGTCTGGTGGTATAAGTTGCTCACAGTTAATAATAAGTGGAAGACCATTAATTGTGCCTTCTGATATATGTTTTTAATTTCTCTATTCATAATGAGCTCACTGCTGCAGCAGCAGGAGTGAAATATGTGATACTACTGGAATTTCTTTGCAATTCAGCATTAATTAATGTCCACTTCTCGCACAACGTTAATAATAACATGCCTAATGTTTCAGAGGCTGTTGGGGAAAAATCTTTTCTAGCTGGCAAGAGCTGAAATTTGCATTTTAGCCTTTTGTTTAAAAATGCTTCTGCAGGGCTTTGAAGTATTAGAGTGAAGCTGGATGTAGCACCCATGTCCAATACAGCACCACGCTCTGGTCTATCTGCTCCCCTTGTCTCTTCACGTTTACCAGTTGGGGCAGGGAAGGACACCTCATTTCCAGAGGCCATGATGAACTCCTTTTTGTTAGGAGAGCAGGACTGTCAGCCCTTATTCCTGCTGTTCCAGCAGAGTTCTGGTTAAATGCACTGTGGCTCTTGCTACCCTGACATCATTTGTGTCCCCTTGCGTGGGATGGGTTCCTGGGTCTGTGTGATGACTTTCCTCACCTGTCTGTTGCAATAACAACATGCTACAGGTTTTGCTGGTCTTTGTCCCTCTGGGGGATTAGACATGCCATTTAGCAAGACTAGCCATCCAGGGATAAAAATGCACCAGTAAAATTAAGTTGCTGTTTGCCTATACTGTGAGATTCGTGTTAATACCATCACAAGGTTAAACCCCTTTCTTCACAGGTTAAAGAGGATGGATTTACTGGCCTGAAATGTTGATTTTTCAGCACACCTTGCTGTTGTTTCATACATGTTCATCTCTTCAGCCCTGTCCAGGGGAAAGGAGGGACTGGGTGTTGACCTGTGGCTTTTGGTAGAGACTGGGGAATAGTCAGACTGATGGTTCATGGCTTACAAACATAGTGTATCCCTCTGCATTTAATGACCTCCCAAGTTCAGCAGCAGGACTAGGTAGCTTTGAAGCCCTTGGCACCACAGTGAATGTCTCTGCTGTGAGAATGTCGTAGTTTGGAAAAAATGAGTTTTTTCTGAACTTCAGTGGTCAAACCAATGAGTGCTCAGGTTTAAAGACTGGCACCTGGTGTGGCCACTGAGGACAAGGATCCGCCTCTGAGAACACAAGGGGTTAAAAGCAGAGGGCTCCCCGGAAAGCTCTCTCTTGGTTCCGGTCCCTGAGGACGGAGGGATCTCCCCTGCCCAGCTGGGCGGGGGAGGGGAAGCCATGCGGCCTGGGCGAGGTAGGGCCGGAACCTCGGGCACAGAGGGGGAGAGGAAAATCCTGTAGGATGGAAGGGTGGCAGACAGCCTTCTTTTCCCTTTCCCTCCCCCCTTCCCCCCCCCCGGAGGGAGACTGAGAAACCGTGTGTGTGATCTTCGTCACCTTGAAATTTGATATCAACAACTAGACAGCACGGCCGAAGGAGTATGGGGGGGTGGCGCGAGAAGAGTGCCCAACAGCAAAAATACCGTGAGAGTTCTGGGAAAACAAAGCCCAAAATTTTAACCCTTTTTGTAAATGATGGAAACTTTATAAATGCTAATCCTCCTGAATTTGAAGAAGACAGATAGAAAGAACTGAGCAAAGATGATGAAAGTTTGTGTAAGTAGAAGATTGTCAGAGAACACTAAAAAGAATCCTAGGTGGGAGGAGATGATGGAGTGGCTTTAACTAGACTCTTTTGTATAGCCATGAACGGACTCATTTTCTTCTATAACATAGAAACTGTATCTGGGGAGAGGCATTGGCTTGGAGCCAAGAGTGGACAATAGTGTGAACAGAGATGAGAAGTGTCCCCAAAATTTGAGAGGCTGTCGTTTCTTGGAACTAACCAAAGCATCTTTAAAAAGAGAAACCCTAGAAGCAGCTCTGGTCCATGCACAGTGGTGAGAGCACTGGACATGGAGGAAGAGGCCACGATGTGGTGCAAGAAAGACTCCTATCTCTCCTCAACGAGCTGAGTACTGATTATCGGAAGGGTGGTAATAGACTGAAGATTAATTATCTAAAAAGTGGTAACGTGATGAAGAATTTTCAGTTTGTTTTGTTAAGTTGAGAACTGGTGGGGGGGGGAGGAAGAGTGTTTTTTTTAAAGTTTCCATGTTCTTCTGTATGTGTCTTCTTTGCCTATTATAAGTAATAAAGTTTTTTTCCTTTTGCTTTCTAAATTAGACACTGTTTTGCTCTGTTTTTGGTCACATCTCACAACAGATACCAGGAACAGTATATCGTTATAGGGGCACTGGCCTTGTGCCAACGTCAAACCTTTGACAGAGAATTAAAGGAGTAACTTGCTGTTAGAAGTCAAAGGCTGTTGCATTTCCTGTTCCTGACCCTTTAAAGATTGGGGTGACCTTTTGAGTGTACAGAGAGCCGAGAAATTCATAGATGCACAAGATTTAAACAAGAGATGCTGCTTCCTTTTCTGAGAGCCCTGTCAGGCTTTGAGGGAGTGGGATGATGTTGCATGGCAAACTTGAGAGTTTCTGTGTGACCTTGCTGCTAAAAGCTTCATCTTGTGGCACCAGGGCATCACACTGAAATTGTGCAAGGATTCTAAATTTTTGCTGGTTTTAGGCTGCTGAATGAGCAGATGTGGAAACGGCTGCTTCACTCTGCATACTTGGAATGGCATTCCCAAAAGCTCTTGCCAAGGCCCAGGTTGGAAACACCCTTGTCTAAGGGCAGCCTGGGGATGAAACAGCCTTAAGGTGTGCAGGGGTTTGTTAGAGGCGTCACTTTGTCCCCGTGGTCATCTCTGACACCTTGCCCTCTGCACCATGTGTGTCTGAGCTTGAGAAGCAGATTTGCTGACTGGCACAGCTGCAGCTGGGAAGTCCTGCACCCCAGCAAGAGTCACTTTGCTGCTTCTTTTCCAGCTCTGCTTTGCTGCAGGTTGGAGCTCACCCCGAGCCCGTGCAAAGCAGCAATCACAGCCAAATCCTGGGCAGGCTGTGGGCTGGGAATGGGGAGACACTCTGAGGTCTCCATGCACAGGGGATGTACCAGGGACTGTTTGGCTGCTTTGTCCCACGAGGGCAGCTGGGAAAATTGCTCCTTTTGTGCCTCTGCACTGTCACACTGGAAAGAAAATGGGAGGTGACAATTATTGCAGTTCCCCATCCTTGCTCACCAAGTCTTGGCAGGGAAGTGGCACTCGTAGTCACAGCCAAGCCTGCCATCTCCTGCCCCAACAGCTCTGGTGGGAAAGCTCAGAGGGAGGGATGTTGGCTCCTGCTCCTTCCTGATTCTCTAAGTAGACATTAGTAAAGTTCCTTGCTTTTGGTTTTGTGTCTAATTTGGAATATGTGTAGGTTTTGGTTCAGAAAAATGAACAGCGAAGAACACTAATTACTGCACCCTGAGGGTAATGGCCTCAGCTCCCGACTTTGCATCTGACTTTAGGATTAAGTGGGGGCTAAATACAAATTTAGGCTGTAGCACAGGCTCTTCAGTCATTTACCATTTCACTTACAAATATGCTTTGCAGAAAAATAACTACTTTAAACCTTTCTCTTTGCTACACACACTGACAAATACAGCTCTGAATTAGTATAATGCTGTCTTTACAAAGCTCCCATTCACATCTATCTGTGCTGAATTCATACACAGAAGTTTTTCTGAAGAAATGAATTGCTAAAAATTCCTAATGAATGTGGTTATCAGAGAAGCCGTTCTAATAAAGATAATATACATCAGAAGAGCTGGCAGGTTTTTATTGGGTAGCTTGAGTATTGAGTCCAGAGTAGATGCTGTGTGATAAATCTTGTTAGTGCTGTCACTCTTGGTCCTAATGGTGTGAATAGCCATTTAGCCTGCAAAACAGCAGAGCCATTCAGTGGCTTGTGCTTTTTGGCATCATGCTCAAGTGTTCTTCAGCTTTTCCGGTCTTTTGCCTGTCTCTCTGATTAATTCACCAACTCTTTTATAATGCATGTGTTCCTCCTGCAATGTATCTTTTAACCTCTGATGTTCAGACTTTTGTGATGTGTGCTACCTGCTCTCACAACGAGCCCCACTGCAGGTACCTGGCTCCAAGACCAGAGATCAAGGTAACGCTTTGTTCTTAGAACACCTGTGTGGTTTGCTTTATATCTTTCCCTTTCAAAACCTTTTGAGCTGGATTCCTCTCTGGCTTTCACAGGCAGTTATAGCTCTAGACTGAACTGGAGACCAAGAGATTAACCAAATTCTCTGTTTTGTGCAGAGTACAACTGGTTCATTCATTATAGAGGATGCTGCTGCTTGTTGAGCACCCCCAACCAGTTGGGTATTCCCTGAGCTCCCTGTCTCACAGAGACACCCACAGCCTGAGGCTGAGTACACAGCTTCGGTGTTTGCTTGCTATCATGGTGACAATGACCTTGTTTCCCTGGCTGGGTCGGGTGCACACCCTGCAAGCAGGAATTTGGAAACAGCCTCTGCCTGGTACCTGGGACTAGTGCCCGTGCTCCTTCCTTGCCACACGCTGTGCAGCATCACTGGATCTTAGTCCCACTGTGCCAGATGCACTCTGGCAAGTGGTGGAAGGGTTTTTTATATCTCTTCTTTTAAAGTAGCTATTGCTGATCTTATGTGCCAACAAACTCAAGTGTTTGCAGCAGAGATGGTATCTTACTGAGTTGTTTTGCATCACTGTAGATCTCAGCAAAGACACGAAAAAAAAAAAAAAGAATAAATGCTAGAGAGCTTAACGAGACCTGCACCAGCTTTGTCTAATGCTAAGCTTGCAAGAAGTACTTGGATGATGTGAACTGGCTGTTATTGCTAGCAGAGAAAATAAAGTTGCAGTCATTTATACCAGCTGAGCACCTGGTCATTATATCTCATGTTGTAAAAGCTATGGTGGAAGCACAGGTTAAAATGGCTATTCACCTTTGATCCCTTAGCAATGTGAATGCCTGTAGTAATCTCTAAGATTAGGGTAAGAGAGAGCTCAGATTTTATATACAGCCTGCTAAACAAAATGTTTCAGTTCAAAGAGGGAAGTGCTGCACATGCAGTGTGGAGTGGATAACCCCTCCTCCCTGCCTCTGCTGGGCTTTTAAATGTATGTTTGTGGTGCCCTGAAAGTCTGGCTTGGCAGTGCTGTGGTGCTCTGAGCTGAAGGCTGGCACTGCTGGCTGCAGCACCTGGTATTTCCAGGGGAAAAAGTGTAGCTGAGGAGGGGGTACCACATATTTATGGAATTACCCGCTCTTTGGGAACTGACATGGAGCCAGGCTGCATTTGAGAGGCTATGTAAAACCAAGTGAGAAGAATATAATGTCATGCAGGACTGGAGTCAGTGGCTCTGCTGTTACTCATGTTTTCAGGTGACTTTAATTACACTTCTGTGCAGGGGAGGGTGTAAAACATGATGGCACAAATAAAATAAAACCATCCAGCCAACATGAGGAACATTGCAGGTTCTTAGTTTCTAATCCCACATGTGCTCCAGGTGCTGTTTCTAGATTCCCTGTGTATTAACATAAGTCTTAAAAAAAACCAATTAATGGGAAGGTTTTCAAATGCCAAAGCAGAAAGTTACTGAGACCAGGAACCAGCTGATTTTTGGCTGTCTTGGGCCAAGCCCGGGATTGTTCACCAGGCTTCAATGGAATCATAGTGGGTTTGCCCTGGGAGATGAACAGTTTGTCTGACCATCAAGAGAAAACATAATTCAGCCTGCAAAGCAGAACAGAGTGAATTTTGTAGCTTGCTTGCTGAAATCTTGTTCTTTGAAAGTCTGCTCTGGTCTTGTGTAAGAGATAGCAAAAGAATGGATTTGTTAAAGGTTGGGGTGCTTCAGCGATGAATGGAAATTTTTTTTCCCTCTCAGCTTGCAGAAGTAATTCTATGTATCTGTTCATAGGTTTCTCAGAAAACTATTTTCATCCTTCCAGCAATATTTGATACCCTGTGTATCCTGCAGACTGCAGAAAATGTTTACTCTGTCTTGTTTGCCCTTCTCCCAACAATGCACACTCACAAAGGACATTTTTGAAGTGTTTGTGCCTTTTGATTGACAATAAAAATCTTTTGCTATGAATTCTGGCAAAAAGTTCATGGTCCTCAGAATGCTTTACAGTTAATTCTCATTTTATTTGCATGACTAAACAGTGGTTCTGCATCAGTTCATTACAAAAAATTTGCAGAGCTTTGAAAGTGTTTCATTGCTGGAGAAAAATCCAGCAGTAAATCCAGCTTCCATGTATGGTTAAATGGCTTTAAGCTAAAAACCGCAATAGGAACAATTCTTTTTCACAGAATTATAGAATGTTTTGGCTTTGAAGGGACCTTAAAGATCATCTTGTTCCAACCCCTACCATGGGCAGGGACACTATCCACTAGCCCAGGTTGCCCCAAGCCCCATCCAACCTGGCCTTGGACACTGCAGGGATGGGGCAGCCACAGCTGCTCTGGGCACCCTGTGCCAGGGCCTCACCACCCTCAGTGTCAAGAATTTCTTCCCAATATCCATTCTAAACCTGTTCTCTTTCATTTTAACCCCATTCCCCCCTGTTCCATGTCTCCATTCCCTTGTCAAAAGCCCCTGTGCAGCTCTCTTGTAGGCTCCCTTTAGGTGCTGGAAAAGGCTCTAAGGCATCCCCAGACCCTTCTCTTCTCCAGGCTGAACAACCGCAAATCTCCTGACCTGTCTCCATGGCAGAGGTGCTCCAGCCCTCTGAGCATCTCTCTGGACTCTCCCTAACAAGTCCTTGTCCTTCTGACGTTGAGGACCCCAGAGCACTGCAGGTGGGGTCTCATGAGAGCAGAGTAGAGGGGGAGAATCATTGCCAGGTCCTGTGGAACTTCCTGTCAACGCTCCCAAGCCCTTCTCCGCAGGGCTGAAGATTCCTTTTATCCCTTCGAATGCAGCCGTAGGTAAGAGGAAACAATGAGGCTTTAAGCCCCAGAAGAACCTGGGTGTGGATGGTTGAAACAATGAAAGATGTCTTCGTGTAAGAAACAATCCAAGTTACTGTCAGCACCACGATGTGAAGCACTGGTGATTCACTGCTGGAACCTCTTGCCACATCAAATGTGGCATGAATTATTTAGCAAGCCTAATTGAATGTAATTTTGCTATTGGAGATAAGTAGCCACTAAGCTTAGCCTGAAAAATCAATTTGCATATTTCACAGAACTGATATCCCTTAGAACTGGCTTGGGATCATCCATAGTGCTGCTTCCTACATAAAACTGCAGCTTTATGCCCTTCTTTTGGTGTTGGTTTGGCCTGGGATGTCCAACAGCCCAAAGCTCTCTGGGATTTTACAAGCAGCAGGATGTAAATCCCCTAAATTTTCAGTGACACACTTCTCACACATTTCCTTGTCCTTTCTGGAGGATTTATAATGTTCTGGGACAGCATGGCAGACACACCCAGTCGACTGAGTGGTGCAGAAGAGCTGGGGTTTGCCCAGAGCAGCTGGCAGGACTCACAGAGGATTTGCCATGGAACTTCTGAGCAAGTGAAAGCAAGCCAGGAGGTAACACAGCTGGAAAGTATCTCTGCAATGAGAGCTAGGAAATGCTGTAAAGGGGTTGTTAGGCTAAGAAACCTAGATTTGGTCTATCGAGGTCAACATCATCTACTGGGGATTAGGTAGGATCAAGTAATTAATGAAAAGGATAATTCATACTAGGTTTCTAATCCCTGCAGATAGTGCAGATGACACACTTCTGCTGCTGACCCTTCTAGATATGTTTTCGTTGTAAAGATGTGCAGAGAGGGAAAGAATATGGGCAACAGGCTGCAGAAGTTGTCACTAACTCTTTCCAAGTGGAATTTTTTCAGTGGAATTTTTTTACCTCAGTGTTGCTCAGGCTTTTCACAACGACGTCCTAAGAGTGATGTATTTGGTTACAGAATTTTTTGGTTCAGAACTTCCAAAACTGTTTCTCTCTCTGTTTTAAAGCTTACAAGATACTGACTCAATAATTTCAATTAAGCTCTTGGACTCTGTTTTGAAATAAGTTTCTAGTTTTAAAATGTATTTTAGTTAAAAAAGCCCTGTATTTTAAAATATTTAAAGCAGACTTGAAATGAAATGTGGATTTTATTAATTACACGGAAAACATCCTTTTTGGATCAGCTGCAACTAAATTCTTCCTCTCTGACCTCCACTGTCCATCAGACTGGAAACTCCATTATCTGTCCATTTCTGCAAAGGATATTGGATGCTCAGCAAATGGAGATGCTGATCTCCAGAAATGAGTGCTGTTTCTGCCAATGCCCACCGTGGGCCCAGCGATGGGAGGGAGCCCAGCTGGGCTGGCCACAGGCAGAGCTTGCTCCGGGGAATCCCTGCTGGGTGGGAAGTTTCTGTGCTCAGCTGCATTGCCTTTCCTGACAAAGCAGCTCTGATGCCAAGGAAGCAGAGCCGGAGTGCTCTGGTGCTTGCAGTTTCAGTGTGGCTACCCAAGGTTGTTTCCCCCAATGTTCTCACTTTTAGTGCTGAAACATGACCCTCCAAATTCCTCGACTGAATGGTCTGGAGCTGTTTAACTGTGTGGAGAGAGCATTTCTGGGTGCACATGCAGGGCTCATCTCTGCCACTGCCCGGTGGAGGACAGGATGGAGAGGGAACACGGAGGGATGCTCTGGGTTTTTCTGGAGCAGGTGCCCAAGCAGCCAGAGTCTGACAGGAAATGAAAAGAAAAAGAATTGCAGAAGGTGGGAGAGGAAACTGTAATAGCCCCAGTCCATGTTTTCATAGATCCATGTCTGGTTAGGATTGTCCTGAAGAGGTAATGTGGGGGTTGAAGCTCCAGGAAATCAATCCACGGGCATTTGTGCATTGATCTGTTCAGAAACATTAACCTGAGGAATTTCTCCATCTACACTTGTTTTCATTTGGGTGCATGTTCACAGGGATTGATTTTCTTAAGATCTGAGCATTGAATCAGATGTTTTCCTGGATGCACTGGTTCAACCTCAGCTTTTGTGAGGAGGCAACAACTGGGACTTCACCTAATTTGGCTTTGTTTTTGATATTCACCAACAGTAAGCAGTAGGTTTATGACTACGTTTTCCTCATCAGCCCTTGAAGGGCAGAGGGCTTTTTTATCTGTAAGGCTGAACTGTGTTTTTACTCAAATGCTGTTGGAAGTAGGGGCCAAATGAAGCTGTGTGACAGAGTCATGTGGCATGACATAAGGGTGGATTCCTACACCAGCAAAACACAGGGACCTCTTGACAGGTAAAAGAGACACTTAAGAGTCTCCTTTTCTTAGGAAAAGTTGTGTGTTTAGGTACATAAGATGTGCATCTGAATGTATGTGTGTTCACTTATTTTCTTATCAAACTGCTTTGTTGCCCATCAGCCATAGAGGAATGAGAGTGAAACCTTAGATAAAGTGAAAGCCAGGTGGCCTTGTGCTCTGCAATTCTGGTGAAAGCATTTTTGGGGAGTGAAGCAGGTCCCAAACTGCACCAGAGGACTTCAGGAGAGGTTCCCCATTACATCTGTTGGGTGATGGTGCTGCCCATCTTCCAGCTCATCTCAAGCCCACCTGCCCTTTGCTGTGACTGTCTGCCAGTGCCAAGCCCCTTTAGTGAAAGCACTGGGTATTTGTACCCAAATTGCTAAAACAGGCAGTACTATGGGTTTGTTTCCTCTGTCTTCACCCTTCCCAAGGGATCTGTGCACTTTTTGCCACTTAGCCCAGCACTGGACTGCCTTGAATCACCGGGAGATTGCTCCAAAGCCAGCTGTAAGTGGAGCCACTGCAAAGTTACAGAAATAAAAGTGGCTTTGTCCCCTGCAGGCTTAGAACCTCTTTACCTTGAACCTGTGCAGAGCTTGGCTTGCAGGGGTCAAGTCAGAGTGAGATAAAGTACAATTCATTACAGTGTTATTTTGTATGCAGGGACTGAGCTCAGGCGCTCTGTGTTACCAAAAGCTGATAACAAATAGATATGAAACACCTTTGAAATGTTAACTTATCCTAAAAAGCTTATTTCTTCAACACTTCTAAGAAGCATAAAGCTTCACCCTAGACAATCTGCTCCCTTCTCTCTATTTTAATAAGCAAGAAGCATAGCATCTGTCTGGAAAGAATGCAACACATACATTTACATTCACACAGCTCAGGAAAGAAGAGATGTTGCAAAACTTGAAGAAATTCCAGTTTCAAAGTACAGATATGAACAGACAGAAGAAAAAGCTGGGAACAGAGAGGTTTCAGGGGGGATTGTGCTTCCTCCCAGCTGTACTGTCCCATCTTTTCTCTATGGGCCGGAGGGGCTGCTTAGGCTGTGTCTTTCCAGGGGATATTTTATTTTTGACCTGCATGCAAAAGCAGCCAGAAGCCCAGGTTTCTGCCATAGCAGGCTCTGTTTAGCACAATATGCACTTTCTCTCCCCAGCTGCATTTTCCCTGGGCTCCCTCTGAAGTCAGGTTTGCTGCTGAACTCCTTGTGTGGGTACACTGTGACCCATTTCAGTTCAAATGAACTAGGTTAGCTAAAGCAGTGGAAAATGTAGGTTTTTGCTATTTTGCTTCGCTTTGAGTGAGATCCATTGGATGTGGAAGACCAGTCCCTTGGCTGATGTAAGTCATTGTACCTCCTTTGACTTTGATGGAGGCTCATCTCTTTGTTCCAGCTGCTGATCTCCCCTGGCATCTGGTACAATCTATCCTGTGTGGTGTTTATTTTAATAGCCTGATAAAACTATTATTCTCAAGGGGAGATAGAAGCTGCTGGCTGTGTGTTTAGACAAATCTGCACCCATACAGATTCCATAAGTGTTTGCTTCAAAGATGTAAACACCACATTACCCAATTAAAGAAGTGTCCTTAATAATTTATCAGCCAATTAAAACGTTCGTTGCCCTTTATCCCAGAGAGCTCCACCAGTGATATATAATCTGAACCTAAGTTAAAATGCCATAATAAATGAACAGTGATGCAATGCATCAAATATAATGGGAACATTAAGGCAACGAATGGTGGTTTGTCAAGAAAGGAAGGTATAACACAGTTAGTGGAGCTAACTTAATTTCTGGAAATACCACTGCTCCTGAAGAGTGGGGCATGGAAGGGGGATGTCTGGCAAAAGATATTTCAGTAATATGTTCCAGGGAAAACTTAGCCATTACAAAGTTAGAGGCAGAAAAAATCTCTGTCCCCAGTTATTATTAATAATCCTCTTGAGAGTGTCATGAGAAAGGGAAATGAGCAACTGAAAGAGAGGGATTATAGCAGGATTGTTGTTTCAGCTTAACTCTGGCTGCTTGTCATAGTACAGTATTGCTTCATACTTGTGTAATGGAAAATGCAGAAGTAAAGGGGGGAATAAAAAAAGGCAAATGCTTTTGTTACTAATTCTGATCTGGATGTTTTAAAAAAATGACCCCAGAGGTTGGAGTCCAATTCACACTGAGCTAGAATCAGATTTGGAGAGTTTGTTTCCCCTTTGAAAATCTCAGTCATTACTGTAAAAATGCCAGAGCCTTGGTGGTGCCCAGTCCCCTGCCTGTGCTGTTCCCTCTGCTCCTGGGAGTATTTTGTGTGTGAAGGTGTACCCAAAGAGGTGTGGGTCATGCAAACATACAGCTGGTATGTGTTGCCCTGTGGATGAAGGAAGGATGATAGTTTCATCTTTCCTGTTCCTAGTAGTATCTTAAGGTGGGAGGATGATTAAGGGCCACTATTACTATTTTTGAAGAACTCCTCTTGAGCCTTTCAATTCTGGATATGAAAAAGGATGAGATGAAAGTGAATGGCAACATAAAAATGATGGTCCTGTAGTTCCCCTTTCTGAGATCTGAGGCTTAAACCTGTCAAGTGATTTTCTTCAGTGGGGAAAACCAAATGTGACTTATTCCGTGGGCAGAGTATCAAGGCTTCTCAACTATCCACAACTGCTTTGACTGCAGGCATGAATGTGGCACGCTTTGAAAACAGGCTCCCATAACAGGGCTGCATCTCTGACCTTTCCTTGGGCACACACATCCTCTGCCATCTCAGGGAAGAGCTGTCCTGTTCAAGGTGCTATTCCCTGCTTGCTGGTTTATTTGCCAGCCTGTACAGACCTGCATGATGCCTGTGGAAGCTGTGGTTATCAATCCTGGAGTCCTACACAGCGTCTTGCACCAAGTGCAACCAAAGGGCTGGTGTGGAGCCCACTGCACACAGAAAGGGCAGGAAGGACATGGGATGGGCTTTATTCCTGCTTCAGTTACTGACTTACTGCCTAATCCTGGACACTTTGTGCTGTTATTATTTCCCCTTTGCCTATTTGGTCCCTTGTGGATGCTTTGGAGAGGGAGCAGCTGCTTGCTGCAGGATTGAGGGTGCTTAGTGCCATCACTATATGGCAACTCGTAACAACAGCAGGGAGGCTATGGGATAGTGAGCTTTATATTGAGTCATTTGGAGTGGATTATATGGACTAGAACAGTGTAATGGAATGCAGGGCTCATCCTTTCCCAACCACTTGCAGTATACATTAACTCCATTTATTTATGCTGCCACTCTTTCTCCTCCATGTGATGCAGAGGAGAGTCAGCCCCCGTTATGAACTCCCCAAAGATTTTTGGGGCTGGGGTCTGCTCTTTACCACACATAGAAAACTTTTACATAGCCTTGGAAAAAGCTGCTTGCAGCTGCACATGCAGGTCTGCCATCCTAGCCTGCACAGCAGCATCCATGCTGGTGCACTGCACTACCTGCCTCCCTGGAATCATAGCCTGGGGAGCTGGACACTTCTTGGCAACCCCCTATCCTAGTTGAAAGAACAACCACATCTGTCAGGATAAAATATTTTCGTTTGTCACATCTCTTCAGACTAAATTTTTTTCACAGAATAAAATTTAAGGACAAAAGAATACAATTAAACAGAAGCACAAGCCACAAAACCAACAGCAAAATGAGCTTTTAGAGTGACACTTTACTCAAATAGCTTTTTATTAGTTTAACTCTGGCAGCTTTTAGTTCTTTGTGATAAGTTAAAGCAAGCATCTCCCTCTCTCAGCCTCAGAAAGACACACAGAAAAATTGATATCCCCATTTCTGTCATCAGGCGCCTGCATGTCCTTGTAAATGCACTCTTGCCTTTTGTGCTTGGTTCCCTTCTTTTTGCAAATGAGCATTTGGATGGTGTTCAGCCCAATGGGAGACTACAGCTGTTCTTTCCCTCCTTGTTGTTCTGGTCACCTGGCTGGCACTTCCAGCACCTGAACTTTCCCATTCCTAGAGTCAGGTGCTTTTCCTTGCACTCTACTGAAGGCAGAACAGCAAGACCTTTTGTATTGTTATGAGACTTTAAAAAAATAATCCAGTCTTTTTAGGACACTCATAACTATTTTCTCTTGTCTTTGGATGCTTAAATGAAAAGTGGCTTGTGTGGTTTACTGAGGCTTCACCTCACTGCAGAGTTATAGGGACTGCTGAAGGTCCCTCTGCAGTTAGATGCTGCCATTACTTCCTTTGTATAAGTGCTATTCCTTGGCATAAAACTTAAAACACCTGAAACAAAGCCAGAGATCTAATATCTCATCCTCAGAAAATCAGGAAAATGTCAGCTCTAAATGTGCTGTGAAAACATTTGATTTGTGATGAATTTCTAGAGGAAAATAAAAATAAAAACTGCTGCCTTGCAGAAACCACAAGAATTTCAGTAGCTTACAAGAGAAGTGTTCTTTTTGATGACTGCCTGAATCCTCCTAATGTCATATAATTTATGTTAATTAAATGCTGATGGAATCTGAATAAGCATATTGATGGAAGATGTATTTGAGATACTGTTATTAATTCATCATTCAGTAGCTAGTGTGTGAAATAATGCATTCCTAGGCTCTGATTTAGGACATTTCATTTTCAGTATTACCAAGATGTCTCTTTCCAACAGAAATAACCCTTTAATCTACTGAAAAAACACAACCAAAGCACAGCACAACAACAATTAAACAACAACAAAAACTCACCAAAAACCTTATTGGAGGCAGCTCGATTAAACAGCTCTGAAGCAGTAATTATTTATGCCTTTCAGAGCTATAGCACATACTGACCCCAATTCTCTAGGCAATGGACATAAAACAGTTATTTTAAAATAGTTATAGCATTCAAGTATGAACAAGGAGAGCCTCTAAACCCAGCAGCATGTGCTTTATTGCACCCCAAGCTTATGTTTTGGCAAGTGTAAGGACATGGCAACCTTTCTGGGACTGTGCTTTGTACCTAAATCCTCACTTTGGTGGTGGTGAGATGTTGGCCAGGACTCAGCATCCTTCATCCAGGTGGGTGAGCTGAGGCTGGCCAGAAACTTCACCTGATGACAGTGTCCTCCATGCCATGACATTTACTGGTGCTGGAGGAGGTTACATAGGTCATCTCTAATGTTCAGTGAGTCTCTTATAAATCCATTTTGGATTTATAATTGCTCCCATTACTCCGGGCTTTACTGGAGGAAGAGAAGCAGTGTCACCTCCAGAAGTCACTTCCCTTTTTAAGGGGTGGGTCTGTAACCTATCCCCCAGTTGTGCTCAGTGACCCTGGCAGGAAGAAGTGACACATGCACACTGAGGTTTCTCCAGCTCAGGGACAGGGGAGCTCTAACCCCAAATCCTGGCAGAGCAGGGAGGCTGGGACATACAATTCCCACCAGCACTGTAGCATCTCTGAATGAACTTGGCTGGTTTTGTGGAATCGCAAAATCTGGGAAAACATTGGTCCTGATTTTTCTGCAAAGGTTTTCAGGTGTTCGCCCAAGTCTTACAGCTCTGTCCTCTTCATAAATGAGGCTCTATAAAAGAGTCATTGCCTCAGGAGATGGGGGAGCACTGATGTTGGCAAGAGTTGTGTTAATTCGTGAGGCTGTTCACACTTTCCCTATCGCTGCATTGAGCCCTGGGGAGGAGTTCTGAAACAATGGAGAAATGTAATGATGAGCTTCACTGAGAGAATTACAAATGTAATAGGGAATGGAATGAGGTAAACAATGAAAACCAAGGTGAAATTTCCCGACTAACTGAAGCTGAACTAACTATGGGCACTGCTGAAGGAAGCTGTCTCATCTCCTAGCTCTGCAGGCATTGCTGCTTTCTTCACCCCAAACCATCACACCGGGGGCAGGCTGAGTTCTCTTCAGACCTGTGGGGTTAGTTCTCAGGTGGATCACTGAGTGGAGGTCAGTGTGGGATTTCTGCTCACGCTTAAGATGAAGTGCAGTGGCAGCACTGCCAAGCTGCTGTACAATTGGGAGTGTAATGTGGAAAGGGGTAATGCTGGAGGCTGGATATATGGGCATACATGACAAATATGCTCTTTCTCTGCAGTGGGAAAATATTGGTTTCACAATGCTCACAAATAACTGAAAGTATTTAATGTCAGGTTTTAGATTGCAGTGACCTTTCTACTGCACCATCAAGAGAGAAATAAAATTCAGGGAAGAGATTTCTTTCAGCATCTGCACACACAGGACAGAGGTGTTCCAGATTGCAAACAGCCACTTTCCCCTTCTGCTCCCCAAGACTTAGCAATGCCAGACTCAATGCACGTTTTCCTCATAACCATTCAGATCAGTGAATTATTTAAATATTATGCCTGTGGCTTCTCAAATGGTAGCTGGAAACCTTTCTTTGGGTCGTTTGGAAAAAGGTGCTTTTAGACTGCTGTGTTTTGCTAAGGAGATCCTGCTATTCAAGTGGGTGTGAAAGGGGTTTGAAAACAGTCTGTGTGTTTGTGCACAGCAGGGAGCAGTGGCTGCTCACTCCAAAATCCAGTTCGGGCTCTGACTACCTCAAAGATCAAAGGTGCCTGTGTATATAACCTGCTGCTGGGCTGCTTTCTGCTGATGATGGTGTCTGGCCCAGCTATCAGCAGTTATAGAACAGGTCTATGAAAGAGGCACAAAGCTGGAAATACTCAGGAATTGCTCAGTGTCCCTCCCAGCCATTTGAATTCCTGGAGTATTGACTGGAAAAGGCCCTAATGGGAGACATGGCCAGGAACTACCTGCATCTCACACCGGTTGCACTCATGGATTCAGGCACCTCTGAAACCTGTAAACCTGTTCTTTCCTTCCTAGCTATCATTCTTTAATGTTCAGATGGTTCTGACAGTAAGGCTCGTGAATATTTCTTGCTAGGACTGGTATTTGCCTTTGGTTTTGGTTTCTCCTCATCCCAGGGCACAGTGCACCTTCAGGAGCTGTGAGCTCTGTAAAACAAAGCACAAGAACTTTTAAACTCCTGCCTTCACATTCTTTCTGTTTTTACATTACTGTGGGTTTATGTACATCCACTTGCCTGGGGACTTGTCATCTTATTTGTAATCTATGGTTTTAATTATTTTCTGTGAAGGTGCCCAAAGACCTTGGGGTATTGAGACACAAATACATTATTTATTCATTAATTATTCATTACTGCTAACTACTTCCTACAATGTAGCTGTCTGCTGTAACAAGCCTGGGTGAGCCCTCTCCCCTGGATAAGAGGATGCCTGCTTTATTTGCCAACTATTCCTTGGTCAGGAGTAGAATTGTTAAAAAAATTGGACGGAGAAATATTTACAGTTGGCCAATAAAACATTTTCTTATGTGAATCTCTAAGATTTGACCTAAAAATCTTCAGATGGAATGTAGGCTTCCTCATACATCTCTGGGGTTTATAACCAATTGCTAAATTGTCCCAGAACTGCCTGGAGGGAGATTTACCAGGTGGGTAAAAGTGATTTAATTTCCTCAGTTATCAATGATTTTTCCCACTTAAGAAATGTCCTTCTGCAGCTTTACCTGCATCTGAAAACACCCCAGTTACCTCTGCAATTCAGTGCACAGGTAGTTGTCTGCACTGTATTTTGTTTGAAAGACAGAAATAAGCACAGAAATGTTAAAAATAGAAATAACCCTGAGCCGAAATGATTTCCCCTTCCTGGCTGGCTGCCTCGCACGCCAGACTTCAGTCATAGATCATCTGAGATTGTTGAGGCTGGAGCTACCCAGTGCTAATCTCTACACTGGTTTTCTCAGAGAGATACCTGGTCCAAATTTTTCATGGGCTTTACTTATTCCTTGTCCCTCTGTGATCTGTTTTCCATGATTTCCCTGCCCTGATAGCAACAAAAGAGGGGACTGCAGCAAACCTCTGGATGCAGGATGTGTTCTTGGATGAAAGTCAGTGACTTCAGCCTGCCTCCCTCCCTTCAGTGCTGCAGTTCACAGGATCACTGGGTTGGAAGAGACCTCCAGGACCATCGAGTCCAACCCATGCCCTAACACCTCAACCAGACCATGGCACCCAGTGCCACATCCAGTCTTTTTTTAAATACATCCAGGGATGGCAACTCCACCACCTCCCCAGGCAGACCATTCCAGCACTTCATCACTCTTTCTGTGAAAAACTTTTTCCTAATATCCAGCCTATATTTCCCTTGGTGCAACTTGAGACTGTGTCCTCTGGTTCTGTCATTGCTGCCTGGAGAAAGAGACCAACCCCACTGACTACAGGGGGTTGTAGAGGGTGATAAGGTCACCCCTGAGTCTCCTTTGCTCCAGGCTGAACACCCCCAGCTCCCTGAGCCTTTCCTCACAGGGTTTGTGTTCCCAGCCCCTCTCCAGCCTCGTTGCCTCCTCCTGGGTACCACGGGGTAACTGTGTGTTCTGAGCTCAGATCTTGGTGTGAGATCTGGCCCTTGTGGGGGCTGGGATTCTCCCCATCTCAGCCCACTGCACATTGGGTCAAATGGGCTGAGACCTGGCGAGCTGCTGCTGGAGATGGAACTCTGACAGCAGAGTGACAGCTTTAAAGAAGGTCCTTTGAAACCCCTGGGAAACTAACAGGATTTTGGTGCTTTGTGTAAAACAACTAATAGTTGATGAACTTTTGCTTTTTAGCTTGAGGGGAAACCAGTCATCTCAGAGCTGGGTGATCCTTGGGGGTTCCTTCCACCTCAGAATACTCTGTGATTCTGTGAATTGCAAACCTCTGGATTAGTGAATTGACTGGTATCCGGTCAGAGAAATTGAAATGCCTCAGATGGATTGATAAGACCAGACTTTCTGGGGATGGAATGCAGACTGGAGAGGTCTGAGGTGGAGAAGAGCTGTGTGCAATGTACAGTGTTTTGCCCTCCTGAGAGACCATCTCCTCAGGGATTATCACAGCAACCTGACTTTGTGTGAGCACTTCTGGAAATAAAGCTCACCCACTCAGGAAAATCAATGCAGGCTGCTGGGCACTGCTGTGACTAGCAGGTCTGCAGAATTTTTATAATGTCTTAAGATCATTTCTGGGAGATCTAAAGCTGTGTAAAACCCTCTTTGGCTTCACAGTCTTATCACAAATCCCCCTGAGATACTGTGGTCACTGTGACTGTCTGCTCGAGAAATATTTTCATCTGTTTGATTAGTTTGTTGCTACACACTGATGTTGTGGATTGCTATAGTAATCAAGAAAAAAAAGTGGTATGGAAAGATATTCTAACAGTCCTGGATAGGTCAGAGAAGTTTGGGTAAAAAATCCTCATATTGGAAGGGTAAATCAAACACCCAGAGTTGCTGTCAGCCTTTTAATGGAAAGCAGCTCAATCATTGGCAGGATCAATCCCTATAGACTGAGCCCATGGCTATTATCAACTTTTCCTATGTCCTTGCTGTTTGTAAATTTAACTCCACCTCAATAATTTTGAGTGAAAGGCAGAGCAGCACTGCAGAGAAAGGAAACAAAATGCTTCTTTAACACATTGCTCTTTGAATACACCTCTACTCTGTATGAAACTTAGTTTCTGCCTGCTGTTTGTACTTGAATTTGTACCCCTCTGCTCTCTGCCGTGGTTGAGAGCAGTCCCAGTGTGATACACTGGAAATACCTGTCTGCCCTCCCATAGTAACAAAATCCATTTTAAAGAAAGTGTTCTTGGGAGAGCCAAGCCCATTGCACACAGTTGTGAGTCTCTCTAGCAGAAGAGCATGTATTAAATGGTAATCATCTTAGATGTGTTGCAGGATAATTCTCCCTCTGCTGCTCTCTCCAGTTCTCCTACCCTCTTGGAGTCGTGTGGAAGTGGGACTCGAGTGCTCTCAGTCTGCTGCTGATCTACCTGGAGAGAGCTGGAAAGCAAGGTGGGAAAATGCTTATCAGCCCTCTTGCTTGCACTTCCCTAGAGGCTTGGAGCTGTGCTGTTCATCTGCCACCTCCCTTTGAGAGAACCACAAAAAGGAGCATCAGTGACCCTTCCAAAGCTGTGGGGGCAGTGGCTGAGAGTGGCTGGTCAGACGCTGGGAGGAGACAGCCTGGAGCCAGGGGAAGAAATGACACAAAATCTGCCTAATGCAAGCTCCAAACTTGGCTGTGGGCACACAGTGAGTATTTTTAGCTTTCAGGCTGTCCCCAGCAGTTAGTTGTTAATTTTATTGCCCTGCAGTGTGCTTGCCTACAACTGCCTGCCTCACAGAGCCCCGTGCCCGCTCTGAGCACGGGCACCACGCCAGCGACTGGAGCCACTGGATATGGCAGCAACAGGAGCATCCTATGCCAAAACCTCCTCCTAGGCCTGGGTTAATGGGACACTGATCAAATGTTTGCTCAGTTTAACAGGAAAAAACCAGAAATGTCAACATGTGCTGGCAGCTGACAGTCTTCGTGTGTGACTGTGTAGCGACTACAATTGTGCAGAAAGTGACAAAATCTGAGGGGGTCTCAGCATTTATGGGACAAACATTATTACTAGACATTATCATATAAATGATCACTTGCTCTATACTTCCCAACTGCACTATAATCTTTCATAGTGCTGCTCCTCACGTGCCAGGAGCACCAAGGGATCTGGTGCCTGACACTGCTCTTCGCAGAATCAAAGTGCAGCATTATTGTGACAGCATTTGTCCAGTGCCCCTGTGCCTGGAGCACATCCAGACACATCCACCCCACACCTGGGAGCTGAGCAGAGCTAATCTGACACTGCATCTGCCTCCTTTGCCCAAAGCTCCTCATAAACACAGAAACTACCAGCATCTGTGGAAGCCAGATCTTACAAGCCCTGCTGCCACATACACTTCAATCTTTGCTTAAAGGCGAGAGAAGCAGAAGTCTGGAGGCTTCTGTCTCTAGAGACAGAGAAAAGATCCTACCTTTGATGCATGGTTGCCATAGTAAAACCAAACTTGTTTTGTGCAAAGAGTGTGAAAAGGTAAAAGTTTGAACTTAGACCAAGTAGGTTCATTATAGGAAAGAAAATAATAGAGGTAAGAGCTTCAGGGAAGGAAGATAATCCTTCAGATAGTCTCACTTGATATGTGATGAAATGAGGAGCCATTGAAAAAGATTTTAATGTGTTTCAATTATCTTGCTTTCAACAGAACTCACCAAAGTCTGAAACCACAAAGTTTCAGTAAGAATGTGATAATGATGGAAATGGGGCTCAAAAACATAAACAAGGGAAATGGAACCTGATATGGGCAGTTTGCTTGAGGTTGTTTTTAAAAACCAGAATTTCTCTCCAAATCCTGCCTGTCTTAGTCTGTCAAGAAGATATATCTGTGTGTACAGGATGTGCTCAACACCAGCATGATATATCACTGATGAAATAAGGACTTTGTAGATGGATACCTGAAGATTTAGCACATAAACAAACCCTCTTTCCATAGCCGCCTGCTACCTGTTGCAACCTAATGAGCAGATATATGTCAGGGAATGCTAACAGCTTTCTTCCAGCAGATTGTCTTCAAATGCATAATTGGTACCAAGTTGTGACACTAGCTTGCAAAAATTGTAACTGGTGATCAGAAAGCAGTGTTTGCCAGACAGAAAGAAATTTCTCCCTGGGTTTGTAGCCCCTGTTGAGCTGTTAATTTAGCTGACCATGTAGGTGCTGCAGCGCATTATAGCTCCCCAAGTGCCTACAGAAGCTCTCCATGTTACTCTCTTGACCACTTCTCATGGCTGGTTTGATCCAGCAATATTTTGCGAGCCCTTGAGGAGGTTTGGAAAGTGACATTGCCCCATACCCAGGCAGGAGAGATGCTTGCCTCCACTGCGTGGCACGGAAACCCAAGGGGGGCAGGAATGGAGCTGCAAGGACACTTTATGGAGGGGTCTGGGGATCTTTCCATTAGAAAAGCAAAATTGGACCCATCCTCAGGTCTTTTTCCTATATGAAGGCAACTTTTATCCAGCTTTTCTATTTGTCACAATACTCAAATGAACCCATCCTCCTGTGCCAACCAGTCTCTGAAGGTCATGTGCCACTCACAGTGGTTACAAGGTCACTTTATCCAGCAAGGGGCAGATCCTGGGGCTTTTACTTAGATTTTTCTCTTTTTCTTATTTCACAGCAAAGATCTCCTCTAGACAGGCCATCTGTAATTATAGCTGAGCTAATGTTTACACCATTCCCCAGAAAGGGATCTCATTTCCACAGCCCTGGTTTTGCCTTGCAGAGCATGCCTGGCTCAGAGCCTTGTTCTGCCTTGGAGGAGCTCGAAGGAGGCCAAGGTGAGATGCTGTGATTTGACCTGACTCTAGCTGAAGTCAGTGCAACTTTTCTTCCTATCATCCTGTTCATTTAACATGCATCAGGGTAGGGTTTCCCACGTGGGGATGAAGCTTGCAACAGTGCCGTGGTGAATAAACCTAAGCTCACTATGACTATGGAAAATAAATTTCTCACAGTGAACTTGCTGTGCAGGGCAGAGGCAGCTGTAGTAAGTTGTACAAATGCACCAAATACAAGGTCCTGGAGGTAAGAATAATAGCCAAGAAATTCTGCTCTGCATGTACATTGGAGGTTTCTGATCAAAAGCAACACATTTTTTAAATTATGGATATTATTTATGAACAGCGTCTGTGGAATTCTAACTAGTACAAATGAAAGGAGTTTGTCAGTCCCTAACTTCTCACCTCCTGGCTGCACAACTGTAAACTGAGCTCTTCTCTGAGGAAATGACATTTAGTAAAAAAATCTTTTTTAAGAAGTGATCTGATCCCTGAGACTGGGAGGAAAACCTTACAGCTGTAGTATTTAATATAATTTAAAAGCTGATTACTCCGCATGTGAAATAAGTACTTTTCATAAGGCCTACTACATCTGGTATGCATCCTAATTTGTATTAATGGCTCCTAAGGAGCCATCATAGTTTATCAAGAAAGTAATATGCATTTTAAAAGCAGTCAAATAAAGATTTACATGATAAACCTTAATAACTCTGGAATGCATTATTAGCTAACATATACTCCCAGAAGCAGTCACACACTTCTGGCAAATTAGATAATTCAAGAAGCCATGAAAAACTTCAGGTCAGAACTGAGCTGTTGCTTGGTCACTCTCCAGGATTTATTCAATGCATTAAGGGGCACTTTCCATCTCAGCCTTTGTATGGTAAGTGGCTATTTTGTGCATAGGAGAATTGCTATGATTTCTTCTGAAGAAAACATCCTGTTAAGCTTAAAAGCTCATTATTTATCACAAAATGGCCTTATATCTCTGGCAATATTTCCCTGCAATTGTCCTGTCAGCCAGATACTAAGTAAGATATCAGTATAAACCACTTTCCCCATATCTGTGAAATATGGCTGGTAGATAACAATGTTACTGAGATGATGCTTTTAAATCATGAGAAAAGCCAGGCAGTAAATTGATGGCTTCCATAAAGCCAATGGAAAAATTAATATTGTGGGGGAGCAGGGCTGGAAACTGCGTTTATTTCCAGCAAGAGGAGAACAAAGCAACAGTTCAAATGAAAATTCAATAACTCTTAATTGTGTTGAAGACTTGGGACCCCTCTGATACAAAAACTTGCATGGAACAAGAAAAAAAATACGTCCTAGGGAATAGCCATGTGCTCCAAGTAAAAGGATTAACTGACCTTTCTCTGCTGTAGTCAAGATAATTTAACTTTAAATGTACTTCTTAGTGAGACTAGCCATGTCCTTAAAAATGAGTGATTTACACTTTTTTTTCCCCCCCCCTGAGTTCTGAACTGATAATTTCATGCTGTCAACTCCATTTTCTGGCTGTTCTGTATTTGCAATTATTCTTGTGTGGACAGCCTCAGCACAAGGGACTCGTTTTGTGCTCCTTGCTGGTCAGTTTTATGGTGCTGCCTGAGCAGGAAAGGCTGCTGTCCAAAACAGAGGGAACATTTAACTGCCCAGACCCATCCTCTGCTTCTGTGTTGCATATACTGACATGGCACTGCCTAAAAACGGGGTTTGGGTTTTTCTGGTCCTTACACTTTGCCTACCCTGTGGGCTTGTCCTCTGTGCTTTATCACCTTTGAAACTTTGGAGGGACTGCAAATATGTGTATATTCCACTGCTAGCTGGGATTAATGAGAGGAAAAGAACAGGTTTTAAGTGCACTACATTTTTTAGACATTTCGATGCCGGAGAGTCTTAGCTGGAGCAAACTCTGATAGTGAACAGCTGGTGAGGCAAATTCTCTGAAAGATTAAAGCCCTTAACTTCTCTTGGGTGGCACTATAACTGTCCACCTGCCTTCGTGGGGCATGTGCTGCTAAAGATCACTCACCCACTGTGGTCAGGGAAGGACATAACAAGGGAAAATGGGATGGAAGGAGAGAGGGGTAATTCTGCAGAAGTGATCTGCTTTCTCCCCGTGTCTCTGGAAGTGTGTGCCAGGGTGAATTCTGAGAGCTGAGCAGGGCAAGCAGGAGCTGGCAGAGCACTTGGCTGGCTGTGGCAGTGGCCAGTGCTTGCCTGGCAGGAGGAGTGTGGATTGCACTACCCAAAAGTCATTATCTGCTGGAGTGCAGAGCAATTGCTGTGGCAAAACCACACGGAGCTGGGTTGTGACAAGTGGTTAGTGCAGGGCACCCCTGGCTCCTCACCTGGGCTCCATCCCAGCCAGAGTGAGAGCAGTGCTGGTGGCAAGGCAGAGATCAGCCAACCCTTGCTGGCAGCAGAGTCATGCTGCTCACGTGTCTAACAATGAAGCAGAAGCTGGAAAAGGCATTTCAGGGGATTAGCTTGGATGGTTTGTTGTTTTTAAAAGGCTGTGTAGCAGGGGCTGAAGGACCAGGGTCGAGTTACTGCCTGTGAGGAAGGGAATTGTGCCATCTTTGTTCTCTTGAACAAAAAAGCTCAACTTTTGGGGAGCTCTGTGTATCTCATAGGGCAGAGTAACTGAGTTAGTGCCTCTGGAGCCCCTCTGAAGAGGCTGCTTTCAGGCCAAGTGAGTTCACTGCAAGGGGAGTTCTACTGAGGGAAAGCTGCCCTGGCCTGGCCCAAACTTGTTACCTGTTTACAAAACAGCTAAATGTCCATGAGTGAAACTGCAGATCTGAAAAACTGGGCTGTCCCCAAATAAGCCACAGCTGCCATTGGGGAAAATGACACACAGCTCTGTTTCATGCTGGGGAGTGGAAGAGAAAAAGTTTGGGAAGTGCTGCACGCTCTGAGATCTGTGGGACGTGGCTGGGAGCCATCCCTGCTGCCCCCTGGACAGGGTGTCCCTGAACCACCACAGTTCCGCCTCAATCCTTGCCTCATTTTACTTTTGTTTCACATCTGTATGTCTCTAATGAGGCACCTAAGAGAAAGCATGTTCATGGTCTTGGCCACACCCTTCTTCATGTCCAGTGAATGCCTCTCACAGCCTGGGCTTGGGATGGAGGAAACCTCCTGGTGAGACCATGGCAGGCAGCAGAGGGGAGCAAAGCATCACCTGGGGCATTTGGAGGGAGTGGAGAGGGAGTGGTAATGACAGGTGAGGTGTGAGGCAATAGGGTGGGTGACTCCCACCCTCGGCTGTTTTTCCTTAGTACAGGAAGGGGCAATGATCCTCCCACTGATACATCTCTGCCAAGTTAGCCACTCGAAATGGGGAAACACAGAGTCCGGATTCATGGTCCCCTTCCTTCCCCTGTCTCACTAATAGCAGCCTGGGATGGATTTCCAGCTGGGTTAATTACCTCTAATTGCCTGCAGCTTTCTGGGCAGCCTCGCCTCTCCCCAGGAGGTGATGCCCCGGTGGGAACAGCTGTGGTTTGATGCCCAAGGAATGCTCCTGCTGCCTGTGGCCAAACACCACCTGCACACCTCTTCTCCCCTGCTCAGCACATTGCTTTGGGCATCCTTGCAACTTCAGGTTCTTGGGGGAAAACAAATGTTTTTGTTCCCACTAGTTTGATAAAAACTTTAGAAGTGTGCATATAAAAATAGTGGTTTTTCCACATGGGTTTGTTGTCACAGATTTCCTTCAGCTGCTTGATGCAGTTCATTTTCACTGCAGCATTTTGTACTTTCTGGAGCTGTAATGGAAAAAATTGACCCTTGAAAAGAGAGTTCAAATATTCCTATAGGGACACAACAAAGTTTTGCTTTTCTTCCTACTGCAAAGCTAGGCTTTGTTTTGTGTGCTTGGGAAAAAAAAAAAAAAAAAGCTGATTAAGAGATTTAGGTGCGTTTGGTATCTGTTTACGCAAAATCCAGGGCTTAGTTGTGATGAGATAAAAGCAAATCTGGCTTTATTGTTTCTCTTCCACATTTAAGTGATCACAGAAAGAGCAGCCATAGTCCAACTGCTCAAAAACACTATTTTCATGTTTGGTTGTTTCTTGTATTAGTGTTAAGTCAGACTTTGAAATGAATTTTCTACACATTTGTTTGTATGAAGTTGAGCACAATGCAATTCAAAGCTTGGCATGGCAGCAGCGACGGGGAAGCAATTCAGAAATCCAGGGAAGAGAGGCTGGCAGCATTTCAGTATTATTTACCTTCTCCTATAATCTCACTTGTGAATACTGGGACTAGTAAAAAATGTGCTGTGCTCCTCTCCATTATCCTCCTTCATTAACCTGCGGTACTCACTAAGTGACAAACCTCTGGGTTTCACATGATCCTCTAATGTCCATCACAAATAATTGTCCTAATTAAGTAGGTAACAGAATGGTTCAGCATGGGAGTGCAGTTCCTGAGATGGAATGGACACATCTGCGAGCTATGAGAGTGCTTTGAGTAATAATATTTAGCACTAACAAATTAAATTTGGGAACTCCATAAAAATTCATGCTTCGAGGCTTAAAGTTAATCTCTGTCAGGGTAAAACCACTGTTGGCATAGATTATCCTGTGTTTACCAATTAAGGAATTTTTTGTAGCTTCCTCAAAGGCTGTTGCTGGTTGGCTTTGAAGGCAGGATTGTGTCTAGGCAGAGCATTTGTCTTACTTGGGTGGCAGCTCTTACACCAGGTGCACTGACCCAGGAGAATAAAGCAAAAATGGACACAATTCCATGAATACACCAATATTCCCAGATATCATCTGGGCCTTGGTCATTGTGCTGGGATTTGGGAGACGGACTACTAACTTTTTTTTAGGCTTCCTATGTGTTTTGGTACAATACAGGCAATTTTTCTAAGTCTTTGTTCATCTGCTTTCAAATAAGAAAATACAATCCCTCTTCTGACACCTTTTCAGTTGAAACACACACCCTTCACTGAGGACAGGTCAGTATATGGAATCATGGAACATTGAATTTGAGGATTTTCATGTTTAGTTGAAATGCTGCTGCCATTCTTGATGATAAGGATGACAGCTGTAGCTTTGCTTTTCCCGAAGCTTATTGGTTTCAGCGTTTATTTTTATGTTTCATTTTCTTACACTGAAAACTACTTTTCACATATAACAGTCTGTTAGTTTGATTTTGCAATTGTGAGGATAGAAAGTAAAGACAACCAGGATTTAGCAGAAGGTGAAGTAATTTGGTAATATCTCTAGATTCTGAATGAAGAAATGAGGGTTAATTTATGATAAAACACTTTTGCAATACATATTCTGTCTTATTCACACAGATTTAGTGAAGGAGATACCACAGCACAAGACACATCTGAAATCTCAGGAGCTGGGGAGATGCTTGCCATATAATTTGTAGCTGTTTTTTCATGTCTGGCAATAAAATAAGTTACAGATGAAAAAGATGAGTTAGAGAGGAAAACAAACTCTGTTTGGATAAGCAATGTTTCCTAATCACGTGCACATGAAAGCCAGAAACATAACATACGAAAAATCACGTAAGAAATAGGAAAAAAGTTTCCTGGGAAATAAGAGCTTGAGAATCTGAAAGACAGTCACTGCTTCAGAGAGGGAAGGTTTGTTTCTGCAGTTACTATGACACCTCATGAATGAAAATGTCATTCTGCTGTTCTTGTGCTATTATACAGTGCAATTTGCTGGCAGGTAACAAGCTCTTTGAAAGAAAAGCTGATGGTCCTGTTACTGTGAGGCTGTAAACACACAACCCAGAAAAAAAAATTTGCCGGAGAGAAAGAGCTAGAAAATGGTGTGGTCTCTAATTAATTATCCCCTGCCTTTCACTTGCCTGGCCCAACCACTTTGCTCTCCCTCTCTCCACCCCAGGGCATTACTTATCACCCATCCAGCCTCTGAGAGCTGCAAAATCATCATTCAGTTCCTGTGATACAGCAATTCGTTTGCAGCTGCTACTGTCCCAATCTTTCATTCCTCTCTGCTGCTCACACCAGAGCTAAGAAATCTGCCTCCAGGAGACTGAGGCAGGCAGAGAGGATAATGTGTGTGTGATGTTAAGGTGCTGGGGTCTGTGCAGCCCCTCTGCTCAGACACCACACTGGCTCGTTCTTGGGCTGCATGTTGCACTCGTGCAACCTTCTAAATGCATTTAATTGATCTTTATGGCTACATGTTTGTCTTCCACCTGGCTCAACACGAGGCTTTAATTGGCTGCCGTGTCACACACATTAATAATAAATATGGCAATTAGCTAAAATTGTACTTGTTATTTGGGTCGCTCCTCTGTGTTATGTATCATGCATGGAGTCACGCCAGAGCTGCTCTGTGGCCTCACAAGCTGAACACGCAGGCACATCCAGGGATGGGGATGGGCTCCTGTGCCTGCAGCAGCTAGTGATGCCAGAGTTCCATCCCAAAAAACCAGAGACTTATTAGGATATTAGCTGACACCTATAAAACAGGTTTGTGTGAGACCGTTTGCAACTGTGAAATCCCATGACATAAAATCACTTGCCCACATCTCTCACCTGTTTTCTAGCCTGTAGGGAAGGTGTGAAGGCTGTTAGTTGTTTTGTAGGCTGGGAATGAAAAGCCAGTGCCCCTGTTCTCAGTTCTGCTTCCCGGGGAGGTCTGAAGGCACTCTTGATGATGAGCTGCTTTGAAAAATGTAGCCCTTAATTTTGGCAACTCTTTGAAGACAAAATGTTTTTATTGTCGGTGTTTCCAGCTTCTAACAGGTCCCAAATTTGTGATATTGTATTTCTGTCTCCCACCAGCCAGAGTAAGGAGGGCCACAACCACCTTGTAGCAAATAGAAGAAAGGCAAGTGGCTTTGTCAGGCCTCTGATGAAATACTTGTGTTGGATTTTGTATCAACTTTGAGATGGGAACTGGGCTGGTTTTTTTGTTCATCTTTAGCTGACAACCAAGATTAAAATCCTATTGATGCTCAGTCTCTGGCTATTGTTGACACTGTCCTGTATAATCCCTTCTGTTGGGTTATCAAACTCCATCACAAAAATAGTCAGGGTTTATTCCCCCATCACTGAGAGATGCTTTTCATATTCTAATCCTTTCAGGGTAAAGTGATTTGACACCTAATATTTCAAGACAGAATCTATTATGAAAGCAAAATTAAGCAACAACATTTGTTCTCTGATTTCCTTTATAAACTCCAGCATATCTTGGCACACTTCACTTTTGTATCTCTGACTTATGCATAAGAGATGAAAGTTATCACTGTAAAAAATGTTAAAATCATTAAGGATGCTGTCACAGGTGACTATGACATTTATTCAGGCACATCCAGGGGGCTTCTAAGGCTGATGATTTGGTTCAATAGAAATTACAGAGTGGGAGTTTTTTTAGTATTAGCATTTGTTAAGTGTGTCAAAGCTGGTGAAGTCAGAGGAGCTTTACAAAGACAAATGCACAAGAAGCATGACAGCTGGTGAAATTCATTGATGAATTCTAGTAAGATTGATTGGAGAGAATCACCTCAACTTCTTATGTGTTGGCAGATTTTAAATTAATTATATTTTAACTACTTTGGAAACAAACCTAGGAACAAATTTGTGGAGCCCGACATAAGTGGTGGTTCAATAAATGAAAGATGTATAGAAAAGTAATCATCATTTTAGCTGTGTACAGAATGAAAAAGAAATCAAACACTGGAAATATTATTACAGTCCCATTAACATAAATCAATTGCATGCTCTATCCTCAGAATCTTTTTTCATTTCTGGTCATCCTATCTCATAAAGTCTTAAATGGTTATAAAAAGAGTGCAGAGATTGACAGTAAAAATAATTAGAGACGTGTAAAGATTTTTGTAAGAGAGGAAGCAGTGGCCTGGAACTGCTTAGAAAAAAGCTTTAGCTGCACTAGGAGATTGAGCAGCTCAGCAGGAGCAGCACAAGTTGCAGGTACTGAACGAGGTCCCTCTATCACCTTGCTCACCTCTACCCCAACCCTCAGGGCCCTGAACTCTACAAACCATAGGGATTTTAACTCAAGGCCCAGAGCTCAGGGCTGTGGAGCTCAGTTGCAGATCCTGCTCCAGCTCTGGGTCACACTCTACTTTGGGACAAGCCAAAAGCCACAGCCCAGCCTGGGCTCCTCCTGAGACTTGTGGTTGTGGAAACAGTCAAAAGGCACCAAAATGCTGTTTTAAAAAGCACATCTCTCCAAAACACAGACTGAAGGTCTCACCCTCAAGAGCTGGTTCTGTACCAGTGTGTGTGGGAATGTCCAGCACAGTGTACCAGTTGGGGCTGGGGATTTTAACTCCCTGTCCCCTCCAGCACCAACTGCTAAAATGAATCTTCTGCAACGTCCGTATTATGCTAAAATATTTGCCACAGGATGCACACCAGTTGCTTAATAGGATTTTAGAAAACCCCTAGAAATTTCTGCAGGTAAAGAGCGCATCTATCCATTTTATTGGGCAAGCTAAATATTTTCAAGGATATGTTATCACATGCTTTGAGGTATAAGTCAAACATGCAGCTACAGCAGATTCAGGCAATGGTTCTCTTCTTGGCAGGTTGCTCTGCAGTTTTGTGCCATTCCTGGGAGGATGAGCCCTGGCTGCTGGGACTCCCAGACATGATACAACTGGGAGTTCCCCAGGGCACCCTTCTCATGGCATTTCAGCAAAGGGCAAGGAGACCTGTCCCCTGTCACTGCATTTGGGGTGGGCTCAGCCCCCCACTCCCACAGGGGCTTCTGGCACCTTTCTACCTTTCTCCTGATAAAATGGAGGAGAGAAACAGTGTTTCTGAGGTGTAAATAATGTTTAACAAGTGGGCCTTGGAGTAGTAAAGGAACTCCTGCACTTATGCTATTATCATTTCGGTGGTTGATTTAGAGCCAAGCCCTGCTGGCCTGACTGAAGCAATTAGCCTGATTACTGCCAGAGGGATGCTCATGCAATTAAGGTGAGCAGTGTTTGCTCTTTATTCTGAAAACCAGTTGTCTGTATAAAAGTAGTTGACACAATGCAGTGATGCTGAGGTAGGAGGGTGATGGGCTCTGAGACAAACCTGCAAACCCCAACAGAAGCTGGTGTCTGTCACAGAAGAAGGATGGACAGATGGACATTGTCTGACACTGCTCTGAGGGGAAAGCTAAAACCTGACAGTGAGACACCTGTCCTGGTGTGTTTGCTCTGTGGGATTGCAACTGTTGCTGTTTCCCCAGCTTCTCAAAAGGATGGAACTGGCTAATTAGATCTACAATTGCTGTTTATCAAAAAGAGCATGTGAAATCTTCAGTGATATTTTCCCCCTCTCTCCCTGCTATTTCTGAGGCACCTATCAATATGGTGCAGAAGGACCATCTGGATACCTGGCTAGTGACCAGCAGGCTGTGGTATGTGAGGGTTTTAAATAGAGACAAGAGAACTGAGAGTGCAAAGGGTAGATAAACAGCACGTTTTAATGGAGGCTGAAGAGGGTATAAATGAACTGAAAAGCAAAGAAGGGTGGAAAAATACCTTTTCTTCAAATTTTCATGATGAAAGAAGCAGGGTATGTTAAATCTTCAAGAACCTCCCTAGGAATATTTAAATTGCTTGGGAAGTGTTCCTGCAGATGAGCAGGGCTGCTGCATTGACTCTGTGGGTGAACACTCACCACAGAGCAGGAACACCTCTGCAGAGGAAACTTCTTCCTGCCCTGCCAGGAGAACCTCTGCACCTTGCTCTGGATGCCAGCTCTTAGCTGCATTCACAGCTCAGATGTTTTACTAAGGGCAGGCACAGCTTTGGGGTCAAGAGTCCTGACTTTTCCCTCCCCCTGAATTCAAGGAAATTTAGAGGTTTTATTTGATTCCAGAGAACTCAAATGCACTTTACAATGTGGGAATTTGCCTTTTTGATGGATCTGAAGGGCTTATGAGCAGCCTAGTCCAAGGTTTTAGTGTGAAGCCACTCGTGTCATGCTAGTGATGATGGGTTCACTGATATCAATAGAGTTTACTCTTTGTGTTAGCACTGTCCCCAGGTGGGTGCCTGTGTGTGCACAAAATAATGGCTTGGTCTGGCAGAATATCTTTGCTAAAAAAAACTCACTTGTCAATTACTGGGGATTTTCCCTAAACTCTGATGGTTTTGGAGCAGAGTTTGGGCTTCTGGTTATGAGAGAATTTTGCAGGTTCAGTGATGGCTTTTGACAGCTCAGGTCCCAATAGGGAAAGACTTCTCACTTGAAATCCATCAACTTTATCACACAGGAAAAAAGAAAATTAAAACCCACCTGAAACTCAAACCTGCTTTAACAGGGGCTCCTCTCTGACTGAGCTGTTACTGCAGATATCTCTACACAATGAACGTATTTATGTGGGGAAATATCAAAAGGTAGGTGCACCGAACAAAGACATCCTGTTCATGCTTAATGCACCAGATAAATAGTTTTTAAATGCAGAGGGGTTTTTTTGAGTTTTTAGTGAACAAGCGCATCCACATATGCATCTCTGAAGAGTTTTTTAATTAATTGCTTTCAGTTATTTCCTTTCATAAAATTAGAACAATGATGGAATAGACTAGCTGTGGAGTTTGGCCGAGGAAAGATTATACTAATCCACTTGAAATATGACTAAAACAGAAAGCAAGGAGAGATAAAAGCAATTTTTTTCCCAAAGCTTGTTTACCTGTGACAAAATCCTCCCAAATCTGCTGCACACGAAGTACTGGATCATCTTAATTAAACTCGACCAAAAGAGATTTTGCTTTGGACTTCTCAGGATATTTCATATCCAGAGAGTTTGTCCCATGATGCTTTTAGCAAGATGGGGGAATTTGTGTTTCATGCAATTAATAATTAGGAGAGCAGCAAAGCTTTTAAAGAGCAAAGTGACATCCAGATCAACTTGCTATATGGTAGCAAACAAAAAGGGGGAATTTGTCAGAAATTTTTTATATACCCTGAAGCATCACTCAAAGTGGTATTCAAGAGTCAGGGGACCTTCCATTTGCATATTCCCCAGTTAATAAAAAGCTATGGTTACAAATTAACTTCCTTTGTTCCTTCCATGGGTTATTGCTCCCTAAGCCTTGAACTATATAATCTTTGTTGAAGGAATAAAAATATGTTCTAGTTAATGTGATGCTTTCCACTCAGACTTTCTTTCCAAAACTCTTATTTTCCAAAGCAGTAAACTTTGCCAAACCACAACAGCCCTCCATACAGCAGCTCCACAAAGACTGTTTTTCACAGCTGAATCAATTCTTTCCCTATCACCACAACAGCAGCTCTGGAACTCCACATATAAGCTTAAAAATGGCTCATCAATAACCTGATGGGCCCTGACGATCAGAGGCCAGTGAGTGCAGACACACTGTTGTCCTTCTTTGCCTTTCAGCCTTTACTGTGGTCAGCCTGTGGCTGTCTGCATCCTGTTGCTGCATCAGTCTCACCAGGTCATGAAGGCAGAGCAATTTGGGGGTGTTCAGCTGTGCCAGGACTCTGGCTGCTCCCTTTGCTTGCACCTGACTCTGCTCTTCTGCTCTTCCTGCACCAGCTCTGGAGCTCGCTGGCTCCCAAGTGGGTTCCCTCACGAGTCAAAACTAAAGCACAATTTTCAGGAGGTTCCATGAGCTTGGAGGGCCAGGAGAGCCTGGAAGGTGCAGGAGTGGGTGGCTAGATGGGAATGGGAAGGCAACATGAGAACAAGGGGCAATGCCAGCCCTGGGGCAGCCTGGCTGATGGGTTCCCTGAGCTGTTCCCCCAAAAAAGCCCATACACTCCTGACTAAGGTCAGGGAGTCAGTGTATTTGGCAGCTGCACTGTAGATCACCTGGACACAGGTCTCCAGGAGGATTTTATATTCCTTTATTCCCTCTGACTTTGATTTAGCCATGGGCTGTGATGCTTTAAGTACCAGATATTAATTAGAAGTGGTAGTAGGTCCCAAAGGGACCATACTCCAGATCTTCTCACCATTCCTAGTTTGACTTATTTCAGGTTACTACTCTGAAACATTATTTATCCATCAGGAGCCTGACATTTATAAGGCCCAACTATATTTGCAAATAACCAATGGCTGTCAGTGAGGAGTACCACTTTGCTGAGGTGGGAAATAGCTTGCCCACAAGTAAAACACAGCCACGTACATTGGATGTTTTCTGCAGCACTTCTTTAAGGCAGGCAATTATCTTGTCCCTTCTTTGGAATCACACCTAAACAGGCACAAAGGAACAATGCTATATGCAGGGGTCCCACCAGGATGGCAGCCTTGGAGAGGTGAATCACTTTGGGCTTAAGAAGTAATTTCACTCTGAGCTCTGATCCTCTGGAAGGGAAGTGGGGAAGTGGGACAAATGCTCTTTTGGCTCCTCTGGTCTTCAAAACCCTTCTGGCAGTGGTTCAGGACAATGCAGTGGCACAGAGTGGGAGGAACACTGAATTCAGGCAAAATTGTTGGGTACCTGTGAATGGCTGGGGCATCCCATTTGGCACAAGCAGAGATGAAAGTTATTTATGGGTAGCAGGACAGTTTTGTACTAAGAAAGAAGAGATAATAGGAATTTTAACAATATCTAGGGGGAATTTCAAGTTGGGATTTTATTCCAGACCACATTGAGTCAATTTTTGTCCTAGCAAATTTTCTCCATATTTGCTCCGATTTTATTTCCTCTAATTCTTCTCATTCTCTTACTCTCCCCAGGCAGTATCAGTCTGGTGTTGCGTGTGCCCCAACAGAATATGAATACATGTGTGTTGCCTGTAATGACTCTCACTGTGTGACTCACAGCACTTGCAATTTAGGCCCACTCCTATTTTTAGAATAAAAAAAAATATATCTGGGATCATTGGACTTTAAAATCATTGAAAAGGTAAAAAGGGGCCATCTGACGGGGGTGTAACTGCTGGTTGCCTCTGTGAAGTCTTAGCAGCCCTGTTGATTTAGCTCACACCAGACTTTCTATATAAAGTACATGGACAATAGAGCTCACTCAGTGGGAGACATGAGGTTTCCTCCTATATGACATAAGTACAGTGCAAAAATATCTCAAAAGGCAAATATATTCATGTTTTATAACCTTCTCTCCTTGATTTGTTTCTGAGTAAAAGAGCTTGGTGTTTTGACAGCTGAATTTTTTTTTGTGTCTGTGAGGAAATACGTTTGACAGAAATTCTTCACCCAACTGGTTTTGACTGCTTTTAAACCATTATATCAGGTGTTAGTTTTCTTCTCATCTGCCGTTTTCACAATTCTTCCATGTCTTCAAGGTGTGTTACCAGACCCCTGCATGACAAAAACTAAACTGTGTCACCCCCTTGCTTGGTGGCACTTTTGGTGAGCACAGGGAGGGATTGGAAGTAACATCTCCAGGACTTGCCATGGGTTGAGTCTGGTAAGACCACAGACCTTGAGGGTGATGACCCAAGTTCACTAGATTCACTATTCAAAATTGTACTTGTATATTAGGTGTTTCTGCTGTTCCCACTCCTACCTCCCCTGTTCCTGCTCTGTGTGCCACTGATCCCTCCTTCTGCCAGTCACCCTTATTTTCCCCTCTTTCAGTGTTCTCTCCTGCACTCACTGCCTCTCTCTTGATGCTCTCTTGCTGTCCTCCCTGTTGGCTGTCTTCGTGTCACAGAATGTGCAAGACAGGCACAACAGGAGAGGTTATAATGTGGAAAAATTAGAAATTTCCATTAAGGTGTTTTTTTCCTTCTAAATTGGCTGCACAAACAGTTTCCACTGGCACTGTGGACTTACACTGGAGAGTTGGGGACACTATGGGGACGTGGTAGGTGCTGTGAGGGAAGGGCCCATGCAGTGCACGATGGATGATGCCGACTATTCATTTTAACAGAGCTGCAGGAATTCAAACACTCTTCATGAATATTCATAGGAAATTGAAAGCTGTTTAACCTGGCTCTCACATCTGTCTGGTGGGAGCACTTGAGTGCTTATGTGTTGCTGGTATGACTACTTGCAAGACGTGAATTTTTAACCTGACTGTTCCGAGTGCGATGGAAAGCCAGTATGAAGCAGTACACTTGGTTGTGAAATTTGCAATTTGTCTTCTGCCAGTTAACTGCACAAATCAGCTAATCAAGGAACACCACAGGATTGAACCAAGCAAGCAACAGAGTATGAATTTGCAAACATTTGCCATTCCCAAAAGATCTGTAAGCCAAGGGTAGCTTGCTGAAGAAAGCCCTAAATAATATCAAGTAAATAAATTAGAAAATTGCATGGCCTCCACAGACAATTCATAACAGAAAGGGCAAGTGAGATTCATGGCAGTAACTACTCATTGAGCTCCTGAAGAAAACAGGGAAATCGTTCCTCAGCACAGTGAATCAATCTGGTGCAGTTTGCTTCACTATCTGCTCATTGATGGAATGATGGGAGATTTGGAGTCACTTCTGATAGACTCTAAGATGAATGGCTATTTGGTCCTGGCAGAAGTTTTTCTAAGTGGCCAATTTATCTGGATAGTTTTGAGAGCAGATTTCGTTTTGGATCATGGGATTTGCGTTGTGTCATATTTTACAGTTGAAAATGCCTGAAACATTGACCTCCTTCTGCTACACAATTTGGCTTTGCATTTTGCCCTATCTGAAGCCCTGTGTTCAGCCTCATTCCCTGAGCTCCATGGCCTGTATTTCCATTGCATCATTACCACACTGGCCTTGTTGCACTGCCCATTTCCCAGAGATGCTGAGGGATCTGCCCAAGTCTCCCAAAGAAGTCTGGGCACAGGATGAATGCAGTCTCCCACCTTCTCATGGTTTTACCCTTCAGACCCTTCTCTCAGAGAAGCACTGAAGTAAAAAAATCAAATTGTCTAAGCTTCTGGACAAAAGTGATATGGAGAAGAAACACCATATACTTGATTTCCACATGCATTACTCATTTCTGGCACAGATTTCCTATCTCTGCGTAATAACTCTTTGATCCATATTGCAAACTGCCACAACAATTTCTTTGGAAGAAAGTTTTCACTGTTATCTTTTTGTACTCAGTAGAGTACATAACATGAGCTGAAATGATTTCCCCCCAAATTTGCAATGCAAAATAATGCAGTTAACCAAAAAGTTCTTGCTTGGATCAAATGGGAAATATTTATGTTTCTTAAAAGCAATTCTTACCATTCCTGATCCAATATTGCTTCTTTTTGGCACAATCAGTATTCACTTAGACTGAATGCATTTAGCACTTTTGTTGTTAAATTGTCATTGGTGTTTTGTTTTTAAATGAATTATATCACAACCTATTTACAATGCAGTATAACGCACTGAAGTTCTCCTTAAAGAGAAAATTAGTTAGGCTGAGTAAATTCAAATTACTTGGTGAGTCCCTGCTGTATAGGAATTCTTTTTCTGATGAAGATTTGATGAAAAAACCCAGTATATAACAGAATTCACGAAGTTGTGAGCTTTTGACAACAGCATTGTAAAGTATCCCTAGTGACATCCACATTAAAGTAGATTTAAAATGGTATCATAACCTTAATTTTAAAATTTAGCACAGTAAGTGACTCCATACCTCTTGCTGCAAGATATGACTCTCAGCTTCTTTAAGTGCATTTTTAACGGGTCCTGTGAGAAGCATTTCCACAAGCAGAACATTTTATTGTTACTAAATACCACTCACTCCGAAGTCTCTCTGTTGTTTGGAAATGAAACTTTAATGAACAAGTTGAAACAATTCATCAACCCAGGGAACATCACACTCAGATCAAACACACCAAATGATAAGGGTTCTGCATAAGCATGGAAATATGATTTTCAATTATTTCCTGCTGCTCCTCCTGGTGAGAGTCACACACTCAAGATACACGAACCTGCAGCCCAGCCCTGCTCAGGACCCCGCGCAGACCCCACTGCCCTGTCTGGCCACGCAGACCTGACTGATGTTCAGACATTTTCTTGTCTAGTGATGCTAAATAAGCACATCATAAAAAGTACATGAGGCTTCTAACTTTGCCTATCACCTCTTGGACTTCTAGCAGGGGAGAAACAAGCTCCCTGTTATCCTACTGAGTGTTCATTCTCCCCCTCAGCCCTTGCTCGCAGCCCTTCCAGCATCCACCTGAACATTGTGTACATCCTTCCCCACGCTGGTGTCTCAGGGGGAGGGGGGTGTCAGGAGGCTGGCAGTGACACGGGAGGAAATCGTGCTTTTCTCTGTCTGAAACTACATTTCTCGTCCAGCAAAACAATGCCAACAGTGCAGAGAAAGCTTTGATTATGCAAAATGGATGGACACATCACGCCTTCTTTTGCAATAGGTTATAACCCAAGGAGTCCCTCACCCGGAAAATTCCTCCCACCACCTTCCCCCGAGAATGTTTTCCCCCCTTCAAATGACATCGGTGGCACTCCAGACACATTTTACACGTTAATAGCACGTCTCCCTCATCGTACAGGCTCCATAGCTTTCCTCTTCCCCTTTTGTTTTAGAGCAGCTTCCCCCTCTCCCTTCTCCCATCTCAGAAACAGCCCGGCTGGCTCGCTAGGAAAGGAGTAAAGTGTTTTCTTGCATGACCTCTATGTATTTCACTCCGCGGGAAGAACAACGTGGAATGCACACTCAGCAGGCAGCAAGGTTTCAGACAGCTTGTCCTCGAGGCATTTCTGCCATGAAACACAGGACAGTATTCCAGTATTTCCACCCCGGCTGTCCCCCCACCCAGCGCTGCCGCCGCACCTGGCTGCGCTCGCAAAGCCGGGCAGCGAGGCACCCACAGCGGGCACCGAACAGCAACAGCTCCCTTTGTGTCCCATGCAAATCCTACCTCCGATAGCTGTCACATCTTCCTCCGAGGCGAAGCCTAATTACTAACAAACAGAGATCCAGCGGAATCCTCCGAACTGCCACCGGTTGTTAAGTGCTGTCATCGTTCCCTGCCGGTGCTCAAACCTTTTTGGACCATTAGTGTCACAACCCCTGCTAACTCATCGCTTAGTACTCGCCGCTCAAAATGTCTGAATTAGTTTGGAAGGATAATAGGAATGACAAGCACACTAGACAGCCATGCTTGAAATTAGTTTTCTCCAGCTGACTTAAGGCTGTTTCGTAGCGCTTTTAGGCATGCACTCCGTAGGGTTTATTAACCTAGGCTAGGCATGCCATTCCTGCTTTTATTCAGGGCTGTAATAGGATGGCTGCTAGGAATGCAGCGATAGGTCTAACTCCATTCATCCCTCCGTAGTTCTTAAACCTCTCTGGGAGAGGAAATAGCTTCAGTCATCCTTAAACTTACTGAGGCTACTGTTTCTGCAGAGCAGGCTTTCACACATTGTTTTGAAACTAAAGAGAAAATCCCTCCCGGGAATGGAAGGTGCCGTAGCCTCCCGCCTGATGCGAACGGCGAGAGGAGCCGGCAGCATCCGCCCCCGCCGCAAGCTGAGGCTGGCGCAGCACTTAGTGGAAGTAGTGATTGGAAGCTGAAAGTTCTCAAAACTCTTGTGAGGCAGCTGTGGCATACAGAGAACGAGGGGGGTGTAGGGACCGTGCTGTGCTTTGTATGCACAGAGTTACAGACGAACACTACGCTCCTCAAAAGGCAAAACACGGTTTGCAGATGGCAGGGACTTGCAATCTAAATTTCTAGGTAAGCAGCACCTGGCATGATGGTGGGCAGGAGAAATGAGACCAATGTACAGCATTTGAGGTGCCTGTGATGTGGGGAAGAGGGGTGGTGAGAGATGATACAGGACACTGCTGTTTTCAGTAAAGCTGTGCTAATCATCAAATCTGAGCTTTGTGCTCTGCAGAGATCTTGGAGCCTCTTTCTTCTTGGTGGTCTGTTAATGACCAGCCCAGATCAAGATGCAGAAAGGCTTGTCAACATCTGCTCTCACTGGTGCTGCTGATCTCAGCGCAGTCCCTAGAGCACAAAGATAAGATCCACCAGCACAGATGTGTCTGCCAGCAGCAATGGCACACATGGGCTGAAGGACTGGAAAGGCACCCTGGAGCCAAGGCAGGCTGGGACAGTGCAGGTGAGGAGTTAGTTCTTTTGCTGCCTGTGCCACACCTGCCTGTTTTTTTTAGTACTGCCTGGTTCACAGCCCTTTGCCCTTAATGAAAATACCATCCAGGAGACATCTCAGAAATGAATGGTGTTGGGAGAGATTAAGGAGGAAAGCAGATCACAGTGAAACCCCAGCTATATCTGCCTCGCACCCTGGGAAGGAAAGGGTTAGGATAGCACTAATGGCAGATTTGCTTTACCAAATAGCAAGTCAGGGTTTGTGCACAGCATGGGGCACTGATCTCTACTTCTGCATTGGCCTCCACTGAAACTATGAGTGACTGAGAGCTTGTTGCTGGTGCAAGCCAGCCAGAGATAGGGACATCTGGAGGGACCACGAGCATGATGTTTGTCTCTGAGTCAATGCTGCTCCTAACAGAGCTACCTTTGTGCTTCCCCATGCAAGAGCACTTGCTGTTGCTCTTGGACATCCTCTCTTTCCCTCTTTACCAACTGCTCCTTACACAGTCAGTGGGTTGCAGGGGAAGGCTCAAGGCTCCAATTTTATTTCTAAGCTTACAGTGGGGTATCATTATCACATCAAGATTTCCCCAGAACTGGTGGCAGCAAAGGGGACTTAGAATTTTGTAGGCAGGAATCTCAAGGTGGGCAACTACATGCTGACTGATAGCAGGGCTGACTGAACAATGCCTGCTTTCTGAATAATTTAAGGAATTTTTTGTTTGTTTTGCATCTTTCATGTGCCCTTTATTCAACTTAAGGCAGAAAAAGAAAAGGGAAAAAAAGAAAAGTTCTCATTGTCCTAAGAAATATATCTCTGTTTCAGAAGGGTCTCACTGTGCCATTGATTTGTAAGTGGGATGACATAGCAGTTCAAGAGACATAAGGTTCTGGTTGGAGGTACCCAGGTCTAGGAGTCCTGACTTTGCTGATGATCTGAGACATTTCAGTGCTGAGCTGGATACAAGAATGTTCAATGCCAGATTAAAGAAGGTGGGAGTTGCCCCCCATGTTCACAGTTCCCCAGCCGTGTATGCTCAACATAAGAGGATTCACAAAAGCTCCCCCAGCTCCCCCTCCTTCATGGCACTCTCTGCCAGGGTGATCCCAAAGGCCTCAGTCCTTCACAGTAAGATAAAGTCACTCAAACTTGGGGGTCAGCAGGTGACTGCTGTGAGAGTTGCGTGACTGAATGGAGAGGAGAAGTTCTTACCTTGTGTGGTAATTGAAGGGGGGAATAAACTGTTCAAGGTGTGCAGCACAGGCAGGGAATCACCAGAAAGATCTTCTGGGGCCAATCACTTTACATGGTTCAGTCTTAGGGAGAGATTCCATGATACTCCCCCTTTCCTCAGGCTTTTTCTAATCATTGAGCAGCAACAGTGGCTGCCACCAGTGGTGGGACTGGTGTACTCCCTATCCTCACTATGGCTCGCTGCTGTTGCATTTTTCTGGCACACCAAATCTGCTCCTTGCTGGAAAGAAGATACAGGGAGCAGTGGAGTAGTGATCTGATCAGAAATGCAAATTTTCTGTCTTCCTGGACTGCATGAATGTTGCAAAGTAGGATTGTCCAGGGAAGCAGAGGGCTCACACGTGCGTTCCATCAGGAAAATCCTATTCTGTAGGAGACAAAATTGCTGCTGATCTGTACAGCAGTGGACCCTATTTGAGAAAACCTTTTGCTTGCAAAGGAGTTGCAACAATTTGGAATGCTTTCAATTTGGAGTACTTTCTTAGGAGGACATAGGACAGGAGGAATTCAGGAGGTTTGCAATTTGCATGCTGACAGTAAACCAAATAATGTAATGAAAGAGCAACTACTGCATAATTTCATTATAAGTCATCCTCATTATAACAGGAATTTGATAGATATGTAACTAGAAGGTATAACTATCACTTACAAATACATGTTTCTACTTGCAAAAGAAAGAAAGGATATGATATAATTAAAGCTTCAGGTTGCACAGACAATAACCTTTTCTCCTCCCATGGTCACAAATTCTCTAGGAACAGTATGAGTATATTTTGAATTGCATACCTATCAGACAGCATTCCTTCTACCCACTTGCTGAGTCTTTTTGAAACAGCAGCAGGTAGTCTCACTAATCCATAGATACTTGGTGTGAAATGTGTATTAGAGGAATTGCAGGAATGATCTGTCCATGACTCTTCCACGCTGGGTGTCTCTGTAGAGTGTCAGTGTTCAGTGCAGCATTAGCCTGGCAGGGCTGTAGGTGTGGTGTGCACGACAGGTAACAGGTTGTGCTTAGGATGTATAATCACTGCGTCAGTGAAAACTTGTCTAGCAGGAAAAAGGATCCTCCAAAAAAGACCAAATTCTGCCATGCACATCTAGACACTCTTGGGTGTTGTGGAGCCTGAACTCCACAACAGTTTTGCAGAGGGCAGCTATTCCCTAAAAAGGATGAATCCAGTATGGGGGAAGATAAATTCCTAAAAAACTATCTTCGCAACAAGAATTAATCTCACCTCTGTCATTTAAATGAAAAAAAAAAATCAAGAAACCCTGTTAGTGTCAGTCCCCAGATTTAGAGCTCTGCCTGGTTTCCCTTCTTTTTCCTGTGGCAGAACAGGCAGCACTTGTGTGAATGCAACCCCATGTTTGACCACAGTCTTGCAGTCCTGTGCTGAGAACCACAGGACACCCAAGTGTTCATTTAACTGAGTTACATCACAGTGACTGGCTAATCGCTCCCACATGCTGCTTGATTGTCCCCCTTCATATGCCAGCTCTGCCTTTTTCTTGCACAGCTCTTTTTCAGCCACTTGCCTAAGAGAAAATAACTACATCTGGAGTGTTGTTAAATGACCCAGAAGCTGCTGTTTTGCAGGCTGACAGTGTTTGATGCAAATAGATGGCTTCTTGCTGTGAAAATCTCCTTGGCTGACAATCCATCGGGTGCTTTCCACGATAGTTGTCTGAATTAAAACACAGGCTCCTCTTTGTATATTTACACTATCATTCTTACAGAACTGCTGGTATTAAATTCTTCCTGTGCAGTTTCAGAGGAGGCCTCTCTACTCTCCATTTGTGCACCAGCTGCTGGTGCACATCGCTCCCTCTCTTTGCCTTCAGCTTTTGCCATCTGCCACCATTAAGTCGCCCAGGTGTTGGAAATCTTCTTGTTCTTCTCTAGCAAACATTACTCTGCCTTCTTCTTCACTAATTCAACCTTCATTTATATGGGGGCTGATAGATCAGGATCAAACATCTGCTGCATTTCATGCTTCACGGGGGCAGATGGGGAACGGAGCACGTATAGCTCCTGGCAAAAATAAAGGCTGGTTAACCCTTCCTTCCCTAACTTTCCATTCCATCTTTGAGAGCTTACAGTTTTTCTGCACTTCTAGATGTGTCAGTTATTTAATACTTGCCAGTTAAGATGTTACCTAGAGCAAATACATCCAAAAGCAGAGCTAATTTTCAGAAACATCAAAGCTTTCATATCCTGCAACAGGGTCTAGTCCTGAGGTATTGAGGAGCAGTAGAGTTGGAACACATCTAAGATATTTATCAGCAAAGACACCAAATACATCTTTTCTCCTCTTTAGACTGTTTCTGCTGGTGCAAACAGGGGCCACACCACTGACTTTATTATGCTTACCACAGAGATACAGGTCAGGCATCTTTTGTGATTGCCTGCAGGGGAAATCCAGGCTCACTGATCATCTTTCACAACAATGGGTGGTGTAAACTATTAAATTCGTTGGGTAGAGATGATGAAATTAAATGATTTCCAGAGTGCCCAATCCTGTTCAGCAAATCATCGAAGACTGACTGCGAGTTTGAACAGCAACAAACCAGAATCCAACAAAACAGACTGCTTACACAATGATGCTTGCTGGGCCCAGGGAACATTTCCTGCTTAAAGGCTGGTAAAATATGTATCAGAGGATGCACACCCAGCTACTGGGGCCAGTCTCCAGTGTGATTGTTGAGTAATTCCAACAGGATTTCACACTTCAGCAATTTTACTCTCCTCAGCCTAGTTCTCAGTAGCAGTGCTTTCTCAGCCTGATACTGTGTGAGACTCTTGGGCAGAGCTGGTTCCCTGCTCTGAGCAGTTCTGCTGAGCAGCAATTGCTGCCTGCTGCTTTCCCATTTGTTAAGCAATGGATTACTGCTCAGACATTTGCAGGCCACGTTGGTCTAAGCCCTGTGTGCAATTCTGCGGATTTACTCCTCTCCTGGAATGCCCGTGATCAGAGTTGTTTCTCACTTGTTCAATAATTTCCTGAAGCACTGCTCCAACTGACACTGCTGTGATTTCCCTGCTTTGTGACAGATAAAGCATTCTGCTATTCACCTTTCACAGAAACACCAAATTGGCCACTTAGATGCTCGCTGATTTTACACAGAGAGTCTGGCTGTTTCTCCAACTCCTGATTGCTTTTTCTGTCCACATTTTCCTATTCCTTTGTTAATATGACTTCTCCAGCAACTTTAGCAAGATATTGCTAGATAATTCTTTTGCCTTTTTTGCCACCTCGCTGCAGATCATTTGCTACGCAGAACTCTCCTTTCTTAAGGATTCAAGTATCTCCTTTAATCTGTTCTTCCTTTTATTTTTTACTCAGCTGCTGCTGCCTTGCTTTGGTGGAATAGTCACTCGTCTGAGGAAGCTCATGCTTCTATTTCTGTTCTCTCTCTTTTGAAAGGTCCTTTGCATCAGTGAGATGCTTCTTTGATGATTTGGTGATGTATACTGAGCTCTGCACTCCAGGAGTGAAAGGTCAGGTTTTCCAACCTGATCCAGTTGTGGAGAGAGTGTGAAAAGGGGGAGAGAAAGGGGTTTTGCCATGCCCCAGTGAGGGAGTTTTTAGTGAAGCAATAACAGAAGCAGGTGAATGGCAAGGCCAGGAGCAGGACTGTGGAGAGGCTGTTTTGTAGCACTGTGCCTCAGTTTCCCCACTTGCAAGTTAATAATCATCTGCCTTTATAAATTCCTTTTGTGAGCTTTGCTGGGAACTGAAACAGGACCACTGAAATTCAGTCTTGCTAAGCTTATATTATTGCTGTCTTGCTGATGAAATAAATTCAATAAATTCAAAAGAGCAAAGGCCTCAAACTGCCTGAGAAGCCTCCCCATTGTACAGAGTGTTTGGTGCTGTGTGCTCCCACACCCCCATGAAGGCACGATGTCTGATGTCCTTTGGCTCCTCAGGCTGAGAACACCACAGACTCTCCTGGGAGATGGTGTGGGAGGGCAGGCCTGCTTGTAGGGTGAAGGAGAGGTTTGGTGGCAGCTTCACAGCATCCAGGGAGCAGTAGGGACATTGCCTGGGCTGGATTCAAAGCCCAGCCTGTTTGGAGAGAACACCTGCTTGGCAGGGGCAGGAGAAACCTCACACGAGATGCCACTTTTTAATTTTCCTGATCTGTATTCTGCAGCAGGTGCTTAGAGTGGCACATAAATCCACCAACACAGGATTTATGGTTGTGAACACCAAACATTCACCAAAGCTCAAAATCTCTTTGCAGTTTTCCTGCGGAGTGACCAGAGGGATTTGATTATACTTACTGAAGCACAGTTGTTTGGGATTTATACCACTGAGAACAACATTTGGTCCAAAACATACATCTCCACATATATATAGGTTTTGTACAAAGTTATTTCTTCCCCATAAAGAAAAGCTTACAGTGCCTATACAAACCTGCCACCTCTTCCCCATCACCACAGCAGCTGAGGACACAGGATGTGTTTATGAATAAATTAGTTGGGGAAAAATAGTATTTGGAAACCAAGCAGAAGCTTTACAAGAGGAAATAGGCAGAATGATAAATTTTTGCTTTTAAGACAAGCTACAGGGATACTCCTCTGGCATAAACACACATTTTTTAATTGATAGAACTGATCTCTTTTTTCTACCCTCTCTGATGAATTTTTCAATTCTGCATATGCAAAAATATCAATGTATCATCAAATGCTGAAGTGGACTCCAGAGGAATTTATCCAGTCAGTTATCTCTGGTTTTAATTACCTAATGGTATTTGTTTGCATCTGCTTAAAATTAATTTGTACTTATTATGGGTATTGAAGTAATGTTTCATTATTTCTGCACTTTTGTGAGTTTTTAAAACAGCAACAACAACAAAAAAGGAACAAGTTGTCCACAGACACACCTGTAATCTGACCTTTTCTCTGCTCTGAAAAGTTTTAAGAAGATTATTCAAGTTCTTGTGTCTGTACTTGCTCTATTTTCAGAGTCTTAGAAGTAACCTTGACTTGAAATTTGGCCTCTGAGAGAGGCACAGGAGATGCGTTAGAAGCTGTGGAGTTCATCCCTACTGGGATGACGGGCCATATCCTCACTGCATGAGAATTTCTCCAACAATACACAGACCCCTGCTGCAGCAGCTCCCAGCTGGAGCTTCACACCACAGAAACCAGAGATGTTTTAATGGTGGGAATAAAACAGACCTGGAAAAACAGTCCCAGGAAGTCTGTACTTCTGCAGCTAATGTCCCAGCTGCATTGTGACCAGGACAGGCTCCGGAGATGCATTTGTGCCTCAGCTGCCTGTGTTTAAGGACAAAGGCACTCTGATGTTCCTCCCAGGCTCACCCTGCATCTCTAACCCTTGGCTCACTCCTCTAATTCCCTCTCCTCCCACCCACAGCCACTGCAGGAAGGATGATTTTCTTTACTTGATTTCCCTGCTCAGATTTCAAATGCCTCTTGGTGCAGTAAACAAGTAAAAAACCAGTCCCTGGAATGCTTCCCTTTGGGGGAAGCATGATGGATCTGGTAGTGCAGGAACAAACATCCCCAGGGTCCCGTTTATCTCACACACCATGTCTATTTACCTGGATTTTTCCCCCTCAGAGTTGCTATTATTTTTGCACAGATGACTAAAACAACTCTCCCCCTTCTTGCCTCGATGCTCACTGGCTCCTGCTTGCTCTCCTGGTAGTCCCAGCTGAATCTTTAACCCCTGCCAGGCTGGTGGGCTTGAGCAGGGCTCAACTCCCAGCAGCCAGCTCCACTGTAATCCCTCAGGAAAGCAAAAGTGACTCCTTGGGGTGCCTGCCTGGCTCTCCAGACAGACAGTGCTATTTGCAGAGTAGAGGTGAATAACAGATCCTCAGATGTCTCCCCAAATCTAACTTGGGTGAATCCACCAAACAAGCAGAGAACCTCTGTCCCTCTTGGTCTGATGCAGAACCTCTGCTCTGCTCAGGTTTAGTGGGATATGAAGGGTCAGGAAGCCCATGTGAGCAGGGAGGTCTCTGAAGCTGTGAAGACTGTGGCAGGCACCTGTCAAGTGTGAAAGATGCTCCCTGGTCTAGGGACCAGGTTTCCTCTGTCCTTGCAGATGTGTGTGGGGCACTGTGTGGTGTGGCTGTTGCAATGGAGCACTGAGAGGATGTTGGGATGGCAGAGAAGGCCCTGGAGTGTGAAGCACCCTGTGACGGGGATTTGTTTTCCCGTGCCTCCTTCCTGAGCCTGGCACAGCCCTTCCCAGCAAAGAGGGCACACTGGAACTTCCCCAGATGTGGGGTATGAGAGGCCCTACACCAGTGATGGGCTCCTGTCATCCCAGAGCCTGCAGGATTTGAAATATCTGTATGGGAGGCAGTTCCAAACAGGAGCCACTGGCCCATTTGGGAGGCAGAGCAGGGCCCTCGTGGGCAGTAGTGTGGGTGTGTGGGCAGCCAGAAACATTTTTGGTACCATCGTCACTGCTGCTCACTTGCCTGTGATATAAAACTCAGGGCAGAACCAAAACAGGGGCTGCAGTCATATTTGAGGTCAGAGATACTTCAGTGTTTGTCACAAGACAGAAAGCATCCAGATTTTACCTATCAAAGGGGTAAATAAATGGTGACATGAATAATCTCTCAGCTCCACCTGTGCAACTCCCCGGCAGTGGATGGAGATGCTCCCTCCTGTGCCAGTGTCAGGCAGGGTTTGGCATGGCTGAATGCAGGACAGCAGGAAGGAACGTTGGTGTGGAGCCAAACAGGAACCCAGTGCTACTGGACTGATTGCAAGTGATGTCTCTCCCACACACCACAAAGAGGATGCACGTCTGGGTCCAAAAGCAGCTGTGCTTTTTCTGTCCTCTCTTTTGCAGAGAAAACCATCATGTGCGTTAATTACTTTGGCCAGCTCAGCCCTTTCAGGGTTCTTTTCCAGGGACTGCTCTATTGTGTCAAGAGCAGTGCAGCCACTGAACAAAAAGACATTGTGTGCCCAATGTTATTTATGTGCTTTATTTCAATATTTTAGTTACTAGAATATTCCTTGGAATATCTGACCTGAAGAAATTTCGTGCCATTGATTTTTAGTATAGCTGTTTCTAATGACATAGAGGATCATGATTCTACATTTATGTACTTGGTATGATACATATGTTATATTCTCTACTATATGAGTAGTACTGTCTGCTCTAATTTCTGTCTCCAGAAATACAAATGCATTTTGCTTTGAAAAACTTCAATCCTGACACTGGATTTTTCTCCAGAGATCTTTTGTCCATTAAATAATAACAGTCAATAATATTTGAGTATGATGGGAGAACCATCTAAATGTAAGTATGAGCCCTGTTACTGTCAAGCAATATAATTTTACAAAGGAAGTATTAAACTTTCCTGAAGCTCTTCTGATTTCAGTGGTTTGACATGAATATAAATGTGAAGGAAATTTCCCCCTTTGCTGGCATCCAAATTCTGAGTCAGATTAATTATGACAAGAGTTTTTTCCTTGCACAATCAGATTTGCTAAAATTTCCTTATGAGGTTCATAAAACTGTTTTGTGAAACAGAAAATAAGGTGGGGATTTTTGCCACTAAGTTCAAATTTGTCTGAACTTTCAACTGGATGCTGGTATCCTATCAGAGCCTGTTTTTGATAATAATCATGTTTGAATTTCATTACTTTCTCTTCTAATTCCAGACACTGACCATTTTACTTTTTTCTAATAGCAGTACAAGGGAAATTACCCATGCAAGGCTGTTTAGGACGGTCCTAGAACAGCTCGAGTGAAATGCCCTCATTTTTCTTAATTTTCATTAACTTGCCATCTTTATTGTGTGTGTGTAGTATAAACAGTAAAAACTCCTTTCTGCAGACCTGGCTTGGACATCTGTCTCAGCAGCTACAGGAACAGTCCCTGTGGACACTAAAGGTGAGAGGAGGGGATGCAGAGCCCTGGCTGTGCTGAGCAAAGGAGTAGTAAAGGAGCAAGCAATGACTGATATGAATGTCCTTTCTCAGGCATGAGGACATGAAAAAGAATCATAAAGAAGTGATATGGCCTGCAAACCCCATGGCATTTCTGGCACTGCAACCCCTCCAGCTGATGGCATTCCACCCTCCTCTGCCCCTGCCTTCCTCCCTCCCAACCTGCACATCCGTGGGTTGATGATCTCTTCAGGGCTTCCTCACAGCCCAGAGCTATGAAAAGCTGGCACTGCAATCACATCTGGCCATTCTGAGGGGGAGTAACAGCATGAAAATGAGGTTTCAGGGAGAAAAGTGAAAAAGCTGCCTTGACTGAGGCAAGAATGAAGAGTTCCTCAGTGGGTAGGGTGAAGGGAGGAGGGGAAACAGGGAGAGAAAATATGTTCATATGGATAACTTGGTAACATAAATTTAGCACATAGGAGCCCACCAGATCCCCAACCCAGCTCCTTTTTCATGAGTGACCAAATGATATAGAAATGCTTAAAAATGAGATCTCCAGCCAGAAGGCTGTGAATATCTAATAGCCCATTACCTGCACCATCCAGAAGCCTTTGGATCAAACCCAAACAAAACACATGTAATAGTCACAATTTTATTTTCATTTCTAATCACCTGCTTCTATGCATTTTCAAATTCTCTGGCCTCTCTTAGGGAAAAGATTTCCTCACTGCCATTGGAAAAGATTCAGCATTTTGTTTCCACGGGTCTTGTCAAAATCCAGGTTTTACATTATTTTTCTGGAACTTGGTCTGCTTGACTCCTAAACCCATGAGTCTGTACTTTGACACTGTAAAAGTATGATTTCAAACATCTTTTGAATTAAAGAATGTAAAAAAGCTCAAACATTTTTTTTAGAAGTAGAAAGGCCGGTAATAGAGGTTAGGTGTTATTCTGCTGTGGCTTTGCTAGAGCCAATTTGTATGGAATGATGGAATGTGGCTCCAGATGGGGCACTGTTCCTGTCACCCCTTTGTGTAGTACTAGCTTAGTGTATTTTTTTAAAGGAAAATATGATCTGTGTGACTAAAGCCTGGCTTGTCTGACCTCAAAGTTATACAAAGCTTCAGGAAGTAAAAGGACTTTTTGAAGGAAAAAATGCAGCAAAGCTTTACCAAAGCAATGTTGTGTCAGATGCATTTGATGATTTTATTTGATAGGATAATTGATTTTCTTAACAAAAGCAGTGCAGTAGATCTAATCTCTCTGGATTTCTACAGTGTATTTGACATGGTGACAAGATTAGTCAAACTGCAGAAAACAGGGATTAGTGGAATTGTGCAGGAAGTGTCTGGAGAATTACAGAGTATATTTTGGGAAAGTTTGGGGCATAGTGGTGACCCTGGTGTCCCTTTTGTGTTGGTGGGGGAGATTAAATGCATTTATGATTCTAATTTTCCTGGCACAAAAGATGATGCCTCAAAATTTGTGGCTGAGATGAAATCGGGGTGGATAAGAACAATAGTGGAGGTTCAGAAAACTATTTAAAAAATAGGATAGACTTGAAAGCTGCAGCAGGAGAGATGGAAGTGTGAAGAAGGGTGTGATCATATGAAGGGAAAGGCTGGGCACTGAGAGAATCCTGAAGTGCACTATTTCTGTGAAATGGGGCTTGTCCTTTTGAAATGATAGAGGAAAGTGAAGTCAGGTGTTCTGGCATTCCCCAAGAGACTTTGTGAATCTATGATGGTGCATCAGACATCCAGTGTGAACATCCCTGCTCCAGGGCTTGATGAGATCTTACCTGGAGCACCAGGCAGTCAGTCCTGGCACAGAAACTCAGAAAAGGTCTATTAAAACAAGAAACGGCTGCAGAGAAGTGCAGCAAATGCAGCCTTTCCTTTCTATGGCTTTGAGAGGTGGCATTGCTATCTACAAATGCAGCTGGGAAGAGGGTGGGAAGAGCTATTTCAACTTGAGAACAGCATTGACACAAGAACAAATAGGTAGAAGGCTGGAAATTTTGGGAAGATTCCCAGCCATCGGAAGAATGAGGCATTAAATTAGTTCTCTTGACAAAGAGGTGGAGGTAAAGGAAGTAAACTATATAAAACCAGTTTTATGATACACTGGTGGATGAAGGGGATCTTATGAAATGATGGCGACTGCAGGCAATTGGGCTCAGTGATGCAGAACCTTCTCCCAGCCCTCTGTTTTTCTGCTCCTGTCAGGAGATCTCCAGTTTTGCAGTGATTCTGTGAAATCCTGTGCCTTGCAAGGCAGAGTCTGAGGAGGGCACAGAAAAGAGACTGCACCAGCCAGGAACACAGACGATACGTACTGAAGGCCAGCTCTGGGAGCCCATGCGTGAATATCCCTGGTGTGCACGTTTGTGGGTGTCAGCATCTTTATGGCCTCTGGATGAAGGAAGCAGCTTTCCCTGAGCTGGGCACTCCAGCCAAGCAGGACAGAGCTTGGCAGGCACAGCAGAGCAGCTGCTCTCTTGTTCCCACCCGCAGGAAAAATGGTCAGAACCCCTTGTAACTGAGGGAGTCATGACCTGTGACAGAAACTTTTATCTAAATCCTGAAAATAGAACTGGTCTAATCCTCAACTCCCAGGAAACAGCAGCAGCAGCAAAAGGAGGAGCAGGCTCAGCATTGGCAGCTCTGCACCCCTTTTCCCTCCTCAGTCCCTCAGTGGTGCCCCCCAGCTCTCTCTGCTCTGCCTGGGGAGCAGCACTGAGCCCAGCCATGTCCCTGGGAGGGCTGTGACATCCCCAAGTGCAGCGAGCAATGCTGCAGGCAGGGCTGCTGCTCTGCTGCAGTGCTGCTCACAGCCCAGTGCTCACAGGACTCGCTGGCACAGGCTCCTGCAGAGAGCCAGCAGCTCGTTGCACCCCCAGCCTCAGTGCACTGGGCCCTGCAGGGCTGTGCTAGCCCAGCTCTGGCCTCCTCTAGCCTCACCAAGGCACAGGGATGGGAGGGCCAGCTCAGGGCTGTGCTGGTGCATGACACGTCTTGAGTCTGCCCTGGTGCTTTGTCTGGGCTTGCTCCTATCTGTTGGAAAATACCATAGCTCCATGCCAGAGTGATGCTTCTCAGCAGAATGACACCATTCCCATGAGGAAATGTTCTCCTACTGGCACAGAGTAGATGTCTCTTTAGCTCACGTGAAGCAGAATAGCTGGGAAGCAGCACAAAAGTACCTCTTGACACATTTTCAGAGGAGTGACTGAAGCAGCAACGTTGCCAGTCAGGGAATTGTTCTTGTCTGAGCACACATCTCCTCAGTTTCCCGTTTCTGAGGGAAGAGCAGGGGCAGGCACTGTTCCCTCCTCTGTGGTGAGTAGCAGTAGGACCCAAGGAAATGGCAGGAGCTGAGTCAGGGGAGGTTTAGGTTGGATATTAGGAAAAGGTTTTTCACACCAGAGGGTGGTCAGGCACTGAACAGGTTCCTCAGCAAAGTGGTCACAGCTCCAAGGCTTCCAGACTTCCAAGAGCATTTGGACAAGGCTCTCAGGCACAGGCACTTGGGGTGTCCAGTGCAGGGCCAGGAATTGGACTTGATGATCCTTGTGGGTCCCCTCCAACTTAAGACATTCTGTGATTCTGTATTAAAACTCATCCTGCAGCAGATCCTGCCTTCTGAGCCTAAAGGTACTTGCAAAGTCCATACATTTACTATGATGTTCAAGTCAGGAATCAAAAGGGACTCTGTTCCTACAAATGTCTGAATATTTTCTTTTATAAAGGCCATGAAGATTAAGTGCACCTTGTCCAGGTGGTATTGTCTAAAATGGAAACAAGTATGTGTGTGAGTGTCCAGGTACTATATGCATTTGAGAAATCCTGGTACTTCAGGAGAGAAGAGTGAGCATTTACTTCTGGGAAGGTTCTTAATGTCACAGGGTTCAAAATGGGAAAATAAGCCTGCCCAAAGGGAAAGAGCTTGGACCAAACCTCCCTTCCTTTGGTGCTCTGTGACATCTAATAGAGTTTCTCCTCTCTATGAGTTTTCCACTCAGACAAATCTTCCCCGTAGTCCTTTGTAGCTGGCACTGATATGTCCACAGCTTCTCCTTTTTTTTTTTTTTTTTTTTTTTTTTTTCCCAGAGGAACTGAAAAGACTTTGTCAAACAAAAAGCACAAACCTTGTCTTTGACAAAAATAGCAGAGAGAAGAATTAAAAAGACTCAGAGGACAGAAAATTAGTGTTTAAAAGAAGGAAAAAAATAGATACGAACCCAGTTTTCAGCTTGACTGAGTTGAGTTTTGGCTTCCATTTTCTTGTATTCTGTGTATGAAAGCCAGCATTTCTTAGAGTCAGGGGTGCACTGCTGGGTCAGCTATCACCATGAAGAGTGCAGACACCTTGGGGCAGCTCCCGCACCCCAGGGTTGTGCAAGGAAGAGACCTGCCCTCCTGAAACTACCTGAGACTTTCTTCCAATGATGAACTTCTCTAGAGAAACACTCTTCAGAAAGTGCCCATTAAGAAAATTGCTGTCGGCTTGTGAATATCGTTTGGAGTTCTTCTGATGATGAAGGATTCATTGCTCTCTTTTGTCAGTGACAGACTGGTACTTTCCCCCAGCTTACTCCCAAGGAGAATGCAGCCACAGAGAGAAGCTGGCAACCATAGTCTGTCACTGCTGGATGTGCTGTTGGATTCTTGGACATTTCCTCGTGTTTCAGTTTGCTCCTTTGTAAAGCAAGTATTTTTCCTGATGCTGAAAGTATTTGTAAAACCAGGTGGAGTCCATGGAATGCTCTGCATTCTCTGACTCCATGGGAGAGGATGGAGTGCTGCTACTCAAAGCCAAGGTCATGCTGACCTTGATTGCTGCACATGACTAAGCCACCTTTTTTTTTTCCCTTGCTGCTAAAATAGATGCTCTGAGAACAGTTCACTCACTCCTGCCATTTCATCAGACTCCCTTTTACTCTGAGCGCTTCCTTCAAGTCAAATGGTCAAACTGTAAAAGGTTTCTGTGCATCCAGTGGACGCCTCAGAGTGCAAGGAAGCCAGCAAAGGTATCACCACAGCAGACAGGAGCTGCCCGAACTCAGCTATTACAGGAGACTTTGCCCCATCACCTCATCTGAGCACTAAACAGCTGAGAAGTAATTATGCCTAGCGTTCCCTGATCTCTTCCCTCTCTGCACATGGCAGGATATTCTGTTTCTGAAACACTCGCCTCATGTCCATGGCATTTGGCCTGTAGCAGGGAGGTTGAGTCCAGCCCCAGCAGGTCTAAAACATTTTCTTCTAATAGATGGCTCACCATAAGCTGGAAATGCGTCACACACCAGCCAGTTATTTCCACATCATAAACTCCTAATGCTTCTTTAGACTGATGGGGTTTTGTATTTGCTAAGACCTGGAAACATGCCAAATATTCTTCCATGCATGACGCTTCTTTTATTTCAGTCACTGCTGAGTTAATCGTTGGGTATTTCTGGTGCTTGAAAGCCCCTCCATTTGCTCCCGGGTATGAGCTTAAAGCTGTTCCACAGCTCGCAGCACTCTGTCTAGCATGGACAGAAAACGCCTGTGCTGAGATGTGATCTCCCACCCTGGCCATGGGGTTTGCATTGCAGGCATTCCCAGGACTTCAGGGAATTCCTGGGGCTGAGACCTGAGCTGTCCTCACATCCAGGTTTCCACACAATGAACTCCTAGATATTTTCCTTCAAACTCTGCATGCCGCCAATTCTATCCCCCCACCTCCTTCTCTGCTTTTTTTCCTCTTCCACCAACCTTGCCCACTAAAATCCCAATAGGTCTGGGAAGTTCAGCTTATCAGTGCTCGCTGGAAGGAGAGGTATTTGGGAGGACAGTGAGAATAAATGCAGATTTTCAGTGATGGCTTGACTTCTGTGCTCAGATCTCTGGTGATCCCGTTGGGATGCAATTGACTGTTAGTCCCAAGAACCAAAAGGCAATTCTGTTCCATTAATCACTCTGCTAGCTGGCTTTTAATGGTCTTATCAACACGCTTTCTTGTCTGCAGACTGTTCCATCTTTGAAGTGCTCTGCCTGCTCACCTCTCCCTTTAATTTGTTCTTTTTATGGCAAGACCCGGGTAACTGCAGAATTTCCTCTTTTCCCCACAGACTCCAAGTCTGATGTGCTTTCCAGATTCTCCAGCTGCTCAACACTAGTTAAGACTGAGCCAACTAGTCAGATAACTCGTTTATTCCCCCGACCCCCTCCAGAGGTTTGTATGTACAAAGCTTCGGGCATAAAAATTGCTTCTGTCCTGAAGCTTGGCAGGTACACCTCAGGATAGCAGCAAATATCTTTGCCAGGTTAAAAACAGTGATAATACTTCTGACCGGTTTTTTTCAGTACTGAGAGAGTAAAACTAATAGTTTATATGATGGGGGAGTGTATGAGCTTATTTAACTGAAGCGAGTTTGATTTAGCAGAGGGATTTCGCAAGGCATTCAGCCTCAGTGCAGCCTTTTGCAGCGCTTTAAATCCCTCCTTTTCCCCTTTTGAGGTTAATGCAGTTGCACAGGGAGGAGGGTGTATTCTGCAACTTGACACTTTGTTTTCCAAATGCACCCAGGAACGAGTTGTTAATTACACCCACAGCCCTACTTTCATATGCACATGCATGCAAATGCACACAGGCAATGCATGCATGGTTTGTTCTCTCCTTGCCCTTTCTAAAGGCTCTGACCTTGTACCAGCTCTTCCGTAGCTACAGAGCTGCTCCTTCCAGTGCTCTGCAGAGCTGTTCCTCACAAACAAAAGCTTTAGCTCCTCACAAAGTACCTGTGAGCCACTGTTCATGAATCCCGGCTTCCCTGGCTGACACCAGAGCTCACCACATGCAGGGAATCCTTCAAATGTCAGCTCCCACGGGGACCCCTTTGAAAGGACTGCAATAATAGTGATGCTTTTCACTTCTGTCACACTCCTCATCGCAGGAGAGCAAAGCATTTCCTCTGCACCGGGCCCTGACTACAGAGGGGCATGCTGACATCCTCTACCCTAAAAGCACAAAAAAATTCTTGGCTTGACTGCAAACCTCAACAGAAATGCCCACTGTGGTTGTGGCCACTCTGCACTGAGCTGTAGAGTACAGATCTGGACGTGGCTGCAGGCAGCAGGATGGCATCCATGGAGGGAAGGAAGGAAGGAAGAAAGGGTAAGGCAGTTAGAGCAATGAAATCCTGCCTTTGCTGCATCCAGGCTACGTGAATTAACCAGATTCAGCTCAAAATATTTTCAAATCACAGTAATCTGCCATAAATAATAGTAAACATAAATGTCTACAAGATCACCTCTGCATTATCAGCATACCCCCGATCTAGAATCTTACACAGCTGCATAGAGGTGGACAGAATCTCACACTTCAACATAGACAAAATGTCTAAACATTTTGTGATGCTGAGAAAATAGTTTAAACAATGCAGTAAGTTTTTTCTGTGTCATAATGGACACAATTAATGACAAGGGCACGGTTCCTGCCCAAATCCCCAAAAGTACAAAACAAAAGCCTTCCTGGTATAAACACAGAATCATACCATATTTCTTAATTCCACCCTAAAACCCTTCAGATCCCCAGTCCCACTGGAGAGCTTTATATTTATCAAAAATCCAATAGATGAAACAATAAGGCATGGCAGAACCCAGCCTGTCCAAATTAAAGCCTCTGAGATTCTCTGTAAATCCATCACAGGGCATAAAAATCATTAATTTATCTCCTGGTTTCACATCCTCCTGACAACTTAGTATCCAAATGCATTATTAGTGGCCATTTCTTTACAGTTGGTAGCCAAAAAGGAATTGTGAGGGAAAAAGTTTGTGGTTCCCAGCACACACTGAGGAGTCACACTTGGCCACAGGTGGCTGTATCCTCTTGGTCAAGTTCCTCAACCTTTTTATGCCCCATCTCCCTCTCTGTCCTGGATAACAACTGCTGATTTACTTCAGAAGACTTTTGTGAAGCTCCATTTGTCAGTGCCTGTGATGTATTATTTATTGTCAAAGACATAAACAATCACGTCCTGAGGATGCTGAGCACATCACCTGCATCTTGATTTCTGCCAAAACCTGTCTTCCTCTCAGACAAACCCTTTCTCTTTCACTGGTGTAATAATATTTTATTCAATTATAATACAATTTTAACATGTCAATATGCATGTTTGGGGCCATGAAGTCAGTTCCTAATTACTGACTTTCTGGATCAGGGCAGGCTCAAGGGAAAGCCACTGGATTTGTGATGCTGTGGTGACAAAAATTTACTGTTTGTTTTGAGGACTCTTTCCAAGATGCTTAAAATTGGTGATCCTGTCAGTATCTTCAACAAGCTGTTACTCATGTTTGAAGGACAGATTTTGGGGTGAGGAAATTCCCTGCACAGAGACTTAAAGAGCAGCAGAATAAACATATGTGAAGAAAAGCTGAACAGAACCCAGATAAAACACTTCTATCTCTGTTAAAGCTACACGGGGTAAATGTACCTGAGAAAAGGCACGCAGAAAGAAGTACATTTTCAATAAATCTTGGAAAAATATTGACTTGTTTTTTGTATTCTTTTCTTCTGGGGATTCTGGTCTATCAGGCTTCCTTGTTCCTGTTACAAAACGTGATGACAAACTAGGCAGTGGCTAGATCTAACATCCTGATTGACCTTATCTAACTGACCTTGCACCAAAACAGCACAGTGTGCTGCCAAATTTTCCAATTCTCTTCAGTATCTGAAGTCTCAGGAGGTCAATTTCCTAAATAATTCTGTATCTGGTGACCTTATCTCACTGCCCAAAAGCAGAAGTCCCCATCAGGCAGTGGGGGCCTGCTCAGAAATGGGTGAGCTCTGGGTGCAAAGCTCTTCTCTGGAAATACAGAAACACTCAGCCTGGGAGCGGTGGGGCTGCTGTAAATCATGGCAAACAACAAAGTCAGCGTCACTAAAGTACCTTTAGCTTCCAAGTTCAACCAAGAGCAACTGTTTAACTAAAATCCTGCCAAACTCTGGAAGACTGAATGTGGTTTGGATGATACAAAGTGTTGCAATTTTAAAGATGCATGGCTTCAGTTTTGGGAGAACTCTTCTCAACACTTAAAAATAAAACAGAGAAAGTTAGAAATATATCTTGTGACTCTCCAGAAGTTTAATGCTGTTTCTCTTGTTATGCAAGCCAAAAATGGGTTTAACACAAAATAGCATTGACTTTTCAATCATTAATGGCACAATCAACTAAAATACATAATCTGTTGCAGTGTTTGTAAACACGTGCAATTAAAGTGGAATAAGATTCAATTATAATGGATTATGTGTGCATAATAATGCAGATCATGCAATTCTTATTAGTTGGGCTGTACCCTGAGCTCGGTTCAGGAGGAAATTATATTGAAATGCTCTCTAATGAAGAGGAAATTTTAATGGGAAGACAAGGTTGAAAAAATATTACTCAAAGCAAGAGGAATGAAAGTATCCGGAGGCAGAATACAAATGACAGTTATACAAAGTCATTTGACTCCATCTCTGCTTTATGCAAAGATGAGGAATTCACACTTGACAGCTGCTGGGAACCAGGCAGGCACAGTTCGCCCCACTGGCTGCCACTGTTCATGGAGCAGGTCTGTGCTTCCTCTCCAGATAAGCTCCCTACAGGCTTTGCCCATTTTAGGAGTTTCACCTGGTGCAGGAGAGAAGAATTCAGCTCTCTGTTCTAAAAGTGTGTCTCCTTCTAGATTCTACATTTTGAGTGGGGGCAAGCAGTACTCCCAAAGATGCTTAATTTAATTAATTTCCACTTTTTTTCCTCTGATCTATGAGCTTATATCCAAGGTTGATGTGCAGCTATCCAATCTTTCTCTTTGTTCAATCATTCATGGAAGGTGGTTTACTTCACATGAATCGGTTTAATTAACTACCATTAGGAGTGGGGGAGGGCCAAACTACATTTTCTAATGCACAGAAAATTACTCCTGAAGAGAGCACAGGTGATACAGAACACATAAGAGCTGATCTCAGCTAAAGCTTGCAGACCTTGACTCATTGTGGAACCAGATAACTCATGTTCACAAAACCAGGCACAGTGGGCTCACGTGTGTGACAGTGCAAACTGTGCTGCACTGATCAGAACAAGGCTTTGGCCTGACTTAATCAATACTTGAGAGGTGAAAGCAATGCATGAGAGTATGAAGTCAAACAAAAGAGATGAGAAAGCCAAGCTGCTGTGTTTCATCAACCACACAACCCTTAAGTGGCTGAAATCCTGAGGAAGGTTCTGTATTGGCTTGGACAAGGCATAAAGGATATCTGCCCTGAGTTTGATGCTGTTGGCTCAGAGCACTTCTCTAGAGTGATGACAAGTGACTATAAGTGTGGGAGATTAAACTGGAAATTTTACACAGAGAAGAAAACCTCTGTGAGTGTCTGGTCCCAGCGGTACCACCAAGCATTAAATCTCTCAGATAATCAAGGGGAAAATTGCCCAGAGACCAGAATCCAAATTCTCCATTCTGAACAAATGCTTACTGGAGGAAATTTGAAATTATATGAAGGAAACGACACTGTCACCTCAGCTCACAGTGAACAACAATAGTCTCATACATATTCATACATCAGTTGCTCTCATCTCACCCACAGAAGGGGATTTGTGCCCATCCCGGGGGGAACAGGGGCAGCACAGTGATCTCCTGGCTCTCTGGGGGACTGGGTGATCCCCCTCATTGCACATCTTCTGGCTTTTTCTCCACTTTAACTTCTAGTGTTGCAACACACAAGAGTTCCTTTGTCAGGAATTCTTTCTGGATATTTAATCTGTTTCCCTTTCTCATTTCCAATTCTCATACTTCCTTTTACCCCCCACCATATAATTCTTCCGTGTCTTTGGCATTTGTACCTTTCAGCACTAGATTGTAACATCTCTCTGTTGCCATTTTTCTCTGAGTGTATTACAGATTCAGTTCTTCCAGTACTGATTTAGTTCCTTTAATCTTCCTTTATAAATGAATCTTTCTATCCCCTTGGTAATTTTTGTTACTCTTCTCTGAACTCACTACAATTTTTCAATATCTCCTTGCTAATGAGCTTCCCAGAACCGAACACAATGTTCCAGGTGTAGAAAGAGCAGAAGAGCACCAAGGTGATCTGAGCCTGTCCTGCCCCAAACTGCACTGCCCTTTTCTTGCCATGGCTCATTTCTAACTTGGTTCTAACTTGTGCCCACAAGTTTGAAAAGAGTAGATGGAATTCATCTGTATTTCTGCTGTTCTGTTTCAGATGTTTAGCAGGCTATTATGCCTGATAGATAGGAAATAGAAATTCTATTTTTTAAAGCAAGTATTATTGAGTATGCACATCTGTCCTGAAGACAGCAGTCTGAAAATGTCACCCATGTGGAAGTCAAATACTGCCTTATGTCACTGACTTAGAAAATATCCAAATATCCAAGTTGTACAGCATGCTGGGGTAGAAGTGGATTTTCATAAGCCTTCAGGCTCACAAAACTCATATCCACAGAAGGAGACTCACAAAATTATGAACCCAGACCTCCTTTCCTCCTACCGATGAAAACTAATGATCTGTTTGTTCCTATAAACGGGGAACTGGTCACAGTATCCTGCTCTGTAACTAACCCTGAATGCATTTTATACTGTCCTGACCCAGCTGCTTCTCTCTGGATCTGTTTCATCTTTTGTGGAAGATTTAATTCCTCCTAGTTTCATCTCATCTGCATATCTTATTAAAATGTTGTTTCCTTCACCATTTCTGGGTGAAGAGTGAAGATATTAAATATAAATTATGAGTAAGCTTTGTAGTTCTACAGTCTCCTCATCTTCACCTCCATGCTTTGCCACTCCCTGTCAGCTTCTCATTATGGCCTTCCAGACTGTTTTCAATTAAGAAGACAGTGTTCATCTTCAAGCTGATTTAAATTAATTTTTCTAGAAAGATTTCATGAGGCACAATATCAAATGCACTGCTCAGATGCAAATATATTACAGCTCCAGCATTCCCTTCATCTGTTAATTTTCTTTTTCTATCAGAAAAGCAATCAAGTTTGTCTGGTGAGATTTATTCTTGCTAGACCAGTGCTGATGGAGGCTCTGTGCTGCTGGTCCCAACTCTCAGGTGTGACCAGAGTTGTCTCTGAGGTAGCTGGATGTGTCAACACCTCTAAAAACGGGTGTTTGAGGGGCACTGTTGTGCTAATTCTACTGTGGGCTCAGCTAACTGGCAGGTCTGTCATTATTGTACCAATGCAAGCCCAGGTGAAAATACTGACTTGTCATTTCTGTCCCAAAATGTTGGGATCCTGTACAGCAGCCTAGGTGCAACTTCCTGAAGCCAGGGGTTGTGGTCCCTCCAGCTGGTGAAAGCAAAAGCCCTTTTGTTGTTCTGAGGCCACCCAAGAGACCACAGAGAGCCCTGTGCTGGCATTTCTGCCTCAGCACTGCCTGCAGAGGATCCTGCTCCCTATTCTGCTCCCTATCCTGCTCCCTACCCTGTTCCCTATCCTGCTCCCTGTCCCATTCCCTGCCCCATTCCCCGTCCCGTTCCCTGCCCCATTCCCTGTCCCATTCCCTGCCCCGTTCCATATCCTGTTCCCTGCCCTGTTCCCTGCCCCATTCCCTATCCTGTTCCCTGCCCCATTCCCTGTCCCGTTCCCTGCCCCATTCCCTGCCCTGTTCCCTGCCCCATTCCCTGCCCTGTTCCCTGCCCCGTTCCCTGCCCTGTTCCCTGCCTCATTCCCTCTCCTGCTCCTGCCAGCTGCCTCTCCCAGGGCAGGGCCTGGCCAGCATGGGCAGCTCCTGCCTGCAGTCTCATGGCAGCCTTGGAAGGAGCTCCCAGGGACAGTGCAAGGACACTTGATGGGTCCCTGGTGCCTTTCCTCACCTTCACCCCCTTCCAGAGCACTGATGAGTGGTTTAAAAAGGGTATTAGGTAGATATCCAGAAAATAGTGTTTGGGATAATTTATTTCCCATTTTAAGTGTCTGTATAGCCTTTTCTTTAATCAATTCTTAGTCTTCTGGTCGCTAATTAGGAGGAGTAATCACATGCACCATGGCATATTCACCACTTCCCCCAATAACATAGGCTGATCTGTATCAGCCTGATTGAGGTATCAGCTCGTTTTTCTTGAAGTGTTTTCTTATATGCTACTAAAAAAAGGTATTTTATTGGCTTTTCCTCATTTCTGAATTGTTCACTTTTTTTTTTATCTGTCTCATTAAAGATAGATTCTAGTCATCTTTATTTTCATACCAACATAGTTTACTAATTAATGGACATAATGTCTGTCTAGGATTTGCGCTTGTCTTCCCCGATACTCATATAATAAGAATCTTTCATATTCCCTTTAAACCCTTTGACAGCATTAATTTCCTCTGATATTTTTTCCTATCCTTATCATTCCCTGATGAGCTTTAAACGAATCTGCATTCTTGTTTGATTCCCCTCCCACCGTTTCGTATTCCAGCACAGGATTTTAACCTCACATCTTTGAGCAGTCCCTTGTGAAGTGACTGTAATGGTGGCAGACAAAAAACTTTTTGTGCACACTTATTAATCATGCAGATTGTGCATCCTGCCTGCCAGAGAGATTGGAGGGGTCGTTTCTGGAAATGGTCCCTTGTGAAATATGGGTGCAGGGACTGGGTGAGGACAGGGAGCACTGCCACTGGGTCCTCCTGAGCTGAGCGTTGTCCCATGGGCCAGACAAGCTAGAGTTGGGCTCCCACCACAAAACATCATCCATTTGCCCCCCCAGAGCAAGCTGCAGTCCCAGAAAATGCATCAGGGTCCTTCAAAGGATTCCTGGCATACCCCTGATGCTCAGAAAAAGCAGTAAACCTCTTGCTGTCAGTAATTAGTTCCTTAAATAATTATTTCCTTAAATAATTAGTTAATATTTGTATAGTACTTTGAAGGTGTTAAGTGCTCTATAAGTACACACATTATTTTTGGCATTTAAGGGCCCTTTCAGTCTCTGCTGGCATTAATGAATTATGTTACATTGCTTAGGGGTACATGTGTTCAGCAGAAAGGATTAGTTGCTATCTCTCCCCACACTCTATGAAAAAAAAACAAACCAAAAAAACTGAAAAACTTACTGTTTGCCAGGAAAGGGAATATCCACCTTTGCCACTCCCTTAGGGCAGCAGAGAGCCTCATCCTGGCCCCCTGGTCCAAACTGGACAGTTGTCCTGGGGGTGAGGAGCAGAGCTAAGGTGGTTTGCCCCATTCCCTGTTCCAGCTGCAAACCCTTCCCTCACGCCAATATGGCTTGGTGGGGTAAGGGAAAAGGCAAAGTCTCTTCTTCAGGCCATGTAAGTAATTACATTTTTTGCTGTCACCTCTAGAGTGGGAATTCTGAATATGAATGATTTTGTTTTTTAAGAGTCACTACATTTCCAGCAGGGACACTGGTGAAGTTATTCTCAAAGTCAAGCTATCAACATATTAAGTAGCTTCTTGATGCGATCTGTCTAAATCAAGTGAAAGTGGTGTTTGTGTTGGTACTGTTTATACTGTTCCTACAAACTTACTTAAAGTTCCTGGCTAATTCATTATTCTGGGAGCCTAATTCAAGGCAGCAGGTACTACAGTTCCCCTGCAGAGTCTATTTTCAATATTAATTATCTTGCTGTGCGTTAAGTAGTTTTTGTTTTTGCGTTAAAAGGTTTATGAAAATTAGATTATTAAAATGATAAAAACTAATTTTCTCAAGTGTAGCCACTCTGCAGCAGTCAACTAAAAAGAGAAAAATATGTGCACTTAGTTGTCTTGGAAAAATGGCACCATAACTGAATTATCATATGTGGAGGAAGGGAACAGTGGGAAAGGCTGCTTAATCACAAATGTTGTTTCTGTCCTGCTGGCCACACACTTGTGCTTGTGTTGATGGGTCTGCTGCTCATTTTCATTCCCAATAAAACAGATTTTTGTCTGAGAAATTAATTTCTGTATATGACAGGGGTGGCTATCACTTGCAAACGTACCACATCTGCTGCGGAGCCAAGCCCTGACAGCAGGGCAGGAGGAGGGGGCTGCTGAGACCCCCCTGGGCTGGGGCTGGTGTCAGGGCACTAAGCTGGGCTGCCCTCTTGCAGGGGCAGCTGTCCCTGGAGGATGAGCTGATGGTTAAAGGAATCTCTTTTACCAACTCCTCTGCTGTGCCTTGGTTCCCTTGCTGCAAAATGATGAGGAAGCTCTGAAGGAGAGGGATAACTCACAGCCCTGCCTTCTGTGAGACATTGTTATTAATCTGCTAATGCTGACGGATATCTGGTTTCACTCCTTTGCTCTTTCTCCCCGGTGACATCCAGAGGGACTCTGCAGAGCTGGTACAGCTTATTACAATATATTGCTAAATCTGGGGCTGTTGGACCTCAGCAGATTTGTTGGTTTAATTTTGGCCAAACAGCGAGTTCTGAGGTGAGGATTGGATGGTGAAGAGAGATATATCCATGCCTTTCCTCTCCGAGCCAGCAGGCTGGAAGGTGATCCGAATGTGCTGCTGCGGGGCTGGGTGCAGCTCTGGAGCCTTTCCCTGCGGGGCTGCCATCCCGAGGCACCCGTGCTGCAGCTCGCTGTCCTGTCACCTCTGCTGCTCCCATCGTGTTGGGTGAGAGAGGACCAAGTGGGCAAAGCAGCAGCAGCCCACGGTGCTCCACATCCCTGAGATGCTGCCACAGAACATCCTTTCCTTTCCCCTCATCGTTGTAAACACGGGGACTTTTAAGCGGCGTTGCACGTTTTGTTAACAAAGTTTCCTGCCTGTCAGGCAGAGGGATCTGCAGAGAATTTGCTAATGTCAAAGCTATGGGAATTAATGTCACTCTTATCTTTAACAGTTGTCACCCTGATTGCACGTGCGAGGATGAAACCAAAAGAGCAAAAGGTGCTTTGTGAGATACCAGCATAAGCCAAGAAGCTGAGGAATAGCAGGAGAATTGCTCTGATTATTTTTCATGATGCAAATATCCATTTTATGTGGTCCTGGAGTAGTTTCTACATTTTGGAACACTTTCCTTCAATGACTAGCATTCTAAATATCGGTTTTTTTTCTATGAGGTTGTTATTGTTAGTGTTATGAACTGTTTATTTGTTGATATCATGCAGTTTTTCAATGTCCTAGAATTTATTATGGGAATTAGAGATGCCAATGTTTATCCATTTTACACCTTCATTATCTGATCTAGCCCCATCATTACTCCAGATACTTACAATGGCATTATCATTGTCATCTTGTTTCATTATAATTCCCATTTGTTTAGTGCTTTATTTCTAAGAAATAATTTGTTAGAAAACATGCAGGAGCATAATCAGCCCTCATATTACATACGTTTGGATCTCAGGCATTTGACAGAAAATATCTGTGACTGAGAGGTGGCACAGCATCTATTTTACATCAGTGTTCAGAGACTGGGCCAACAGGCACAGTGAGTGCCAGACCCTCACAGCCTCTGAGAGCCTCAAATGTCTGCGGTGGATGACCCAGCCTCCTGCATGTGCACAGGGATGGTTCCCCCATGTTGAATATAGTCTGTGTTCTCAGAAAATGAGCGATTTGTCATATGAATAGATGCCTCACCTACAGTAAAAATAACTGATGTGCATTTGATCTTTTTCCCTCAGTTCTTCTCAACTGAACCTCTGTGTTGTGTGAGCCTACACTCAGTTGTAGAGACGGAAAAAGAGGAGAGAGTGGGGTAGGAAGGAATTAAAGCTGGGTTCAGCTGCCTCTGACTGAGATGGTCACAGATGTCACCCAGTCATTGTGGCAACTGTTAGATTTTTTGCTGAGAAGGATTTTAAGGATCAACTCAATAAAAAGTAAAGCAGATACAAGAATGCAGAACATAGAGGGGCCGGAATGACAGCTGTGACATGTGTGACATGGGGAGACTCCTGATAAAGGAAACTGCCTGTCCACCCTGGGCAGAGAAAGTGTGCTCCCAGCCTAGGACAAATCACTGAATGTCCTGACTGCAAGAAAACAGTGAAAAGCTGACCCGAATCCATTTTTAGCAGTGATTGTTCTTCAGATTGAAAGTGTTTTCCAGCTACAGGGAAGCTGGGCTCAGCTATGAGCAGGCTCTGCCTTGCTGGGTTCCCACCAGGTCAGCAGTGTGAGGTGGGGGGATGCCACCAGCACTGAGGAGGACAGCCCGGGTGTGCCCAAGAGCCTGGGCTTGTTCAACAGCCCTTCCTCTGATTGCACTGTGTAGCTCACGGCAATCATTGGCCAGAGTAACACAGAGTCACGGGAGGTCTTGTAAGAGCATCTGCTGCAATAAAAGCAGATAACTGTATCTGTATTTTAGGGAAGCTTGCAGTGAGTCTGAGTTAGTAACCCCAAACGCAGCCTTTCGTTCCTTTTAAAGACTGGAAAGGAAAAGACCCAGTTTCTCAGATTGTGAGGTGTCATTAATAAAAAAACATTGGAGAAAACACCAGAAACAGTGTTTTTGGAACAAATTACATTATTTAAAAAGTATATTTCATCCAGCAAGTAATTATCACACCCGCTGACATTTGCTAAAATATAATTCAGAGAAAAAATGGAACCTGCGTTTCTGCTATAAATTCTGGCTCAATTCCCACAGATACCAATGCTCAATCTTTAGCCAAAATTTGCTGAGGCATTGTCTGACACAGAAAATGGACTCTGAGTTCTAATGTAAAAGCTAATTACAGGAGGTACTGCAAGACAGGGCAAGAGATGATGCCTGTAGTGCTTAAGAAGACAGGGTTTGGTACCCATTCTTTTCCAGAAAAAAAAACTTCCCAGATATCAGTTACACTGACTTAGATGCAGAACATGCCCACAGACACATCCTATTATTGAAAAGCGTAAACTGCCTTCTCTCCTTTTCACTCAACCCCCAAACACCAGCAGCAGTAACAACAAAAACCATAAAAATTAGAAATAACATTCCAGTTCCAAATGCAAAGAAGCTGGAGTTTGCCTGTGCTCACACAGGGGGAAGTGTGAGGATTTGGCTCATAAATGAGAAGTCAGGATTGTTTCTATACAACATAATATCTGGAAAGCCTGTCTATCTATTTATTCATCAGGAGTGGCTTCATGCGTGGGCAGAGATGGCAGCTGGGTCAGTCAGGGAAGCAATGTCCAATGTTTAGGGACAGCAGAATATTTTGGGATATCAATGTCTCTGCAGGCATCAGGTCCGGATTCCCCAGATGCCTTTTCCCTGATCAGCCCCAGGAAGCTGCACTTTGCTGTGGGAGTTTTGCCTGGAGGCTGTGTGTTCACACCAAGGAGAAGTTTGCCATCCGCTGTGTGGAGCTGCATAGGAATGAGGGGGCTGGCAAAGGCAGGGTAAGAGCATGGCTCTGGATTAGGCTGCAGGGAAAGTGCTGCAAAATGCACTTTCGTGGGGAGCTGCTCAGCACTGAAAGCTCAGTGGGCCGTGGCAGTCCTGTGTGGGTTGTGGGAGCCAGCAGTGGCTGAAAGAGCAGTGCCAGCTCCCAGACAGAGCTCAGGCACCAGGAGAGAACTCAGATACCCCCACCCAGGGCTCAGCTTCCATCCCAACTCCCTGAGTGACTCGGAGCAAACGTTCTCATTCATTACAGAGAAAGGAGAAACGGAGATCTCGGTTCTTCCTGCAGGGAAGCTGCCCAGAGCCCTGTCAGGGAGGCACCACAGCCTGTGGTACAGGCTCCAAGGTACCTCTTGCTCCCTGCTGTTTCTCAAGCACTGTTTCTCATTTAGGACATGGTTTGGCATGGCAGAGCAGTGGATAGGGGCCATTCTTTTGCATGTTCATCTCCATGCAAAGCTGTTTTCTGTATCTGGCCAGGGCCTCTTACCCAGTTCAATATTCCTGCTGGATAGCCTGGACACTGCTGCAGCTGGATCTGTGGTTCCTGCCAGGCACTGTTTTCTATATGCTGAAGAGCTAAACATGAAAAGGGTAACAAGGCTTTTCCTCCCTCGAGGTGTTGCCTCCTGTGTCTCAGGATCACCTGTGTTGGACTATGCTCCAGAGGAGCACCTTCTGGTTGCTCCCAACACTGCACCCTAACAGAGCATCTCTGCCACCCAGCTAATTCTCATGGCATGTCTGAGACCTTCCCATCCTATGAGCAGCATGCACGACTCTCACATTTCAGCATGCAAAGACCACCAGAGATCACATATAGGCACTAAATGAATCAGTTGAAAGGAGAGTTCCCAGATAGAAAAATTAAAGAGCTGCTCTCCAAGGTTTGTGCCTGATCACACACCATCCCTGCCCTAAGCTGAGATTAATGTTTCAAAGGAAATACAGTGTCCTATGGGCATTTTCAGACAGGTCCTGCAGACCAGCTGAACCAGGGTAAACTTATGAGAGGCACAGCCTTCTTGCTTCTTTCTCTCAGCAGTACATATAGGAATAAATCACTTATATAAGCCTACATGTACTATCAGGGATGCAAGGTGAGCTTTGATAATTCTCATTACCAAGGGACAGGGAGGTCTATTATCCACTGTTACAATGCTAGCAGCACATTAGTGGGGTGGTGCTGAGGGTTCATCTGACCACGAGGAGCTAATGTTAAGTCCTGCACAGCATGGGACTCATAGAGGAAAACAGTTGATACAGCATCTCTGGATGGTGGGGACACAAAATCCTCTTCCTCAATTGTAACAGCTGGCATGGGATCAGCTGGGTATGGGACACCTTGAATTTGTGTACTTTGGGGCATCAGGAAAGGAGGAACAGCACCTTACCCTAATGCAAGGTGAAAATCATTGTATGGCAGCAAAGAGAAAAACTGAGGTTGCTCTTGGGAAACAAGGGAATGTTTTTCACTCATTTAGGAAACAGCAGGATAGGACTTGTAGGTTGACTAAACGTCTGAGTAAAGTTCCTGGAGGAGAAGGGATTAATGGCTTTCTGGTACATATTCTAATTTTCCATCACACTGTGGTAAGCTTACAGTGGTCATGACATGCTTTGTGATAGTGATCAATATCTAATTAGGCAAAATGCTAATTTGCTAATGCCTGAAGTCTTAAGCCTCACTCTCCAGAATGAGCCCCATGTGCATTACTGCTGCCTGTGACAAATCACTCGTGTCCTTGCTCCTGACCTGGCAGGGTTAACTCCTACCCTGACAATGCCAATAGTTCAGTTTAACCTCTTTTTCCTTTGTGTGAAAAGCTAAACTACAGCTGTCCCTCAGGCAAAATAAGATGCAGAAGGTGATGCTCAGCCTTGTCCCCTCTGCCGCAATCCCTGCCGGAGATGTGGAGGGATAGCTGTGCCCGGTGTGCTGCTTTACGCAAGAATTAACACGATGCTTTAAAAAAAGGCATATTTTGGTGATCCAGAACTACTGCAGTTTCCTCCTGCAACATGAAGAAGTTGCTGCCATCTCTTTCCCGTTTTTCCTGCCGGGAAATCCATAGCTGGTAGTATAGCAGCACCTAGAGGTGGATTCCAGGGACAGCCTGCCCAGGGGGGTCTGCACGGAGGGGGCACGGGGGAATGAAGAGAGGTGCTGCCGGGTCCCAGGGAGCACCCACAAAACTGCAGGGCTGTGGCAAAGACAGTTCCAGAGTTTTCCCTGTGTCCCAGAAGATTTAGGGTCAAAGCAGAATAGATCCAACCTTCCTGGATCTCCAGGACCATTCCTACCTTCTGTGTCAGACCTGTGAGACCAAAGATCTGTGAGGCCAAAGATCTGTGATGCCAGAGACCACCAGAAATGGTTTCTGGGGGATTCTTCTGATCACTCGCCTTCCCAGTAGGAAGGGAAGGGGAAAGGAAAGCCAGTTTTTGTTCCGTAATCCCTCCTTCTCTCCTTGAACCAAGGCTCCCTGTTGGCAATCCCTGCACCCTGGCCTGCCTGTACTCCTTTCTCTCAGAGCCATTGCTACAACCCCAGCTTCTCTGCCTGCTCTGTTCTCCCATGTACTGTCACTGTTCCAAAACAGCTCTGGGATCTTCAGGAGCAAGTTGTCCTAGAAAAGTCATGTGAACAGCTCTGCCCCATGTAGGGCACGTCTGTATGGAAGTGGTCATGGCCTTGTCACTGGATAATCCTATCCACTATAAGGGAGAGGTCTTTTCAAGTAGCACTTTTTGTGTGTGTGTCTAAGGATCTTAAAGGATATAAAACAATTAAAACTTGTCTGGATGTCAGGCATGTCATCTGATCCTGACTTAGTCAAAGAAGGAAGAACCTTGCCATCCATGCTGACATGGTTAGCCATTGGAAGTTCCCCTTGCTGCTCACTGGGATACATCTGGTTTCTAGATAGTTGTTTTTCTAGCTTTTTCTGAAAGATTAAACAGCTCTTTATACCTGACATTTTCTTCTTTTCCCCACAAAACTAGTTTTGTATTCAAATTAACTCACTTCTCTGACATTAGTTCTTCTATAAGCTGAGAAATCAATTCATCCTTTGCAGTCTTTTGCCAATGCTACGGATATGCACTTGCTTTGGTATTTAAGCATTCTGGAGAAAATAGGGATGCTAGAAATAGTGCAGCAATTTAGTGTAATGCTATATATGGAGGTAACCACACTTCCTTCAATTACCCTTAATTTCCTTATTAATATAGCCAAGAAGTTCAGCAGGCCTTTGGTGCCTGCCTTGGAGAGACACTTTTTCACTCACGGTTAGGAGGGGAAGGTTTGAGCAAAGGGGGGTGATTAGAAGAGGGCAAGAAAGTCCTGAGGAGAGCCAGGTCAGTTCAGCCCAAGGGGCACATGAGCAGTTTAAGGCTGTAGTTAGTTTCTGCCCAAGGAGAAAGGTCTCAAACTTCTGAAGGAGGGGATGAGATGGCAGCGTGACACCTGCTGCCCAAACAGAGCTGTGCTGCCCCTCTGCCGGGGGAAATGGAAAGGGAAAAGAGAAACCCAGCCCATGTGCTGGTAAAGTTGGTGAGACCGTGGAAACCTCACCTGGTCTGTCTCTCCTCAGGCTAATGGGGGCTCATCCTTTTATCCTGAGGGCTGAACCACTCCCAAGTCACACAGCTCCTGTCCAAGTCCACAGTGAGGGCTGTGGCAAAAGCAGAGCTGATGGAAGGACTCTGTATAGGATGGATGGGCAATATATCTGGGCAATATATCTATAAACTGGCACACATGAGAGCAGACCAGCTTTCTGTGTGCTTTTCCAATCCTTCTATTGATCTTATTTAAACTAAGGCTAATCCTAGCACAGATGGAATAGCACTAAGGTCAGGAACATCCTTGAGGCAGGGCCTCAGTCCTATGCCACATCCTACTGGCTCTCCTTGTCTGCTGGTGGCCAGCATCACTCAGGGTGTTATGCTGGCACATCTAGGAATTGCAGCTTTTGTTCATTTTCCCTTTGCACAGAACCTTTGACAAATGTGAAAGTATGCATTAGAAGACAGTCTGGACATAAAATGGGCAAACAGGAAAAAGAGACAGATCTAGAGAGAAAAAGGAATGGAAGTAATTTCTACAAGTGAGACAAGCCCCTCACTGCTGCCCTGTCACAGGACACCTCGGGTTTTTGTGCTTTCCTTGTAATCGGTTGTTTTCTTCCATCCTCTCCCATTTCCCTCGAGCTACACAAGCTGTGGTCATGCTTTGTACAAAAGCTTTTTTGCAACACAGGCATTGTGGAAACTTAATGTTTTCACAGCCTCTTTCCATCACCAAGCCAGCAAGGTAATTCATCTCAGCCCTCCCTGTGCCTGTAAGGGCAGTGCCCTTAGGGGTCAGTGAGTGTAATGGTTATTGTATTTTCACTTGCTGGTTCCTAACATGCTGGTCACCAACCTGAAATAAGCAGGGGCCCTTTCTCACTCCTGCAGCCACTGTTGAGTCACTAACCAGCATTCCTGCTTTTGGCTGTTGAGAGGCCTAGGACAGAGTGAAAGTGGTTGTGGTCACAGCACAGAGCTGTGGTAACTGAAGGGGAAGGTGAAATTCACCTCACTCTCATGTGATGAGCAGCAACAACGTGCAACTCTGAAAATTCCTCATTTCTTAATCAAAACCTGATATTCCAGCAAGAAATTGTGTAGAGAGCCATGGAGGACTAGCATTGTGAGTAAAGTATGTCTACAAACAAATTTATTGTTAATCCTCAGGAACAAGACTCCGTGCAGGTGGAATGTTTGGAAAGATCAGGACTGTGCAGGTATGAGACTGTTGCCTTCTCTCCTACTTGACCAGCACCACTGAGAGGCCTCTTTCTTGCTTTTGAGAGCAGCATACTGCAGGGAAGGATTTATCTCTGCTTCTGACTTTCAAAGGGATAAAACCAGTAGATTTTTGATTCCCACTCCCTCATTAGCTTCTAAGACTAAAAAAAGCTGAGCTCTGTGACTTGTTTTTCCTTTCTGGGAGAAGTGAGATGGCTCAATCCTGTCTTCTTGTCTGATGAGTTTACCAAGGCACATTTTGTGCTATCCAAAGCTTTCCTTTCCAACATCTAGCTGGTATCCTCAAATGAGCATCTTTGCTACTGCAGCTTTTAACCTTTTGGGGAAAAAGAAAAAGCTTTCTGCAATCTACGTCTAAAATGTTTGTCTAGAGGGAAGATGAAAAGGCCTAAAGGAAGATATACTCCACAGAGGAAGCTGCATAATTGCAAATTGCATAAATGCAAAAAGCATATCCTGTGCAGGCCCAGACACTGCTCTGCAGAGAGGCCAGTTCTGGCAGTAACTTCACTGATGCGAATAAATTCATATGAGTGTGTATTTTATCAAACCTATGAAAATTGATAAGGGCAAGTAGCCAGCTGGCGTGTGTCAGTGCAGCATTTGGTTTGCACCCGTTGGTCAGGCACTGGCCATAAGGCCAGAGCACATGTGTGCCATAGGGGGTGGGCTGCTGCAAATTAGGGGCCCTGCAGAGCCCCTGCTCATCAGATGCTCCATGGAGTCCATTAATTGCTTAAAGGGCAGCAGATGAACTGTTTCCTCAGGAAACGGAAAGAAGTGGAGCGAGAGCATTTGTAGTGGAGTTTCACCGGCAGCTGGAGCAGCTGCTGGGCAGCAGGTGGGCTGGGCAGTGGGAGGCAGCAGGATGGGCTCTGTCTGCTCACACCACTTGGCATTAATCAAATCTGCTGGGCTTCTCCTTCAAAACTTCCGTGGGAGACCCAGGTGTGGCATGTCTTTAACTCTTGGAACCGTGGCAGGGGGGCTTGTCTGGAAACAGTGCCAAAAGGGAAATCCACAGAATGTGCCCCTTGGTTCTGCAGGCTGTGAGCAGCCTTGTTTGGTTTTTCAGCAGGTATTGGGTCAGACGTTGTGCTCCTGATTTTCAGTAGAGGGGATGCAACTAATAGCTGTCTTGCTCAGAGACATGAATGGCTACCGAAGTCAACATTGGCTGTGAGAGACATTTTCCTCTTTGAATTAATTCTGGAGTGCAAGGTTTCAGTAAATACAAGAATCAGACATTGACCAAGTGCTGCAAATCCTCTCCTAACTGCGGTTATTCCTTGTCCTTTTATTTATAAACTGAATTCATACTGGAACTGTACAAGTGACAATTCACTTAGAAACTGACAGTAACTGTTCTCTTTGTAAACTCACAATAGGAATTATTTAGTTTCCATAGGAGGAAAGGTTGTATTTTCCATCCTAAAGGAGGAAGCTTTAAGCCAACACCTTGCCTAGGATCTCTCCTGTTTCCTAAGAGCCAGGAGGCAGCTCTCCTGTACTCCAGCCCAAATCTGTAACTACGGGCTGTTCTCTAATCTCTTATTCCTGAAAGCCATTACTCTACAAACATGATAAATTGACTGGTAGAAATGTTTAGCATTGAATATTCCTGCAGCATAATTATTCCAGAGTCTCTCGGCAGCAGAAACATTACTCTTATGTCAAAGATGAAGAAACAAGGGCACAGTGCTTTGTCCAGGCTTGCAGAACTGTTCAGCCCAGGGCTGTGGCCCCAGTTCAATCCTGTGAACTGTGTTCCAGTCAGTGCCAGCTACTGCCAGTGAATTAAATAATAGCTCTGTGGAAAGGGAAAATGAAGCAGCACTGCTGAGGTAGACCAGGCATGGTTTTCAATGAGATTTGAAAATTGGGACAGGAGTTGATTAGGTTCATATCACTGTGCAATCTAGAAATGTTAAACAACTAGCTCTCCACAGCTGGGCTGCTGGGAATATCAGCAGGTGGAATTACTCCTCTTGAAATGCAGTTACCTGCTAGTACTGCAGTGTTGCTTGGAGGGGGTTATTCTGTCATGGGAGGGAAGAAACAAACCTTTCCTTCTCTAACCCCCAAAATCATAGGGAAACCTGGTGCAGTAACACAGTGCTTAAATTGTCCTTGACTGCTTTGCAAAGAAGATAATGTCAGAGGAGCAATGGAGACACAGTGGAGGAGAAGAAGTTTATAGAGAATAACTATGAACAGAGTAAGGAACACATCTATAGTGTCAGGTCACATATACTCTGTGTTAGGAAAAATTGCAGGAAAGGCAATATTTGAGTGTGCTGAGGCCCTGAGCATGATCCCTCCCCCCTGGCACAAGCTGTGCCTTGGCTGTGGTTCAGATGGGCTGGATGGAGGAGAGACCAGGAGGCAAAGCCCCTGGCCTGTGCTTGCTCTGCAGGCCCTGTGGCTGAAGGACAATGGGGCACATCACTGAACTCCCTTTCCAGACTGCAGGGAATATCAGATGACACCAGGGGACAGTGACACTGACAGTAGGCTGAGAACTGCAACGAGCTGACAAGGGGTAGAGAAAAGGGTGTGCAAACACCCACGCCCTAAATGTGCAAGACATAAGACAGAGAAAGAGGATTATGGATGCTGAAACTTTTGAAATGCTAGTTGTCCAGAAAGTCTATCTTTGCTCTGATGCTCTCTCTCCAAGTACTTTATTAATGGTTTGTTATGTGAAATCCAGTTCCAGCCAACTGAGACACGCTATCAAACAAGGCACACCATGAATTTTACACCAGCCTGGTGAACTGAGGAGAAAAAAAAATAAATCCCCATTTCTGAAAAAAGTCTTAAAAAAAATTAAACCCTACGCAAACAAAAATACCAAACAAGCTGCCCGTATATCTCATGCTTTACAACTGTATGACCAAACACAGCTGCTCTCTACTCACACTTGTGTCTGCTGGCTCTGCATGAGTTAATGGAGTACCTGGAGTCCAGGAGAGTCCCCTCATGGTGAATCCTCTGCAGTTCACATTACGAAGTGGTGTCTGCAGCTCTATTCCCCTTCACACTCCATAATGGCCCAGTGGGATGAGCAAGCTGAGTAGAGTTACAATGCTGGTGGAGATCTACCTGCTCCTTTCCAAACTGGAAAAGTACCTTTTGTTTGAATGGAACTGCTTAGGGACTATTTACAAACATTCCAGCTCCCAAGGGTTTGGGAAACTTTGCTAGCAGTTTATTTGGTTGCAGTCTGGTCTCTGTCAAAGCACCCAGCCTCTCCTCTGCCCTGCTCTGCCTTCAGTGCTGTTGGAATCCTGTTTCCTCTGTGATGAGGAGCAGCAGAGAGCAGACAGGGTCCTTGCTCTGGCTGCTCCCAGAGATGCTCCTGCTGGCCAGGAGAAGCATGGCCTCTGGGAGCCCTGGCAATGGCTCTGCTGGGGGGCTTGGGTGGCAGAGGGGGACTCGGCACATGGAGCCAGAGACAGTCAGGGTACCCAAGGTTTCATGGAACATGAGCAGGATTCCTGGATGGCTGTACACAGGGGTGAAATTACATAGATTTTCTGCTGCCTCAAACAGGAGAATGGGCAGAGAAACAGGGATGAGGGGAAAAGGATCAGCATTGATTAAGCTGACAGTCCTGCTAACGTCACTGTGGACACAGCCACTTTCCTTTCCTTTGCCAGCAGCAACTTCAGTAATAAGATGCAGAGGGAGAAGGAGGGAATGCTACTGCTCTCAGTGCTGCTGGCAGTATTTAAATGAGAATCTGGTGGTGTGATGGATGGCCATGATGCAAAGATACATAGTGATCAGTGCTCTGGAAATGCAGGCAGATTAAGCAGGACTGTGCCTGACTGGTCTGAAGGTGACTCTGCTGAGAGCCAGTGGTTAGATGCTAATCTCTTTTTGCTCCTCACAAATAATGTTTGTGCAGAACTCACAACAGTCCTTGCAAATATGTTGGCAGGTGCTGCTTACTCACTTTGGGCTAGGTATGCTCACTGGGCTCTGGGGTTCCCAGGCAGAGGAGAACTTGCCTGGTCCCTGACACACCAAGCCTTGGCAGAGCAGAGTGATGCAGCTGTCCTGTCTGCTGCCCTAGTCCTGCCCCCAGTGTCCCCACTGAGCAGGCTGGCTGAATTGCATCCTTGTCTCTGCAGGTGCTGAATTGCACCATGGTCTGCAGACAAACTCAATTCTTGAACTATACTGTTCTATATATACTATATACTGTTCTATAGGAGACTTTTTCCTGGGTTTACCTTCCTTCTGCAGCCAAGGAGGATTGATACAGCTCTGCCCAAGCACCTCTAGCTTCAGTGTAAGGCAGTGTGTTCCTGGTGGGTCTGGAATGTGCTTGCAAGCTGTGTGAGATGGGACAAATGGGACAGTCTTTGTCATCTTCACAGACACCAGTCAGGGCTGGATTGAATAGGGATAAAGCACAGTAAAGAATGTGAATCATGGTGACTGTGCCCTGTATCTGTCAAGCCTGAGGAAACTAAATCTTTTTATACCCACAGTTTTAGCCCTAAAACTGTTATCATTATCATCAGCACATGGGTTTGCACACTGAGTTTAATTGTAGTTAAGAACAGTGTCCATCAAATCTTGTACCTCACATGGTGGCTCTTAAATCTTACCTTAGACTGCTGGACTAGAATTTAGGGCTCATTCTATCCATTTTCATGGACAGATTCAGATTAAGTAAAAGATGTTTCTGGTTTTATAAACTTCAGGTGTATTTGGTAAAATTAGCTGTGATGGGCAGCTCTGAGAAGAACCATTGGTATAAATACCTAGACATCATTATCTGGATCCACATCTCCAAGGTCATCATGAAGAGCTAATCTTTGACATCTTTCAAAACACCAAGTCAGACTATTTCAAAGCAGGTTTCTGCTTGGAAATGAGTATGAAGCTTTAGTTTTATTTCTGTAGGAGATAAACTGTAAATTATTAACATCTCCAACACTAGACTTCACATATTGTGGATTATCATTGTGGATATCTATCTCATGTCTCCACTTAGCCAGGGGCACTGTCTTTGCTGTCTTTTTCATCCAAGGACAAAAGGAATTTGTTAGGATGGCAAATTTTCTCCCATTCTTGCAAATTAGCATTAGAGCATCACTATAGAAATATTCCAGGCTGTCTGAATAATGGCAATTAAATTTCTATCAATGAAAGCTGGTTTCTAAACTAATATTTAAAGAACATGAGAGAGAGATGTCTACATGAGGGGCAATTCTAAACAGATTTCAGTATTTATTTTTTTGACAGAGATACTGTTTCTCCTGAAAGGGTAATAATGTACATCTATCTTGCAAGGAGTTTCCTTAGAGGGTTTAAATGAGGAGTGAAGTTTTGAGAACAAAGTGAAAATGGAAGAAGAAATATATACTGCCACAAGAAGATCAAAAATGAGGCACTTGGGGCTTCAGAGAGTTGTCATTAATCCTCTCCTGCCCAGAGGGCATTCCTGTGTGACCATCAAAGTGACACACATGCAGCTGTCTGGCAGTTTGCCACATCTCTGGGTTTGATGGACTTTGCTCTGGGGATGCCTAAACCTCCAGCTGTTCAGGATGGCAGCTTGTTTTCCTCAACAAATTTGCCCCCATGTTTATCTGACCTATCTGGAGCCACGGAAGTTGATTATAAATCGTTTCAAGTATGTTTTCAACACCTTTTCCTTACCAAAACCTGGAAACACAAGCAGCCATCAAAACCTGAAAGCTTGTCCTGCCTGAGCACAGCTTTGCCTCTAGATTAGGATCAATGTCAAGACCGGGTTGTACTGCCTGAGATTGCTGCTGTACTCATGGCTTAACAAAATGTGTAATAATGTTCACCTTACTAATACAGGGCTAAAATGTAGGGGTGTGAGTGTCTGGTGTGCTGATAAGGCTGTGAGGGTGACGTTTACCCCCAGGACAGCACAAAGAAGTCCCTGGCTGGTTCTGTGAGGCAGTACTGCCCAAGTACTGCATGGCAAAAACACATACTTCAAATAGGTAGAAGGAGGCAAAGGTCAGAAATAAACCCCAAGAGACCAAGTGAGCTCTTCTGCAAAGTGAGGAGGGGTTCAGGGACAGAGCTGAGGGTCTCACTGAGCCTGCAGTGCCTGAAATAGTTTGGTTCTGTTCACCTCATTAGCTTGGACATTCTCCAAATCAAAGGATTTAGAGCACTGAAAAACTGTTTAATAATAACTGACAAAAGGTAAGCATTGATTTTGAAAATGTTGCACAGATATGATAAAAGTCTGGGTACGTGAGGGATGACAGAGAGTTGTGGGAAGCATTTGTTTGGCTTTGTTTGGGTTGGCTAAAAGATGAGAGAGAGAAGGATCTCCTAACAGTAGCATGGATATGAACAGTGTAAGACACTCTCAGAACATACAACAAATTTCAGAGCCTCCTTTCCCACCCTGTGCAGCTGCACACAGATACAGGGATGGTTACTGAGACAACGTCTGATACCTGCAGGTAAAAAGTTTATTTTCTTTTATATAGAAAGTGAGCTGGAAGTACAGCTCCATGATTGCAAACAGGGAAAGAGGACAGATATTTCCAAAGCTACTGCCAATCCCCTTACAAGGAAAAGATTTGACTCCTGCACATACTGAAGAGTAATCCGTGACTCAACACGTGGATCTGAACTGAATTGTATTCACAGGTTTTTATTCATTATGGCTCCTAAGCTCCAAAAATAAGAGCCTTTAAAAAAAAAATTAAAAAGGCTACAAGAGGTGATGTGAAAAAACTATCAACAAACCAACCCTTCCGAAATAATGGGAACAACTGTACATATTTCTCAGCAGTGAAAGAACTAAAATGCAGGTGTGTTCTGACTCAGAAAAATCTTAGATTTTCCCAGAGTACAATTGAGACTGTAAATTGGAGAAAGACTGATGTGGGGAGATGAAAGCTTCCTCGCCAGATGAGGACATGGCTCTTCTTGCTCAAATACACTTATTTTCAAGACTATTTGCTTTGTGATAGCTCTAAATCCAGGGCTTTCAATCTCTTAACAAAACTCTGTGCACAGTAAATGCACTACAACAGGATTCAGGGGAAATATTACTGGAGACAGCAGGAGCTGCTGCTGCAGCTGATTCCCCCCAGTGAATATCATATTTAATGTCATATATCCACCCCCAGTGTGGGTAAGAGTGTAAGGGGCAGTGTTTCCTCTCCCTTTGCTCCTTTTTCCAGTGCTACCAGTAACAGACAGTCCCGTGCTGCATCATTTCCAAGCAGCCTCACCACCCGAAACTGGTGAGCTCATTATCCTGCAGGCAGGCAAGACCAGGACACCACCAGGAATTCAGGTTAACTGCATTAACCTGGCTCATGTTTGAGCATGCTGATAGCAGCCTCTCAAAGAGACCAAAGTTCTCAGGGCTCAGCTGGGGGATAAGGTCAGGAACTGACATTTTTTACAGTAGTTTTTAGAAATTCTGCCTCCAAACATACAGATGAAGTCCACTCCCTCCCTTATAAGTCAATATTGTGATAGGAATTCTAATGTAATGGAGGAATATGTGCCACACAAGAAGGGTCACAGACCAGGGTAGGCACCTGGGTATTTTCTATAAAAGCTGTGAAATGGATAGTGTTTGCAGGCACGAGATTTCAGCTTTTCAGTTGTCTGAAAACACAGATAACAGCTGGCCATGCATGGAGCCTGTTAGCTCTCCTCCAGAGCACATGAATGCAAGTAAAACAGTCCAGACTGGCCCCATCTCAGCCATCCTTCATCATCTGTCTTGTTTGTTGACTAATACAGGGCCAGCTTCTAGTTAGTGGGACAGAAGCATTAAGGTAGGGAAACTATAGAAAAGAAGGACTGGGAAGCCCCTCAGGGGTCACTTGGTCCATCTCGTTCCCTGTGGCAGGTTCAGCCTTACCTGCACCACTCCTCTCTGTTCTGCCTAACCTCTTTTTCCAAAATGATTCCCAAAATTCCCAAATCACCCATCACTCCACTGGGTATAAAATAAAAGATGTTCTTCATGAAAAATACAGCGTTCAGCCTGCAGCTTTTCTCTAGGATGTTAATCTGATGTACAACGTCCACTGTGTGGTTTCCTAATGCTTCCAGGAATCATGCTGGTCCTTTGGGAACATGCAAATCTCAGGACTAGAAATGGAAGATACAGGCTAACATTTGTTATTGGTAATGTGCATAGGTGAATTTTGGCTAGATTTTAAGAAGCTGCCTTTCAGACCTTAACTGGAACCAGCGGGGTTAGGCCCCTCCTGAACAGCCCCCAGGTAGTGCTCTATTAGTGATCTCATTGAGGTTACCCTCCTCTTTCTTTGCCTTCCCAGAGCATAAGGTAAAACTGGACTAACTCTCTGTTTGGTTCATCCTCTTCTTTTCCTTCTGCTTTTCATCCCTGAGCACATTTTTACAGTGCATAAACGTGCCCCACAAAAAGGAACCCCCAGGCTCAGTGCCACTGTCGCTGGGAGAAGGTTGCTGCTGTTCCATGGTGAGCATTTCCCACCCCTCAAAGCCAGGGATTTCTCCCCAGGACCTGCTGGGAATGGCACCAACCCTGCTTCCTGCAAGCCAGCATCCCAGCAGTGCTGTCAAACTGGCACCAGCACAGAACTCAGGCAGTGCCAGAGTAACAGAAGCATTTCAGAATACTGCCAGCCACCAATCCATATCCATTATGGCTTTTAAAAATTGCTTTTAATGTCTGATGTCCACATCTTAATCCCAGTCAAATTAGCTGAGCTCCTCAACACTCTTGTAGGGACTGTAAGTGGGTGGAAAGGAAGAATGTTTGTGAATAGATGTGAGGCAAGAGCAGGGAGGTTTCTCAGAAGAGGCAATTGAGAGCCCGTCCCAGGCTCTGCTGCATGACAGTGCCTCTGAATGCTCTTCTTTACTGATGAAGAGCAATTGACTGAATTGTTCTATTTATATGTTTTAAGCATTTTTCCAAAACTGCATACTTCACAGGAATGTGTGGGACAAACTGACAATGGAAAGGAGTAATTCTAAAGTTGTTAACAGGCCTGACTGTCATTTTTATTCTGCCTGTATATGAAAAGCTGTATAAAAGTAGCTTTAAGGAAGATGAGAATCAACACTCTTGAGTTTACATTGTCTCTTACAGTTTGTGGAGCTAGCACAAATCTTGCATTCCCTTATTCCCTTCATGGAATATAAATCAGAGAATATTATAATTTTAAAAAATAATTCTGGTCTGGCTAACAGCAAGAAAATCCATGATTCCAGTGACAGAGAGTAACAGTATAAAACTTATTTATTCATATCAGGTACTGCTGGTGTTACCACTAATTCCTGACTTGCCAGCAGCTTTCTACATTACTGGGACTTTCTTCATAGCCTCATATTCCAGTATTTTCCTAGGCTGAAGATTTCTAATTTGAAAGATATGGCTTGATGTTAACCACACAAAAAAATCTCTTCTCTGGGAGATCAAAGCAGAGCAGACACATATACACCACTTGCTTCCTAACCCAGGACTTGTAGAGTTTCACTTTTTGGCATCACTTCAGAAGCTTTAAGATTAGAGAAGGATGTAAATCAAAAGATTTGAGGCTCTGAGGGGTTGCACTGAAATCTGGGTATTTGTTGTTCGTTTGTGTTTTGCTGGTTTGGTATTTTGTTGTTGTTGTTGTTGTTGTTTATGCGTTTGGTTTGTTGGTTGTTTTTTTTTTTTTTAACCTTATGCAAAGTACTTTAATGTGGCGGAATTAGAGACAATGCCAAATTACTGGCCCAACACTTATCTTTTTCTCTCTATTAATTATCCTCCTGTTTGGTAATTGGTCTTGTTTGAGAAGATTTGTTTGGATATAGCTTTTGTTGGGGTATTTTACACTGCTCTGAGAATAAGGCCACAACGAGAAAGTCAATGAAGAAGAAATTCCTGAGGCTAGAGAAATTGAGCTAAAATGCTACCCTCACATTCAGAACATTCACAGATGCCCTTAATATCATACATCCAAAAGAGGAACATATCTACCAGGGGGTTACCTTTGCTAGTACTTCTCAACAAATCTCCAGAAGCATTTGGTTATGCAAGCAACACAGAATATTTCCCCCACTTTTTTAAACATCACAATATAATCAGAAATAAATAGATTACTGTAAGTTTCAACATAATTTCATGCTGTCCAGAAATAAGAAGTGAGGAAACTCTTATAGGTAAAAGTAGAAATTTCATTAAGAAGCAACATGTGAAACATTTTCTTGTTAAGCATAATTAGCAGTTCAAAGACACTTGCCTTTCAAAGTGTCTGCTTTGATTCCTGTCAGATGCAGAGGCAGTGATACATGACACGACATTCATCAACTAACTCTCAACATAAAATGATGTGATGATTTTTCTCTAATTGATGGGATGGGAAAGCAAACCTTTTTTTTTTTCCTTCTTAAATGAACTTGAGAAATAATTTAAATGACTGTCAGATCTCCAGCAGCAGGTAGTAATGGATGGAAGATTTTCAAATTCAGTTCTTGCCCATTCCCAATGTTTTTCTTTTAGAAGTATTTTACTTTCTGACACGTCAGATATTACTTATAGGAATAGTTTTCACCTGTTTTTAAGACATCTCCTGTTCAAATTTGCCTGCTGACTTCAATTTGCCGTTCTGACAGATTTCTTTGAGACTAGGTGTCTCTTCTGAAATGTATTCCAGCTGAGAGGTTTCGAAGTAGTTTAATTTTATTTTTGATCTTCCTGTGACTATCAAGTCTTATGCTGGCCTTTTTTTTTCTAGTTGGCTGCTCTGGTGTTTCTTTCTCTTCACTCTCCACTGACTCCCCAGCACATTTTTATTTTACAGGTGGATACTTTGTGTACTCTTCCTCACATGTTATTTTTCTTAGTCTCCAGATTCTACTTTAAGCATGCTTTTTTCTCTCTCTTTTTTTTTTTCTTTCCCCAAGAGTAGAATAATTATTAAAATAGTCCAAAATAACTAATATAATAGCCAGCTAGAATGACTCAGTAGCAGAGGGACTTGTGAGCATGAACTGCTCACAGCAGAAATCCAAGGTCTGTGCTCCAGCTGAGAGCTCAGGAGAGCAGGGGTGGCTGGTCCTACATCACCCTGAGTACCTTGATGTGGCTTTGATAACTGCAATAGATCATTTCCATGTGCCCAAAACCTGCCCCTTCAGATTTCACACAGGCTGTGGGCAGCATTTCAAGGTGTCCAAAATGAGAAACAAGAAAGCCAGTAGAAATAATCCCTATATAAAATCAGGTTGTGAAAATAACTATTTAGGTTGTTTTTAATTCTTTTCTCTGTGTCTATGGTTCAAGGTTTTAGACATGATCCAGGCCTGTCTTATGGGTTTGTTCCTGACACAGGAGTTTCTCCCTCTTCCCTTGTTACCAAGTGTGTGACTGCTGTTTTTTTGTCTCAGTGCAGCATATGAAAAGCAAAGTTCTGCAGCAAGAAATGTCCTGGAAGCCTTGTTGAAAGAGGAAAGTTGTATTTTGGAAAAGCAAGTGTTCAAAGCTGCTGCTTTGTGTGGAGTGACTCAGCTGTCTGGGCTTGGGTTTGCCATCAAAAGGCAGCTAAATTCAGTGTTTCCATGAAACCAGTGAACAGTCATACTGGGAGCTCTGGTACAGACATGCAAAATCTTCCACCAGCTGCAGTGAACTGTTTGCTTTGGAAAGGGATGGGCAAAGCCAGAGCACTGTATGAACACCAGGCAGGGGAGGCCCCTGCCCCAAGGAACTTTGGGTCTGCATGGGAGAGGAGGGACAATCCAGAGGTAGTGACCAAGAGAAAGATAATTTTCATATCCCCAGGGCGAGGTTGTTCCTCTCTGACACCCTTGCTGAGTTAGTGTCCCCTCAGAAGTTGCATTTCCTGCATGCACCAAAACACAACTCTGCTTTCTGGTACTTTACAACATGAGGGAGTAGTGTCTGGTCCCTGTGAACTGGAGAGGAAACTAATCTAAAAAGTTTGTTGATTCTACATTATTAGAATTGTTTGTTGAGTCTACTTTACATCAAATATTTTAGGAATATGTTCATTCCGTTTCATACATGAACTAGTTCTGTGGTCTGTGACCTGCAATTGTTTGCTACCAGTATTTTCCTAGAAAACTTTTAAATTGATGCTAGATTGAATTATCAGAAAACAGGAAATAACAATCTTTTCTTTTTTGGAAGCTGAGCCAGGAAACCTGGCTCCAAACCCCATGAAAAAACATCAGGAGACCAACTACCATAAGTGTGCATGCAAAACTAACGTGACCTTAAAGTTTAATATTAGAAATACACATTGAACAGTATAGGAAAAAACCCTCCATCCCAGTAAATTTCAAGATGCTTAAAAGATAATTTAGAAAACAGAAAGAAGGAGTGTCAAGAATATTTAGTCTTTAATTGCCTATTTTTGACTCATGTGGAGTCTTGTTTGTACAACACAAAATCATTTAATCCACCCAACTGCCAGGTATGAGTAAAAACACCCTATGAGTAAAAGGTCTGCAGTCATCAAATCCTGTACAGAGTAGTTTTCCTTTAAAGACACCATTTTTAATTTATCTCAAAGTCCAGCTTAGCTCTCGGTACCACTTTTATGCCAGTACCACCAAACTGTACCAGCATCATAGGATTATGAACTGGGGTCACTTACCCTGCCAAGCCTGGTTTCACACTGACACTTCCAGCAGGGCAGGTGCTGTATTTTATTAGTTACAGAGATTCACTGTGCATCCAGAACCTGCCCTCTGCACCCTGCGTTTATAGCAGGATTCAATACAGCTGAGCAAATACAACCTCTGCATTATAGATGAGGTGAAGGGAGGTGATGGGAGCAGGGTAAATGCTCTCATCAGGTGTAGTGTGCACAGGGAATCAGAAACACAGAGACACCGTGAGACCAGAGAAAAGGAGGAGGGAAATGTCTTGGAGTCTGCCATGAAGGGCCAGGAAACCCTGCTCAAAGGATTCTTGTCCAACCAACTCCGTAATCCCTACCCAAGGCCTGGATGCAATTACAACTGTGCTCTATTTCCATGCCTGACTTCAGCTAAATTCTCAACATTGCAGCCAAATAGGGGTAAACCCCCCAAACAAATCCAATGCACAAGTTGCCAATAACTTCTGAACAGCAAACTAGCAGCAATTCCCAGCCCAGACTTGTTTGTACTCACCTCCATTTGTCTCGGGGATATTTAAGGCAAAGGCTCATTTTTGTCCTGCAGATTCGGTGCTGCTGCTCAGGGTTATTTTGCCAGGTCGTAAAAAGGCTCCTGACCAAAAGGAAGAGGAAAGCAACACGCAAAGCAAACACAGAAGCCCCAGAGGAAAGCTACACCCTTCAGACCGGCACTAATAGCAACAGCGAGGCTCACAAGGAGAGAACACTCCCAGTTAGTAACTTTTTCCATCGATACATCTGTTACAAAACAATTTAGCTGCAAACTTCTCTTCCTTCTTGCAAGCAATGCTTTGCTGTGCCGGAGACCTCAGATAAACTAAGTGATGAATGTGGGGTTTGTCAGAGTTTTTTTTTTGGGTTTTGTTTCCTTACCGAGTAAGCAAATTATTGGAATATAAACTAAAAGCTCAGCTGACTGCTTTAAAAATACACTGCTAGGCAGTAATTATGACAAGGTGCATTTGTCCATAGTTCAGGTTTGTTTTTGTTTGGTTTTTTTTAATTCAAAAGTCTTCAACAGAAGCAGTCATATTTGAAATAACCACCTATGGGAGTTTCTGGCCAGCAAGTGCAGCAGAGGTAAATGTTCAGATGATTAATAACTTAATTTTTTAAGAGCTTGATGGGCAGGCAAGGAAAATATGCCAAACTGTCCTTGCCTCAAGAAGGATTTTTAGTGCCAAAACAGTACTGCAACGAGAAGGAAATCTCATGATTTCACCTCTAAAGACTTTCAGGGTAGAGAGATGTGTGGAGGGACAAAGAGATTTACTGCAGCAGCAGAAGCTGCTGGGCCCAGCTGTGTTTTCACATTCTTGCCTCAGTGGATTTGAGCTTCTCCAAGAGCCAGGGCTGCTCCTCAGTGTAGGTCATAGGGTAGCTACGCGTGTGAGTCCACAGGGGCAGCATGGAAACTTTTGTGCTGACAGTTAATGTGTGGCTTGGAAGAAATAACAAACAATTTGGTTTGAATTAAAAAAATTTTGACAGGTACATCTTGCCAAATGTTTGTCAGAAAGGAAAACTGATGGATATATCGTGTATGAAAATTCCCAGGGTGTAGCAAATTGATTTGTTTTCCAAAATCCAGGATCAGGTTCTTCCCTTTCCTCAGAATAAACCTGGAATGACTTCAGGGAGGTTGAGAGAAATTAGGATTCCGTTCACCAGGGTAAAAGAAGTCTGCCTCAGCACAGAGCCAGAAAATGCTGTATGCAGTAGCAGAGGTGTGAAAGAACTGCTGCATGAGTTGTCCTATTAAATGTAATATTGAGCCCCACCCCTGTGCCCCTGTAACCCTGTGACATCTTGCTTTGCTCTTTTCCATCTCCACAGGCTGGTGGACTTTTCCCCTCCTTTATAATTTTCTCTCAGAAAGAGCAGCTGGCCTTGCTGCCTTTGTAGCTGGTTAAAAGCTTGACATGTCAACTCTGAATAATTGAGCCAGGTTAATGGCAGAACACCATTTACAAGTCTCCCAGCATATATATTGGTTGGTACAGCTGTTTGGAGTAATTGCCAGCAATGGATTTGTGCTCTCTCACTATTCACAGAGCTGGTCACCTTACGAAGGAAAACCAGAGGTGTACTTCCAGCACAATTATGTTTAAGCTACTGGCTTTCAAAGTGCCTTTGAAGGAAAATATTTTCTTCCTCATTATTAAAGCAGTACTGCCAGAAGCATGGGTAAATTCTTAGGAACCAAACCTGGCTCTGTGTGCAACAAGGACAGGGTTTATAGTCAGTCCAGAGGCTGGTTGTTACCCAAAATACTGAAATTTTTCCCTCTCTGTATCATTCTGTATATAAATTTTATTAATATTTGAACAGGATGTATATTTAGCTTTTGTAATTAGTTATAATTAATTATATAATTACATCTCAGTGTGTACACACCCCCTTACATCACTGCTTGCTCTTGCCCAGGGCGCTGGTTCAGGGTGCACCAAAGCCTCTCCATTCTCTGCCCATTTCACTCCCTGGATGTGTCTCTGAGAAGGCAGAGAGCAACAGACCTTTCACCTCTCAGTGACATTCGAGTTTTGGGATTACTTCTGACCTCTCAGTGATCTTTGACCCTCAGGAGGAGTATTTGACCTTTTGAGTGAACTTTGACCTTTCAGGATGACCTTTGGCCTGTGGAGAGCACCTTTGATTTTTTTTTGAGATGACCTTTTACATTTGGTTGGTCTTTTGCCTTTGGAATTTTGGGGTGACCTTTGACCTTTCAGGGGAAAAATTCAGTGTCAGGATGACCTTTGACCTTTCTGTGACCCATGATCTTTTGGATCACTTTAAATTTCAGGCTAATCCTTGAATTTTTGTTGACCTTAGACATTGTGAGAGACCCTTGTGTAACCTTTTACCTGTCCTTGACATTTTGCCTATATGTAACCTTTGATGTGTTAGTGACTTTTTACATCTCTAGTGACCTTTGAGATTTCAGTGACCCTCAACTTTTTCAGTAACCTTTGACCTTTCTGATAACTTTCTGATTTTTGGTATGACCTTTGACCGTTCTGGATGATCCTTGACCTTTTTGTATTGCCTCTGGGATTGCCTTTGACTTTTGATGTTTTGAGTATCATCATTTACCTTTCTTCCCCTATCTGTTTTCAGGTTATGTTATTCCTTATTTAAAAGACAGACCCAGAACACTCTCCACTCCACTTTTTCTTCAAAAAAATCCCCTTCACATGATAGTTTTGTGGTGCTTGACCATCTGTGCTTTCAGAGGATAATACATATTTTGTGATAGAAGCTGTGTTTCAGCACTTACAGAAATTCCCTCTTACATTTTATTCATGGTTAAAAGTATCTGGATATTCTTATTGATAGAAACAGCTGAATGTTTTTGAGTCCTGCTACTTTGACCTCATAGTAATTCATAGCAGATGCATCACAAATTAATTACATGTTCTGGGAAAAAAAGGATTCCCTATCATCCCTTCCTCTGGTTGCTGCCATTTAATTTCACTGGTGCATCTCTTGTTGATATTTGTGTAAGACACAGTAAATCTTTACAGTCTCTTTTCTGTCCATTGTTCATAAACATCTGTTGATGTCATTTTTAATTTACTTTCCCCTTCCACTAAATTTTATTTGATCTGCATCCTCATTAATGACTTCTGCATGTTAATAAGTGATCTTGCTCTTCTTCTCTATTCCTGTTTTATGGTTGAGACAGCACACATGAGTGTGGAAAGTGGAAAGGGCTGCTCTAAAGCCCTAATTCCAGGCAGGAGTGCTGTACAGGATAGGGGTGTGTCCCCTTGCAAGCCCTGTCTCAGGACCTTTGCTGTCGAATCCTCCTGGCAGTAGATCCAAATGCAGGTTGAAACGTGGGAAGGAAGAGCCATGAAAACAATGAACACTTTGGAAGACCTTACCTGCAGGGATAACTTTCAGGGCAGCCCCATCTGTTTAGTTCTAAGAATTTGAGAGATATTTGATTAGTCTTAAGCACCCTACAGAAAAAATACAGATGTAATAATACGGAAATCTTCAGTCTGCTAAAATGAATGTAAATAGTCAAATGCATATTTGCAAGAAACTGCTAAATCCTAGCAGGAGAATTTGCTGTCAGAACAATTTTCTGGAGGTTTTCTAGGCCATCCATCCTTGGGAGTTTAAATGTGACCTATCTAAAAATCCTATCATGAAATGAGCTTGATGTGTCATCAAAACCACCAATTAAAACAAAAATCACAGGTCTGGACTCTGGTGGATAGGCCACCTTCACATAACCTGGAAAAGGACCATAAATAAATATATAAATTATATATAAACATTACATATAGAAATTATATTCAGTAGATAACATGTTTCTGCTACATTTCCTGAGAATTTCTGATAAGAAACAGGAACCAGAACCAGAACTTTAAAAATGGAGGTAGTTTCATGTAAGATCAGCAGAAGCAACCAAGCAAACACTTCCAGGGATTAGGTGCATAAAAGGAATGGTGTGTCTCATGGAAATAATATTTAGAACAGCTGAGATTAAAGAAGTGATCCTGGCCCAGAGGCTATTCCTCACGCAGCCAAATTTCCTGGGAGGTTGTGAGAAATGTTTAGTGGGCATAAGATGTAGTCTCACCTCCTCTGGATATAAAAACCCTCTGAAACTCACACACTGCTGAGTTACATTGGGAAGGGGAAGGCATATTTCCTAACCCAGTCAGTACTTCACTAAAATTCTCTGTGGTGATACAAATTCACCCTGGGATTTTACACCCAAAATCAGATAACTAAACTAGGATCCTTGCTGATTCCCTCCCAGCTCTGTCAGTCTGTCTATCAGTCTATCTATCTATCTATCTATCTATCTATCTATCTATCTATCTATCTATCTATCTATCTATCTATCTATCTATCTATCTATCTATCTATCTATCTATCTATCTATCTATCCATCTATCCATCCATCTATCCATCCATCCATCCATCATATCTAGCTTAGCCTGAGGCAAAATATGTCAGTTTTTCCCCAGGGCAATACCTGGGATGCACTGCTTCTCAGCACAGCCTGCCAGGACTGCTCTCTCCTTGAGTAATCCTGGGAATATCTGCTGTGCTTTCTTCTGTTTGTGACATTTTGATTTTATTTGATAGCAGGGGAAGGAAACACCGGCAGTGTAAGAGAGGGAGGGAAGCAGTACTGGGTAGTGTCTGTTATCCCAAATTACAGCAATGCCAGCCCCAAATGTGAGCTCTGGTAGTGAGTTTGTGTGTGCTGCTCAGGTGAAAACCAAGCTCAGTATCCTGATGGCTTAGACTCACCTCTTTTATGCAGCATCAACTTGCAAGAGGCCTGCCCAGGTAAATTTTAAGCCTTGTTTTACAAACTTTTGGTTAGCATTGCTGTACAATGTCTCTCCTTGCAATTTCCATCCTTGAAGGGCTGCATTTTAATAGGGAGGAAACTGAATCCTGTAACTCAAACTGTCTGTGATGTGAATGAGTAAACCATGGGAAAACATGAGAAGAAACATCAGCTACAATATGAGAACAAACAAACAAACTTGATATTTACCTTCCCAGAGAAAGAGGACAGAATTTAAGATTCTTTTCTTGCTATTAGCATACAAAACCCTGAGCAGACCTGACCAGATAACTAATAATTATCCCTTTGAGATAACTGGTGTTATTGCCCAACTCCTCTAGATTTTTAGCTTAGATGTAACTGGATATGTGATTGCTCCCAGTATAAGAGTTTGGAAAGGAAACAAAAAACTATTAATGCTTTGAAAAATCCATGTGTTTTCTGCCTTGGGCCTCTATGCTCAGCATGACCTCTGTGGCTCTCCTTTATTCACAAGGAAATGTTCTGGTCCTTAGCCCTGTTGCCAGGAGTTAATTTCTCTGCTGGGCTCTGTTGTCAGCCTCCTGGCATCCCTTGCCAAAGGCACTTCCATTTCTTGTGCCTTCTCTTGGCACCTTGTCTTGGGAGCTGAGAGCTGCAGCACACCAGGGGCTAGTCAGATCTTCTGCAGTGGATTTTTCTTTGTAGTTTCTTCATGGTTTTTTCCCCTGTGCTATGTCTCCTATCTTCTTATTATCCTACAGCTGATTTTTTCTGACCTTGTCTTGAGTCTGACACTGCCTCTGTGCTTTTCTCCCTTGCAGTATTGCTGTTCTAAATATTTGAAGGTTTCTGCTTTCAACTTCACTTTGCTGTCCCAGGGCATCCTCCATCTCTGCCATTTAGATTTCGGGTATAATTTCTTGTGAACTTGCTGTTTCTAAGCCTTGTTCCCACTGGTTCTGCCTGTTTGCTCCAAGGAAGTGTTTTCCCTGTAAAACCTCCACGCTTGGACTGAAATATCTGTGCAATGCACACTTGTGAGAGGTGGGCCTGGAGGGCAGCCAGTGGGGTAGCACAGGTTAACACAGCTCTGCTCCAAGTTCCTGCAGCCTTGGCCACTGGGGAAAGGCAGTCTCAAGCTGCCATTATGGTTTATGTTGGATAACTTCCAAATTGTCCTTTTGTGGGACTGAAAATGGCACTGAGAGGTTCCATGTGGCTCATGCAAATGCCATAAACATTTTAATACAACTAAAGCATCGAGAAGACATGGCTACCATATGGTATGTCCAAGACATGGGCACTTTTCCAAACATTAATTCTCTCACTGCACTTATTTCTTTGGGGTGACAATGATGAGGGATTTCCTTTAACATCAATAGAGAACACCTGGGCCTGCAATGTTCTTTTTAGAAAGGTTATTTCAACAATAGATATTTTCTAATTATTATACACAGTACAACATCTACTTCCAGAGCCATTGTTTTAGTAGAGAGCTATTTTATAGAAGTATTATTCATTTATAATGGTCATATTCTTGCCATTTATTGCCAAATAAATATAACAATAAACAAGCAAATATTGCCTCAAATGTGCCTGTCTGAGCACCTACAGTCACTGAAGGTTATCTGTGCAGACAGACTGAAACAACCAGGCAACTGCAGCTTCCTCTGTGCCTTTCTCTTCTTTCAGGTGCATGTATGACCCATTCCTGAAGTACCTTAGGCTCTCTCATGTTGATGTTACTTCATTAATATTTTCATGGGAAATGCCCCAGGGGAAAAAACTTAGCTCACCTACCTTTTTTATATATTTATCTGTAATGTGTAGGTCTGGTGTTTTTGTTCTTGGATAAAATCACATAAACCACTACTTAGGCTGGGGTTCCTCCAAAGGGGCAGTTTCACAGTGGAGGCCAGGCTCAGCTGCATTCTCCTGCTTGTCAGGTATCCAAACCCCTTGGCATCTCTGGCTGGGCCTGCTGGACCTGTTTCACACTTTTGCTGCATTATGAGCTCCAAAACACAGGCTCCAGGCCCCTGGGTCTTTCTCTCTCCCTTAGGTGCTGTAAATATATTTTCTTAAAGTCACGGTGCTGTCTGCAGGAGCTGTAGGAATATTCTGTAGATTGCCATCCTGGCACTTAGGAGATGTATAAAATACAACCTTTGTTTGTGTCAGAGCAGCCTTGAACATGGTTATAGGCTGTTATAATCTCAACAATCTGTTGAACCCACATTGGACTGTAAAACCCCTTGCCAGAAAGGAGGCAGTTCCTTGGTTTGTCTACTTTGAGCAGGCCATTTAGGATGAAATGCTGCATGAACCCTTGTGAGGTGATGCCATAAATTGCAAACCAAGTGTATTCTCCTAAACCGCAGTGATACCTCAGGAGATTGATGTCATCTTTCTGTTCTTAATGGCACATGAAGTCCTATTACTGCCAGGCAAGAGAGGTTCCAGGACATGGAGATGAAGCCTGGAAAAATTTAATTTTTTTAAAAGTTCTTGATCAGTAGTCAGATGAGAAAACTTTTATTTGTAAAAAGTTCTTCCTAACTTCAGAGCATTTCTGACAGTTTTCTGTCTCTCATTTTCTCCACTGGAGGCAGGAGGAGCTTTTATATTAATTATTAAGGCAAGAGAAAGACACACACCCTACTCAGGTGCCCCAGTCTGGAATGAAGAATTAGATAACTACACTGACTTGACTCTTCTTCCTTGCCCAGGTTTCTGCAGAGGGAAGAGAAGGAAGGGACACAGCTCCCTCTCAGTGTTGTTTAATCCTGATTCAAGCCTTTGGTGGCTGTAGAGAAGTGCTGGGAGCTCTGCTTGGCACCATTAGCCTTGACTGTGAGGTGAGCCTGAGGGGAGAAGAGGCTCTCCAAATTATTGCTTTGACCCGCTAACATGCCAGCCTAGTTCCAGTTTAATTCCAGTAAATTCAATATAGTAACACAGAGATCAATTTGTTCTCAAGTATTTTTGGTGTGCTCATACATAGAAGTGTCAGATATTATTAGCAACAGAAGTTTATCTTGTGAGATAGTATTAAGAACCCAATAGAAGTGTGATTTTGTTTCATACTGGCAGCAAGTGTAGGAAATGCTGTTTGACTCTCTTCACAGCATGGATTAGCAAAATTAGACTTGTCTCCTTTGCACTAACAAGCTCCAGAACAGAATGTGAGCCCTTAAATGAAGGAAATTCCTTTCACAACACACACAAAAGCCGTGGGAAGAAAACCATCCAGGCTTCCAGGAGGACAGATTATCACAGAGTTCATATCTGTAGGGCATCCACTCTGCAGGATTTTTTGTGCACAATGACATGACTTTATGTTTTTATTTACATTTTCTGAAGAGTTCACAGAATGTTGCCATGGGGAATGCTGCAGTTGTCTGGGATACCCTTTTATATTTACATCACAAACAATTCTGCCTATATGCTGACTTAATGCTGTTTGACATTCAGTAACTATGGTGGGGCTGTTAACAGTTTGAGTCAGGTTATAATATTGTTAGATTATTGTTGTGTCTTCATTTTGTTTTACCTTCTGTTTATTTTTAATTTCTTTGAATTTTGCGTGAGTAATGCCTTTGGAACCCAGACAAACCTGGAAGATGGCAAATCCTGTTTTTCTGAGGCTGTGCAGAGCACTGCTTGCCCTAGGCAAGATTTGCAGAGAAGATCATTTCCATATAAGCTCCCAAGTAAGTGGCCAAATTCTACCTCAGCTCACAGGGGCAGTCTGAGCCTGGGTGCCAGGTGTCCCCGAGGTGGCTGAGCATTTCTGGTAACAGCCAGGGATAGCCAACACTTGAAATTTTCCCTGGTACCTTTTGAAAATCTGCCGTCAAGGCTGAACCCTAAGCTGACGTAGTGGAAAAGCTTTATTAATTTTCATCTGGTGGGCCTTGAAGCTGGCCTAAACTAGTTTATCTTACAAATAAAGTTCAGCTTCTAGTAGAAGTTAGGTGAGGACAAGAAGCATGAGTTTCAAATCTGTTTCAAAGCATGTCTCTGTGGAAGTTTAGTTCACAGCTTCTCTGTTCATATAGTGAGCAGTAAACAGTAATGTTTCAAAGTATTCCTAGAAATTTCTTCCCGTGGCTGTCTCTATAAGCACACACTGTCCTCTGTATGGTTTTAAAGAGGATTACTCTTGGATTCAGAGCTCACACCTGGCAGCAAGGCCTCAGGGTACAATGAGAAAATTGCCATTTTTAACCCAACAGGTTCTTTTGAGCTGAAAAGAAGTGGTTCTTCCATGATGTTTTATGTTTTCCTCCTCTTCACTGCTTCCTTTTTTTGCCTCCCCCTGCTCCTTCTGAACTTTTCATGATACTTGGCTTCCAAATGTCAGAAAGGAGCCTGACATTGTAAAGCTTTAGAGCTCCATAAAATCTTCAGATAACTGTTTGAATGCCATGAAAACATTGCTTATGCCCAAATGATACTATTTCAGTCCTCAATGACTGGGCATCTTGACCACATTCATGATCATTATTGATTCATCTCACATGTTCACACCACAATTCTCTTGCTCACATACATGTTTAACGAATTACTTCAGAGGAATTGAATTATTTGACATTTGTTCCCAGAAAAAGAATTAACTGCCTGTCATGTATTATCTGTTATTTCATTAATTATTTATCACTTGCAATCCTTATTTAGGAAGTTCTAACTATTCATCCAAGAATGGTATCATGCAACTTGTGCCATAATTGTGCAATTATATAAAGTAATGAAAAGCTGTCACTATTTCTGGAAGCTGGTGCTGCTGCCTGCTCGTTCTGGTCCCTCATCCTACATGGTCTTTTCCTGCTTTTTCAGAGAAGGAGGCCAAGAAAGTGATCTAGGTTAAAGCTAACATTACAAAAGGAAGTCTTGGCCAGACAGATGCTTGTTTTGGTACTGAAAGGAGCTGGCAGCACAGGGAGTTTTTGAAAGAGAATTTGACTTGGTCTTCTGGCAGCCTGTGCAAACTGATTTAGTCTGATTGAGAAATGACTTTGTAAAATGACTGTTACCCATTCCTGAAGAGGAACTGCTGTGTAGCCAAAACAACAAGTTTGTGACTTCCCCAGATGTCAAACACGTTTTAACTTCTCTGAGATGTGGGTGCTTTCCTTGCAGGGGCAAAGGGATCTCCTGAGCGCCCTTGGCAGGTCTGTGGCACCAGTAGAGCCCACCATAGGATCATATCCTGCATATCTTCAGGGGGGATTGAGAGTGTGGCATCATAAATACACTGCCCAGTGGTTCTCTGTCCCCAGTAGAAATGTTGGCCTAATTTAATCAACAGGGGAAAAAAAAAATCAATCAAATAGTGCCCTTGTCCAGTACAAGTTGGGATATTCCTATTCACAAAATGGCTTTGTCCTGCCCCACTCTATGTCCCTGGTACTGTCAGGGACACTGATGCATTTTCTAGTGCATTCATAACCTGATCTAATCACATAAGCTGGCAGCCAAGTGTGTGCCACTGCAGAGAGAGGAACACCAGTGCTTTTTAACATGCAAGTTATTCCATAAAGAGCAGCATGGCAGAGCACAGATACAAACCCAGCACACTCTGAGGGTGTGTGCACACTTTGTCTTACAAATACAAAACACAACATCCTATGAATCATCATCTATATTTATATTTTCTACCTATATTTATAAAGACTTTCTGGCAGTTTCCCCAGCTTGGCCCACAGGACTTCAGTCACTGCCCTCTGCTTCTCACTCAAGAGCCAAGCACTTAGTAAATGAGAGAGTCAATAATGAATAATAGCAACAGGGGTAATTCTTTTCATTTCTGGGTCAGCACTAGACTGAAACACATTTAGAATTTAATCAAACACATTTAGAGTAAAATAAAAAAGATAGAAACAGCATGGTGGCTAGAAGTAAAACCAAGAAAGCCCAGCATAGTACCAAGTACTAAGCAGCCTTTAGGCTTCCTCTTGGCTGATCATCCAAGGTGCTCTTGAAACAGACAACTGCACTTCACTTTTCAGCAGGAAAGAAGATTCACCCTTGATCTGTGTATTTGCCCCATGCAGTGTTTCCTCCAGCTCCCGATGAAACAGCTGGAAGATCAGGGCTCCCCCTCTTGACACACCTTGTCCTCTCCCGTTTGCTTTTCTCATTGTCTTCTGGATTGTTGACTTTTTGATTACTTATCTACTTGTCTCCCTCTCAGTGCTGCCCTGGAGGATGCACACTATGTGTTGGATCTTCTATTTCTCTTAACTCTGCGATTAAAAAACAAAGCAGCACATCTTGACGATGCACACTGGGTTTTGACCTTGAGCAGTTCTCGAGTTCAGTTTTCTGCCTTCTTCTCCTGTAACCTCAAGTCTCTTGAGCACCTCTCATCTTCTCACCAAGATCTTTTCTTATTTTGTGTTCCCAGAACAGTTTATCATGCAGGCAAGGGGAAGCACCAGTTTACTAGAAAGGGAATTATCCATTTAAACATCACTAGTCTGACACATATTGATTTTTATTTTAGGAGGTAGCATGTAAAACATAAATAAAATGCAGGCATTGGTGGCTTTCCTCCAGGTCAGGTTGCAGTGCTCCACACTGATACCTCATCGCAGGAATGTTCAGCAGCCTGTGCAACCCTCCCCACACTGACCCTGCTGTAAACTTTCTCTGAAGGTGTAATTTGCGCCACACCCTTGTGTGTGTGTGTTTAACTCCAAAGTGGTGCAGTGACATATCTCCAGCCCTCAGTACTGCTTCTCTTTGAATCCACGTGCTGAGGGTGACTCCGTGCTCCACATCTGCCTTAACCAGACAATTGCCCGTGGTCCTTCATCAGCCCGAATGTGTCAAAGACTTGGGAGTGGGAAATGTCAGCACCCAAGTACAGAGGCAGCCTGGGGCTACGGGGGGAGGCTCACACAGTGCTGAGAGCAAGGCTAAAAATGGGCTCAGAGAAGAACCCTGTGTATTCCTTCAGATATGTGTCCCATTATTAAAACAAAATACAGTTTAAGGTCCATCAGCTGGAGGGCTGATATTAGCTTCCCTGCAAAGTCTTTAAGATTAACCTAAAGCACCTACAGCCCCATTGCAGTGAGAGGGTATTTTGCATTTTCCCTCCACAGAGTTTCTCCCTGCACACAAGCACAGGGTTATTTTTAGCTGCCCAATAAGATCTCCTAGGGGATGTTTTACAGCTCTGAAAGGGTCTTCAGGGGCACATGGTGGGTGCAAAGGATGTGTTAGTCAGGGGGATTGTCCCTGAGGGATCTGATTCCGCTTGCTGCCTTCTTCTTCTGCCCCTGGGGTCAGTCGAGGTGCCAGCTGTGCTGCAGAGGGGGTGAGTGAGTGCTGTGTGTTTGCCTGTGCTGTGGGTGACTGCAGCCTGTGCTCTGGGGGTGCTCTGTTTGCCTGTTCCCACTGAGCAGAATGGGCTCAGCATGAGCTACTGAGCCCCTTCTGCTGCCAGGGGCCTCCAGCCAGGGGCTTGGTGTAGTCTGGAGAAAAACCAAAATAAACCTTTTTGCAGAAATCCATTTTATAATAACCCTTTATTACCTAACTCTGCTCCCAGAGCTTTAACACCAAGTTGGTTGTGGCCCTGCCATTTCACTTGACGTTCATGCTTAGCTCCTGGCTGCTCGAAATACTTTAATGCTGACCTGTATTTACTGACAATTGAGCTTTTCATGGTTTTGTGAAAAAGTACACACTGCTTTTGATCCTGAAGGGAATTAATGCAGAAAATCAGCACAAGTTGTGTACCTTTTGAAATCTTAAGCATGAGGCTTTCTTTTCATTTAACATCTCATTGGAAGTTGCTATTTTTAAAAATCATAGAAAACCCTTTTGTAGTGCCACATACGTCTTGGGAGGGTTTTTAAAGTATCAATGTAATTCTTAGAGAACCTTTTTTTTAATAGAAAAACTTTTACTCGTGTTGTTTTTAAATTTACTCTGAGCTTTGCTGCAGTAATGCAGAAGATGAAAGGAAGTGGCTTTCTGCCTTCCAGTCAGCAGAAGTTCAGAGGTCTTGCCTGTGACTATACCTGTTTTATAACAGATTGGTCTGACTTCACCTGAGGGAACAAGAGAACAGAAATAGCTGACTTAAACTGGAAAAATGAAAAAAAATATTTTTGCTGTGTTTGAGAAACTACTGTAAATTATTAAAGGCAATCACTGTATAAATCCATCTCACCAAAATATCTCTAATTGATTGCAAGCTTCAAAAGTCCAGAGAACTTTGTACCCAGGATGTAAAATGAAATTTTTAGGCATTTGGCTGACAGTGTAACTCAGCCAGCTGGTTCTGTGGGCAGTTCTTGAAACTGGCAGGGGTTGTCCATATTGCTCTTGTGGGCTGTCCAGGGCCTGAATGGGAGCCACCTGTCTCTTGATGGACCCTCTCAGCCTTAGTAATGTGTTCTTAAGCATTTCTATTTCTCGACTCTCCTAAGAGACAGTCCAGCTGTTTTCTGCTCACATTTCAGTATTTTACCAGTAAGAGTCCGTAGGGGTTTCCTGGAGAAATCCAGGTGAAGACATGCTAAGCCTACTTTCAAGCTGATTCTTTTTGGAATATGCTTTTGAAGCCTTGAAAAGTTTTCCTGAGGAGAGCTCACTCATACTTGAAAAGTACTGTAACCAATATTTCCGTTGAGTGCTTTGCAAGAGTAAAAAAGAAGGCAAAGGAAATTGATATCATTAGAGAAAACTGTGAACACATTTTTTATTGCTTTCCCTAGAGGAGATAAAGCTCAGAACATGTTCAGATCTTAAAATACTATTGTTTGAAAAGTGAAAATGAGAGTAAAGAGCTGAAGCTGTGTGAACCATTGCCAGTCTATATGTGCCTGAAGTTTTCTAATCCTCAGGATGCGAATCAAAATGTAAAATGCTGCGTGGGGTGTTGTGAGACTCCTAGTCCTGCTCATGAAGGACAAGGCACTGCCAGAACCTTAATCCGTATTATCAGCTGAACCAGCTCCGTTTCAGCCTCGAGGGCTCAGTGCTGTCCCATGCCTTGCTCTGGGACCTGTGCTGAGGGCACACAGCTTCTGAGAGACCTCAGCTCCTTCTCTCTGAGCTACCCAGCCGATCTGTCAGGTGTGCAGCACTTCTTACTCTAGAGGTCAGTATAGTGTTAGGAATGGAAATGATGCATAGCCAATTCTTTTTCCCTGATGAGACGTTCCAGGGTGAACTCTGAATCATACTCCTTCCCATACAAGATGGGAGAGAAATTTCATACTGGGGAAGTGTATTTGTAACAGCACAAGAGCCAATATGGGAAGCTCAGAGGGCGTTTAAGAAAACAATCATTGAGGCTCTTTGTTGAATGGAAGTTATGCATGCACTAGTAGTAATTTTCTGAAGCCATAGACAATAACATAATGTGAGTGGGTGATGGCAGAAATTACATAGGGTGAAATTTAGGGAGGTGACAGCAGCCTATGCATCACTTCAGGCCTATTTCTGAGGGCTTAATTGTGGCTTAAATAGCCTTGTGCTCATCTTCTGTGTAGAAACAAATTCTGTCTAGAATGAACAACACGAACACAGAAAGTGGGATCTGATCATCTGTAAAACTCCTGTGTCAGGGAAGGGGTGCTCTGTACTGAGAACAGATGTGGGCAATGCAGATTTATATTGTAGCTTGCACACTATCAGGGTCTAATGGTGTGTTTTGCTGCTGTTAGTCCAAAGAGAAGCCATGAGAATATCAATCTTTAAACAAATGGGACAACTGAGCAATGAGCAGACCCAGGTGTTGTGGTGGTTTACTCCGTTTGTGTAGGAGCTGAGTGGCTGTTAACACCAAGAGCAATCCCACTCACCAGTGCTTCAGAGGCATTTACTTTACTTTTGGGTGGGCTTTCTGCAAATAGTCACACTAGGAGTGCTTGCAAAAAGAGCACTTTTTTAGCTCTGTTGTGTGACTTCAGGACAAATCAGAACTGGACTGTTGCATTGCCTCTGCTACAAAATGGCTTCATGCTGGATCAGTAAGAGAAGCTCTGAGAGAGATCAAGCTGCCAAGCCACTGTGCAGAATGCATTTTGAACAGTGAGCTTTTCAGTCAATTCTCAGGATGTGTTTTAGAAACTAAGATGGGCAGAACTAAGGCTGAACCCATCAAACTCTTCCTTATCTTTACATACCTGGATTTCTTGTAATATTTAACTTTTTTCTTTGCCTTTCCTGGACTTAGAATTCTTTGTTCTGAGATAGTCAATATTCCTCTGTAATGTATTTTGTCATATGCTCTTGATAAGCATTTTCAACTTGAAGTCCTAATAAATGTTATTTTTGTCAAAAGAAAAAAGGTAAATTGAAGTCGTCTCCTGAAAGCCTCTTTGAAAGCAGAAATATAGATGAAATATTAGGATTACAATAAAAGCGCTTTTCAAAACACAAAGCTTGATGGATTTAACTGTTCCCTTTTTAATTAAGAAGCAACCTGCAAATCACTGCTGTTGTCTGGAAAGAGATCTGTTATTCAGATGTCTGCTAAATTGTTTTCATGAATTCTATTCTGATTCTAGGTTTGTTCACAAATTGTCTACTCTTATTATTCACAATGTGTGCCTGGGCATGTGGTATATTTTCTGCTCTCTGGTTTAATGACTGAAACATTTTGACAGGGAGTAGCAAATGGTGAATGACAACTAGAATGCAACATGCAACTTGGGGCATTTGCAAACATTTTCAAGAATATTAACAGTCAGAAGAACACTGCTGAAGCCTGGGTAGTCTGACCTCTATGAATGATAATGATTCACATCTCAGCCATTTAGTTACAGATGTTTTTCAGTCAGTTTGTCATTTGTCCAGATCCATTAGGTCTGCAAGCAAAATCATTGTCTATGAATGATGTGTCTTTCAGTCCATCTGAGCTTTGATTTACTTGTAAATAAAGCTAATTCTGAAACTCGGCCACAGGGAGCAAGTTTTCTGATTTCCATATCAGGGAAATTAACTAAATTTATGTATTTGTGTCCTCTAAGACTGACACACAGGCTGGTACTGTATTCTTGTTCAAAGAGTTATAAATGTGGTGCTAAAGTCAGTGTGCTGCACATTAGCATTAGAAACACTGCACTTCTGAGCTATAGAACTAAGCTAAGGTCATTTAAAAATATCCTGACACTTTTATTCACGAATATGGAATAGCTTATTTTATTTGATAAACCTCTTTCTCAGTCACCGTGCTAAACCCATCAAGTTTCTTCACTTCTTCAGCTTGGCAATTGAAAAGCAGCCCTATTCCAGTTCAGAAGGTTTTGAGATGGTGGATGGTGTGATTCTCACACAGAATATGTGCAACTTTTTTGCTTTTGCTGCAAGCTGGGGTTCTTGAGCTGGGTGAATGATTAAGATTTCGTAACACTGCAGGCAAAATTCCTTCCCTTGATCCACGCTGTAGATATCGTTTGCATTGTCTGCACACATGGTACTTTCATTTACATCAATGGGAATTCCTCATGCTGAATAAGGAAGAAATATTTGCATTCTGGAAAAGTGCCTTATTTGGGCACTTGTTAATACTTAACTCACTCAGGCAGAGTTCCCTCTGACTTTGATCTTGTTGGCGAGCTGCCCACTGGGTTCAAAGCCCTGGTTTGAAGAGTTGCTATATTGGCATTTTAATGGCAGGGGTCAGCAGTGATTGCCACACAATTTTTCTTGCTTTCCCCATCACAAAGTTATCATCCGGAGTAAGTCATTGAGGCTCTTTTTGGAAGATTAATAGCTCTCCACTAGTAACAGAAAGCAGTGCACCCACTGATGAGTTTATCATTTGAACTTTGAATCCAGTCAGGAAGTTGAGACATAAGCTCTTCCATGGTGGTGATTTGTGGTGTATTTCCAGTTTTCAGGGTCAGGTTATTAACCAGAGTAACAGTGATATAAGCACATGTCGTAGAGAACATGAATCAGAGGAAGAGTCTGACAAAGACTTCACTGTGCAGGCAGCTTTCCTGGGATGCTGTGAAAGCCTGACATGTGTCGTGAAGCTCCAGGTGTCAGGCTTGAAAATACCACAAGTATTAACAACCTGCATGTGCAGATATAAAACTTACCTTGGCAGTGTTCTTGGTACTCAAAATATTTTATGCTGTGGCCAGTCTATGAAAGAATTTAATTTTCCTCTAGGGTACACAGTTACTAGAAGTTTTCTTTACTTTTGCCTATCACTTAGAGGGAGAAAAGTAGTGACAAGAAACCAAGCCAACCAGCTGTATTGGATAACTGGTAACTTTTTACATGGGTAGACTGTTCCTCACTCTGTATTTAGTAACTACTCCCTGGGTTGCTATCAAAATTAAGATATCAAAAGAGCATAATTGTGTGCAAATTTCTAATGCTTGTCCTGTCATCCTGTGTGTACTGAAACATAAAATATTCTGGGATAAAACCTGTGCTGGAAAATATAAATATTATTTGGGCTATTCCAACACTGGAAATCATTACCCATAGAAAATTCTGATGTTCTGCCATGTTTCTGTCTTGAACTGAAATAAATTCTGCAAAAATTTATGAACAGGGAGTTCTGAAGAGCACTGTAGTATAGAAATGCTTAACCTTTTGTTTAGATCCAGTGCAATGTAATGGGAACATTTATGGAAAATGTAGTTCAGGTGTCTCTTGCCTCTATCCAAGTGCAGGATTAGATGGTTTTGCAATGTGGTCTATTGCATGTTGCACTTCCTTTAACAGCTTCCACAAAGTGCTAAAAGGCAGAAGAGACCAACAAGCACTGCCCAAGGCAAATTCCAGCTTGGGAAAATCTGAATTTGTTGGGGTTTTTTTTGGTTTGCTTAATTGACTATTTTTTTTTTTTTCTCATTGCAAATCACTTTGAGGAAAAACTCTCAGTCATAGCTAATAATTGCAATATGGAATTTATCTTCTCTGGTAATAATAATATGGAATCCAGCTTCTTTTTTAATAGTTGCACTCAGAGTTATGGTATGGCAAGTTCTCCTTCTACCTGTGTTGTAACAATCTGTTCAAATCCAGTGTGATAGTGGGAAAAGTCTGTCCTTCAACTGCATCCAAAATAATGCTGAACCCCATTTCTGTAGGGGCTCTTACTCAGAGACTGAGATTTGAGGTTAATTCATGTGCAGTGAAATCTCCCAAGTTTTGTGGGCTAGGCGAGTAGCCTGAGAAACACAAGTAGCACTTGAGTTGGGCTTGAGAGGAGAAACATTTGTCTCCTGGTTTGGTGGCTTAAGCCATGCCTGGGGTCAGGAGGTGAAGCCTTTAACTGAGAAGGACTTGCCTGATTCCTCTTCTGTGGGGTAACTTCTGCTTTCTACCTTGTAAGGGATTGGAGTTCCCACTGAGGAGCTCTTTTCATATATTAGGTGTTCATTAATACTAGTACTCTAAATAAAAAATGCACCCCCCTAAAAAAAAGAAAGCTACATATTGCATGCATTTAATTCTGTGCATTATAAAAGTGAGAGACAGAAGCACTGGGGAAGAAAGGCTTTCTCAGAAGTGTCCTCGCTCCTCTGAAGGCTTTGCTTTATCCACTAGGGGATGCAGCAGCTTCTCTTTGTGCCCTGGGAAGTCGTGGAGGGAGAAGCCTGGAGAGTCTGGCATATGAATTAGGAATGAGTAATTGGAGAAGATCTCCACTCCTCTAGAAGCGATACAGACTAGATAATAGCCCTTGGAAAACTAGCAAGATGATAGGATTTCCAACTTTACATTTTCTAATTGCTTTAAATGAAACCCCATTAGAAACAGCTGGTCTGATTCTCAACTGATATAAATTGTCATATATTTTTAGATTTAAATAGCGCTCGGCTGGTCTACCCCAGATGTAAACTCTGGCCTAGATTATGTGATTGCTATCAGCTTGGAATGGAAACTTCAGCACTACTTTTACAGGCAAATTTATTTTAATGTATTATCAGGAAAACCCAGCATATTTCCAGGTATTGTGTATCTGGAAAAATAATCACCAAGACGGCTAAGAAGACAGTTAAAGTAATGCACATATCCACATCATCACTGCTCTGGGCAGGGAGATGAAACTTGAGTCACAGCCACATGCTGCTAACAGGTAATCTAGGGCTGGGTGCTCTGAGCCAAGGACATCTTCAGCTTCCTGAGCCCAAGGAAAGAAAAAGCCTTTGTATTTTTCATTATCTGCTGAGACCCACACAGGACTGGAAATACTTGGAGTAACATGATGGAAAATAGCTTTTTAAGAAAAGTAGAATGAATCATTTAAAGAGATTTAACCCATGAGATGCTGCAATTCTTATTTGAAAGGAAATTAACAAATGATTTGTTGTTCATTCTGGACCAGATTCTCATCTCCCTTAAATTCAGAAAAAGTCCTAAATCTGGCTCATAATGTTTCCTTTTCATTGGAGCTTGGATTCCTTTGAACAGTCCACTGCTGTAACCCCTTCCAGCAACATTGTTTTTACAGATCTTTGACCTGTGTTGGAAGAATTGTTTTACTTCTGGATCTAGGGCCAGAGGGAATTGGGTCACAGTATCTGAAATCTGCCCTGATGCAGAATTATAGGGGTGGGGAAGTTTAATTGTCTCTTGTTTTTACTTTTCTGTGTTGTGTTTGTTTTCTAAAGAAGGAGGAAAAAAAACAATTAGAGCAGGATTAAAGAGGGCGGGAGAAATATTTTCCAGTAACCATGAGCTAACCACTGATCTATAGTAGATAAGACTTTTATAGGCAATAGGTCTATTTCTGATCTAACTTAAACTAATTTCAGAGCAGTCAATGCCAATAATATGTTGCTTTAAAAGAAAGATTTCAAATGAGCTCAGTCAGGGAATGAAATAGCACTGAAGTTCTTAAATATTTGAAGCTGTGGGAGTTATTTTGGGGAATAAATTGTCTGAAAGAATTGGATTCCAGATTACTTTCCAAATTAACGACAACTTTCGTGTATGTTTGTTGTTTTACAGAATTAGATAAGCAACATAGAGCTTTCTGAGCTATAAATTGTTAGAAACCCAAAGTCCCTTACTGTTGATATCAATATAAATATATTTAGCAATAAAGGTTTGTCGTGTTAATCTATATATTGATCAGCTAAAATTATTAAAAAACACCATATTCAAAATCACAGTTTATAATGGAACATTAGTTGATTAAAATTTTCACATCACAGATGGTAAATATTCTTTGATAGTAAAACATTAAATTGAAACTTGGAAAATTCCAAAAATACAATGGACTGGTTGCTTACGTTTCTGTCAACACAGACAGCATAAACCACTGTTCACATTATTGTTATTTACATATCACTATTTCCTGTCATCTGTTTTGAGTTAGCCTTGCCCCAGTTCATGTCTGAATCACAGCCATGGCTGGAGAATATTTTGCCACAATTGTTTCCACTGCACTTACAACATCAGAGGTATTATTAACATTGATGTTGGGTTTTTTAGATGAGTTGTTCTATCAAAACTCAAATCTGATGGAAATGGGATGCGTTTTATTTGCCCTGATGGAAAACATGAAGGCAGTGCACAGGAAATCAAGACTGGGCAGAAAAATATAAACCAAAGGGTTGGCTTGTGGGCTTTGTAAATTGAAAGCCCTCAGTGAAGTTGGACTTTGTTGGTTCCAGTACCTTAGAGGTCTCATGTTTTGTGTCCCACCTTATGAATAAAATTTACTTTCTGAAAATATGAAGGCCAAGGTTTTCAAAGAGTAACATACTTCCAAAGGAGATTCAATCATTAGTCCTGTAAGACCTGTTAGAAAGTGGGGAGGGTGGTCAAGTGGAGAGAAAACACACTTGCATATATAGATAAGATTCCATTTCAGGAAAGAAAGTAATCCAAAATTGACATCACCTGGCTGTCTGTCCCAGCAAGAATTGTATTACATTCCAGGTTAAATGAATCTGGAGGGACTATACCTTTTCTGGACATATTTAATGAGATTTTTTTTTTCATTTGGAGCTTATGTTGATCTGTTGATGACCATGTTTCTGAAAACAACAGAATTGAATGCAGATACACTTAAAATTCAGGAATATTTGGTCTCATTTTCTTCTCTTCTTCCTTTAAAAAAATTATTTTATGTTGATGAATGCTGATGCTTTTAGTGACGTTTCATCAGATAGTTGCTGGTATTGCTAAGATGTTTCTTCATGTGCCATAAAAAAAAGACTGTATTTCTGTTCATTCAGTTCAGACACGTCAGCTAACTCTCTCTGTGCTGAAGACAAACGAGTTCTTCTGATGCCAGGGTTTGTGGGTCTGGAGAGCTGTGGAACTGGCCTTCTCTGGGTGCATATCATCATGGAAGAGAGGAAGGAAAAAGGAGAGAAAGGAAAAGCAAACCTGTTACAAAACATCCTTCCCTACTTCAGATCTGTGTTTCCTTCTGCCGTTCTCAAAAGATTATCCTCTCTGTCATGGGCAAGAATGACAAGTCCAGTTCAAGTCAAAATCTGGTAATAAATCTTCTTTATTTATGATAAAAAATCATACAGTTTATGATACTGCTTCTAGCTCTTTTTCTGGACACATTTTGAGAGGAGCTGCCAGTGTCACTTATCAGTGAGTAGGGCTGAGGAGCGAGAATTTAAATAAGGTGCCTGCTTAGAGACAAACATAGAGCCTTTTAAGTCACAAACCTTGTATTGTTCTTTGTTTTAGGACCCAAACTGGAACATGCATCTCTCAATATTTAGTTGCTGTAGCTGCTTATGGCTTTTACTCTTTTTAATGACAACAGATTTTAATAATTTGGGCTGAAAGTAGAAATTGTACTCAAGATTTCAAACAGCAGAGATTTAGGGGCCATTCACTCCAGTGCTACCACCTGTAAGGGAGGGACTTGCTTTGCTGCCTTGGTAGCTGATAACATCTCCTGATAGCCTTGAAGGAGCAATAAAGTGGTGGAATGCAAAGACACCAGGGCTTGATCTGTCATCCCCATGGAAGGAGGGGCTGCCTGCTTTGGGAACACCACGCTTCCCATTCACACCCATCCTTCATGCTGAGTGAAGGCCCTGGGGGCCCTTCTGGAGATTCTTTCCCAGTGTCCAAACAGAGAATGTGCTCCTGTGTGCAGCCAAGCCCCGTGGAGGTCCCTGGTGACTCTGGTGTTGAGCCTGCCCTCCTCACTGCAGGGGCAGCCCCACTGATGTTTGGGAGGCCGTTCAGCTGCTGAGCCTTCTGCCACCAGGCACCAAAAGGCTCAGTTTCTAAAGCCCTGTCATAATTTCATGTGTGTGGAAAGTAATTATCCTAAAAATGCAAGGAACAAAGGGAATTTTTTTTCCCTTTTAATCCCCTTGCATCTCAGTTTTGCATCTGTAAAATGACAGCAATGTACTGCTGCTAATAAAAGTGAAGATGTGTGTTGTACTCCTCATGAATCATGCAAGTGCTGTGTGATGTCCCATATTCTAGTTAGGTGTACAAGGAAACAAGCAGTGCTATTGTCAGAGCTCAGCCTCGAGAGAGGTGGGAGGGAGAAGGCTGAGAGGTTTTTCCTAGTGAGGATATCTAAGGAAAGCACTGACTAATTGCTCTTCCTGCAAATGATTTCTCCCCTTTTCACTTAATAAGTGGGGGTTCTTGTGGAGTGGTGATGGATCAGAGAAGAACAGAATTTATCTTCCCATGCATAGCAGGATGGAATGAAAACAGTGATAGCGTTGGTGTTTCTGGACTTTCTCAGTATGATGAGATCTGCAGGTGCCTTTCTTGCTGACTTCAAGCCCCAGGACTGACATGGATGGTGTGGTAAAATAGGTGTTAGTGAGTTTTGGGGATCCACTTGATAAAGGACTATCATAAATTCTGCTTTTGCAGCAGATTCTCCTTTGTCTTCTGCTTGTGGCTGCATTCCCACTTGTGTCCAAGCCTGCATTTCCAGATTGTGTCTGCAACCAGGGCCCCAGTCCCAGGAGTGTGGGGGTTTGGAAGGTGGGAGGGCTCCTCTCCTTTAGCAGACTGGGTCCTGTGCTCTCCCAGGCTCCCACCTCACACAATCCTTTTCCTAATGTAGACACAATGTCTGTCTGATACAGAAATGTTTGATTTCCGTCCCAAGTGTTCTGCTCACACAATGGAACGTTGTGACAGTGTGAGTATCCTTGAGGATGCTCCCATTGTGCTGATCTGAAGGCCACAGATGAGGGGAGGTGGTATGACTCAATCTTATTAGAAAGTATTAAACCACTTCATCTTTTATCCCTGCAAGCATAACCGAGGACAGCTCTGGGTGGCTGTAACCTTGCTGTCTCATTTTTCTTTGTATTTCTGTTGCTCAATAAACATTAACACGCTGTAGGAGAGTTAGAGATTTTATTTAGCTGGAGCTGTAAAAATGCTTCTTCCCTCAAATTTCATCTCCTTTTTTTCCTTTGTTCCACTGATGACTGGCATCATCTGTTCATCTCCTGGAGGGTTTTGAACTCTGTTATTATGATTGTCTCTTGCTGCCCTTGTTTTCTGTGCACAGTTTCTGCGTTCCCATTGTCCTAGATTAAATTAGCCCAAATCCCATCCCTAGCCTTAGCAAATTTAAGCTTCAATATGGGTAAGACGTTCCTAATTTTAAAGATGGGAATTGTCTTGCTGGCTTGGGAATTTTTGAAGCTTTTCAAAAAGCAGTGATATTGTCTTCTTGCAGGATCTCAGTGGATGTTCTTTCATTTTCTGCTTCTCTCCTCATGTTCTTGTCTGCCCAAGACACACAGCTCATGTTTTAGCACCTTGGTTTCACAGTTCGTAAAAATTGGCCTAGCTTTGCAGTTTTCACTTGTACAAATATTTTTTTACACTTACCTAAATTACGATCAGGTCCCAAAACATTGGGGTATTCTAGCTGTAACAGCAACTGCCTTTTCCAATAAAGATGACTTCTTTACCCACAAACCTCAGAAAATAATTTTGTGTGAAATTAAGTTTTGACCCAAAATGTAGGGAGAAAAGGTTTCTGCTTGTGGAGCTCTTGGATTATCTTATGCTAAATGCAAAAGAAATAATACAGAAAAGCTGATACAAAACAGAAAAATGAGACTTGTTGTTCCAAACTACCCGAATAAAATATGCATTTCTCTTTTTTTAGGAGCTTGTTTTCATTTCTTTTACTAAACCACTGAGGCAATTCAGTGAATTTGATCTGCATTTGCAAATCATTTCAGTTGAGAAATAGGTCCTTTTTTGTGAATAAAATATTTGCCTGAAAAAATATTTGCTTGGCTCTGGCAATGTGGCATATGGGCCTGTGTAATTCCTCTCCGTGGGATGCGTTTAACCCTGGGTGACAAGCAGACTGTCAGTGCTTAATAATCCTCAGTGGAGAGTGCATTGGGAATAACGTGGTTCTGGGGATCCCAGTTTATTTTATCCTCACCTCCAGCCAAGGAAGATGGATTGCCTCAGGGGCTCGTTCCCAGGTGCAAATATCTCTTGTAGCTGAAAGTTTCCTTTCACACTCTCCAACTGCCAGCCCAAGAAACACACCCACAGGGAGTCGTGTACAGCAGAAATGTTGCTGAAGCAGGCTTCTTTTAAAATTCCTCACTGCCTCCTTGTTGCTGATTACCCTCCCGTGGAGAGGGGGGAATGGTGTAACACTTGGTAGTACATTGGAGAAATGATGACCACAGGGTTCTGCATCCCTTCAGAACATTTCTGCTGTGCAGTGCTGGAAGCTGTTTTAACTCTAGGTCCAGCCCTACTTCAGAGTGTGGTAATATATTAATTTTAATGACTGAAGAAATGAAGGGTACTTGGTTAGCTGAAGTTCTAATACAATATGTAAGACAGAATGAGAAATAAATTAATTTTAAATGGTTTGCAGACATACAAAAGGTTCATTCGCTGCATATAACATGCTCAGTAAAATAATATCCTTTAATGTGCTGAACTCTTCATGCTTTTCATGAAGCTGCATCTAATTGTACTATTCAGAGTTGACTTATTCTGCCACTGCCTTCCTTTGAGAAAAATAGCATTTTAAGACATGACTAGCACTCTAAGTAGTCATTAATTCTTAATTAATTCAGAATGAAAATTAAAATTCTGTACTGTATACATCAACCTGAATACCATACACAACACATATGTTCAGAAGAATTACTCTGGAGAGCATAAATGCAAGGTGAACACTAGTGTGTATATATCTATATATAAATGCACACACCTGGATCTGAATACACAGATATACCTGCATGTCTGTGTCAAACCAATGGTGGGACATTTTGATGTTTGCTTCTGAGGAAAATTCAGCTTTATCAGTCCCGCATGCCTTTGATTTTCCCATCAGAAGTGATTAAATAATGAAATCTGGAAAAGGCACTTTGGGCATCTTACACTCATCAAGATATGAAAATGAAAATTGTCTTTGAAGGAAGACATGACTTCACTAAAATTTTTTTCTTAACATAAGAAGAAGGTAAATTAGTTTAATCCATTTACAATGTAGTACAGTGAGAAATTACATGAAAACCAAATGAAAATGGCTGTGACAAACTGTCCAGATGGTGGGGATAGTTCCAGAAGAGAGGATGTTCAGCAAGGGACAAGCCTCTCTAGAAGGTGAGAACAGAAAGATCATTTCGGGAGTAGGCTAATAGGAAATTTCAAACCCCAGTGAAGACATGATTGAAAACATTCCTTTTGAAGATCTGGAACTGAACCCAAAGCCTGTTTGGACATTTTAGTAGGTTACATTCATTTTTAAATCCATCCTCTTGCAGCCTCTGAGCACCAGACTGAGCAGCTGTTTCTTTCTTTTCGTCCTTCCTCTTTTTGCCAGGACCTGGCATTATTTATCCCGTGGGCAGCAGTCACTGAAAATAGGTTTCCTGACCCCTTGGAAACTAGAGGAGAGTGGTGTCCTGAAATGTAAAGCTTTTAATGAAGAGCTTAGCAGAGGCATCCAGCCTGTTCAAAGGCCTTTCCACCTACTTATTAGCCACAGAGCTACACAGAAATCTGTTCTGTCAGACTGCCAGGCAGAAGACAATACAATTCTTTCTGAGCCCCTGACCAATTCTTTGTTCATTTCTGGAATTGTTCCTGCCTCTTGCATTCAGTCTCTTAGGGAAAAAAAAAAAAAAAAAAAAAACAGCTGAATTTTAAACCATATTATCAGAGCAGCTCTGGCTTCTGTGCTGGTAATCAGGACACAATGTACTGCTGAGGATGCACACTGTATTATGCAACTCATTCAGTTTGTAATTATCCCTGATTCCCCTCCTGTTGTAGCAGAACAGCTCCAGACTCTTCCATGACCATTGCAGGCTGTGCAGCTTCTGCTGTTTGTTAACTGCTCAGATAATAAACTGTACTGGTGGTGGTGAGCTGGCCTCCAGGGATACAAAGGCCTTTAAAATTCAAGTCAATTTATTTTTCAGGGTTCTCATTAACATGTCATATATCTAAAGTTCACAGACCAGGAGCAGGATTTCTACTGTAGGGAACTTTTAATATCCCCAGATGTTGAGAGCTGGAGTGTTTTAAACCCTTCCACTTGGTTCTTCCGTAGAAGTTGATCTAGGTAAATGTGCTGCTTGAAATGTTAAATGGTTCCAATACCTTTCTAATTTGGGGTTGCTCAGAGGTCACAGAGAGATGGAGTAAAGGGGGAAAAATTTATTATATTGACTGAAACTATCTACAAACAACAGCAGTAGGTATGGCCAGAACAACTGGTTGACTGGCATTACAGCCAACTGAAAGAGGTATACTTCTCTTTTTTAGAAGTGTCCTAGTGCTAGGATTAGGCTTTGGGCAGAATTGCTGGTCATGGAAGATGAGGAGAAATTATTTACTTGCTTTTGCATCTTGGACACAGCCTGTCCCTTTGGCAGCATTGGGCTAAACTCTGCACAGATGCAACCTTATCCAAAAATTCAGGGATTCATTGAAACAGAGTTTCATTGATTTTCCACAGCTTCTTGACCTGAATTTCATTCAAATAGAGCTACTGAAATGCAACTAGTGATACTCGATTATTAGTAGGAAAAGCGAGTTTCTCCCTTCATAACCCAGACAATGAATCTCAGTAAAATTACTGTCAAACTGTAGCCTTGTTGGGATTTCTAAAATAAATGAGATGGGGAAAGACCACCTATACTTAATGTATTGGTTTGCATATTTACAAGAAGGAAACAGTAATGGAAGTCTGAATGCCTGAATTATTGCTGCACTTTCTTTAAAAAAAACCCATTTCATATAGAAACCAAACCTGCTGAGAGTGCATACCTATGAACCCAGCAAGGACATCCCTACACATGCTTCTCCTGTGGGTATAATTATGGTATTTGCCTTTTAAATCTCTACATGTTCTAGCACGATGATGACTGGAATAATAATAATTGAAAAATCTCGTGTTACCTAGCAATGATGCAGTTTATGCCTTACCAGTGTGTTCTTAGGTTATGCCTAATAAAAAATGACAAGACTTGCTTAAAGTCTTAATCTTGCAGCAGCACTATAATCTGCTCAGGTGAGCTGTATTTTCTTTCTTGCACAGAAAAATAGCTTAAAAATTGGATCATTTGGAGAAACTTTGAAGCAATGTTGTAAAACAGTTACTGTGTACACTGTAACTGGTGCCTGGCCCAGCTTCAAAAAGCACCTCTTCACCGAGGAATTTTGTGTTATTGTAATTGGGGCTGATTTCTCTTTGAAGAGTGAGCTCATTTTTTCTTCTCTGTGATGAGGGGAGGTGCACATCTGAGACCACAAGTCCAGGTGTGGCTTCCACGGGTAAGTTTGACCAAGGCCAAGGGTGAGGGGCAAGATAGTTTTGCTTTTTCATCCCCATTCCTTGTTATTTTGGTGGCCAGCATTCTAGGCAGGGACTGTCTCTGTCACATACATGTACTAATGCCAAATGAAAATGCAGCAGCACCCAGAGATTTGTCAGTGACAGTCATTTATTCACTTATTTGTCCAACACAGGATATGTCACCTGCCTTTCTCTCTTCCAAAAGCCATTGCACTGGCAGGAAAACAGGAATGACTGTGGGGAAACCACAGAACTTGTCTATGTCTGCACTTAGTCATTGATGGCATAATTGTTTAAATTAAAGCTATGGACAGTAACTTCACGTGCCAGCAACGTGATTTAGTCACTGTAGAGCCACCTCCCCTCATTTGGTCCCAGAACTAAAGATGTAATTTTATAGAAGCATATGAAAGGTCAATTAATTTTCCCAAACCTTAATCTTGAAATATCTGTGTTTATTTGACCTTCCAGTTCAGTCAGAACTGGCGTGGATTCAGCCTCCAGCTAAATGAATGCTGCCTATTGATTTCACACGGGCCAACACCGGCTCAGGAATATTCAAAAGGCATTCTTCAACTTTCTGAGGCTTATAAATTGAAGCATTGTAAGGCTGCCAGGGGTGGGTTACCTGGACAAGACATTGCAAATGAAAGTCCTTTGTATGGATGTTTCCTAACAAACAATATTTTTCACGTAGTAATGCTCAGATTCTGGGATAGTGGGTCTGCTCACTGTGGCAGTCTGGGCTATCAGTTGATATTTTGTCTCAGTTTTCATTTCTGTGTGTCTGTTAGAGCAAAACTGATTGAAAAGGTTTTGGATAATACCTAAATGTTGAAAAAGTTCAAAATATCTTCTGTTTACTGCTGGGGGAAAAAAATAATTCCCATTTAAAAACTATAAATGAGGGTTTTATCCTTGAGTTTTCCTTAGATGAAAACTTAGAGGAAAAGATGATTTCCAGGCATGCTTCTCCATTCTAGCATATGATCCTTGCATTGCATCATCATAATTTTTGGGAAGGGGCTGCATTTCAATGGCAGAAAGCTGGACAGAGCATTTGGGGTGCCCTGTGCTGCCCACGTCCTTGTGTGTGGTGAGAGGAGAAAGCTCATTAGCGTTTAATGAGCGGCGTCAGGGCTGCTGTGCAGTGCCTGAGAACCTGATACAAGAGACCTGCAGCACAGGATCTCTGTTAGTGTGCAGCTATTTAATTCAGTGAGGTTTCTAAATGTGATGTTACAGCAACAGTTACATTCTTGGCCTATTTAATCTTGTATTTCTAGTTAAACTCTCCCTTCTTGAACACAACTATAAAAATCTATTTATTCCTTCTCTCAGTTTCAATACTTAGCTTTAACTTTTAGTTTGTTCTCCACCGACTCACTCGTGAGTTGGAAGGACCTGTTACTCCGTGCCTTTATTTCATTCCTTTGGTGAATTTTAAAACTTTATAGAAATTACATTTTGTGCTTCTAATAGTTGCAGGTTAATCTCCCCTTGTTTTTAATCTACCATACTATGGCTTGGTGAGCCATTCTTTACATCTATTACTGCATTTATTTTTCACCAATTTGTCCTCAATACAAGATGCTTTACTTAATTATCCTTCTTCCAGTTCAGGTTTTCTCATCTACATAATGAAAACAAGATGACCAGATGACAGGAAATGTCTCCCTTCATGATTTCAGCACAGTTTTTTATCATTTTTCTTTCAGTGCCTGCAAGACTATATCTAGAGGAGTGTGAAATCCTCCCAAAATTGCCCTGTATCTTATTGATTGATTGATTGCATTGATATTGAGATATTATGTGTGTATGACATAGCAACACAGACATACTGGCCATTAAATACCTACAAAAACTGAAAACTCCACATCCAGGCAATTTTTCAGCACCATTTTCCAGTGTGATCAAGTAGGTCTGCTTGACTTTTTTCTTTTTTTCTTCCCCTCCTTTTTATTAAAAGCTTCTGAGGCCTTTTAATCACTTACTCTGTTTGATTGCGGGTTTTTTCATGTCTTATAATAAAATACATGCTCACCCTTGGAACTGCATATCTCAAAGGAAAGCTTAAAATTAAATTATTAAATTTATATAGGCACTTATCGAACAGTATATTTGCCAAATGCTACAAGATTATTAAGCAAAGCTTAATGATGTTTGTTGGCCAAGTTTGTACACTGTGCTACTGTACAATTTCAAAGCTATTTAATACATGGTAACCAAGCATTATTTTGGTTGCATTGAGCTGTTTTCTGCAGCTTAGAGGCCGGGGAGGGCTGTGAGTCTGGACCCAGTTTAGTGCTTTAATGAAACACTGGAGCTGTTCAGAGATGTCACTGAATGTCTCTGTGATAGAGGAGTAGGCTGGTCAGCTTGGAGAGGTGTGACTCACCTCCAAAATACAATTTCACAGTGCAGAAGGCCCTGTAACAATGGTATGTTTTTACTTTTCTGCAGTAGTTCCACTGTGGAGAAAGAGACTCTGCTCTTTATGTTTTTGGAAAAGCCACATGAGGGCAGGATCTGCTGGGAGCTATGTGTCAGCTGTGTCATTTGGGAAGAAATATGATTTTAGGAAACAAAAAAAGTTATAACACCTGATTAAACACCTGACAAGTAATGGTAGATCTGCTTGGTTCTGTTATGAGCAGTAGGATCTTGTAGACTTTGAAAGTTACTCACTGAACGTTCACATGAGTGTGTTTAAATTTGAAGTGTGGTCTGGCAGAATGAACTGGAGGGTGTGATTTTTATGGACTGGGTTTGGGGATTGTGTTTGGGCACAAAGTGCTGTTGTCCAAAGCACTAAAGCAACTCAGAAGCCATAGCCTCAATGTAGAGGATGATTTAAACAAATGAGCTCCTTAGTATGTTGACTTTTATATGAAATGTGACTTCTGATTGCTTGTAGACCATATCTGCAGAGGTATTCAGATGTTTATTACAATTTTAAAGAATACATAACTAACCAAGATGCCTACTTCTGTTGATTTCAAGTAATTTTGTTCTAAATTATTCTTGCTCTTCTCCCTAGATTTTATGCTCCCTACTAAACAATTTTACTGTTTTGGCTAAACTTCTCCCCAGTGTAAGGGCACTTAATGTACTTGTTCCCAAGAAAGACCTTGCGTTTTGTTCTTCATTTCCAGAACAGAAAAAAACCCCAAAACAACCATTAAAATGTCTCTTTGGAGCTCCCTACCTTTTTAATCTGTGCATTTTAAGATTCGCGGAGAGTATTAGATATTTAAAAGTCCTCATTATTCTGTGTTTGTCAGCTTTGAACTGTCTTTGCTATTAGCTTCTAAATGATCTAAGTCTTTCTATAACTGACTGGAGTGTTCCTCATTTACTGTTCCCCAGACTTTAACACTTTCAATTTATAAGCACTTCTTAATTTGCTTCTAGTTGCAATGATTTTTGTATTCTGGGCCAGCTTTCTCCATCTCTTCTGCCACTTGTGGTATTGCAGGTATTTACTATCGACCTTGAATTAGTGTTTTATTGAAAAGAACAAACAAACCTTATTTTTTGATTAAAAGACCCGTGCAAGTCATCATTATATCATAGGACAATGAAGTACATGACTGTTTCAGACATTAATCTTGCTGCTACCCTCTGCTTCCAGACTCCTCCAGGTTCCTGGGGGCACCTGCTGGCCTTGTCAGCAGTACAGCTGTGAGTGCAGGGATGCTGTTGAAGATCACTTGTTTACCAAGACTCACCCTAAAATCCCTTTTACCAAGCTGCCAAGCCCTGCCATCACTCCTGCGCTTGGCTCATCCCCTGCTGTAAATGTTGCTGTTGTCAGGGCAGTGTGGCCAGAGAGAATGCAGAAAGAGCTGGCTTGCTTTGTGATACCCCTCTGACGTCCTGCACCTCTTCACAGGAGTTAATCTGGGGGAGAAAACTCTCTTTAGGCTCACAAATTTGCATTGTACCAATGTGAACGATATTTTTTTTTTTCCAGCCCTGGCTGGATCTTCTTGCTGAAAGATCTCGGATAGAGAAGTCAAAAGGCAAAGCTGACAGCTCTTTAACTGCTTAATTGAGAGGTGATTGTGCCTATTGTATTAGCGATTGTATCTATTACAGCAGAAAGTGTTTCCATGGTTTTCCTTCTTTCAGTTAACACAACTTTTTCTGACATTTTTCTAATAAGTTCCCAACAATGAGGAAAATTGTTTGATAATTAGGTATAAATGCTACGTTGGATCCTATTTTGTACCAGTTTAGGGTTTTCACTTCTTGAAAAAATATGCCAGCACAAAGAAAAAATTCCTAGCAACTTTTTATTTTTTAAACAAAATTCAAAATTAAATATTCGACATGTTAGTGGTCTTTTTTTATTCCCCCTCCCTTTCTCCAGATAACCTGGGACAATTTATCTGTAGGAAAGGAAGATAGTTATTGTATGAAACTGCAGTAGTGATGCTGTACACCCCTCTTGAGTAAATTTTGACAATCCCCTGATTAAACTTTGCCTCTTCCTCCCTTTCAGCACAATTTAAATCAAAATACTTGTGGAAACAATTTCTGTGAGAAAAATGGAAAAGTTCCTAGGGTAGCTGAAGTCCCACAGCCTTCTCCATTAACGAGCCTGGGTGTTTGTTCCATTTATGTTTTATTTATCATGCTCCTGAGGTGTATCATGAATAGCATTTGTAAGGCATTCCTATTAGATAATGTAAGTATTGTGAAGAAGTAATATCCCATACAAGACCAAGAAATTTGCCATGACAAGTTCACAATTATGGTTGTACACAGTGAAATACTGTCAAGTTTGGCATTTGTTTCACTCCTGGCGAAGTGGCTCGGGGTATCAGCAGAGCTCCACGGGTGGGCTCAGGAGCGCTGTGTTTCCAGCTCTGGCAAACAGCTTTGCTCTGACCTTGGGTCAATCACTTCACCTCTCTGTGCCTTCATTTTTACTCCCAGCTCTCTGTGCTTTGATATTTGCTGAACTGTCGGTGCTAGGACTGTCTGCTCGTTCCTGCCCCCCGGTGTGATCCCACTCCGCTCAGCCTCTGCAGAGACCTCTTGGCACAGCGTTAGTGGAAGCCGTGTAAAGTCACGCCTCCCCTCTCCTGGGGCTGCAGGACTGCTAATAAGCTGCATTCATTGATGTGCCAGCATCCTTAGGTGCAAAGTGCTGTGCCCCCACCACTGTTATCACCTCCAGGCCAGGCTGCCCGAAACAGAAATGCAGCGGCTTTGTGGCAAGTAAACCTCATGCCTTTCAAAGAGGAGTCCGTCCTGCCTGGGAGCATAGATTCACCTCCTTGAAAGCATCACGCTTGCTTTTAAACGTTAAAAATAATAATGCAAACCTTTAGAAAGGCCGAGGAAGAGGTATGGCTGTAAGTGGTGAGAGCAGACCCAGCTCAGTGTTTGCTGGCTGGAGCAGATGCTTGCCCAGCAGAGTCCCTGCTGCAGAACGGCCACTGAGGGAGCTGCCCTGCTCTCCACGGGGCCAGCTGATGGGAGCAAGGCTGCACTGGAAGAAGTGCAAGCCAGCAACGACAGGAGTAACAGAAATAAAGATTTCTGCTGATTTTGGCGGTCCAGCTTCCCTCTGTCTGCCCCGTGACCCATGAGGGAGCAGGTTTCCCCTTTGCTGGCTCCTTTCTCATCCTCTGGGAGAACAGAAAACGCTCCTTGTAAGCCAGTGCCAGAAGAAGGCATTGCACAACGCTTCCCATGGAGAAGGGAAAATACTTGTTTTGGCAAGTAAGCCAAGGATTTCAAAGAGAAAGTGCAAACACATGCAATAAACTAAGTAGCTATATTTCTTCTTACTGGTAAATGCAGGTATGACACAATCCCTGGGCTGAAAAACACTCCAGTAATGCACAGGAAGCTCCATCAGAAGCAACAAAGTTACTCCAGATTTATGTCAGTGTTCCCAGGAGTTTACTGTTTTTCAGTCATCTTTAAGAACAATCACTGCAATCTCACTGAGCTCATAAAAATGGTAAAAAATATTTTTGAAGCCTAACACAGCACAGACATCAGTGTGATATTAAATGAGTTTTTCCAGTCGCCTCTCCAAAGATTTATATCCATTTATCAATGCCTTTTCTAAGTTACATACATAAAATCTTTACATGAAACATAACAAAAAGTCATGAGCAGCATCAGTATTCAGATGGTATTAGTGACATTCAGCGTGACAAACTGCGTAGGAAGCTGGTTGTCAAAGCCTGTGATAGTGAAAATGGCTCTGCTCACAGCACCAAGATATTACTGCTCTCTCCTAAAGTCTGAAAGGCTGCTAAAAAATCTCTGATATATTTTGTAATTATGTTAGAGGCATCAACATAGCATTAAAGTGTTCAGTGTTTGGTATCCATTGCTCCACTGAGGATATGTGGGAGCAGTCCAGCCTTTCAAGTCATCCCACTTCCCCCAGAAACAAAACCACCTAAACTTGAGCAACTAAAACTGTCTGTTGTTTTATTTGTTTGGGTTTTTTAACACAGTGCTAAACACAAAGCAGTGACATTCAGCATCTTCTAGGAGAAATCTGAAGACACTGATAAAAAATTAATGAGAATTACTGCAAATGGCTGATTTCCACACCTGGAAGCACACTCTGTTCAGGAGTTCAAACACAAAACTGCACAACTTCTGTCCTGAATTAGCTGTAAAAAGGGAAATCCTGAACATTTCAGGATGATGTATAATAGAAGCAACAGACCCATAAAGATTTATCTTTTGTTTACTTTAGTACTCTTGGAGATTAGAAAGCTCCCTGAAGCACAGGAACTAATAGAGTAGATTAGGGAAGGGACTGAGGTGTTTGAGTTCTGTTGGTTTTGATGGGAGACTGATACCGCAGCATCTTTGTACATCAGGTCTAAGATGTGCAGCTTGCCAAAGAAATGGGCATGCACCTGACCAGAGTTGTCCTCATGGTGCCTGGAGCAGTGAGGGGACGTGGCCAGCAGTGTTCAGCACATCTGTGTAGGATCTGCACTGGGTGTGGGCCTTACAAAAGGTACCTGGGGTGACTTAGGGAGTTAAGCCTGAGCATAATGTGCTGAGGGCCTGGTTTTCTTATGAACCTGAGGGTTCTCTCCATGCCAGAGTTAGTGCAGGGAAAACTGCAAATGCAGATGTTACTCTGATTTGGGATTCAGGAGCATTACTCGAAGCCACAGTGTGAAAGATCCTTCTCTTGAGTCCTTTTGGGTCATAAGTAGCACCACAGCCATTTTTTAATATCTATCCAGTGTTGTTGCTCATGGTCTGTGGAATATGCCCATTGAATCAGAGAAATAGAGGAGAAGAACAGGGGGAACAGCACTGTCTTCTGCCAACCCACAGCTGTGACCTTCCTGTTTACTACATGTAGAGATATATATATATATTTTTAATATTTTTTTGCATTTGTTAGAGGAATGAAGCAGCAAATCACCAACAATAACAGAAAAATCAATACCCGCCTCTGCTTCTTTTGTGAGATCTGGAACATGGCCTCAATCTGTCAGACTGAATTACAGAGAGTGTGGGTGTCAGCAAGGGCTCAAACAAATAGACCTGCCACTCTGCTCATTGATAAAAGGCTTAGGTCTGTACCAGTGTCACCACTGCTGCTGCCTCCAAAGGGCACGAAGAAAACACGAGCCTTTCAGACCAGAGGCGAGTTACAGAGCCATGCATGTGTTCACTTGCACTTTGCATGTAAGATTGCACTAATCTCCGGAATAAAAAGGGTAAACAAACAATTTGACAAATACAAGGCTCTGGGGCATTACCTTGCTAATGGATGTTAAATCAAATGGATGAATTTGAATGGAAGGTGATATATCAACACAGGAATGTCATCCCAAAATAGGCCATTGATCCACTAGCTGAGAATCCAGTCTTTGACAAAGGTCAATGCATCAGAGAGAGGAACAACCTCTTCCAAACTCATCATTTTCCCAGGCAACAGTAAAAGGCTGTATCAGTATATAGAGGAAAGCTTTCTCCTGTGACTCCAGATGGTAATTAGTTTATACCCTGGAGCATGAAGATTAACATCCCTTATCACTTTTAATTTTGCCAGTGGATATTAAGCCACTGCAATGATCTTTTGAGTAATACACCATGAGATTTTCATCTTACAAAAAGGAGCTGGTGGGGAGGTCCTACACAGGGTCTGTACTGTCCCACTGCCCGAACAGGCCAGCCAGGACAGCTGCTTGTGCCAGTGGTGAAAGGAGGTGGTGCCCAGCAGTGCTATCAGGTAAATCAAAAGTTAGCCCTGAAGATATATAGGCACAGAAACAAGCTTACAAGAGGAGCTGAGCTTAACTTCACTCATATATTTCCTGAAAGACAACCTTTAATTTTCTTAGTTAGAGGTGCTTGGCACCGTGCAGCACAGCGCAGATTCCCGGGTGATGAAGGTGGCACTGGTGGGTTTGTCTGGCAAACTGCAACACAGAGCAGTGCGGGGCTTGGGCTGCTCCTGGGCAGAGCTGCCTGGCTGCTGTGCCCTGGAAGGCAGAGGCTCAGCTCTGCCTTCTCTGCCCCTCTGGGCCCGGGCAGTGCCAGCTCAGTGTCCCTGTTGTTCCTGATGCTCCTCCTGTGCCTCAGTTCAGCAAGGCAATTCTGCCCCAGCCATCCTTCCCACTGAGGGACAGACAGAGCTACTACTCCAGAGTCTTCCTGGACATCTGAAGGTCTTTGGCTTGTTGGCTCTGCATCTCACCCTTCCCTCCGGGGGAATGGCTTTCAAGCACCTTATTCTAAGCTCCCTTCTCTTAAATACATTGTTAATCCAGCCAGAAACCTGAAAGTTTCCACAAGGGCCTTATGCAGACCAATTCCTCCTGTTTCATATTTTCTTTTAACTAAAATATTTCCTTGCTACTTTATTTCAAAATGAGCTTTGATGATATGAATGTCGCTAGATTCCACATTAAAAAAAGGACATGGAAAATATGATCTTGTTCTTCCCCTGCTCTGAGTAGGCAGCAGTTAATTTCACAGACTGGTTATAAACCATGTTTAAAGAGGAAAAGTCTTCCCTTTAATCTGTATCAGGCTTTGCAGCCTTTCTAATTTCATGAAATGTCTCCTCATTCTTGTCCTGTACTATGGGCAGAATAGGAAAATCCAAGGGGTTTTCATTGCATTGTTCATTATTTCATTTGCCTTTGTCATTCTGTATCTATCTATATAGCGATGAAATATTGTTAATAGGGGAGCAGAAGCCTTTTGTTGAGGACAGGAGCTGATTGCCATGGACATGTAACTAATAATATATGTGGTTAAGACTGTAATTTGGAGCAAGGCTAGGGCAGGAGAAAGTAGAGAGGAGCATACTGTTTCTCCCGATGAAAAGAATCAATGCCATAAAGGAAGCAAAATAAAGATGAGCATCCAGGAAGGGGGAAAAATCCTCTTTTTGAGATTGTGTTCACCTCTATAACAAATGCTCCCTTTTTTGCCTTTCTTGTTTCAATTCTCAGTGTAGCAGCAGTGCTGTGAGAAGGGTTAGTCTTGCAGCATCCTCATTTTCAAGACTCTTATGGTAGCATTTGCTCCTGAAAAGTGCAGAAGTCTTGGTGATTTCATTTATTCAACAGATCTAGACAAGCTTTTGAACTTCTGTGTGCCTGAACCAAACCTGAATTCGCAGCCTTCATTACTGACCTGATTCAGCTTCCCATGAAGTCAGCTGGAGTCTTTCCACTTAAGTCAGTATGGCCACTCAGAAGCTGACAGGCTTGCATAGGTTTGTATTAACTTGATTTTGGGTAGCTTCTTTAGAATTGTTTTTACACAGACCCAAAAAAGGAGAAGACAAGCAATAGATATCTAAAATAATATGTGATGAGTGATCATGCAGTCTAAGAGTGCTTGGATTTTCACAGAAATCTGTGGTTAAGAGACAAGCACCATATTGGCAGAAATTTGAATGCATAATTTCTACCCCAAGATCTCCAAATCCTGGCCTGACTAGACCTGAGTTGGATGTCAGATCATACATATACAGATCAGGATAACACCTGATTGAAGGTGCAATCCTTTCAGGGATCATACTGCTCCCTGAAATGCAACCTTCAATCAGGTGTTATCCTTGTTTTCTATGGAGATAATCATCTATAGCAAACAAGGATCTGGCTGTTATTGTTAGAAATAAGCCTGTCTAGAAGCTGAAACTCCTGTTTGCAACCAGGATGTAGGAGAAAAAAAAATCAAAAACCTGTTTGTTATGAAATGTTGAGGAAACTCCTCTGCATAACCAGAGACCACGCAGCATCCAGTACCTGGGAGCCACAGCCTAATTTGCAAAGAGATGAAGGAAGTGGGAGTTTAGAAGGTGGGCAGCCAGCCTGGCAGGGGGGTTGTGGGCTCTTAGCAGAGCAGGTGCCCGCTGTGTTTCTGCTGTACCCTTTCCTGGTTTGCCTTGTGGCCATGAGGAGCATGTTTGTGCAGAGTGTTTCTGTTTCCAGCAGCCCATGCTGCCCCTGGTACAGCAGAGCTCCCCGGCTCTGTTTCTGAGGGTGCTGTGGTGCTGCTTTCAGGCAGTGAAGGTCCTGCTCAGGTTATGTGAGATGCAACTGGGGGTCTCTTGCAGGCACAGCTAATTCCCTGCTGCTCGTTTGCCAAAGTCTTACCAGCCATTAATTACAGTGTCAGCAGAAAGCCACGCGAGTCCTCAGCCTGTCATTCCAAGATTCACAAAAGGATCGGCTCTGGAAGAGGATGCAGTATGCAGAATTTTCTTTTCATCTGTATTTATGAATTTTTTTGGCTTGGCTTTGCACTGTGCCAATCTTGTGCTTGCCCCAGGGGGGATGTGAACTGCAGCACTCTTCTTGCCAGCTATTTCCTGAATACCTGTGGTAACAGTTTCCAAGGGCCCATGCCGCTTATTTGTTCCTCTAAATGTGAGTGTATTGCCGCAGCAGGGCTCACTGCAAACTGGAGGGAATTGAAGGAGAGTGAAATTGCTACAAATTGAAGAGTTAGGAAAATATGGTTTAGCCTTGCCTGGAAAATAATCCCCAACACGTAGCAGACCCTTTTAAATAAAACATATGAATATGCAAATGCCAGTGTGGCTGCATGTCTTATGGAATTGTTTTGTGACCACATTTCTCCTTGGCAAAAGCATTACATGGGCCTCATTCAGTGAGTTTTGGGAGAGTGCACAGTTTTGCAGAGTGATGGCAAGGCATAGTCATCCATATGTGTCCATAGCTGATTCCTACTGCATTGATATAGAATCTCAGTAGCTCAAGAATGGCAATCAAAATTCTTATTCGTCATGCACAAGGCTCTGAATAGTTCACAACCCAAACTATCTGTCCTGAGCACCAGGAAAGGTAATAAGCAGATAATCAGAAGCATCCCATACAGGAAAGCCAGCCAAGTGACAGGAAGCTTCAAGGAGGTGTGAGATATACCAGGATTATCTTACATAGCAAAAGGGAACTAGAAAGAGTAGCTGCTCTTTTTCACCCACACAGGCTTTTGAAATCAAGCAACTTAATGCTGTGGTCTGTGACTCCAAGAATAAATCTGTGGCACAGGGCTAGGGAGAGCTGTGGTTTTACTCGTGGCTCTGCTTGATTTTAAAGAGGTCACTTCATCTACCTTCTGTAGTTTAAGCAGGAATCCTCCACAGACAGGACATCGTGCTGCTGATCATGGGTGCCATCAAGCGACTCCTCAGGGGATGGGAATGGCACTATTTAGGGAAATCCCCCCATCTCAGGCTGGACTGACAAGAAAAGCTGGATCCCTGGGTGCCTGGCTGCACATATCCAGGGGAGGCGATGAGTGACCTGTGGAGAAGCCAAGTACTGTCCTCTCTGTGGCTGTTTGCTGTGCAGAGCTGTAAAACAGGGACTTTTTGTGTTCGGCAAGTTTAGGACAGCAGTGTATTTTCATTAACAGTGGGAGATTACCTGCAATGTCAACCTGGTGTGAAAATTTGTAGTTCATGGAGTTATAGAGCCCTATGTCCTCTCTGGTCCCCAGAAAAATAAAGCCACAAGTGCACAAGCAATGACTTGTCTGGCAATTGATTGGAGCCTGGCTTTTCATGTGGTTCTGCCCTTCAGCTGCTGTCTTTGCTGGCACCATGCCAGCAGTTATGTGCTTGCAGAATAATCACATGCAGCAATGTGTTTTCTTTTGTTTGGTTGGGATCCTTTTTATTGGTTGGGGTTTTTTGGTTTGTTTTGAGATTTTTTTTTTTTTTGGTTGGTTGATTAGTTGCTTGGTTGGTTAGTTTGGATTATTTTTCCCTACCACCCACTCTTCTAGTTGTTATTTTAAAAGCAACAAATGGTTTTGCTCTGGGAGCAGCTTAACAAAATCCCAGCACCCAGCAACACACCATTTGGCAGGTGAAGCCCTGGCCACAACAAAAGTGTAGGGAGAAATCCTTCAAGCAATCACAGATGTTTTGTTCTTCTCAGGGTCAGCAGAGGCTGGAGAGAGCTGACTGATGGGTTCTGCTGCCCAGCATGCAGGAACTGGGTCCAGGCAATGCCCTCCAGCACCATTGCTCTGCCACTTGCTGTGATATTTTTCTAATAGCAGATAACTGGGGGAATAGAATCCAAACAGGGAGGAAATGCATGCACCAAAACCTAAGAATTATATTTGAGCATGAGTTTGTTCTCTCTGAGAGAAGACTTGCTCAGAGGCTGAGTGGTTTGAGGTGGTGTAGAGACAACCACTTCCTCAAGCTGACTCAGACCTCTCCACCCAGCATGTGAAAACCATGTTAGCTCTTCTTTAATATTATTTGGAAAAGGCTTCTATTCATGTTGGTGGCAGTTTCTGGGCTTTTTTTTTTTTTTTTTAAACTATTTTCCTGAGGCTATGCAAGCACAAGCGTGTTTCGCAGCTGGTTTAGCAAGGATGCATCTAATTTAGAGGACATGGAGGGTTCCCACAAGCTGTAGTGACACTGATCACATGGGCAAAGCAAAGCACTGTGGAGGGTCTCTCCCGAAACGTCTGCCCAGCACATTGATGCTGAAAGAGGGATGTAAAACACTGAGCAGCCTCAGAGCAGCTCTGAGTGACAGCTCAGACCTGGGACATGCTGGATTCTTTGCTCTTCACTCGAATATGCTTTCTTCTGCCTCTGGTACCAAACTTACCAAGCTTTCCAAACTTTAATTTTTCTTCAAAATCTTTCCACAAGCTTGTCACTTTAACACTGGCTATTGACCTCCTCAGTTCCCACTTTTCCTGGAGCCCAGGACTCATTGCTATGTAACAGCTGGTGCCAGCACAGCAGCCTGTTGGTTTTACACTTCACACAGACCCATGAGATTTTCTGCACCCTGCATTACCCAGGCTGACTTGCTGTGGAGGAAAGGGACATGTGGAGCTCCCCTTGGGACCTGCAGCCCATATTGTACCCAGCAAAATGAGTACCCAGTGTGTCATCAGAGCCTGGCAGAACTGGCCTTAGCTGCAAGGCCGTGAAATGTAAATGGTGGAAAAATTACTGATACACGTGGTCAACAAATGCAAACAAAACTCCAAGTGCACAAGTGGCTTTGAGAGGAGGCAGTGGCAGGGCTGTGTATTGACTCTGAGCACAGGCCTGGCTTGAGCAGCCCAGGCTCTGCCCCTGCGTTGGTAAATTCCCAAATCCTCCAAACAGAAACAGCTCTTGGGCAGGGAGAAGATACACACAGTAATGCAGTGAGAATTTGTCTTTGCTGTTTTGCAAGAAGGATGTGGTTTCTTGTGCCAGCTCTGGTAGTGCTGGGTTAAGCCTTGGGAAGATCAGGAGGAGCTAACCACCCAGTTAATGTCTCAATTGTGGTGCTTAGTGCTTTTTTGTCTTTAGAGAACTGAAGTGTAGTGTGGGTCACATGTGGTTTTCATGTTGAACCAAAGCTTTCGCATGGTTCTATTTTTAATCCTGAGCCATGCTATCCCAGTAGTGACAGCAGGACAGCCCCACAGGTCTTCCCATCATCATGTGAGAGGACGTGTGGTGCTTCAAAGCAGAGGAGGAACATGTGATATGAAAAGGCCTTTGTAGCCCAGAGTCACACTACAATAACTCTGTGCTCAACAACAGGTTGTGGTTTGAAGAAATATTGCTTCTGTCAGCCTTGCATAATGGAAACAGTAATCAGCCTCCATTAGGTCAGAATGCATTGTCAATCCACAGTGAAGCAGAAAGGACTACATCTCGGAAAACCTTTTCATTAAGCAAAGAAAATTGATACCAGTGCTTGGCTCAGCCTAACACTTTGTTCGAGAGGCCAAGTGTGGATAATGGCTGGGTTTGTTTTCCTTTCATTCGTTTCTCTACGCACAGTTATTTTGATTAGGAAACATCCACCTTTCATTCTAGATGAACAATTCTAAAAACTTTCTCCCAACATTTATTATCTTGTGTACACAATCAATGTTTGTGTAAAGAACAGTGTTAGAACATAGTTCAGAAAAAATATTTTGGCTTGTGATTGAAGTCACACAGTCTCATTTTAGTTGAAAAACATTTTTTATTCTGCATGATAACTACAGTGTCTTTTTTTTTTCTTTGTAGATTTTGTTAAAATAACCAAGGGTCATGTTCACAGGAGGTATTGTGTCTCTTAGTAACTCACAACTACCTGTGTGCATTAATGAGGTAGTACTGGCTACACAGGGGCTTGCATGGTGAACTGTGCAGCCAGTGCATGAAAGGACTAAGGTTTAAAGGACAGATACAAGATGTACACAAAATAATGCAGGATGATAAAATATCTTTGTAGAGGCATTCTGTGAGAGTAAATGATGCTAAATCTGATTGGTTAACTAGAAATCATTGCTGTGTATTTGCCTTGCAAATACCACTATCCCCTTACCAAGATGAGCTGATGATGATAATGAAAAAGAGTAAATGAATGGGTGGGCTTTTGCATAACACTGCCAGATCTAATTCTAGAAGTGGTGAATCACTGCTACTCCTGTTGCTAGAGGATTTTTTCTCTCAATTTTTTTCCTGTTGCCATTAAGCTTCTTTTTGTAGAAAGGAGGATCCTTTCAAGCCTTCTTTCCAGCCCTTCTAATTCCATGTGTTTTTCCTACTTGGATGTAATTAGGAGTAGCTCTTTCCCTCACATTTATACTATCAATAAAACTTCTCAGTTAAAAAAAGATAAAATTAAATCATTTCAGGAGACAGAGAAAACACTTTTGCTCTGTTGCAGGTGGCTTTGGGAAGCCTTGATATTGTGGGTAATGAAACATAAAACAAGAGGTCAAGGGATGGGAATTGCAACGCTCTGTGCTATTTGCAATATCACTTCTTCCTCTTCCCCTGTATAACTCATGAAGGGTTGTGGAGAAAGGAGTTTGTTGCTGGGGTCTCCCCAGGGATCTGTGCACTTTTCTCACATGTGGGCTGCTGAGGTTAGTTAGGGGCTCAGGAACAGGAGGCAGAGCTGGCTGTGCCATGGGGATGCCTCCTTTGCTGTGGGCAGCTCATCTGGACTCCTTGAGGTATTTACTCAGCTCAGAGCCACACAGCTCCATCTGATCTCACACACCTGCAGGACTGTCTTGTTTGCCAGAGTTGGACAGGGGATACATGTCCTGCATCCCTTGTTGCGGGTATCCTTGGATATTTGGCCTATAGATAACCAGAGCCCCACATTGCTGTGGAAGCTGCTCTCCCTTGGACCAGGCTGTATCCAATATTTATAAATACAAAGAATGAATATGAAGGCAGAGAATATGAACAGGAAGGACTTGTACTGATATAAACTATAACATGATAAACCATCCCCTGAAGTAACTGTTCTTTGTAGCTAGAGAAAATCATCCCGAACTTCTCAGTACATAAAACCTCTGGGATCCTGATTTTTTTTTCTTTTTTCTTGCATTGCCTCCCCCACTTTTTGCTACTCTTACTAGTTGCCTGTCTCTAGATAAAAATGGCTTTTTTCACTGCATTAACTGAATGTCATGAGTAAAATGAGACTATAATTCCTGTAGGGGACATCTAGCCCACAGCCAAGTGCTATAAATAATGATCCATCTAGAAAGAAGGGGCTAGAGAAACATGAAGTTATGGTGGTGGCTTCCATAGTATGTACACCTGACACTGGGTCAGCTGGCAAAAAACTGATTAACAAGTCCCTGATCATAGTGCTCTAGAACAATTCCTCCCCAGACTGGACTTTCTTCTCTCCCTGTGAATTTATATCCCAGCATTTTGGACCACAGTCATACATTAGGCTGTCAGCTTTATGCTTCCTTTCTACTATCACTCATAAATTATGCTTAGTCATAAAATTGCAGCTAAGGAAACAATTAATGTTTTTAGGAAGCCTTCATGTAATCATCCATGCTCAGTGTTTTCTTGACTCCTCATTTGTGACCTATCAGAAATGTGAGGAAAGATTTTTCTGGCAGAGAAGATTTTTATCCTTATCTGATGTATTCATCAAAAGGAAGAAGCCTTTTCTCCATGTTGCTCCCTTCTTTGCCTACTTACAGCCTGAATCTGACCAGGATAGAGCAGTTTTGAGAGGGGAGCTTTCCAATGGATTTGACCCTGTGCTGAGATGTGGGAAATGAAGTAATCCCATGAATTCTTGTGTGAGGATGAGGACTGCAGTAACCTGAAGATCAGCACAGACATGGAAGTGTGCAACAGAGCTGTGGTAGGGGATGTGTCTTTGAGGCTGAGTGTCACAAGAAAGATATATGAAATGTAATACTCTTGTCCCAAAAGATGTAATCCAAAATAAGTACTATGGGGGTTGCTCTGGCTTTAATTTTATTTTGAGGCTTTCTTTAAAGCTTACATCTTTTAATGGCATTGAGTTCCTACTCAAGTTCCTAGAAAATTTTCTGCATGAATTTTCTAAATTTTCCCTGTTTAAATTATTTTTTAACTAGACCAGAATATCTTTGGTTTAACTTTGATTAAAATGCTAGATAAAATAAAAATGTCAAAAAGCCCCTCAATAATATCATTAGTCTGTTTCAATATTTTAATTATGATTTTTCTCACCTGAAAGCATTTCTCTCAAAAGCTTATTCCAATTGTTATTTAAGCAAAAACTAATGTAGAAAGTTAAAAAATATTGAAGTTTTATTCCTCTGTTAGTTGAAGTTTTAATTTCTATTTTGGAATTAAAACGATCTTCCAAGTTTATAGAGCTTTCAGCAAATGATGGAATTCTCCCACCTTTCCAGAGATTCTCCCATAGGAAATGGACTCCTAGACTGGACAACCTTGCTGATGAAGTTGGTATAAAAAGAGTGTTTAATTGAGATTGAAGACTGGTAAGGTCTTAAGGAATATACACTGTGTGCCAACAAAAAAATGTCCTACTCTGAAGGAGAGCCCAGATCTCCTCAGCAAGGCCTGGCCTAAAAGAGGAGACCTTGCTTTGCTTCCCTGGGCTTTTCCCATTGCCAGTGTCTCATCCTTTACCTCACCTCACCTTCACCAGCTCTCTCTGCTGAAGGAGGTGTTAAGGTCTCTGCTCACCCAGGAGAGTCTTGGAAAGAGAGAGACTGGCTGTAGGGTAAAAATTTAATATTCCTTCTCAGGTCCAGGAAAAACAGCTTTCATGGCTGATGTACCAGCTCCAAAATTGTGCTGGAGACAAAGCATCTTTTTCTAAGCCTGACTCAAAAAAAAAACAAACCCACAACCACCTCCCCAAAAAAAAGAAAAAAAGAAAAAAAAGCGATGGATGTAAAAACATTGAAAATGTGGTATTTGCTGACTACCTCATGCTTGGAGAATGCTACTTTTCTTTTGTGTTTTGGCCATTATATCATAAAAACCTGGCACTCTTTCCTCTGCCTGCAAGGGACTGCCAGTACAGCAAGACTGTACCTGGAGGCCTGAACCTTGCCTTAACTATTTAATGTTGTGCAATGATTAGGCCATGTCTCCAGGCCCATTTACTCCATCAGATTAACACATCGGGCAAGAACACATACTTAGAGAGAAGTATTTCCTGACAGATATAATCAAACATCATTTAAATCAAGGGAGACGATGGTGACATTAATCTGCCCTGGTATAACAGCCCATTTAAATGAGTAGGAGGAGGGAGGTGGTACAAGTGAGGATAGATGGTGTGTTTAAGTAGAGAAATGAAATCTCTAGAATTACTTCAGTGGAGATAGTTTTGATTGAAGTCAAGTAGTAAAATGAGCAAGTGAGAGAGATAAATTTCCTTAAGCTGGAGACACTTCACGTTAACAAAGGTGTGTGAGTACCAGGGATCTGTAACCTGCTCAGACCCACAGAGATCTGTGCTCTTGATACAGATAAATTAACAAACAAGAACAAAATGGCTCAGATTCCTTGTGGGAGCCTAAAAATTGCTTTTCATGTTTTACAAATATTCAGTGTGAGCTTGAGTTAGCTGATTAAGGCCAACCAGATTATAAATAAGAGGATTTTTCTGAGACTAGAGGCCAGTTTAAATTGCCAGCTGTGAAGGAAGGGAAAAAGGATAAAGCAGGTTCATAGAGAGCTATGACAAACAATGCCACCGGTGTCCTGAAATGATGCCATTTTTTATCTTTTTTTCCCATATCTGACATATAACTGTGAGTCAATAACTGCACGTTCTCAAGAAGCTTGAGGTGGTGTGTGCTCTCCTGCCAGAGCTCTGCAGATCAGAGCCCAGGTAAATCAGGCTGTTGAGAGACAAAAGCCACATGAAGCATGAGTAGCTCATCAGAGTAGCATAGGAAGCTATTCATGCTCTGCTCCAACTAAATGCCACTATAAATTACACAAAAAGAGATTAGGATTGATAGGTACTTGCTGTGCTCTTCTGGAATGACTAATTAGCTGCTTCAAATCCAGTCCAAAGTGCTGTTAAGGAAATCAGACCTAGAAGGTAGGTATGAGTATTGTGTAACTCTCACCAGGAAGAACACTAAGACTAGACTGAGCTTGCTACATACAAATACTAAATTTTTTAATCATAGGGAGACATAAATAATCCTGAGATTACAGCCTTTCTATTAAAATCTTACCTTTTCAAACTCAATCAAGAATGTATCCTGAAGATGAAACTACAAATCACAATTATGCCTCAAAATAATTCATTGGATGAGCAGAAATCAGCCAAGGAAAAGCATTTTTAATAAAGCACCTTAGAAATACAGATTCTTTTTTTTTTTGTCCAAAACTTTTTTTTTCCTTAAAGGTTATTTTAACTACCATTTTCTTTTGACCTCAATAGAGTTGGTACATGAGGTTTATAGAGCTGAGAGTAGGGAGTTCATGAGAAGCAGATGAGGCACATGTCCTGTCCCATACCTCCAACCCTGTTCAACAGGATTCCTTAAAGCTGGACGTGCATGGGCCTTTCCTTTCGACCTGTTGCTTCTGTTTCTCTTTTCTCTGTTTTAGGGCAGGGGCACTGTTAGAAGAAAAACACATCTCAGTAGGTTTTCTCTTTTATTAGAAGTTTTTTTCTCTAGCATTTTCACTTATATACACACTACACTTTTTTGTAACACAATGACTGTTTTGTCATGCTGAATAAGTTTTCCTACTCTTGATCTTCCATTTGGGAATATGGGCTAAACCTTGCAACAAAGGACATGATAAAAGACAGAAGTAGCACTTTCATTAGGAGGACAGGGAGCTTTTGAAGTACAGTCCTGAAGTCAGCAAACAAAAACTAGGCAGCAAAGTGTTCTGCCTGTTACAATGTGCTTCAGAGATGAGACTAAACCCAAGTGAAATATTATGCTTTTTAGTCACAGGTCCTGCTCCCAAGTGATGAAAGGGATCTGATGACTTTCTCCTGAGTCAGAGCTTTCATTGCCCCCGAGAAAGGGAAGCACTAGTTATATAAATGACAATTAATTGAAGTACCCCAGAGCCTGGGAAACTCCAGAGCAGAGACACACAAGCCTTTGTAGGTGGCGCATAGAAGTTATCAATCAGGAAGGCTGTAACTTCTTTTTTTTTTTTTTTTTTTTTTTCTCCCTAAGATGCAATTGTTCCTGCTAATATATTTATTTCTGAAATCCTACATCCAGCCCCTGGAGGCTCAGAGATGATGTGAAATATCATTACCAAACCAAACTCTCACATTTGAAATGCACTGAATATAATGAGGAAACCCTCATCAAACTAGAGCAGCCACTCTTGCTATTTTGCCTGAAACTGTCTCTGTATCCCAGATGAGAGCTCTTCCCCACTCTCATCTAAAGATGTAAGACCTACTTTAGAGAATGACATTTCTGAGTAAGGAGGGCAGAGCTATGAAAAGCCCTCGGGATATTGGACTGGCTTCAGACTCCTCTCTGCCGAGTTTGTTCAACTGTGCTCTATCTACAGTCTATACGATTAATTAATGTGTGATAGATTAGGAACTCCCAAATAGGAAATCGTGTTTTCGCCACAGGCTGTAGCAGAAGTGCACAGGGTCTTATTCTGACATTGCTTTTGCTGATAAATCCTGGAGGAACTCTGCTGAGTCTATCAGGCAAAGTCATCACAAGGAAGATCTGATAGAGCCCAGCGGGCGGGCAGAGCACCCATCACCCTCAGATCTGAGTCAGCCCCTGCCAGGGAACAGACACACAAAAGCTCTACTTGGTCTCGATCCTTTTGTTTGATGGGATGAAAAATCATGAGCGTTTAGGGAAGAGCAGAGCTAAAAAGGCTCCAGGGAGATGTTCCAGCAGCTTTCCAGTACCTGAAGGGGGCTTGCAAGAACACTGGAAAGAGGGTTTTCATCAGGGCATGAGCTGAGAGGACAAGGGGAAATAGCTTTAACTTGAAGGATGGTAGAATTAGGTTAGATATGAGAAGAAATTCTTTACTGTGAGGGTGCTGAGGCACTGGACTCAGTTGCTGTGATGGTCATGTCCTTGGAATTGTTTAAGGCCAGGTTGGATGGGGCTCTGAGCAACCTGGTCTAGTGGAAGGTTACCCTGCCCACAGCAGGGGAGATGGAACTGGTTGTTCTTTATGGTCTCTTCCCACCCAAACCATTCTAATTCTAATGAGCAGTGAAGCAGTTACACATAAATATTAGGTTTTTTTTAAATCTTAGGAAAATGCAACCCTTATTGCAAATGTACCCATTATTATTATCACATAAACAGAAAAGAACTGGGAGTAGGCAATCCTTCAAGACAGATCTTTAAGTGCTATACTTAACCCAATTGCTCCTAACAAAAGAGAATGATTTGTACTAAATCTGGACATCAGAATCAAGCACAGTGCGTTTTTTCTGAAAGGGTTTCAATAAAAAGTCAAACTACATCAGTATTGTGGCTGTGGTCTGCAGCACAATCACTCTGTAATTTTGTCTTCCTCAGTGAAATCCCAATGCATTTGAATTTAGTTACACCCAATCTTGAAATTCTTTCCCTACCAGAGGGTAAAACCCCATTTATTTCAGTGGGGGTACCAACAATATACATGTGGTTTTGTTGTATTTGTCTTGTATCAGCTTATAATTTATAGGAGCTCTTTCTCAGCAAAACCACCATGCATTTGTACATCATTTTTTCCTCCCTCTATCCAGATCTCACCTTGTTAATCAGTGCATTACAATGCTTTTAGCTCGCTGCAGTAACCTTGCTGAGTTCAGTGACTTGAGTTGATATTTTGCCCAGAGACCACCCAGCTGTGTTTGGGTATCACCTTCCACACAGGCACAGCAGTTTGGGCTTGTGGGATCTGACACAACTGTGTTTCACTTTGCTTGGATCATGTGTTGCCTTCCATTTACTTTTGTCACTATTTATCATTTTTGGAAATCAGCTGTACAGAATCTCTCTCTCCATCCGCTACCTTAACACGAAAGGGCTCTTTGCTGAATACATATATTTAAGGTCTGCTTTCCATAAACGTTTCTCAGAATTTGGCAACATGTGCAGGAGAAAAACAATTATGCCAACAAACCTGTTTTGAGAATAGCTGTAGAAATTTGCATTCTGTCCCAGTTTCTGACACATACTTCCCTTTTAAGGATGGAAAATTGCTCAGTTCTTATCTGTCTCATTTCTCTGGCTCTAAGGTGGGAATAACAACATTTCCTTTCCCCAGTGCTTTCTCTGTATATTTAGATTAGAAGCACAAAAGGGACAACGGCTGCTTGATTATTTTCTATGGTAGCTGCTGACACACAGAATTGCTTCTCTTGCTTAGTATTAACATACATAAAAATAATGCTTTCAAATACAAAGGAAAATTAGTTTAGAATTTGAACAAATACTGATTTGCAGTATTTTCTGAAGTCTAATCAGTTACAAATGAGGGGACTTCTTCCTTCACAATGTTTGCATCATTGTGCTGCTTTACCATGTCGTGTTAATCCTGGTGCTGTATCACTGTTTTTCATGCATATTCTCCAAGGGGTTTTTCTAGGCTGCTCCTGATATGGTGTAGCCCTCAAGCTTGCAAATGGACAAGACCTTTCTGGTTTGGCAGCAAATTTTTTCATTTATTCTTTTGTATAGCAATTCAGAAAGAGGGTTTTACTGTAACTTTCAGTTACTAGGACAATTACTCTGTTGTTCCTCAAGAGTATTTCCATACTGTTTCCATATACCTGTTTTGCTTTGATATTTATGCATTCTTAATAGTGAGAACAGCTGATTGGGAGGCCATATTTCCTCTTTGCAGAAAAAATAAAAATAAAAAAACCATCACCATCAAGTTTTTGGGAAAATGTTCCAGTTTCTATGTTCCAAAAGGGTGTTGTTTATCTGAAGGGGAATGCTTTCCAATTTCAAGATGCAGCTCAGATGAGTACTAAATTTTCCTCTGGTTTTGAGAGTGTGGCTAGTGGCCATTTAACCTCCCTCATTCCTGGTAACTGTCTGCAGTATATCTAATTTGCTGGGTTTCTAAGATGCTTCCTTTATTTTTAACAAGCTTTGAGGTACAGGTTAAATGAAGTCTTTATAGCACATCTGACTACAATCCACTGGGCTAAAATTTGTAGCTCAGCTGTCTCTTTTCATATCCTAAGCAATTCACCATTTTTATGATTTTACCCCTACTCTGACCCTGGGGGGAAAAGAACTTCTTTAGATCACCTTGCAGTCTGAGATTTATGCCTGGCAAGGGACTTTTCCTGCTAATTACCAGAGCTTTTAATTCTGTTGTCAGCTTTGACAGTGGAGAGACAGTAGCTGTCAATGTCCATTTCCTACCAGTGGAGTGAAGAGGTAAGAACAGCACTGCAAAAGGCTGAAAAGCAATTTCAAATAAATTTCTGCTTTTCTTAGTGCAATATTGCAAGATTTCAGTGATATGCTGCTTCCAGAGTAGGGATCAGCTCCTGTTTGCTGGGCATCTCTGCAGGGATAGTGACCTGCTTGGTGAGGGGCTGGGTGCAGGTTTGACAGGTTATTTACTGACAGGTTTAATTCAGAAACACTCCACAGTAGCTTTGAGTGGATGGACAGTTAGCACCCAGCAGCTCCTTGCAAACAAGACTAACCATGTGGTTATCTCGTGGCAAGACTGCTGCTTTATCTCCTGGTAAGATGACAAATGATTTTAGCCAGAGCTGCAAGCAGTGAATTCAATCCAGGGCTACCCTCATGCTGGATGTTAAATTCTAGGTTTTACTGAAACACCTCTGGCCCTGCAGACTGCTTAGCAGAGGCATGAGTGTCTATTTCTATATCCACATTGTGGTATTTCCTGTGCCAGCAGCACAAACAACATCATTTTCTTCTTGCTATCATCTCTGTTGTCATCCTCTTGCCTTTTCACGATTTCCAAATCTGATATCAACACCTTACTTTGCATCTGATGCACACAGAAATGTAACAGCACACTTGGATTAAGGAAAAAGCACCACTGCTCATCTGTGTGCCACAAGAATTGATCTGTTAAAGGAAGAGAATTGCTCTCTTAGCTCAGTGCATGGGGGGGTTGGGAGAGGTAGAGATGTTTGTAAGCTTGCCAGGGGATAGTACTGAAGATCTTGTCACCGGAAAGTTTTAGGAATACTCAACAATATCTCTGCTCTTTTGTGAGAAAAAGAAAAACATTAACATATATACACACACATATGTTCCATACAAGGGGTCTGTGCTGGGAAACTCTGCATTTTTGACTGCCAAAATCTGGCACAGCTTTGGATGTACTTGGCAAAGTCCAAGGATATCCACTGGTTTCCTGTTTCCCAGTTCTGGAAGAAGTTAGTTACTCCCCTGTGTTTTAAACACCTGATAACTTACAACTGTGGCTGTTGCCATTCAGCTCCCAGACCAACACAGGTGTCCATCAAGATTTACTGATTGTGTTTAGATTATTTTTTTTTAATAAATCATTTCTTTCACTATCCCTTAAGACATCAATCTTTGAAGTTAAAAGTCTTCCCAAGCATGGCTAGTGAACCTGCTTCAATCACAGAGCTGATCTAGCTATTGATCATCAAAAAGCCTCTGAAAAGATTAATTTAACCTTTCTAAAGGATCTGGACATCTTCAAATACTTTAAAGTTTATAAAGTGTTTATTTGTTTTTTACATGCAGAAAATGTGGAGATGATATATATTTTACAGAAGCCTGTGGCTCTTTGTACTAATCTGGGAGGTTTAAAACATTTCATTAGAGTCTGGTTCCACTTCTGTGGAGCAGATGTTCTCTCCACAATTTTTTTTTACAGATAACTTGTTCCCTGAGTTTACTTGCCTCAGCTTTCAGCAGGCAGCATACTGTTAATGAGGCAGAGAGATGCAAACAAGAACATCTTGAAAACTTAGTCATTATGGCTGGACCTCGGATTCTCTGCTTTTCTGTAAGCAACTGGAGTTTTCTGTCCACATGAGACAAGTATTTATGGGGAAAATATTCCACTCTTGTTTAATTATTTTTATTTGCATAAGGCTGGATGGGGTTATTATGGAAAAAATATGATCTCTGAACTTCAAAATAGGAATTTAGCATGGAAATGTTTATTTTTCCTCATGAAAATGCTTGAAGGAAGTTTTTTTTCCTTTTGTTTTTTCCCTATATAATTCTGTATCCTCAGCTAACCCCTGCCCTGAGGGGTCTATATGTCCATTGCCAACCGTGACAGCTTCTCTGCTTCTCTGTTCTGTACCACACTTTCAGTATCTTGCCTAATTCTAGGAGATATTTCTCTGAGGAGAGAGTCCTGAGGGTAATGTCTTGCTCTTCAAAACAAAACCTCCTCTGAGGCTCGAAGGAGCTACTGTAACTGAAAATGGTACTATTGTATGGATGTCCTCAAACCTTGAAAGAATTCTTTGCATTTTTGCAGAAAAAGATGATGAAAAGCTGGATATTTTCCCCCAGTGATATTCCACTTTGAAGATGTATTTTTCTGAATATTGATTGAAAAGCAGAGCATAAGATCTCAAAATCAAGCTACTCTGAACAGCAAAGCTCCCCTGTGTACCACTTGGAGCTAAACCCATGGTGTTTTTCTTAATCTTGCCAAAGAGGATGAGGAGAGCAGGGGAGCCTGTTACACCGCTCCTGCTGCCGCTGGGCATAACCATGTTTTGCCTTAGCTGTCAGCTTATCTTTGTGGAACAGAGATACTGCAGATTTTTCTTTTTTCAAATTAAGGTTGTTCATATATTGAAGTCTTCTATCTCCCTACTGATAACTCAGAAAACAAAGCCTGGAGATGGTTGTCTCCCCCAGTGCAGACTTTGGTGCTTTTGACCCACTTGTCATATCCTTGGCATCTCAGCCTGTGTGTTTTACGGAGGTTGTTTTGGGAATGAGCTAATGGCACAAATGGGGGATTTGTGGAGTTGCACAACTGCATGGAATGAGAGCTTTAGGAACAGGCAGAGGAGCTCTGCAGTCTCTTGCTTGAAATGTAGATCACTGCAGGGCTGGACCTATTTAAAAATCACCAGAGGTCTTGCTAGTTAACTTCCCTTTCATGTAATAGAAGAAAAGGTTGAATGAGTCATGTGAAGCCAGCCATGAGATTAATATAGACAAAGATGTCATATCCTCATGCATGCAGCTGTGAATGGCGTATCTACTTTGCCATCTGCAGATTAAATGGACATAGTGTCTGAGTGGCTGCTGCAGGGCTTGCTGTAACTCAGTTATCATCAGGCAGATTTCCTGTTGCCTAATACCCACACACAATGGTTGTTCAGCGTCAGGCTTTGGTTTCTGGAGTAGTTTCAAAACCCGACAGCCACGGCGTGTAGCTTTATAACAACACCACCGTTAACTAATTGCACTCGCTCACAGAATTATGAAACCCAGGAGGATAATTTGGTGCATCATGAGTACATCTTTGTGAATTTTTCATAGGGTTATTTTCCTGCAGATCTGTTTGCTCTAATTTCTTTCCTCCTGGTAATTTGGGGCTTTCTTCTCCAACAATTAGAAAAACAACATTCTGTTTAATTACAATATTTACAGAAACAGCCTTTTTTTTTCTATATTCCAAGTTGTAACAAGTTTTATGTCAATTAATCTCTATATTTGCAAAGGTGCACCTGTATTGACCCTTAAGTGTCATCCATTCTGTTTTCAAATTGGACAGTTGAATGTGAGCACTCAATTTATAAAAAGCATTTAAGGAGGTAATATGTTAAGCATGCACTTAATTTTGACAGGATTATACTGTACCTCCCTCAAATCATTCTGGTTCAGGGCTGGTATCACTGAGCAAGACTATCTCTATCTAAAATCTTCATTAAAACTTGTGAGTTCATTCCAAAAGGCCAAAGCTGAGAGAAAATCTGTGCTCTTCATACTGAAATCTTTGATGCAGTCACGTAATTCCCATTTACTTCAGTGAGTCACCCATGTGCACAGAGATGAGAATTCTCCCTTGTTAGGCCTTTAAAGATTTCCATGGGAGTTTGCTTCCTTGAATATTTTATTTTCAGCTTTGTTATGGTAAGATTATTTTTCTGACATTTCACTGATCACAAAGCAGCTGGCCCCATAAAAAATAATGCACACACACAAAGAAAGAAATGGCTGGGTGTCTGGGGGAAAATGTTAGTTCTGTGTCTGAGCTGCAACAGACTGGCATCATTAAAACAAAGCTCCAGCAAGTACTGGAATGATGGGCATGAAAGAATGGAAGCATTTTCGCAGATTGAAGGACAACAGAAACGTGGTGCTTTAATTAAGTCATTGTTCATTTTGAGTGTATCACCAAGCTCTGATATCTTTTAAAATACTAAAATAATGGTGTTAAATACAAGGAAGATAACATGTAGAAATACTGTAAGGTGCACTTCATTTAAGAGTGCAAATCACTCCATCCCTTGCTGCTGGTCTAGAAGTACTGCTCTACAGACCTGCCAAGATTGGAGAACCACAAAATCAAAAATAATACAGACTCTTGTTCATTTTGGGGGCTCTTTCACAAAGGAGAGTTGAAATCCAAATTTAAAGTGCAACAGGACCAGCCCAGACAGACATTTTTTGCTATGATCTCTCTCCCATGTCTGTAGTATATCTTTAGCAGAAGATGTTCTCTGCTCTGATTCCCCACAGCAGCCCTTTGCCAGTTCCTTCTGGGATCTCTGCTTTGAAGAGAACAGACAGAGGAGTGATGGAGGGGTCTCTAGTCATGTGTTTGAAGGAGACACAGGAAGAGTCTGGACTCCTCATTGTACCAGCTCCAGCCCCAGAGGAAAAGAAGGAGCTCTACCAGCTCCCGAAGGCTTTTTCTGTCATAGAAAAAGACATAGGCAAAAGAAATGGTCCATGATGGGCAGGAAAACCCCAGGCAGTAGTGTTATGTGAGGAACCAGTTCATTCCTCCCCCTCCACCAAGATTTTTATTAAATGCTTTTTCTTCTGAGTTTTTCATTTGTTTTCTATTTCTATTGAATTTCTTGATTTGTTTCTGCTTATCTATATTGCATGAGTTGTCATGCTGTTAAAGACCTTTATTAAGGAAAAGGAATAATCTTGTGGAAGTTGCTTATAGTGTCTCTGTTCCCACTCTTATTGTTGTTTCCTCCCTGGTTATTGAAAATTAAGCACCAGAAAATGGGTTTGGCATGGAATTTTCATGGGAATTTTTTTGAGGTTTTCCCTTAAAAGCTTTTTAATCAAAAGCTGGATCTAAAACTGAAATGACTTCTACGTTTTCAAAAGGAATAGGTCAGCATGCTGGGTTTATATCAAATGTTACATTTTCAGAAACAAAGAATTGTAACTTCAAGTTCAATAAAAATGTTCTTAGGCAGACAGCATCCTGGCCACTGGCCCAGGCAGCTGCATTGTTTCTCCTGGGGCTGGGTTTCTGGGCAGTCAGAAGTGATGCAGAATCTGGAAAGCAAGACTTCAGAGCAGAACAATGATGGAAATGAACGCTCAGTCATGTGGGGATGATTTCCTTGGCCCCTTTTCAGCAGCTTTCCTGTATTTGCTTTCATTCTCCTCCTTCTTAATTTGCTCTTCTTTCCTTATTGTTGCCTTTCCCCTTGCCTCTCACAACTCACTTCCCTGTCCTCTCCACTCCTTGTTGCCTTTGCTGTTCTCATGTCTTTGTCCTTGTAGTGATCCTAACCCTGGCAAAACTTTGTCAGGGCATATTTCCTGCAGAAAACCAAGACATGTTTCAAGACAGGCTCAAAAATTTCTTCTCACAGCCAGAAGAACTGTGTCCATCGCCCAAAACATGCTCCCTTGTTTATGATTCCATTGCTTAGCTGGTGCCTCACAGAGCCAGTATGAATTTTAATTCACAGTGGTTCATTAAGTGCTACCTCTCTGGTCTTGGCATGGTCTCGTGGCCTTTCAGAGCCTCGCCCTTTCTCTGTAGCTGTCTCTCAAAAGGGCTCTTTGTTTTAATTTCTGTTCTTGTTGGCTACTCTCTGTTTGCCTTATCAGCCAAGGAGAAGAAATGTGAAGATATATGTGTCTGATCAAATATTTAAACTTCTAATACCAGCAGCTCACAAGATACATAAACCATATTTTACTTCTGTTAACGGCACTTCTGCTGGAAGTCTCCTGCTAATCTACCTAATGCATGTAAGAAAATGCAGACACGCCAAGATCTGGTTTATTATGACTATCAATCTTTGCAACAATATTGTGAAGCAATAAGGAATGGGCTTTTCTGGGGACTAGATCTCCTATTTATTAAAGACAATGCTTCTTGTTATCTGTCAGTGCCCTGCATGCAGCACTGGGTGACCTTTTTGAAGAAGCCCAGTAGAGCCATGTATAGGTGTAAGATGTTGTCACTTTTGGTATGCACCTGTGTCCTGGAATGAGACATCCCATGGCTGTTGCCCTCATGGGAGCCAGAGGAGCAAGAACATCTGGACAAACAGCCTGGGGCCAGGGGAGCAGAAACATTCCCCACACAATCCTTTCCTCAGGTCTGATGCTTGAGGAGCAGCTATCAGAGATGAGCCTGGGGAGTAAATTTCCATGTTTCCAGAGGGGTCAAAAGCAGGGTAACTGTGGTCTTTTGGCTTCATGACAACCAACCCCAAATCCCAGCTGAGCCAAGGACCTTGAGGCAAAAATGACGTTTCCTACTGCCCTTCCCTCTCTGCCCCCAGGGGCCAGCAAGCCTGGAATAACTGTTTTTTAATCATATTTAGCTTTGAGTTTGCTTCCACTCCTGAACAAAGGATTTATAACTCTGATGCTGAGCACTGTTGTTTTTTTTTTTTTTTTCCCACACACACCTCTTGGTGGGGAGAGAAAAAAAAAAGAAAAAGCATCTTCTCCATGGAACATTATCTTTTTCTCTAGAGGGTTCTTCCCACTTTTTATCTCCAGGTGGATGTGGTTTAGCCCTGTCTCCTCCTGTAATGCTTTCTTGTCTGTTGTTGCAGTGACATTAGCAAGGTGTATTTTTGTGCTCAGACACTGTCAGTGGATGTGGGGTTTTGCAAGCTATAACTTGAGAAAATGAAACCTCTTTTATCTTATATGGGATCCACTTAACCGATGCCCTGGTGACTTCTTGAGGCAAGAACCCTGGCAAGAAAGATCAAGGGAGCAATCAGAGCTTAACACCCAAAGCAGGGAGGCAGGCTCAGAGGTGGGGTCTGTGCCCCTGACTTCTGAGTGATGATAGTCCCAGCCTTCACAGCCCTGATACAAATAGGTGTGCAGCTAAAACCAGAAAAATGCAAGTGGGCCCCAAGATAAAGGAGATGGACAGCAATAACATGCTTGATTGGCTGAGGTCTGCTAGATTGTTTTTGAGTTAACTGGATGCCCTGCTTCAGTATAAAAGACCAAAACATAAATCCTATTAACACTTTTATTAGAAATAGTCATTCATATCTTAGTGGGCTGAGCAGTTCTAAGCCCCCAGGTTTGCCCCAGGTTTACTCCTGGCACAAACTGCGTGCGCGTATCAGAGGTATGAAAATATCAAATGAGTTCATTTAAATGATTGGTATTAAAACAAATGGAAAATTGATTTTTTGTAATAGAGGGCTTGATTTACCCTAGCTAAACTCCATTGAATTTGATGGATTTGAACCTACTTCACTTTGGCATAAATCAGGGGAATACCAAGTCCAGGGAGTGTAAACACTAAGACCAAGTTAAATATTTACTGTCTTATGTCTTATTATATTCAAAATATTAGAAAATGTGTTTCTTCTGGTTTATTTTACTGCAATGCGGATAGTGGTCAGGAACACCAAAATGATTTGCCTTACTGCAGCACTTGGCCTTAATAACTGGAATCATGCTAACACAAACATAATCACAGATTTAAACTGAGCTTATATTTGACATATTTATACAGTAACAAGCACAGCTCCAGTATTGACCATTCACAGGCAGAGCTGTTTTCCAACCTCTGGGTTCAGCAGCGTGCCAAAGTCTGTAATCACTTGGGTACCTGACTGGAGTCCTTCCTCCCCCTTTCTAAAGAGCCTCCTTACTGCTCCACCAGTGAAAAATTAATGGACCTCCTTTCGTTTGCTTTTGTGACGAGAAGGAAGCACTTCCACTAATGACACTAAGAATAGGATTTACTGTAACTTGGCCTCAAATGATATTTGTGGTTCCCACACATCCTGTAACAATAATGCTTTCTAAACTCCAGCGGATATTGCCACACTGACTGTTAGAGAAAAGCAGAAGGAAGATGATGAAGGAGCTTCTCTGAGCTAACTTTTTTCCTTTCCAAGGCAGATTTATTGGCCTCGTGTTCCACACCTTGGCAAGGAAAAGAAAAAACCCAACATGAAAGTGAGATGGGCTGTGACTGTATTTTACCAGTGTGTCTGGAGTAGGATGATTTCCTGCAAATAATTACTGATGTGCAGGGACAAGTGGAAAAACAGATTTCTGCAGATATTTTTTCAATCCTGTGTGATAGTTTTATCTGACAAGGGCACAAATACCATATTCAGCTCTACTTTTCCCATTCCCTGGTGAAAACTCTCCTCCACCTCTCTGAATTCTTCCAGCAGCTGTATCCTCTAGAAACCTTCTACTGATCATTTGGCACACACCACCCCCCAGGCAATGCTCCTCTGGGGCAGCTCCAGCACCCATATGGGAAATTGGTGGTGTTGCGCTCCAGATGGCAATCAGCTGCCTCTGTTCCTTGACCTCTTTTCTGCCCAAGGCTGCCTGTAGAGCTGTCTGTCAAAGAAATATTTTTGTGAAGTCAACTCTTTAAGCAATTAAGGATCTATATGTAGGCAGCCAGTGCATCTTGCATGGTGCTTGGGCCAGCTGAAACTTCTCTTACCAGCCTCTGAGTAAGCCAGTGCTGCATAAAATAGAGAAATGCCATCCATCCATCATCCCCTCCATGGCTTAGGAGTGTAATTTCGTGAGCTGCCTGTGTGGGAGAGAAGTGTGAGAAGATGCTGCGTCAGTGTGTGGGCTGCTCAAGGGACAAAGAGGTGACTTAAAATTTATACTGGAAAGAGAGAGTGAGTAATAATGTGCCCACAATGGACCTTTCTTCAGAGGAAATATGCAAATGAAAAATTATTTGAATGATGGATTTAACTACCAGCTGAAAATGAAGCTGGGAGGCTGAGGTGTGAGCCAGCCCTCTGGCAAGATGGTAGTGAACAGGAATAAACTACAAGGTGAAAAAACACTCTGTCGTGTGAGGATGAAGTTGCGTGGCTTGCAGCTCAGAAAGAGAAATTTTCTGTGTATGTGATAGGCTTTTCAAATTTTCTTTGTGTTGTTGTCCCATAGTTGATGGCACCATGAGGAGATTGACTTGATGCTCCAGAGTTGAAATCTGAGTCCTGGGGGAATTCTAAGGTGAATCCAGACCACAGAACTGGATCCACGGGGCTATGGGAAAGCTATTGGAGCTTGTGCCTTGCACTTTAGAGACAGATGGATGTGAACCAGAGCACAAGATCTGACCCTTCAGTTTTGGAGGCATTGTAAATAGGGCTCATATCCAAACATTACTGGTTTTTTCTCTAGCAAAAAAAGGCTTAACAAGCATGTCTGACACATAAAATAAGCTTCTAGAAAAACCTATATTTGAGCTGATGGAATGCTATATCCTTGTGTGATATTTTTCAGCTGTGGTATCCTGAATTCACCTATGCAGCTCTCCAGCATTCATCAGTCAAGCTGAAACATGTTATTCAGCAATAAAGAGAAGACTTTCTTCAAAGAAAATCTTTCTTCATGCACATAATCTGGAGAGAGTGTTTATTTTTCCTGTTGCCATTTGGGATGAATAGGATATAATATTTTTATTCCTGTCCATTCTTATGCATCTTCCTGCTTGAGATCCTTGCAACCACAAAGTCAGTTTGGTGAAAAACATCTTTCCCATCCCCTTCCTTCATTTCCTATGAAAATAGATACTTTGAAAGGCATGAAATATAATGCCAAGTGCTGCCTTCGTAAAGAATGTCTAAAATTCCTGCGAGACAATGTATTGTTTCAAAACAAAGCTATTTCAGGCAATTCTATCCTCATCTGTACAAAGCTATTCATCTGAGAAACTTCTTTTCCAGCACAAATATTCTTGCTCTGGGGTTTTATCTTTCAGAAAGAAAAAAGAAAGTGTTTTGGAAGATCAGTTTCATATTGTTACAATTTAAAATAAAACAAACAAAACCAGATTCTGAAGAAGTTCAATCCATCTGCCATTCTTGCTGTCCGTGTCTAGTCAAAGACAGCACAATCCCTCTGGAACTTCTCTTACAAACATTATTTATTTGACAGCCTGTGTTGGTTTTTTAGTTTTGTTTTGTTTTGGGGTGTTTTTGGTCAACATTTTTACCAAGAATGCTGTGCCATGCATAACTTTTGAAGGAAGAGGGTAGTGGGTTAATTTTATAGACTTTAGGGTTTTACATGGGCCTTGGTGTGGTAGGAACTACCCCCAAAACTGCTTTCTTTCTCCATGTTCCCATTTCCAGCCTGCTTTTCCAGGGAACTGTTGCAGCTCTTTGCTGGGGCTGGAGGGAGGGACAAGAAGAGTTCTGGCCTGTTGCAAAGCATTTTCCATGAGCAAGGATTTCTACCAGCCTATAGACTTTTATTAACTTTGATTCACAAAATCCCACAGCTGAGCCCTGCAGAAGCTTTGATATTTCCAAAGGAAATGCTTTATGGAAGGCAGAAAGGTTTTGGCTAAATAGAGAGCCTTAGCTGCTGTTTTATGTACTCTCCCCACACATGAATGAATTCATTGTGGTCATGAACCAGGAAAATCTGGCTAACCTACCACAGGAAAAGACAGAATGAGCTCAAAAGCATGGATGCCTTCATTCTTTTCCTTATTTTCAGAAAGCAGGGTTTCATACCATTAGTGATACCTTCTTTCTCAGCATCCAGTCTGCCCACTGAAATTACAGATACAAAAGTACTTCCCTGGGCCCCTGCATTTTGACTTCAAGTCATTGATTTTGTTGTTATTGAGGAGACAATATTCACAGAGCAAAGGCAGGATGCTATTCCATTGAAATGTGCAACATTCTCTCTGTGAAGTAAATTTGTAGGTGTTTCCCTAGATAAATATTTAAATATGTCCCTTTAAATTCCAGTGCTGCTGGTAGCACGGATGAATCTTTTGCAACCATTGACAATTATCCAGTTTGCAAGGTTGTCAGAAATATGTGCTTTTTCACAAGAATGAAAATACCCCAGAAGCATCCTATCTTAAAAAATATCTGTGAAACAAAACCAAAAAGTGGAAAAAAGAAAATTAGCAGCTGCTATTGCAGTAAACTTTAACATACAGACACTGCTTTCTGAGAGCTATCATTAGAGCCAAATTAAAATATAGCTGAGATTTTTCTAAATAAAACTGTCAATGAAGATAAAAAAGTTTTTATGTTGACAGTAAAGCAAATGATTTTTTTTCTACTCTGTTGAGGTTCTGTAATGGTTGCAGTATATCTGGGTGACTTATGGCACACTAATGACAGATTCACAGCTGCAGGAGACACAACTGCTCCCAGCATTGCTCTTGGGCAAGGAAAGCTCAAGACCTTTGGGCAGGGGCTGGGTTTGGGGGCAAAAATGGGTGGAGGATTTACACAAGGCTGCACATTGGTAAGATAAAGAAGAGTATTGAGAAAAGCAGTCAGGGATGTGAGAAGTGGTTCCTCAGGTGGGGGAAGCCCCACGCTGGAGGTTATGTCTTGGTACGGCTGGAAATGGGGCGCAGCATCAAAGTAAATGAATTTGTGTATTTTCTGTAAGTTAGGGAAGGAGTGCATCAGCAGCAGTGATAATTCCTGGAGATATAAAGTAGGTTAAGTGGGAATTATGCTCTGCTGCAGTCTTTTAATGCACTGCCAGCATGTTCAGCCAGCACAAATATCCCCACAACCAGCCTGAAACAGCGATTTCCTTGGGTGCTTCCCTGAAATATTCACATAGACAGAAAAGGTCATGGTAGAGGATTTTTTCTCTTCTCAGCACCCAAAGCTGAAGGCCTTCTTCCCATTTGGGGAGTGTAAAAGGCTCAACTATACCCATGATCTGGCAGGAGAAGGGGTCCTGCCATGGTGGGTAAAAGCTGACCTGTCCTGCAGCTCTTAGGGGCGCTGCATTCCCTGCTGGGGAGAGGAGAAATGAAGAGGAGGCTTTGGAAAGCTGCCATCTTGGTGGAAACACCTTTTGGATTAAGAATCCACTCTCAACTGAATCACTACAATTGTATCTGTTTGGAATTTGTGTTGCTCGTTGCAATGAGGGAGGAGAGCAGTTTGAATGTCATGGTTTAAAGCTGAACGAGCATTGTCCTGCTCGGTGTCTCCATTGTAACACGGTGGCAGCGGTGGTTGTGTGTTTATCTGATACTCTTTGGAGTAAACAAATGGACAAGGAGGGGCTGGAGGGGTGCAGCTGCAGAAGCTGTTCATTGCCTCTCTGTGCCCACAGCAAGTGGAGAGAAGGGGACTGTAAATCCTTGGGCTGTAAATCATGCCCAAATCTCCAGATGTGCTGGACCTGCTCCCTTCATTGTACAGAGCCGTTATAACTTTGACCAAGGCCAGGGATTATTGGCAGCTGTCGCAGGTCCTCCACCCCTTAGCTCCTGAGTCCTGAGTTTCACCCCTTTTAGCGAAAAAAAAAAATGCTTTTAACTATCCAAAACTACTATAACTTGGAGATCTTTGGATGCCTCCCAAACCATGTCTGTGTTAACCTGAATTCACTTGGAGATATTTTCAACATTTAATTAGATTAGTTATTTCAGCAGGGAGGAGGAAAGGAAAAAAGCAGAATGCTTAGAAAAGAACAGTTTTTCCTTGGATTATGACATCTGAATAATTTAAAGAGGTTTTGAGAACTATGCTTTATTCTAATTAGTTTCTGAATCAGTTTCTGCTCTGCCTATTCTTTCTCCCCCCTCTTTGTACTGTTTATTTTTGATGACATCTGCAAATCCTGAAGAAAAAAAAAGAAAAAGGAAGCAAATTAACTTGGTTCAAGCCACATCAGCACATCCCTTGGAAGATCACAGCAGTCAGCTGTAAAAAATGGGCTTATGCTGAAAGAAAATGAGGAGCTCGGAGGACTGAAAATGAACTTCCCTATTTATTAACTACATCTATCTTTATTATTTTTGTACAACACCTAAAAATGTTCTTAGCACTTCACAGATGCACACAGAGGATGTGAGGTGAACTGCTTTGGCACTTATTATTAAGGCCACTCTGTATTAACATTTCCCAAATCAGAAACAGAGCCCATCCTTTGACAAACTCTCAATCTAAATGGAAACAGTCCAAGAGAGTGGTGGGGGAAAAAATGAGCTGCATGGCTGGGATTAATGCTGTGGTTAAGGAGTATCACAGTAGTTACAGAAAAGTCTTTTTTAGCTTCTTGTATACCCCTGCCTTGTGATGTTTTCTGTTTTGCCAGCAGTCCTTCTTGTGTCCAATTTCCACAAGCAAGGGGTGAAGGGTAACACAAGGAAAGCAGAGGGAGTGAGACTGAAGGAGATGATGCTCACAAAGACCCAGCAACACAAAGCTGAAGAAAACAGACCTGATCCACTGCTTGCTCCTGACACAACTATTTTAGCTACAGCTTTGTGTCTTTTCAAGCAGGATAAGTTGTCCCTGTTGGACATGGGCAGTGCTATTTGCAAACCGAAGTTGCCCATGTAAGGAACTCTCTAAGTATGTGAGGAAAGGACTTGCAGCACCCTTCTCATAAACCCGAGGGCTACAGAAATAGATAGAAAGTTTTTTGTGTCTCTGGCCTATCACTGCCAGCCTACATTCAACTTTGTTAATCCCATGTGCCTCCTGGAAAAGATAAATTTCTATGGCTTAAAAAACCATGAAATGCAGTTGTAATTTCAAGATAATTTTGAATGAAAAATGAAACACTGCTTTAACCAACTTATTTTGAAAATTAATATAAGCCTCAGATAATACTTCAGTAAGAAATAAGAGGCAAGCAACCTGTCACAAAAAAAAAAAAAAAAAGGCAGAATGATGAGATGTTTCATTTCAATATTTGTCAAACTGCAAGTTTTGAAATTTTTATTTAAAGTGAGCATTTGTGAGTTTAAAATTCATGCCTTACATCCTTTTACCAGACAGCTCAAAGTGAATCATATGTCTTTTCATCCCTAAACAATTTTTATTTTCAAACTTTTCTAAATGCCAGGCAGTCCAGGAAAAAAAAAAAACAAAAAAACCAAAACATTATTTGTGCAAATAATGAGATGTGGTTTCTGAACAAAGTGGGTTGTGTTGTTCAGGATCTGAACTGTTCTGATCTGAGTTCAATATACGGTTTGTGCAAGGTGGGCGAGGGAGGTAATTCTGTTATCGTGTCATTCTGTCCTGCCAATCCTCTCCTAAGCATTATCAACTAATGTGTGACAGTTATAAAGTGGATTATATCCCATCCTGTCTGGTACAGCTCAGCTGAATCCATCAAACACACATCACGCAGGATCTCAAATTGGACTTGAACCTTGGTCTGTGAAGGTGTGGATTAGTAATTTGTCACGTTTTGCTCACACTTTTTCCCTGCTTGATGTGTCCCTTGTGGTCCCAAACTGCACTTCAGCACACTCACTTCAGTGGTGTTTTCAGGATGTAATATGAAAATTACCAGGCATTATGAAAAGGTCAGTTCTGTTAGACTCATGGAGTAAGTAGGAGGAATGGAGTTGCTCTTCAGATATTAATCATCTGTCATTAGATCTTATTCATCATCCCAAACAAATCTTGGACTGCAGTTCAACAGAGAGGTTTGCCCTACAACTGTCTGGGAGAGATGCCATTTTTGCTGTATCTTCTCTTTCTGACTTTTTCATTGTGTTAATAACTGAGATTCTTATTGTGGTTTTATATTCGCAAGTGTAAAAAACACACAAATGTGTGACCTCTGTTAGGAAAAGCTGGAGGGAACAGCTGTGCAGAAAGGTGAGAGCTGGCCGGAGTGAGCAGCAGGGCTGTCTGGTAAGTACCTTCATTCACAGTGAAATTAAGCTCAGTGGTTTGACAAGCTTCAAGAGATCCAAAGCATTGTCAGTATGAGAGAAATGCATAATGTCAAAAATGTTTGACAAGCCTGGTTTAAAGAAGGCATTAGACAGCATAATGATGGAACCATTTAACTCCATGGCACAGCCCAGCATGTTGCTCCCAGCAGAGATGCAGTTTTTATAAGAACTTCCTTTGAAAGAACTGCTGAAGCCAAAAATGGGCTTTGCACAGACAGATTGGATGAGGGAAACCCTTCCAGAGGAGTTTGACTGAAGTCTTGTTCCTCATTTTTGGGATTCCAAGGAAATCCTAAACAACAATGTGAGAGGGAAGGAATATAGGCAACTGAAATATTAAATTTATTCGTGTAGAGGAACAAACACCCTTCAGCACTTCAGAACAGCCCTTTAAAAGGAGCATGCCAATCCTGCCACTTCAGAAGGGCTGAGGATTTAAATGGGTTAGGTGAAAGAGCATTGGAATAGTCAGCGCTCTGGAATTATCCTCTTACTAATTTGGAGATTAGGGAAAAAAAATAAAGGAGCTTTGTGTCTTCTTAATATTCTACCTTCACATCTCATATGTGAAAGTTTAAGAGTTTATTTTTGTTCTGTTTTTTGATGGGGTAGAGGGGAATAGAGGTGCAAGATTTATTGGAAAAGCAGGTTTCTTTTATTGCCAGTTTAAATGGGAATAGTGGTTCATGTTCTTCCCAGGTGGAAATGTGCTGCTGAATTTAATGAAGATGCTTTCACTTGGTTGTCCAGGGAAAGTGAGATCTGGAGCCATGTGTTACAATTTATTTATTTATTTATTTTTATTGCAGAAATTGCAGGTTTTGCAGATAACTCATTTACCTGCTTTCCAGTATTTGGAGTTTCTTTACCTGACTTCTCGGAATGCTGAGAATAAAACAATAATCTCTCTGAATCAGTTGCTGGTTGCTTTTTGAAACCACAAGACCAGACTCCCCTCTTGTGTAAACAGGCACAGATGTGTGAGATAGCTGGAATTATGCAATTCTGCTCCACTCCAAAGGCTGCCCTAACTCTTTGCATGGTTCTCCAGCAGCATAAAGCTTCTGATGAAACACTGGAAAAGACAAGGAGACTGACAGGTTTACCTCTGACCAGTATTTCAGCTCAGCTTGCATAATGCAGTGGTCATCTTGTGCAAACTGCCGTGGCCACACCTGCAGTGGTTCCTCGTGCCCTTTGCCAAGCTGATTTTCAGTATTCCTCCCACACACGAGGGTTTTCCGTGGGACAAAGCCAAGTGGGGCAGAGAGAATGACTCAGCTGCCAGCCCAGCCTCTGGCCCTTTCCCCACTGGCTGTGAATGCTCACAGGCAAGGACAAAACGCGTTCCAGCTCATGGCAGCACATCTTACCAGGCTTGTAAGCTTTAGCATGGAAAACATTTCCTTCCATAACAGGTCTTGAGAGAGAAAAAAGCTTTTGTGGGAGCTTTGCTCCTTGGCAAGTTGGACAGTTGGACAGTGGAAGTGTAGGCTTTGCAGATCCAGGCCATGGACCATCAGCTCACATCCTCTGGGAGCAAAAGCTGGGACTCTGCTCAGTCTGTGCGCTTCATCTGGGATTTCCTTAGAGGGGTTTGATACATTGTGACTTAAAGATGCCAAAGAATGGGGTGGCTTTGGCTTTGTCTAGATTCTTCCTCTATATCAATTGCAGTAGATGGGAGAAACACACTGGGGCTGTACAAACAGGGAGCAGGAGGGCAGTGGTGATCCCCAGGAAAGGGTGTCACAGTCTCCAGCTCAGTGATGGGAACTAACACTTGTCTCTGCCTTCTGTGCTCATGGAGATCCCAGCACATTGGAGTGTGCTTTCAGAAACCACTGCAATGTTTTCTGAAGTAAGAAAAGGATAATAATGGATTTTGTTTCCTTCTTCTTCTGTGGAGATGGGTCTTTTTTTATACACTCACATGTAAGATGAGCCACATGGATTTTTTTTTTCAGTTCTTTCTCTATTTGTCACACTTCTGGTACATTGATACATAGGGAAAAGTTCATAATTTGGCTTTTTTAACCCTAAATCCAGTATTTGCCTAAAGAAATCAAATCTGTCATTCTGGGAAAACATCAGATGATTTTATGATTACCATGTGAGCTCAGCTATGGGGGTAAAAGGTGGACATGATCTACAGTGTTTTTTAATGGATAATCCTTTAAATAAAGGAGTAGTTGTAAGAGCAGATTTCTTTCACAGGAGGTTCAAGAATAGTGTGTTTAAGGGTCTCAGGTATTTGCTGCGTGGAGCACAGAAAACAGATCTTTGTGTACAACACCCTGCAGTGGCATAGGTGCAGGACCAGGAGACCAAGCATGGAATTTTTGGTCCAGGGGCAGATCCTGCCCTTGGGAGCTTCCAGGGCCTTCTCAGGAGTAAGGGGTGGCAGGAGCTACCTCTGGAGGGTGGCAAATGGCCACACTGAGCGTTGTCACCATAACTTTGTCATGAGATGCTCCATAAGACTGAGTCAGGAAGTCACAGGGAAACTTTGTCACAGGAGTCCCTCTTTCTGGCACTCCTCTGCAGGGTTGCAGGGAAGCTGTGGAGCAGAATGAAGATGGTGAGCATCAAATGAAACTGATGCTTTCCATGCAGTTGGAATGTGGCACTCCTTGTTTTGGACTTTTTTCGTTGGCTTCACAGGTAACATCTAGAAAGTCCTTGTGTGGCAGACTTTTGGAAGGGAAGGCAGTCTAGTGAGGCAAAGGAGCTTTTCCAGTAGTTTTGTTTGATCCTGGGCCACAGTAAGGCTCTGGGTTTGGGCTAGAATTACCTTTGATCTGAGTTGGTAAGAAAATTCTTGTGTCAGGATGCACTGCAATGGAGCAAAATGTAACATTTTGCAAAAATCCAGTGGTTTTGTTCAGTAGGATGGAACACACATGAGGGCTTTGCAGCAGCCTGGCTGAATGCAACACAACTCTCCCAGTCACAAAAAGGAGGTGATAGCTACCACGAAGTATGGGAATGCAACATGTAACCAGACCTAAAGTCATCAGTGGACCTTTTAAATAAAACTGCTTTCCCTCCCCAAAACAATTACAGACACTTCAAGCAAAACACCGCTTTTATACATGGAATTAATACTTCAAGGAGAAGCTCCACATTCTGGAAATCAGAAGTTTCTACCCAGCAGGAGAATAAACCCTAGTAACTCTAACAAGACAAAATGTTCAGTGGTGCAGGGGAATGATGTGATGTGCAGACTTGTGAGCATGGAGGAAGGGACTGGTACTCATGCATCAGCCATGAATAACCTGAGAATCCACTCCCAGCATGAAGATATTCAAAAGCATACTTTCAGGATTAGTATATTAGATAACCAGAATTGAAGGAGAAACTCTTTTTATATAGGAAAGTGAAGGCAGGATTTGGAATATGATGTCAGGAATTGTTGAACAAAATGCCAGTCAGACACAGCTGCTTTGTCAGCAACATCTACACATCCTATTTTTCTTTTGTGAGGTACTACAGAGATGCTTATAAAAAGTTAGACATTATGGTGCTATTGTTGCATGCAGAATATGAGAGGGGAGAATGTTTGGAAGGAGGACCCGAAATAATAAAAAAATAAATATTAAAACCATCAGGACAGCCAAGTTGAATAAAACCAGCTGAGGACCCAACTCATTTTATGATGTCTGTGGCACACCAGATGCATGCACATGTATTGTGCTTATTGCCCTGTGGGAATAGCTGAAAGAAAGAAAAAAGACATTTCAAGAACAATACTGGCATAAGACATGTATTGTTATACTAACCCCCTGATACATTCTGGTTTTAGGGTAATTGTGTGTGTTTGGTGTTCGAAGGAGAGAGGAGAGAGACTGCAATGAGTCACTTCTCCTTCCCCTCCTTGCTTTGCAATGGGAAAGGCTCCTGGTACCCCGAAAGGTTTTCTCCCTGTACCACAAAGATGTGCATTGACCTTTTAATACATTTTCATGTCACGTGGAACCATATTGTTTCACTTGGAATAATCCAGTCCAGCAAATGCTCCCTCACAGAGGGTTGTCCTGACTGCCCAGGGTGGACCAGCCATCCCACAGCTCCCCAGCTCTCCCTCCACCTACTTGCTCTCCCCTCCAGCACAAAGAGCTCATTGATTCTGATGCCCTTTCCCTTTGCTCTTTTGGGATTTCTGTCCTCTGTAAAGGACACAAGAGCAGCCCACTTTAGCCCTGACTATGAGGAGATAAGCCTGAACTGTTGGAATTTCACTGTCAGGATGCAGGTGCCTGGGATTTTTCCTCACAGCAGTGCATTCCTGGAGCTGTGCTCTGGACCTGAAATCTTGGCCACAAGGAAAGTGAAGGGAAGGTTTCCATTAAGTCTAATGGGGATAAAGCCTTAGCTGATGAGGCAAACACAAAAATGATGTATTCTATTTCTTCTCCACATGATTAATACGGGGAACCAAATGTCTGTATCAAATTCAGTGTCTGTTGTAGTTATGCCAAGTTTCAGGGCTCAGACAGCTGGCAACCAGTAAGGAATTTATTTAGAAAAGGCCAATCATTAGCAAATGGCCTTTTACTACCTTTCCCCTTTTCCTAGCCATTTTTACCTCTCCTTTTATTTATTCATATTGTGTTTGCAAAGGATTTTTCACGATATTTTTGAGACATTTTTGGTTGTACTGCAGAGGAGATAAAGCCCTGTTTGACTGAGGAGAGGAGCTGCTGGGGATCCTGCTACACCTCGCTGCCTGGCTCTTCAAAGGGAAGCTCTGGTGAAATGTTTCTGTGGCCAGAGAGCAAAATGAGTTCCATGGGAACAGCTTCATTTCCTTTGATGTTTGGTGGACTTGGCAGTTCAGCATCCCTTGATTCACCAGCTTGGCAGAGAGCCAGGATGCCTCCAAAGCAGGTCAAGGCTGTCATAATTTGACTGTGGAACAAACCCATTCTCAGATGTGTTTCATAACTGCAGCTGAGCCTTTCCCTGCCCTGTGGAGAGGCTGGGTCCCAGCAGCACATGGCAGAGGTGGGGGGGAACCCTGGCTCAGCATTTTCTGATCCCCAGCCCCATCTCAGCTCCCAGCTGTGCTCAAGCAGGCACCACAGCTCTGCAGCCCAGCACCCTTGCTGTGGCTGTACAAGTGAAAAAAAAAGCCCACAGGAGAAATAAAATTTAAATTCTTTGCTGCAGTAGGACAGCTGTGTGGCACAGGGAAATCTGCAACTTGTCAGCCCCTGATGCTGTTTCTGAGGAGAACCAGCTTCGGTGGCCAGGGAGTGGCTGTGCAGTAGTGTCTTCTGGAAGGAAAATACCTCCCCTGTCTGCATTGACTGCATGGCCCCACCTCTCTGAACAAAAACAGTGATGAAGAGAGAATTGAAACACTGAGACAGGTTCTGCTTAGTGGGAAGCACATTTGCCTCCTTTATTCCCCAGAACTAGTCATTGCCTTAGGGATTATTTTGGGCTAAAGGAACCCAAACAGACAACGCTGTCAGGAGTGGAGATTTTAGGGTTCCAAGGGTTGTTATATCAACAGAAGTGTTCAGTGATCTGTAGGGGCAAATACAATGGTGCCTGGGTCCGTGGAGGTTGGTCAGCTCCTCACAAGTGGCTCTTGTCTGCAGGACAGCCTGTGTTGGTGCTGGCTCTGCATGCAGTGAAGGGACAACACTGTGCCCCCAGCTGAGCTCCTGTGTCCCCTGTGATGGATGGACTGCCTGAGTGTAATTCTGTGCTGAGTGATCTCCTTTCAGGCTTCCTTCCTCATCCTACAAGGTTAATTAGCCTGAGTTAGAAGCCTCAGGATATAAAAACAAAATGCCAGCATGCCATACATTGGAACTACTAATAAAAAGGGTTAATTATCTTGAAACTGGGAGCTGTTGGAGCTGAATGAAGTGAGATAGCAGCTTAGAGTGTGTCTGCCTGCATGCGTGGGAGGAAGGTGTGGAGGATGTTTATTTACAATTATTCCCTTTCTGGAGAGCTGGTGCAAATCAGTATGCCCTCACCCTGTTCAAAAGTCAATAAGAATCCTTCTTGGCTTTGGTTTTGTTGCTGTTTCACTTAACCTTTAAACTTTACCTTTTGGGTAAGCCAGGAATCAGTGAATCAAAACAGTTTGGACGTGTCTGAGTAAAAGTCAAAACCCCAAGCCTCAGCTGTGATTTCTATTGCACTGGAGCACTGGCTGGTTTTGGTGCTCAGAGGTTTGCAGCCTTCAGGTGCCTGCTGAGACCCCAGGATACTGCAGCATCCCAGGGCAGCCCTCACTGATTTGCATGAGCAGTTTTTGCAAAGTCGTCTCTGGTGTTCTTATGTTCTCTACTGAGTACGGTATTAGACTATGGTATTGCAGATTTTTTTCCTTTCATCTGAATGTGCTAGAGGTCCTGAACCAAAGGCACTTGTCCACTTTCCACCATCAGGACTGGTCTCTCCCTGACAACCCTCCCCATTGTGTTTCAAGTACAATCCCCAAAACCCCAACTTTCCTCTTGCAGCCTCTTGTCCTGCCCTTCCTGAGGGGGTTAATCTGCAGATCCACCATGATCTCTCTGTGTTTTTACCTTTCACAGGTTTCACTGTGATCAACAGATTACAGAAACTTAAAGGAGAAACTATATAATATATATATATATATATATATATATATATATATATATATATATTTTAAAATGAGGTACAGGGCCTGTGAGTGCAGACCAGCTCTAACTGCCCAGAGCTACCTATGAGCAGGACTTAAGCCCTGGGTGATGGGCTTGGCACAGTCATGCTGGATTTAAAGATTTCTTAGGTGGAGAGAGTGAAGTAAGCTGTGATGCTCTGACTTCAGCCTTTCTTCTGAGCCAGGTAATTCCCTTTGAATGAAGTTTTGGTTCCAGATGCTACTTCTGAGAGCTGAGATTGCTGAAGATTTCTCTGAGCACTTGCGTTGCTGGGCTATATGCTGGAATAAAACTAATTTCTCTCTGCTGGGGCACGTGCCAGAAGGGACACAGGGGTGGGGTAGGGTCGCTGTACCTTGGAGTAAGCATCAGCCAGACCTGAAGATTTTGCAAAGAGAAATACAGATAGAAATATTTGTAGATATTTAACAATTATACTGTGCTGTGTTCCCGCTGTGCAACACACTGAACAGTTTTAGAACATTTTTAGAACATGCTTGAGGTAAGGATGAGCAGAGAAGTGTGAGGCAGCTGTTGCAAGGAGATGGGAGGGAAATCTAAAGGAGCTTGGAGTTGCAGGACAGAGCAATGGCCATGATAGTAAGGGAAACTGAGTGCCCTGGCTGCATTTGGTGCCCACGGCTGCAAGTGGAAAGGTGCTCTGTTACATTCGTGCCATCTTTGCTAGTCATTTATCCAATTTTCACTTCTTCCTAAGCTGTCAGCTTCACAGTATACATTTTCAGGAGTAAGCACTGTGCTCACAGCTTCTGTGCTGTGAAAATCTGAAAAGTTGATGTCAACTTAAAAAATGTTATTCTGCAAGAAAAAGGGGGAAAAAGAGAAAATAAAGAAAAAAGAAGATGTGTCCAAATCATCTCTATCTGTGGAAATAGGAGTGTGAAACTACAACCAACCCATGTTAGCTCCCTTGGGATGAACTCAAATCTAGAGTTTTACTGGTTTTAATAACATGCTGAGATTATGTGGAAGAGATGTGGGTGCCATAATTTCTTTACAGAGAACACATTAAAAACGGGTATTTTGGCTTGCACCACAATGCTGCATAATGACAGTGTTATGTTCTGTGCCAGCAATTCAATGGGATGCTCCTTTCTTTGGATCACATATCTGTTATCTCTCCAGACAATGAGTATCTGATACAAAATAAAAGTGATGGATGCCAAGTGAACCAGAGAGTGGGGAGAAGATACTGTGGTTCATTGACTAACCAAATTACTTTGGGGGTATTTAAATGCATCTCTAGCTTTTTATTCTGCATGGGCTATTATAGATGAATTCTGTGATGATTCAGCCTTGGAAAAATTAACCTGTTCTGTTCCGTGTGAGATGCTAGTCACCACTTGAGTGTGGTGATGTGATGACAGATTATAAAGCAGTTTCCAGGATAAAAAGGTTCTGATGAATTTTTTTTAACATTCATCATTTCATTTTAGTAGAGCAGTGTAGCTGTTTATGCTTAAAAACTGAGCTAAGACTGAGGAAAGAGGAGCTGAGCTGCACAGCTTTAGGCAGCAAACAGTGTGCACTACATTAATGCATTCACTTGGCTTTATCCCCCATTTCCCTCCTGGGTTTGCCATTCCAGCACGACAGAAACTGAAGCTGATGATTTTGCTGCAAAAAAGCAAAGCAGCTGTTAACTGAAGCAGGGAAAATCCCTCACCAAGTTATCTGTAAATAAGTAAATGAAACCTTGGATTGGCATTGCTGATGGTTGCACCCATCTTGTATTTTGCTCTGAGGAGATTGTAACAGATCCGTTTGTTTGCAAAGACTTTGGCATAAGCAGGGAATTAGAGGTCGGTGGCAAAGAATGTGCATAAAAAGACATTTTGAACTTTTACATATAAATACACTGGAAACTTTTTCTTTGACAGTGGCCAAAATAAGACACCGCCATCTGTGTGTATCTTGTCCAAATAATTGAGCAAGAGGCTGCAGTTCCAGTATCAAATACCAAATTCCTCATGAACTGCTCCAACTGTCACAAAAAGTATTCAGACTGATGGTAAATCTGTTTGGAAAATCTGATGCTGCTTTTAAACAGTTATACCTACAAGAGATGCTGTCTGAGCAATCAGCTCAGCCTTTCATACAAACTTGCAGAAAACAGAAGCCATCTGATTATCAGGAAAGCTCTCTTAACCAGTCTTAGAAAATAATTTCTAAGCAAAAATTTATTTTAAAATAATCTTTTATATTGACATATAGGGTGCACAGAGCAAGGCAATGCAGGGGCAGTTTTGGGGCACTCTGGAGTTTTTCTGAGAGGTGTTTGCAGCTGGATTTTGCTGCAGGCAGCTTGTTGTCATGCGAAGACTGTGACCTGGTGTGCTTGTTGTTGCCTCAAATGAGTTTATGGTCGAGCGTGAGCTCTTTACTATGTTTGGCTAAAACTCATCAATCAGTTAACCTGGAAGTTGCTGTGTGTTCCTCTGCAGCTGTTGAATTAAGATGAAGGCAAAATAAAGTTGAACTTAAAAGACACCTGGGAGGCTGAGGAGCTGAAAACCATAAACATGGAGAATTATTTTTGCAGATACGCATGTATAAGCTGACGAGTAAAGCCTTTAAATTGAAATGTGCTGTCAGTGAGGTGTAGTCAAATAATTATTGAATTCCAAGGAGTGGGAGAATATATAGGAAAATAGGAATATTGGTTAGCAGGAAGCCAACAGGGGGCAATCAGAGCCCTCCCTGCCCACAGCTGTAGCCCACCTCCAGCCATTGCCATTAGCCCAAATTGCTGTCTGTTGGACTGTAAAGTGTTACACGTTCCATTTAATTAACACCTTAGATTTGATCTTGATGGTGTGGGAGCTCCAAGAGAAAATGAAACAAATTTACAACTTGTATGAACAAAGGCAGCCTTTGTGAGGGGGCGGAAACCACCAGAATTGCCATGGAAATGTTAAAGTGCTTTGCTGGAGCAAGGGGAAGAGCCAGGTGAGGTCTGTGGGCTCACTGTGCAGAGCTGGAGGTTCTGCCCTGGTTTTGGAGAGATCCATCGTGGGTGGGTGATGGTCTCACTCCAGACCTGCCGTGCCTTGAGCTGCTCTCCAGGTGCTGGTTGATGTCTCACCATCCCGAGCTTTCTCCTGCGACAGCTCTCTCCTAACCTAAAAGCACCAGGAATGACACTGTGTCTTTGAGCATTGATAATTACTCAACAAACTAATCATCACTCCCGGAGCAGGCTCTTAGGAGCATTCCTGTCAGGAAGAGCAGAGGCTGAGAAAGGAGATTTAGTATGCAGCTAACACGAGTTATTTCCCACGCTGCCTGCCACCAGATGACATTGGAGAAGGTTCTGATGTTTCAGAGTAGGAGAACAACTTCTGTGTGTAATTGTGGTCTGGTGACCAATTACAAAAGTCTTTCAAAAGAGATGAACTTGAATTTAAAAATAGAATGGAGTCGATTTTCTGTGGACCAACATGTGTATCCACTACTGGAGGCCTTTAAAAACATGTGGGGACGCTTGACAAGAAGTATGAACATAGAGTTAGGTCTGCTTTGGGAAGAATGATGTACTAAGAAATCCCTTCTTTCCAGCCCAGTATCTGATTATTACAATTAATCTCTCCAAAGATGCCCGGGAAAAGAAAATTCCAGATCATTTTTATATAAATATGTTATTCTTGCTTCTTTAATCAGGAAATGGTAATTTCTTAAGTAGTTAAACGTGCAGAATATATTCCATGTGAACACATCCTGGCTTTAGGAGTAAGAATCACAGGGGCTGCTTTGCTCCCTCACTGGGTGTTCCCTGGTGGGCAGTGCTGTGTGCTCCCCACTGTACTGAGGAAACACCATTCCCTTGGGTTGGAAATTCCTGCCTCCTTCCAGCTGCTGTGAGCTGAACTACTGCTATCCTTCTCAGGTGTCACCTTGCATTCCTGCCTGTGTTCCACAGCAGACTGGCTCTCTGTGGCTCAGCAAGATGCCTGCCCTGCTTGAATTCCCCACATTCTCAAATTTCTGTCCCCAGTTTGTACCGCAGCCATAGCACCACCTCTGCCTGCTTTTTAGGGGGCACTTTAGGAGTTTCTTTCAGGGAAACATTTTCTCCATCCTCTCCCTGCATGCCAGTTTAAAATCGGGGCTGCAGCAGGAGGGGGGAGCTGAGAGAGGTTGGTGCCACAGCAAGAGCATCCAGACGGTGCAGCCTGCAGTGGTGTGGGGGATATCCCTGATCCACACACAGACGGGGCCCGTGGGTATGGAGAGGGGATATCCCTGATCCACACAGAGAGGGGGTGGTAGGGGGCCCTGATAAGGATGGGTGGTATGGAGAGGGGATATCCCTGATCCACACACAGAGATGGGGCCGTGGGTATGGAGAGGGGATATCCCTGATCCACACAGAGATGGGGCCGTGGTATGGAGAGGGGATATCCCTGATCCACACCAGAGATGGGCCGTGGATATGGAGAAGGGAAATCCCTGATCCACACAGAGATGGGGCCCGTGGCTCTGCAGGGGGAAATCCCTGATCCACACAGGGATGGGCCCGTGGCTCTGCAGGGACTCCGCTCCGTGTCCGCCGCCCCAGCCGAGCCCCCGCCGCTCGCCCCGCGGGCAGCCCCGGCAGAGCATCCTCGGCGTATCCATGGGAACGGGCTCCGCTCCAGCGCCTGCCAGATACGGCTCCCAGCGAGCCGGGGGTCGGGGTGAGCGTGGGGGGAGAGCAGGAGTGCTCCTCCCAGCTTTCCTTACCCCACGCTAATCAAATGCAAGAAAAAAGTTGCCTAAATTAAGAATTAAAGTTTCTCTTTGCCTTCGCAGTTTTTTGATATCACTCCTGCATTAAATATGCCACCACAGGGCTCATTTTCAAAATCTTATGGGTTTGTTTTTGTTTTTTTTTTTTTTTTTGATGAGTAAATCAGTGAGATGCTCTACGCCCTGAGAGGCTGGGACAGGTCCAGCAACACCTGTGACATCCAAGGTTATAAGGGCTTCAGCTTCCCTGGAGTCCAGAGGTAGAGCACCATGACCAAGGTGTTCAGGAAAGACATCAGGAAGCATCTGATGGCCACACTTTTCAGTTTTAAGATAATTTTTAGGGGCTTTGCTGCTGGTTGAGTTAGGTCCATAATGACAATCTTGGTGTCTTCCTTTTCATATCCTGTATTTTTTGCAATGTCAACCACAGAGTTGGTGTCGTAAGTAGAAGGCACACTGGGGCAATAAATTTGTTACAACAAATTGGTAAATCTCTCTCCAAGCTTCCAGAAGTGACAGAGGTGATACCAGCTTCTGCTGCTCCAACAGGTGTGTAACAGAGCTGGCTGTAGTGGGTAGGTTCCAAGGCTCTCAGAGCACCAAAGGCAAATTGTCTCAGCTCCTGTCAATCTTTTCTCCCAAGTATTTCCATGATAAGAAGTCAATGTAAGATAGAACTCAGCTGCACATGGGCTTCTCTGAAGTTTTCACTCCCCCTCGACACAACATCCCAGGAAACTGTAGGATCCAAATGCATTAAGCGTTTTCTCCCTAATTAATGGCTGTGTTAAAGGACATGTTCAATCACTAATGAACCAACATTCTTCAGGGCTACCCCAAGGAGAGGTTTCTCTAAACCAGCTCTTAAACTAAACCTGGTTTTAGTGGGAGTTGCAGGAGAAAGGTTTTTTTCCAGAAATGTTAATGCAAGAAACATTCCCTCCTCTCATGCCTTTCTTATTTTTTTTTTTTTTTTTAATTTATCATCTGCCAGGGTAAAGGATGAACCAAAGTCAGTTGGGTTGGCAGATTCCTTCCCACAGACTTAAATGAGCTTTGGGTAATCACCCAGTGCACTGGGGTGTCAGAGCTGTGCTGAGAGGTCTCAGAGCACTCAGAACTGAGCTATTTGGCTATCAAATGGCAGAACATTTTGGATCAATGACTTGCTTTCATTCCCTTCATCTCCTCTATCCCCTTCAGAAATATTGCTATTTCTCACTACTTTCTCTTTTTTTTTCTTTTTTTTTCTTTTTTTTTTTCTTTTAAATTTTATTTTGTCTGTTCCTTATTATTATTATTTTTTTTTTTTTTTTTGCAAATAGTGGAGAAAAATATTCATCTAAAGCAAAGAATATGCATCAACTAAAGTCTTCCCCCTCAGCAGAAATCATTTGGGAGCACTGTTTTATGTATATATATATATATTTTATATATATATATATATATGTACTATATGATATTACATATATAAATTATATATATAGTTATAGCTATCAAGCAGTGAACTTAGACAAAACTGAACTTTCATCCGTGTTTGCTGCTCAACATGTGTGATAATTGCAAAAATATACTTCTTGGAGTGAGAAAATGGCAGGATTTAGGCAGCTGGATCAATTATTTTTCACAAATTGGATTGGTCTGTTCTGGTATCCTGCCAGGCTGCTGTAGGCGGGGGGGTAGCTCACTTTCACATGGGGGTGTGCAAGTCAGACACGAATCTGTGGAAAATCTCTGTGGGACATGCACATCCTCCTTCAAACTTCACATCTCCACCATCACATCATGAAATTGAGTGAAAAGATTGATCCATTAAACCAGTGTGCTAATTCCTTCCCTGAATCTGAATCTGGGCAGAATTCCCAGTCACTAAACTTTGTCAGCTAATCTTTGTGAGTCCTTCAGGCAGAATGAAAATTCTCCCCAGCTTTTCACTCACAGGGCCCAACCCTCTATAAATAACATTTATGGAGAAAGCCTGACCATCCTGACTTTAGGGAACATTGTTTTGCTTTCACAGTTACACCCAGTATGGGACTGAGACCAAAACCCAGAGCTGCAAACTTTCCATCCTTTGGGATGGTCGAGTGTGCGTTTGTCTGTTGGTGCTAAGGCGTCCCACCCGTTCTCCACCCTTGTCTCCACATGGTCTGGAGAAGGGCAGTCCAGGCAAGGGAGGGCTTGATCACACAAGTTCTTTGCCTGTCTATGGACACACACTGAGACACAGAGTGCTGGCCCTGCTCTTCTCTGGATCAAGGCAGAGCTTCTGGAAGGCAGTGAAGATCTGAGAGGGACCTGGGGTGGAGCTGTGTTGGAAAGTCAGGGTTTGGGGCACTGACCTCAGGGGAGCTGGTGGCATTCAGGTGCCATGTGCTTCAGCCCCATAAGAGAACATGGGAAAGCAATAATGTTGAGGATAAGAATACTTTGTCCATCCAAGGATCTCAGTGGTAGTACATTGAGGCCAGTCTGTTCCTTGTAGTCAGATTTTGGTTTTAGACTCTTTGACAGCAGCAGGTGAGTTTCGCTCAGTTTTCCTCCTCTTCCATCAGCACCAGCCTCTGTTCACATAAGCCCTTTGTGAGGAATGAAAATATTAGCAAAATGAGTTAAGTGTGAGAGAAGGATTCCAAGAGATTGTTTTGTTGTTTTACCACCTCTTTGCTGAGTACAATCGTTTCCTTGCAGGATATTAAGCTGGATACCCTCAGTGTATATTTGCACCTCTGGGGACAAGTCACACTTCAAGATCCTTCTGAGAAAGGGATGAGGAAAAAGAAAGAAGAGCATCCAATTTCACATGATCTGGAGAGCTGCAACTCCCTTCCTCCCTTCCTCCCTTCCTTCCCTCCCTCTCTGGGATTGCATTTTCCCCCATTTGTGAACAAGCCTGACACTGTTCGACATCTCCACTGCTCATGTCATTGTGGCACCTGTTGGACTTTGCCAATGAAAGAATCATGGCATGTGTCCTTGGGAGGTGTAACTCTCCTGGTGGCCCTGAAGGCTGAGGTAGGAGCTGCAGAGCTGGCCCCCGTGCCTGCTGCAGGAGAGCACGTGTGTGTGAATTACGTGATCTGAATCTTAATCAAAGATTATTTGCATCACTCAGTGATACTCATTCAGCCCCTGTGTTGAGTTTTCCTCTTGTTTCTGGGCCTGAAATCGGGAGGTGTCCTGGTTTTGTGTGGGCTGGGACAACAGGCAGGCTCTTGCTGTCAGACTTTAACAGAGACAGCAGAGTTTGGAATGAGAGGGCACCTGGGGCAGAGCTCATGCCAGCTCTTTTCTAAGCCTATTTCTATTTCGCTACACCGAGCAGTAGGACAAAATCAACATTTGTCAAGATAATCTCCTGTCTAATATCATGAAGACACCATCTGATTTTTTCTATTTCTGGTTTTGTTTTAGCAGAGAAGTTTACCTTATTAAAACAAAACAAGCCTGTTAGTGAGCTGATGGTAGTGTTGTTTGAATGTGGCTGCAGAAAACTCAGAGTTGGACAGCATCCTTTTTTCTGACGTGCTGAGTGATTTTGGCCAAGGCTCTTGCCCTTGTACGTCATCGTATCTCTGCTTGTAAAATGAAGACAAAAGTGCTGTGTTCAGCTGAAAGGACCTTTTTTATACAAAGGGTTTTGCAATACACAGAGTAAAGGGCTGTGGAAGGACAGATACATGACAAGTGGTAAAGCAAAGTAAAAGACACAAGCCTTTGTAACCATATGCAAAAAATTATTTGGAGTCACCAGATGGCAGGATTCTAGACCAAATTGGGTTTTGTTCTGCAAATCAAAACATAACATCTTTTACAAATGTCTGTCAAGTGAGGCATGGATTTTATTAAATGCCAGCAGTGTTAGAGTCACCACAAAAGATCCAGGTGCAGATAGTCTGGGAGATAGGATGAATAACCAGTAACTTGCTGTGAGGCATGCTGGTTGTGGGGAGTGCAGATGGCTTCAGAAACAAGCAGCACTGGGCAGTGCAAGCTGTGTGTTCACAGGATTGCCACCAAGGTGGGGTGTTTTTCTGGAAGTGGTGCTGCAGCCCAAGCAGGACCCAATGCTTGGAAGAGCTCTAGCTGGAGATGAGGCCATCAGGGATGCTAATTGCCATATTCTCTGCACCTTTCCTATGTGCAAACCTGGGCTGTGTCAGCTGTAGACCTGAAGAGTCATTTTTCTAGGTGGCAATAAAACAATTGCATTTTGCAATTAATGGTGCAGGCAGCATTATTTCATTTTTCATTGCCTGCATGAGTTAGCAGTGCTCAGGTCACTGTGGCCTTTCTAAAGAGGCAGGAAGAAATGGATAGGCCTTCTGTGGGATGTCTTTGCTAGCAGCTTTCCTTCTCTTTAACAGAAGATATCAAAAGAGATCACAGAGAACTTACAGTAGAGACTAAATGTGCCGCACCAGGATAAATAAGGCACACAGTCTTTTGGATTTAGAGGACATCCCTTCATTTTTGCTCAGTGCAGTCCAGTCTCTCCTTTTCCAGTTTTCATGACAGATCTGACAAAGACAATCTTCTCTTTAATGCTGAGCTGTGAGTACTGCCAGACGCTCTGTTCTGTAAGAGCACGCAGTTTTGATCAAACCAAACCAATTATCCCACCAGAGTGATAGTTTACCATGCGGAGAGTGTCCATCTTACAAGACCCTGCTGGAGTCTTTTTTTTTTTTTTTTTTTAATGTACATATGTATTTTTAGCTCTACACCATTATTACTCTGCTAGAGAGCAAATGACACGCTGCCATGCAGGTAAGCTGCCTTCAGCCAAATAAAGACTTAATTGTGGCACAAGCAATTCAACACATATAATAGAAGACAAGGGCATTCAGTCTGGAAGATCGATGATGTTGACAGCTTTTCAAAATTGTAAAATGTAACTGTTATTAGAGCAAGGTGGTGGGTGAGAAACAACACAGCCCAGAGTAGATCTTGTCAGCAAGGCAAAAAAATATACATCTCTTGAATGACTTGAGAGTTGTTGAGGAGGAAATAGACCTGGTTTGGATCTCCTGATCAGGTGTGAGATGCCTGGGAGCTGGTCACAGAATACCTTTTGGAAATGTAAAAATGAGAGTGAAATCAGGGCAGAGCTCTGCAATATTACAATGTTAAGTCTGTGGGGTTCTAAGCAGCACATCTGAGGATCATTTATTTTCTCTTTAATTGCTGAAGAAGTGGTTACGCTGGTGAGGTTTATTCCCAGGTACCAGAGAGGCTGTGCAGGGAGGGCTTTCAGAGGCATTGGCCTCAGCACACCCTGTGAGCAGGCTCCTGTAACTGCATACTGCAGGCCTGGGAAGGAGGACTTTCAGCCCAGGAAAAGCAGAAGGACATTGCAGTAAAAATAATCTAGGCTGCTTTGCAAGTCATTTAAAAGCTTGAAAAGAGTTGGGGGTTTTTTTTGTTTGTTTTTTGGTTTTTTTTTAGAGCCTGTTGGAAAGTGTTCATCAATGGAATTTTTTAAAGGTCGCATATTTCCTGAAAGGAAATTACTCCTCATTCTGAGACTCTCAAATCCACTGTCACTCCATCACTCTCCTAATGTGTGGCACTCTTAAAGGCACTTGGCTTTAACTTTTCAGCTCTTCTGAGCAGCATTGCCCTCTTTCCTTGCAGTGCTTTTGTGTTTTTTTCCCAGACCTCTCCAATTCTTACACAGTTGTCGGCCTCCTTCACAACGAACCGCCACTGACTCTTCTCCCAGGGCTCCTGTGTGAGCTCTCTCATTCTTTTATACTTCCCATCTGCTGATGAGTCCTTGGAGACATTTTTTTAAATGCTTTTTGTGCTCCTTGCAAGCTCTTTGCTCTGAACTCCTCTCCACTGTGCCCCTCTACCTTCCCCGCTGGAAGCCAAGCACACTCCCTCTTGAGTCTTTCCTATTAAAGCTGCAGAAGATGATGTCTTAAAGTGATTTGCTAAATTTGAACATACAAGGACTTGCATAGGGCTGACAATTTTTTAAAAGCCCTTCTGACATTATTATTTTTCTTTGTTACGTGATCTTTCTCTTTGTTGTGGCATTTCCTAATTAGTTTACTTGCTGCTGTAAACACACAGAAGAAAGGATTCACTCATCTCTGAATTGATTTCCACACATGCAATAGAAAGCATGGTGGAAATTACACTGGAAATTGAACATTATATGGTGTGATAAATAGTAATTTGGAGGTATATTAACCTGCTTCCTTTAGGTAAAGAAATGTCTTATATAATAACTGTCCTCATTCAGGAGCTGACATTTCCTCCTGATGAGGCATTTATCTTATGGCTTGATTATCTTTCTGTGAAAACATTTCAACTCTGACCTTTCCAGATGCTATAGTGGGCTATGCTTTCACACTGCCTGGCAGCTTGCGGTGGCATGAGGGCAACTGGGAAAATGAGGTGTTCTGCCTACCCTAAATCATTGAGGTGGTGACAACTTGTTGAAAAGCTCGTTGATGAAACCTAATTCCCTTCCTTTCACTGAAAGATAACTTATCTAGCAAAGGAAAATGGGTTGATGCAAAAGAAAGTTGCGTGGAAGTGTGGAGAGGGATGTGGAGTGAGGGATGCAGTGCTCCCCAGTCCTGCTGAGGGTATTCCCTCCCTGGGGGCACAGCTCAGGGAGTGACAACCTGCTCTGTGCCCGAGCTCCAGTGCTACCAAGGAGACCTGGGCACGTAACAAAACAGTGCTGAAACAAAGCCAGGTGCACTATTGGTGTCTGCTGCTTTGGGAATCAGACCTCCTCTGGATGTCCCCTGGCTTCCTCAAACCTCTGATGAGCACAGAAACTGGCTTATTTCTCTAGGAAATGAAGAAGGCTATGGGAGTAAGTGGCAACATTTTTATATTGTGATTATTTACAGCAATATGCAGCCAGAAAAGCAGGTTTGAAGCAAGACCAGGGATGATTCACAGTGCTCCAGGCTCTCCCAAGGGCAGGCTGTACACACACAGCCTTTTCTCTCACCCTGCTCACTCCGGGGTGAGCTCTGCCCATAGCACAGCCCCTGCTGAAGTCACTTTGGGTTCTGATAAAGTCAGCGTATCAGCACCCTGCCCTAATTTCTTTTGCAGTTCCTGCCTGACTGGGCATAACATAAAGGCTGTCTTTAAAGTCTCTGCTTACAAGGAAACGTGAAATATACCCATTCTCTTGGGAGTACTTTAGATCCAACCAGTGAACCCTTCTAGAAAAACTGCAAAACCTAAAAATATCCACAGAAAATGCATCTCTGGTTTGGTGACATCTGACAGAGTCAAAGCCACTGGGTGTGCCCTACATCACCAGCATGGCTGCAGAGGGCCTAGGGACAAAGGCTGTGCAGATGGACTGAGTGACCCCTTGTGCACTCCACTAACAGCACCATGAAGTCACTGTGCCCCACATTTGCATCTGACCCTCCCAGATAATTGTGGCCTTGTTAGGCTTTGTAGCTGCCTTTCATTTCCTTTCCTTGTACACTACAACCTGGTTTATCATACTGTCATGCCTCTGAAAAGACCAGGACTTGGTGCACTGTTCTCTTCCCACCTCCTGCTGGAGGGAGAGCCTGGCTTCGGCAAGAGGGAAATAAGGATCAGGAGAGACACGTGTCCTTGCAAAGCTTTCTCTGTAAGGAGAGGAGTAGGCTGATGGTGGGCTCTCGTGTCTCATTAAAAAGAGCCCAGGCAAAGCCACAGGAATGACCAAGACAGCTGGATTCCCTGGGATTATTGTGCCCTTCAGCTTTTGCTGCGAGACGGTTTTCCTGACGTGCTCCTGTGGTAGTGAGGGCACAGCTCCTGCAGTGTGCCTGCCTGCACCCCCATCCCTCTGGAACAGCATTCAGAGAGAGAGTGCTTAGTAATGCTTGGGTTTGGAGGAGTTTTAGGAATATATGTGCACACTTTTTTACATTAGCAAGCGCTAATTCTGGAAGACGAGCCTTGAGCCAGAAGGGTTGCACTGCTTGTTCCTTCTAGTTGTCTGTTCCACCGCCCCCAGCTGCCTCAAGCAAAGAATTTGGCGCTGCAAAGACAAACCCACCACTCAGGGAACATTTCATTGTGCCAAAGCACAGTGATGTGGGAAACACCTTCTACCTGGGAACTAAAAACATTTTATGGGTGTCCCAGGGTGGGGCTACTGAACACTTCAGAGATGAGAGCTGGACATTGAATATAACTTCAGAATGTGTGAAAGGGTGGTGTAGTGGCAGAAGGTCACATGGGATGTGTTTGCAGGAGCCTGTGCTGTTGAAGACACCCAGAGCAGTTTTTTGTGCCTGTTTCTGTGTGTACAAGGGAGCTCATTACCCAAACCAGGGCACTGGGTCCTGCTCAGTAGAAGCAAATCAGCATCACTGCTGGTGCCCTGGTGCCCTGGCAGCTCATTACAGCACACGTATGGCAGAGCTGAACACATCCATCATGCTGAGATTGGACACCACATCCCTGCAGGGTTCTGTTCAGTCACCCACAGCAATTTAGACTTAGACCTGTTATTTTTACCCAACAAACAGCAGCCTCTAAGGAGGAAAGGCCTCTTTCCTCGTCCTGCCTGCTGCTTGGTCACTTCCAAGTTATAGTGTGAGGACAAATGAGTTCTGATCCTATAAAAGAATTCTCTAAACTGCGCAAAACCAAGTTTAATTTCACAGAAGATACTTTGGAGGTCTCACAGTGGTTACTGTGGTGTGGTCATTTTGGGTGGAGGACCCTGCCCTCCAGTGCTGGGGGTAGCTCAGTCCCCTGTTGCTCAATCAAGGCATGGAAAACCACAGCAAGGAATTGCCAACATCGCGATGGTTAAAGGCACGTCAAGGCTGAATACTGAGGGAACAAGCTAATTACAGCTGTCAGGACAGAGCTGTAAGCAGAGGATTGTTGTTTTAAAAGGGGCTGTGTTGGTGGGGCTGAGGGGATCTGTGTGTGCAGGGCAGTCTGAGCTTGGGACTCGTTTGCATGGCAAATGCAGTGGTTTGGGTGTGGAGAGGAATCCCCACAAGGGACAGTGTTTCCAAACAAAACCAGAATTATTTTATTGGGTAAATAAACTCCAGACACGCTCTGCTCTGGATTAAATGATCTGCAAGAGACGAGAATCCTAGGGAGTTGAAAATGAAAGCAAAGTTCTGAGCTTTAAGGTTATACTTATTCTAGTAAAAATCACGAATATATCAGTGGAAGTTGATGGAGTGATGCTTATGTGACAGTTGTATAAATGAGAGGATTTGGTCCCTGCAGTCTGTCAGAGGAGAGTGTGATATTACCAAGAGCTATCCTTTATGAGCTTTTTCCACATGCTGGAAAACTCTGTTAACAAAATAAAACTTTTTTTGAGAAAAATGTATCAATTGGGCCAACTTTCTTTCTCTTATTTTTTAAAAATGTTTATAGTAAAATGGCTCCTTACTCCCTACACTCACAGCACTCAGTAGTAAGTGTGATGATGATTGATGATGATGAGACCTGAGAATCCAAATTCCTTGACAGGCACAAGAGGCTCCTTGGTGCTTGGTCTGCCAGACAGGTTCCCATCTGCCCTTTCTCCTCCAGACCACCCCAGAGCTGCTCCAGGGCTCTCTGAGCTAAGCTGAGCTCCCAGGCTGCTTGGAAAGGCAGGAGCCAGCAGCTCCTTCTTGTGTTTTTTTTCTTTCAAATTCAGCCAAAGTTCCCTCAGCACCCACATCCAGGTATTGCTTGGAAGCTGAACCTTGCAGGATCCAGCTGTGTGAAGAAGCATCAGGCTGTGAGTGCTCTGCCCCAAATCAGCACGTGGGGGTTTACCACCCTCCACATTTTGTGAAGCTGCAATGGCCCTGTCCCCACCACTGTGCCCCGTGGCATGCATCAAGCACTGCCAGCAGGACTGCCTGCCTTTTGTCAGTGTTTTGCCTTCTCTCCTGAGGCACTGCTGAGGTGAGTGGGAATTGTAATCACTCCCTGCCCCCTCCTTCCAGTTAGTCTCTCTTTTGTGCATCCTAAAATCAGCCCCCTGTGACATTTGCATGTCTAGATGGCATTAACATGTCCAAACTGGCATGGAGTCATATGAGTGCCATAGCTCAGCAACACGGCCACCTGAGGTACTTGTTTTAGCCAAAATGAGGGTACACAAGTGTGTGCTGGGGGGGTGCAGAGGGGAATGCCTGAGATGGGTAATTGCTTGGGGATTTTAACCCAATTAAGACCATTTAATGGACTTAGGATCATTTGTAAACATTCTCAAAAGTTGGAACTGTTTAATTGAAAATAACGTGAAGTTCCTGGGGTCTGATTTGATATGGGCTCCTGTAGTTATGAGGTATCTAGGGAGCAACAGGATTTTGTATAATCATCCCTTTCCTGTACCTGATGACTGAGCACATTTTTTTAGGGCTGTCCTCATCTTCTGGAGCGGACACAAAGCTGAGGTCCTGACCACGTGTGGTCAGAGAGGTCCCATGGCATTTGGAGCAGTGTTGCTGTGGCCAGGTTCCAAACTGGGTAATTACATTACATTTCCCTAAATTCCCCTATAGTTTCCACTGGATATGCTTCTCTTTTTCCCATCCTGCCCAAACCCATACTTTAGCTGTGTAACTAATTCATTTAAGTGCTTTGAAAGTATAAAATGCTCTGTCAGTGTTGTGAGTGCTATTATTACTCGTGCCTCAGTGTGATGTTGAACAGCTGTTATGGTCCAGCCCCAAAGGTGGCTGGTTTAGAGAAGAGAGATCTTTTGGAAGAGCTTCGAGGCTCATTGCAAGGACACTGTATAAACCTGCAAAAAATAATATCCCCGGAAAAGGAACAGGCATGTAGACAGCATTTATTGAACTTTAAAAAGTTTAATAATGGTATAATCTTCTCTTAATCTCCTTGAATGGAACACTTTAACTAATATATTCTTGTGATGTTGTTTTACTCTCAGTTACCCACACAGAGATTAACGTCTCCTTACACTAAGAACTGTATAAACTGTAGTGAGGGTTGGAGTTTATAATCGAAATAAATCAGATGGGCAAGGAGATGAAAACAGAAGTAGTCATCCCAAACTAGGATTTGGCTGCACAGACCAACATTATTTACTCCCCTTTTTAATCCAGCCTTCAGGTTAGCCTGTTTACAGAACACTCACAGGCAGCCTTTCAATGTTGGGGCTTCTCAAAGAACAGGAGCAGCATGCTGGTGGGGTTAAAGCTCAATAGAAAGCTGCTCCTGGAGAAGCAGTGGGCAGGGGCTGATGCATGGAGTACTTTTAGTCCTTTGGCTGCACCTTTGGGATGACCAGTAGTTCTCCTTTGGGATGCAATGGCTGGCCAAGCACCAGCCTCAGCCAGGGCAGCAGTGGCTGTCCCAGAGCCATGTGTCACCTCCTTGGCACTAGCTCAGGAGCTTGGCCTGAGTGTTCAGAGGTGCTGAACTCTTAGAAGTCAGGGTCTAAACTGCAGGATCTCTTGACATGACCAAATACAGCTTTCTTGGTCTCCCTTCAAGAAGCCATGCTTGGAGCTGTTTTTTTCCAAGAGGAACAAATATCTTTTTTCTGTAAGGGGTTTACAGTCTACACTGCTGGGGTGAGAAGGTCACAGCAGAGTGACCTTTGGTTTTCTCAGTCATTTTTCTGAACAGATGTGGAAAGAAGGACAGCAGAGGGATTAAGGAGGGGGAGCAGAGCAAGGCTGGTCCTGCCCAGGATGGAGCTACCATGGTTTTGTTGGCACAAGTCTGCCCACACCCCAACTGCAGGACCCCTTTATTTATATTTTTAGACTCTGGCCAGAGGAGGTGGGATGCAGTTTAGTTTTTCCTCAGAGCAAAGTGCAGATCCAAAGGCACTCATGTTTCTTCACCCATTTTTGTCCTTTCCTTGTTCTATTTCATGCGTGCCTGATGCTGCCTCTCTGTTGTGAGGCTCGGGTTGAGGATTTTAGGCTGAGTGGGAGAGAAGCACAAGGGCCACACTAGCAGATAACAGTACCCATGTCCTTGAAGCCTCTACATCACCCTGGAGCAACTGTGACCATTGTCCTCAGGCCATGGGGCAAGAGGGTGTGAAGCCATGTGTGCCAGTGATGGCACTGCTGCTTTCCATTTCTCCTGCTCAAATATTCACTCTTTTCACCTCTGTGACATAAGGAATTGGCACAGGGAGTTGATTAGCCCCAGAAAAGCATTTCTCCAGTAAGTCTAAACACAGGAACTTAAAATTTGAGTTTAGTTCTCAGCATATAGCCCAGACCACCTTGGGTCAGTGTGTGTAGGACTGACTCTCTGCAGTCTCCTTACCTGCTCCTGCATTTATTTATCTTGCTCGTTCAGTGATGGAGTGAATTGCTTCATAGCCTCTCTAATGACTATATTTCATGTTTTAATACAAAGGAACACACTTACTTCAAGGGGAGCTATTATTTTAAAGGGATAAAACTCAAGCCTGAGGAAATTGCAGGGATGCAGTCTGCCATCTGTTTAGCTGCTTTGGTTATGGTAGGTTTATGAAAGCCATTTTGCTCAGGAGGATGAACTGGATGTGAGTGGTTGACAATGACATTTAGAAGAGACAATCTGGCAAATGAGAAAGCATGAGAATCTCCTGTGGACTGTTAAATACCGAATAAAATATGAATAGTGCTGTGTTATCCCTAAAATGAACTATTTTTAATGATCCCACTTATAACCGGCCAGACCTCTGATGTGACAGTTAGCAACAGCACTCAAAAAACCATGAATAATAAAGAAAGCAGTTTAAAGGTTGGACTATATATTAATATATATACTGGCATGGGTCTCAGGTGTCTCTAATGAAGAAAGATAATTGCACAAAGAGCTAACAAGGAAATCATGGATTTCTCCCTCCTACCTGAAAGTTATTGATTTAATTTAGTGTAATGATGCAGAGAAAAACCAAACAAGTTTGATTAAAATTTTCTGTGCTGTTTTTAAACAGCAGCAGAGAGCTGTGCTCACACTAGATGAGGAAAAGGAAATAATTTTCAGATTAATAGCCACTAAAGAAAATGCTCAGCAAGATTTAGTAGAGCTACACTTTTTGGTTTAGCAGTCCAGGGTAATTGGCACTCAAGAATTTTAAATGTCTGGATGAGATTAATGTCTCTGCTTAACAGATGTTAATTTTTAATAAACCTTGAATTAACAATAAGGAGTAATAGACCACAACAAATATGGGAATACAATGTTCTAGTTGAGAGAGAGAGCTGAAAGTTGAGGAGTTCTTTTTGGCCCCAGTCCAGATTCTAACTGAGTAGATTTGTCTCTGAACAGGTTGCTCCAACAATTTTCATGCTGGAATGTCTCTCATCTCCTTGCCAGGCTTAGCCCAAGGGAGAAGATTAGATATGCTCAGTGATTTGGGCATTTTCTAGGTAGCTGCCACCCTTTCTGCCATTTGGTGAGACCCAGGGTAACATCAATGTCCCAGGGCTGGCTGGCTTCTCTCCCACACAATGTGGAATGGAAACCTGGACAACCTCTCCAGCTTGGAGTGAGAGAGCCACAGGATATACCTAGTACAGGACTGTGCTTTCAATATTGTCTGTGCAGGCACCTGCATCAGGGCTGCGAGCAGACACCTCTCTCCACTTGGATCAGCATCCCACTTTGCTCACCTAGATTGTGAGCAACTGACAATAACAAACAAACAGAAAAAGATTAGATCAAATTTTGTCTTTTATGTTGAGTCTTGGTGGAGAAAATACAGAAATTGTGCTGGAAGCAAGGATCAGGACCCAGGAGTGGGATTCAGTGCATTGCAGGAATTGTAAAATGTGTTATGAGGCCCAGAACAGATGTCAGTGCCTTTACTGACACGGCTGCTTCTTTCCCTGTGGGGATGTGGCTCCTCCTCCACTGTGGCATCAGCAGAGTGCTGTGCTGTGCTGGCAAAGCCTGCTGTCCCCCAAGGCAAGGAGGGCTCTGGGTTAGCAGATGCCAAGCCCTGAATCAGGAAAGCAAAGGGTAACTGTGCCAGGAAGCAGCTTGGGGATTTGTTAGTGCTTGGGAGCATCCTTAAGGAAGAGGAAATCCCCACCAAGGGTAGATAAAGAGCCATGGTGATGTGCAGTAGGAGGATCAGCACTCTCCAGGAGATGCTCTCAGTGGCTTTGAAGAAATTATTCCTTCCCATTGGGAAAATAATGCCCTTTTGGTCTCTTTCCTGTTCTCAGTCGATCCGTATTTGAGAGGGAAGCTGCCTCCATCTGATCCTGGCAGGGAAGCTGGGAGTGCTGTGGGAAAGGCAACTCAGGAGAGGAGAGAAGCTGCTGCTGGGTGCTGGGCTGCCCCAGCCCCTGTCTGTGGAACAGAGAGCGTGCAGGGACCGAGCTCCACGGGGGCAGTGTGTCCTCTGCACCTCCTCGGCTCTCCCTGTGTCCCTCTCCTGTGCACTCTTTCAGCCCCCGCTGCTCAGGTGAGAGCCACGATGGAGTTGAATTGACAGAAATGGGCCAAACCTCAGCCCAGGTCAGCTCAGAGAGGAGCTGAGATTGTTACAGTTCCCTATGGAAGTGCAGCTTCTTCCACCAGTCGTGGCTGGTGAACTGGTAATTTATGCACTGACTTGGATTTTTGCACGGCTTTGACCAAGACCTCGTTTCCATCCAGAAAAATTAAGGGGGATGATTTTCAAACCAGACATTCATGAGTATAATCCTTATTTATGTGAGAACTTCTACATGCCTAAGCTTTTTACTACCAGTGCACTTGTAGTGCCTTTAATGGCTGTAGATGCATAACAGGCCGACCTTCAGGAGAACAGCACCATCACTCAAGTTCAGTAATCCCTTCCCAAGCAGATGTTGAAGGATTTACCAGGACCTCATGATCTGTACACCTGGAAACCTCTGAATTTGATTTAAAGGGGTTCACAGATTTGTAATTAACTCAGAACTGCCGAGCACAAATACAGTTCAAGGAAATAATATTCCAGCTTTTCAGTGCTTAAACAGAAAAATGAATTAATCCTTGGCAATTACTGAGTTAAAAGACTTAACTCATGACTTGAAATACTCCCACACAATCTTGTTTCCAAAGCTTTCATTAACTGAGCTAATAATTACTACTACAATTAGAGATGTGAGGCATTAAAAAGTCCAAGATAATAAAACATATGTAGTTATTAAAAAAATTTACCATTCAGTTTTGCAGTGTGTAAGAAATTCACCTTGTCTCTTGTTTGGAAACGTTCCATATCCACACAATACTCATATTTTTGCAGTAAAATGGTCTTATTTGCTGTCACAAAGCATCCTAGGAGAGCCCCAAACCAGTTCTTTGCTCTGTCTCCTTGAGTTTACTTGGGGCAGCTTGTGGTTGACAGCGGAGGTCTAAATTTGAGGAAAGGTTATTTTTTCTGGAGGATATGAGTGAAAATGGAATGTCTGATGGTTTCTGACGGGCTCTTGTATCATGGTAGATGTGATTTTTCATTCATTTCCTTGTTTTTGTCCTGTTTAATACAAAGGCAGTTCAGTGTTGGTAATTGAGGGAATGACATCAAATGCTGAACTAGGCCAACACTGGAACAATCGTGTCTTTATGGCAAAGCATCTCCCCCCAGAGAGGAGGGTTCTCAGCAGAAAGGAAAGCTTGGAAAAAGGAAGACGTGGGTGGGAAGGGAGTCACGAAAATGCAAAGGGTGCTTGGGAGTTTGCCTGGTGGAGAACAAGGGAGGGGGAAGAAATTGCCTCCTTTTTAAAATATTCTGTATGGGATTCTCATGTACAGAGCAGCCAGCTTCAATCAGGCCAAGGGTTAGCAAATGCAAATGGACTGTTTAGTCAGATCTTAAACAGATACCCTTTTTTTTTTTTTTTTTTTTTTTTGGCTTGTTACCATATTTATCTCTTGCCAAGAAAACATGGAAAAACGCTGCTTTGCATCAATGCAAAGTGATTTTTTTTTAAATTTTCATTCCCTAACTTTTGGGTTAGACACTCAACAGGCAAAGCAGTTATTTGCAGGCCTGTGGTGTGTCTTGGATATCCCCTGGCCACCCGAGGACACTCACACTCACCCAGCAGGGCTTGCACAGCCATTCCTGGGGCCAGCAAGGGGCCCTGTTGAAACTGGGATGCAGCCTCTGGGAGCAGTGAGGGCTTGCTCTGTGATCCTGTGATAGCACTCATGGTTGTGGAGGGCTCCTGGGTCAATAACTGAAGGTGTTTGCCATAGTTTTGTACAAATTCTTTTAGGATGAGAATGAGAAAACACTGGCCTTGATTTTGTTTAGCAAAAAGTGGGGTGGCAGAGGACCAAGAGTAAGATACCTGGAGAACAGAATGAATGAAATAAGTTATTTGGAAGTTGCTCTGCAGCTGGGATTTTTCCCTCCTTTAAATGGTGTACATGCATGAGCATCAATTTGTGCATATCTCAGCAGCCCTCAGCAAGGGCAACTGGAAAATTCACTGGGTTGTAGCAAAAGGCAAGAAGTTATAAGGGACAGACAAATGCATCTTGAAGTCCTCTCTCCCTCCCACCCATGGGCTGATGGACACTCTGGGATGCAGTTTTGCTTTGCAGAGGGGATGGACTTTACATAAAACAATATCTTTATGGCTTGTCTTGCCTTTTTAGCTTGTTGGTGATGGCTCTTGTCAGAAATCCTCATGGAGTGGGTCTCCCAGATGCAAAAAGCCCCAGTTAGTGGCAATTCCTTAGTATAAAGCTTCAAGGTTTTGGGGAACAACAAGAGAGAGAAACAGGCTTAAACCAAAATCAGAACGTGTCAGGCACGGAAATCCTCTGCCCTTGTTTTTCTTGGACACTGCAGACTGTCTTTGTGGTAACAGTCATTAGGCAAAGCATTTGCAATAATTTATTTGATGCATTTTGTCCAATTTTACTTTTACTAATTGTACCAAAAGAGTGTTTGATGTCTCTGCATTTTGGTTTTTTATATTCAAATCGGATCCAAAGCATTATGCCAGCATATTCCTGCCTGTTGGGGCTATGGATAAACTATTCACTCTGACTATTTACCATTCAATAGTCATTCTTCCAACCCCATGATTGAGAAACCATGTGATCTAATACTAATTTTGGTCCTTGGCTGACTCTCTGAAAAGCCTACAGAGAGGAAAAGAGATTTCCAGCTTTTCCTAGCAGCCTAACTCAGTAGGAGTCCTTCCATGAACTTGCTTTTCCAACCTCAACAATTCTGTGATCTGTGGTATCTCTAGAAAACTTTTCAACTAATGTTTTTATGAACAAGACCTCTTATAAATATTTGAGGAAAACCAATAAAAAGGGTCACAAACTGAAGCAGTTTCATGGGCTTTGCTCACATCACTGAACATTAGTATATGTTTTCCAAGCTGTGATGCTGATGGCTTTTCATCTGATTCATCTGATTTCCATATAATAAGAAAAAGGAATTGTTTTTCTCTAACTGTAGGCAATTGGATGAGCCATAAGTCAGAATTAAAATGTGATTATCTGTTATGAAGATCTCAGATTCCTTTCAAACTTTCATTATTTACAATCCTTTTCTTAGTGACATTTCAATTCTCTGGAAATTATGTTCTAAATTGTACCTAACATGCTCACCACCCACATGAAACACATGCAATAAGCTTATAAGCTAGAAGAGGTGAATGTTTCCATTTTAAATTTGATTTTTAATGAGATTTTGGAGTGTAGGGCGAGTATTTTGCTAAAATATATGGCAGAGATTGCACAGCAAGAGTCTAACAGGCTTTCGATGGCAGTAATCTGCAATGTTATTTTTCTGCCATCTGGGTAAAATCCACCCTGTTCTCTCCAAAGCAGTGTAAAGGTTCTTTGCGTAGGAGAAGTGTACAGGGTCAGCAAAGCAGGAATCATCTCAAACCAGCCCTGAGGTTGCTGCTGTGGTTGGTGCAGGGGGAAGGAGTGGCTGCTGAATGGCAGAGCCCTAGATTTCCTCCTGGCCCTCAGTTTTGTGTGGAAGGTGCTGGGGTGTTCCCGCTGGGGTGTAAATTGTTTAGTAATTGTGAGTATAACCTACGGGAGCAGTAACAATGTGGAAAGGGGCACATGCTGAATGGATTTTGCATTCATAGCCCTTGCAGGAGGGGTGACCTGGATCCCTGTGGAGCCTCATCCCTTCCTTGGAGCCCCAGTGTTTCCCCACAGCTCTATCACCAGCACAGCAGGGCTCAGCTCCCCATGCACTTCAGCACACTTTTCTCAAAAATGAAACCACATCTTCTTTTTCAGAAGAAAACATGTTGAGGGGAAAAATAATTAAAAATTTAAATTGGATCAAAGTCTGATCTCTGTTGCTTTGGCTTGACCCTGAGGTAACTTTGTGGGACTGAAGCCAAAGGCTCCAGTTATTCTACCTTTTCTTAGTTGAAAAAGAGCACAAAATCTGACCTACTATCTACTGGGAAATGCACCATCGGTGGTGATTTTTGTCTTTCTGGATTCTTTTTCAGGAGAATAATTGGCTTCTAGTACTTTCAGAGCAGGTCTGAAAATCAGAGGTCTATAGATGACATACCCATAATCATAAAAGATTTATATAAAGATATTCCTTTCTCATTTCATTCCAGCAGCATAGCCTAAAACCTATTTCTATAGGCTTATAAATCTGGCTTCTGAAACTAGTATTTAATGCACTATTCACTGCTAAGTCCTTATGGGATCTGGCAATATTGAAATTACACTATTCCCATATAGCAATTGCAGGCTTTCCAGCGGGCTGAGAGACTTCCTGGAAAGACCATACAGATTTCACTTGTCTTCACGTTAGGAAAGTATTCCCATTTTATACACCAATGTCCAGATTCTCAGCAAGCCTCTGCTGTTTACAGCCACAAAATTTGTCAGCTCATATGTCTGAATGCTGTGATACCATAAGAGTGGATGCACCAGAAATTCCCCAAGCAGCTCTGCAGTTACATCTCCTGTGTCCAACAGACAGCTGCAGAATGTGCTCGTCACTGCACAGTTGTATTCAAAGAACTACTGTACCCTAAATATCACAGGTGGTGCTGCAAAAGCATTGGGCTTGGTGTTTGTTGACAAAAACGCTTTGGGAGCTGCGGCTGGTGTAGAGAGGGACAGCTCTCTGGAAATTCTAGGGTCAGTGTCGTGTCAGGAAAACATGTAGGGACAAAGCTAGGGATGAACTTGCCTGGGATGTGATTTGTGCTACTGTGACTCTCATAGCTGCTAGTGAAGATCAGAGCTCATTGAGTGCACAAGTGTGCCAAGGCATCCCAGCCTGGCAGGAGGGCTGGGGGGAGCAGCAGGGGGGTGTTGGGTGCTGGGATGCACAGAGGAAGGTCTGAGCCCACATTCCTGTGTTTTAAATCTTGGCTCTTAGGCAGCCCTTCCTCGCTTCTAAATTTTAGAGCACCCTCATGTAGATTTTCTCCAAGCCCGTCTCTGATCCACAGTCTATAAATAGCATTTGCTTTTAGCAGCTTAAATGAAAAAAAAGGAAGGGGTATGCGCTTTGCTGCGGAGCTTGCAGAGCTCGCCTCTTCAAAACACGCTCGTTAGTGGGAAGGGGAGGAAGTAATGGGCGTTTGACTAAGTTAATGTACTTGGTGAGCCATTGGAGAGCTGCCAGCTCTCATTTTTAAGTAAATGCCAGCATTAAATTTTAAAGTTTAAAGGCACATTTTGCATGTTTGCTCTGGGCTCTGCCGGGTTCTCCGGTGCTTCCCGAGGTGCAGGAGCCGGTTCGGCTGGGCGTCCCTGAGAGCTCCCGTGCAGGCAGCTGGGAATGGGTGCTCCAAGCTCCTCTGTTCCCATGGCATTTGCTACGTGGGTGTAATTCCTTCCTTGCAGAGAAAGCCTTACCTGCTGCTTAACTCGCTAAAAATAATAATTAAAAAAAAAAAAAAAAAAAAAAAAGAGAGCGAGAGAAGATTTTGTAGATTTTGTGTTTTCCCAGTGCTGTTTATTCCCTTCAGGCGATAAGAAACTGAACCCAAGCAGAGTCCCTGTTACAGATATCAGCACAATGGCATCTTCTATAAATAGGGTCACTGTAGCTATGACAGAGCTTTGCTGAGTGCAGATTTAATTTAATCAAGGTATCTCTTAGCGTCAAGACCATCTGTTTAAAATTAGCACTATGATCTCTCTAGGCCCTCTTTAAAATTGTGACGGTCCAGAATCCGTATCCCTTGAAGGCTTTTGCCAGGCAAACAACATCCAGATTGCTAAGGGGAAGGATGTTTTCCTAAGGCTGAAGCACTCTTTGGAAAGCTCGTAGGCAGGCAGTAAAAACAAATCAGTACCGAGGGAGTTGTGCCGTTCACGGGGGACTGCAGGGAGGAATTTGGCAACAAGGAGGGCTGTGGAGGGTAGTGCAGAAGCAGCAAGGTGTAAGCAAGCTGTTCCTTGGCACCAAAGCAGGAGGAAAGGTATTTCCAGATGGCAGTCAGAGGGACCAGCTGCAGGGAGGAGAGGGAGCAGTCCTGAGTGTGGAGGATTCCCCTGGCCCTGGCTGAACCTCCAGCACAGCTGTGGCCACGGCAGAGGGGAAGGCAGCTGCCTCCACGTGAGCTGCTGCCTTGGCTCTGCAAGCTGCAGGATTTGCAAGGTTTTCCCCCCGGGCAAGTTCTCACCAAGCACGAGTGTTTAGCAGGCTGATGTTCATGTCCCTCTCCCGTCCTCTTGCTGCATAGTGCAAGCCAAGGTCCCCAGAAGTGATGTCCAGCTGCCAGGTCTCATAACCTGAGTCCCTGCAGTCACCCCACTGAGGAGAACAGGAATCACAGAGGGCTGATTTTGTTGCCAGGCACTGTAACATATGAGCCTACCCAGAAAATGATTTCAGTATGGATTTGCTAAATATTTTTTTGGATTAAATGGGTCTATAACACCACCTGGGAATGTATCAGTCAGTACATGAGCTTTCCCGTCTGTGAAAAGCAAACACTAAAGGCTTCTTCCCAAAATCAACAGCCATATCAATCCCCTTGGTCACCACAGTCATCTCCTTTGCCCCAGGGAGGAAAGCACGCTGTGCTTGCAGCCATTTCATCCTGGTCTGCCTGGAGATGCTTCCCAGCCCCCACTGCACTCCCTCTGTGCCTGTCCTTTTCAAAATATCAGCAGAATTTAAAGGCAGAGCTTGCAGTAAAAAAGAGCTGTGTCTTAGCAAAAAGAGCACCTTTAATCACAGTTTACAACAGCAGCTTGCACAGTAAATAATAGCTGTCTTAAAATCATCTTGCTCCTGTTCAGCTCTCTGTCCTGTGACAGGAATGCCTCTCAAAAGGCAGGGCAATGACAGTGCTCCAGCCAGGAAATCCTCATTCACATGTGCTGTTTGGGACAAGCAGCAGAAGCCCACCTGCCCCCCACAGTAATTTGAGCACAAGATGTCTACAGCTGGGGTCGAAAATTTAGTGGACCAAAGCCAGTAAACCTTTTTTTTTTTTTTTTTTTTTTTTTTTTTTTTTTTTTTTTTTGGTGTGGTTTTAGGCATTTTTTAACTCATCTAGTTGAGAATTCTCTTCCTGACAATGAAACCATGCCCCCAGGCACATGGGTCAGAAAGGCAGGAGTTTCTGTTCAGCTTTGCATGTGGTCCATAGTGCCCTAGATGCCTTTTGTCCTCGAAGTTTTTCTGAAAAACTCCCTTCAGACTGGCCATAACTGCACAAAATGCTGCCTTTGGGATGAAGCAGCATATCTGGTTTGTGTCGTTTTTAGCTGGGACAATGATCCAGTGTCTCACACACACCTTGCCCACCTCAGCCCCATGCAGGCTTGGGAGCTGAGCAGAACCACCTCGGCTTTTCCCATTGCCACTTCCCTGCCTTGGCTGAGCTGAGACATCTCCCTGAGCACTTGTCTGGTGTCAGCTCTGCCTGTGATGCCTGCTGCAGCTTTGGGAGGAGAGGCAGCATTAAATTCAGGATGAATTACCATATTTCTGTGGCTGACAGCACAAGGGACCTGCCCAGGGGAAGACAGGGCCATGACGAACCCTTCTGACTCTCTGAGTAACCTCATTGAACTGCAAGGGCTGAATAAATTCCTTAGCCACGATGGAGTTTACCCCAATGACTCAAGGCTGTTGATGTTTTCCATTTGTCTTTTTGAACTTGCATTTTAATATTAGCCAAAGTCATTCTTAATTCATTTCTTAAGCTAAAATGAAGATTATCATGACTGTCAAGTACGCACTAGCACTCCCTAAAAGTGAGTATTTTATATAGCACCTTCAGATTAATATATATGCAAATAAGGTGTTACAGATTAATTAGTATGCAAATTAAGCCATGTCTTATTCGTGTATACATATATCTTTCCAAGCCTAGTTCCTGGTTGGGCTAGCAGATAGCTGGTGTGCTTGTTTATAGACTCATCTCTATTACTCCATGGTAGCAGGGGAGGTGTGCATGTTATTTCACCTGCCTCTGTCCAAAGATACAACACTGAAAGTTCTCATATTTTTCCAACTAAATTTTCTTGCCTGTAAATGTTTATAACTGAGCTGCTGATCTCCAGCTAAGTTCATGTAGCTAGATTTCAAAATATCATCTTTCTCAAGTGATATCATTATCAGGATACCATTTACCAAGCTCAAGTCATCAAAATCTCTGCAAGATGACAGATTTACCCAGGTCATTATAACAACAGCAGCAAAAGCTGCAGGCAGGTCGTTAGTAAGTGCAGGGAGGAAAACCTAAAGCTGTCAAACCTGAAATGACTTGGGAGCAGCTGTTTCCAAAACAGCAGGTCAATGAAAAACAGCAGGAATGACATGAGCAGCTGTGCTGGAGGTCCTGCCTGAGAACCACTTCCTTCCCGGTTTCCCTTGGATGAGCAGGGACCAGATCCAGCTGGTGGCTCCTGGGAAAGCCCACCTGGGCCATAGAAGGTGCAAGGAGTAGAGCTGAGACCTCAGAGGATGACTGCCCCAAGAGGTGCATTTGTCTTTCCCAAACTCCAGGTCACGCTCTCCACTCCACACGGGTTTGCATCCTACTTATCCCAGAGAAATATGGAGCTTGGTTGGAGATGTTAAAAGCTGGGAGCTCAAGGAGGGCATTCACAAGGTCTTCCTGTGGTCTGCAGAGCTGCCGTGGTATTCCCTGTGACATTTTCTTCCTCTTTTCCAAAAGAGCATGGCTGATCTCTGAGAGCATCTGGAGTAGCAGTCAGCTTTTCCAAAGCCTTTTTCCCCTGCTTTGCATCACTCAGCACACAAGCAAATGTGGGGCCAGTCTGGTGGGAGGCTTCAGTACAGCCAAGTGTAATGATGAGCTGTGGGGTGGATCAGCCTTCTGTTTAATTTAAGAACCTTTTCCCTGTGTTTTGAGCCCAACAGTGAAATCTCTGCATCCAGCTGCATTTCACCGACTCATTGCATCATAGATCATCTCAATAATCTGATTCCAGAACTCCCACACTCTATTCCCTCTTCTCCAACCATCAGCCAAGTGAGCTGGGTTAAATTTCTTGCAGCACGGAGGGGACTAGAATAGGCTACGCAAGCCCTAATTAGCAGTCTTTTCCCTTTACAACATATTGAAGTTTTCTAGGCATTGAGCCATATTTTTTCATAGCCTTCTCTTTCCCTCCTCGCTCTTTCTTTCTTTTTCTTTTTTTTTTTTTTTTTTTTTTTTTTTTGGTAGCTTCTAATTTTTTATTAAAGGATAACAGCATTATTGACAGTACAAGATACTTTCTTACATGCTGCTAAGCAATAAAAAGGAGAATGTCAGATATACAAAATTAGAGAAAAGTGGAGCTAAGGCAGTCAGGCACATTACAGGAGCTATACTTACAGCCATAATAAAGCTATACCAGTAATTTGCTTTTAGCCAGTTCCTGTCTTGGGGTTTTCCTCCAAAGACATTCAGTATTACCTGCTTTGGACAAGCAATAAAACTTTCTAATTTTCTTCATTGTTTCAGGAGTGGGACTCTTTGGCTTGAATTTCCTGCTGCTGGGGTTGTTCCCCAGAAAAGTGGAATCATCTCTCTCTGCCTGTGCATCCCTCAGGTGAACAGCAATTAAAACTTGCTTGGGCATATGGTGTGTGCTCAACTGAAGTGCAATCACTGCGATTTCCCTGGAAACCAGAGGGAAACCCTGGGTATTGCATTGTGAACCTTTTAAAGATCTATATTTTGGTCTTGAGAGCTGGTCAGTGGCCATCCAGAGCCCATATCGTCTGTGTGGTTCGGGGGTAGCTATGAATCAAGGAGTGGAGTGAGGAGACCTGGTGGTTCAATAGCTGATTCTTTGCCATGGGAGCTTTTCCCTTTCCCTGAGTGTGCTGAAGAGAGTGATTGTGGCAGGTTCAGCTCCATGCCTTTCATGTGCCTCCTGTGAGACTTTAATTCTCCTCTGGCAGCCCTACTGAGTGCCCTGGGCAGCCAAGTTAGATGTTTGTCCCAATGAACGTTTAGTGGCAGGCTCACCTTGAAGTGTTCAGTGCTGTGTTGGGTCATTTCCAATTCCTCTCTATAAAACTGGACCTACCTCTTAAAGACTTGATTAATTTCCCACTGAATTCAGTAGCAAAACTGATAATAAAATCTGTTGGAGCAGGTCACATGGTAACAAATGTTGGATGTTAATTTATTATAATAATATCAAAGCTAAGGCTGGCTTTGCAATGAACTCCTGGAATGCTGGCATACAAAAGAGGTAAAAAAGAGCAGTGAAAAAAATGCTATTAATTCGGAGACAGATATATTTATTTCGAGTAGATTATTCTTAGAAACACTCATAGCATTATTTACAAGAATATTTTAAAAATTGCAGTGCTACAAAACTGAGATTCATCACTGAGGTAAAACATTTCATTATTATTTCTCAAATCAATTCCCTCAGTAGAATATGAATTACAGGATTTCAGCCAGCCTTTTCAAGAAACCTCTTTTAAAAATTTACATAGCTTATAACAGATTGCCAGAAATATTGCAAGCAGCCATTAATTTACTCCTAGCCAATTAAAGCCTATGCTAACACATGCAGTGATATGCACACACTTGTTCCTAATTTTTCTTCTGCAGTTAAGCATGAACAAAAAGACATGCCTTAGAACTAAAAAGAATTCGAAGGCATTTTCATGCTTTCTTTTTTCAGGCTCAAGGGCAAATGTGTCTTTGATAAATATCATTCTGGTTTTTTTTCTTCCAATGAAGAAACATCTTTATAAATCACTATATTTTTTTTCTGTTGTTGATTGGCAGGCAGATTTGCAAACAGCAGCATACCCTCCAAAATAATGTCTCCTTGAGCTTTTAAGTTTAAATTGCTAGGGTTTTTAATTGAATTAATTTCTTACAGATACTAAGTTGAAGAAAGACATGAAAGAGAGGGATTTGGGCTTTTTTATATTACTGAACTGACAATACGATTTACAAAAATGGTGACAATCACCAATGTTCTCAAGGGAGGGCTGAGTGTGAGCCCCTTTATTTGCTCTTTTGTTTAGTGGGGATGGTGCTACTTCAGCTAAATGCCATCACTTAGCCGTAATCTGCATACCCAAGAGGTGAGTGCAATGAACTTTTATCAACCATGATATGAACTTGCTCATAGGGGAGCAGAGGGGCAGGCACTGATCCCTTGTCTGTGGTGACCAGGGACAGCACCTGAGGCAATGGCATGGAGCTGAGTCAGGGGAACTTCGGGTTGAATATTAGGAAAGGGTTTTTCACCCAGAGGGTGGTTGGACACTGAGCAGGCTGCCCAGGGAAGTGGTTCCAGCCCCAAGCCTGACTCAAGAGCTCAAGAGGCATTTGGATAATCCTGTCAGGCTCAGGGTGTGGCTCCTGGGGTGTCCTGTGCAGGGCCAGGGGTTGGAGTGATGATCTTTGTGAGTCTCTTCCAACTCAGGATATTCTATGATTCTAGGAACTGTGTCTGCAGGATGGGAATTTTTTACATTCCTGTGTAAGGATTGCAAGGAGAAACATCTGCTCTCTCAGCTGCATGTCCCACTGAGTGTCTGGGGTGCATGTGGTTTGTTCCATGAGCACCTCAGGGAGCACCCTGATTCCTGTGGAGCTGAGATTCACCTGGTCCAGCCTGGAGAAGCCTTGGCCTACCCTGCAGTTCAGGAAAGGGGCGCATCTCTCAGGCAGTGCAGCTCATGGCAGAACTGCAGGAGTGCATGGCCATTGAGGTTCATCCTTCATAGTCACTCTCCTCGCCAAGGAAAAGTCAGTATGAAAATTGCTCTGAAAAGCTGTTATTACCCCTGAGAATTATCCATCTGAGCTGCTGGCTGTGCTCCACAGGGCAAGAACTGGAGCTAAGCATTTTCCAAATTATAACAAAACCCAAGGAAGACAGATGAGGCTTAAAACATTGTGATCCATGCTGTGAACTTTCTGCTGTGTTTCAGCTCAAGCCGTAATATTATGATCAGCATAAAAAGGCTTGAAATGGAAATTTACAATGGAAATGCTGCCTTTTGCACACTACTAAACCTGGAGGTGTTCACACACTCACATACTGATATGATTAGAAGCGTCACAAGCCTTTTAGGAAGGCACCATGATTATTTTTCCTTCTTCTGTGACAAGGCTTGCCACCCTTCCACATCTATTAGTATAACAAATTTCAATAGGATAAAGAAAATCAATTCCACTTGAATATTATTTTTGATGGTTGCTCTAACTCTTCTGATGGGCCCAAACAAAAGACTCCAGTTTAATGTGTGTGTATTTTGAGCTGTGCCCCTTGCTGACCCTCCAGTTTAATTTCCGTCCTTCAGATGAGATGAATGAAGCGTGAAACAGGTCATATCTCAAAACACTGACACATGGGTTACAGACAGAACTCACAGGCAGGAGAGGCAGCCAGTTTGTAGATTAAATCAAAGCAGTTCTGAAGAGATGGGAGGTCAGCGAGGGCCAGCTTTGACATTTGATAGGACCTTGCGATCAATCAACTCTTTCTTGGGTCTCGCAGATTTCTTGATGACAACACTTCTTAAAATAAATAAATAAATAGACAAAAAGCCCCAAATGTAGTTTCTTCATATCTGCCAGAGCACCTCTGGATTGTGTAAGCAATAAGGATTAATTATTATCAGAGATGATAATATCAGGAGTTATTCAAAGCAGCCAACATGGAAGTTAGTGCTCTTAAATTGTAAGCATTTTCTGTACTTGCAGTGGTAATAATTATTTGCATGGTGTGTATTATATCACTATGATTTTGGTAATAATCCAAAACATGATAGCAAATCCTGGTTGTTTATGGCACTTGGGAGTAATCAGAAGGAGTCCCTGATTAAAAACCTCCTGTTACATTGAAAGGAAGGATGAAGTGATATCCTGGCCCTGATGAAATTTATCCCCTGCTGAGTCATTCCTGCCAGGATGATTTATCTGGAGGGAGTAGGAACATCCCTGAGAAGCAAGTGTTTGGCTTTGGGCATGGACCATATTACGAGAAAATAAGCAATTTTTCCCATAGGAGGAAGATCCACACTGTCTGTGGACTTTGCCACATAAACACACTTGGGCATTAAAGCTTGTTAGAGAAGTATTTGCAGCATCACTCCACATCAGACCTGGTTTTCCCCTCTGATGTACATGAGAATTTTCCTACAGGTAGACCCCAGTGGAAAATCATTTATTTCATTGATTTTGGAGGCAGAGGTAAACTTTCAAGGAGAACATGCAGCCTAGGAGTGTTTGTCATGACCAAATGGAGCTGTGCTCTCACGAGGTTTCAGGAAGATTGTTTCAGTTGCATTTTTCTGTCACCTAAAAAATAAATGATATTGTTTCTGACTCCCCTTCCTTGCTTCATGCAAGAATTGGAAATACAGGATCTATTTCTGGGGTTGGCTGTGGAATCTCATTAGAGATCATTGTGAAAATATTGTTTTTCAAGAAAATATTAAATTCAAGAAAGACTGCCAGAAGTTTCTTTTTGGAACATAAAAGAAAAATAGATGCAAAAGCCTTATTTGATGTCAAGGGACATGCTGTAATGAAATGGAGAAGAGCTGATGAGGAAAGCAGGATTTGAAAGTTGGTTTAGAGAACAGTGAATTTCCCAATGAGTCACAAACTTCCCTGTGTGGTCTTAGCCTCTAGCTCAAGGTTCATAGGCTAGGGCTAACATTTCCTTACCTTGGGGGATAAATTCCTTTCATCCACAACAATATAAAGACAGTTGGTATTGCAGTGATGGAGAAGCATATCAGTAACTTGACAGGCAGAGTAATGGGCCTGTGTTTCATTGTTGTGCTAAGTAAGACTCCCTGGGCATTCCCAGACACACACTTCCAGGAGAAATGAAAACACCAGAAGCCCTCTGTGCAGGCCTTCAGCTGAGCTGGGATCCCAGGGACACCGGCTGGGTGGGCAGAGCCCTGCCAGGGCAGGACTGGGCAGTGACCAGATGTCAACTCTGACAAAAAAACCACTGATAATGAGAAAGCACGGGAAGGGAATTTGTTAATGATAGCAGAAGAGATGGAGCTAGAAGCTCCTGAGTTCCTCTTTAACCTCACCATTCTGTTTCCTCTTGACTCTGCACAGCTTTAATTCTCTGTGCTTTTGAAAAGCGTGTCAGGAGACTCTTGGAAATTAGGTCTGTTTGCATGACTGCCATGCACCCTTACTGTGCCAGTCAATGCTCTCTCACCTCAAAAAGGTCTAGGGTTCAACACTAGGATGCGCATACAGGATGGTGAATAATTAGGGTTACATGCAGGCACTGCCTATAGCTGATGAAGAATAAATTAAAACAATGCTGTAAATTAGAAGCTTACATATATTTCAGTCACAGAATCATAGAATAGTGCTAAATTGAAAGGGCTCCATCAGGATCATCGAGTCCAACTCCTGGCCCTATGCAGGACACCACAATAATCACACCATGTGATGGTCTCCCTTTATAGCTATTTCTTTTACTGGAGCACCTCAACCTACCTCACCCGCACAATGTGCTGTTGGACTCTTCTCGAGTGCTTACCAATCTCTTTTCTCTGTCATAATCCACATCCTTCTTGTTTTCATCAGTAATTTCTGTATAATGATCTATAAATAGCCATTTTTTCATCAGGACACCTCAAATCAACAGTAGCTTGGGAAGAAGAGGAAGGTAACAAGTTTATTGAAGTCGCCAAAATGTCAAATATGTATTCCCTGCGAAGAGCACAGGCTTGGTTTTTATGAAGAACTCAAAGGAAATGCTGTTCATTTAATAAGAAATGCATACGGGGAATGCTGCTTGTGATCAGTGATTTGGTAACGTTTGTGAAGCCTTGCAGCAAGGGTCTATTTTAAATTAGAAGGATTATCCTGGCAGAGGGACAGAGCACCCTTGGCTGGGAGAAAAGCCCCAGAGCAGCCAGCCCTGCATTGGAGCTCAACCACTGCTTCAGCTGAGGCTCTGAAACAGCTCAGAAAGAATCTGGTTAAATACAATGTGTAGCCGCATTTTATTGCTTTACTTCACTTTATAGGAACCCTTCTCTAAGTTTTATAACTGACAACTTAACTCTTGCCCACTGGAATAATGGGCTGTCTTCCTTTCCAAGCTGGCGATGGTGTGCCGAGGTAAATCCAGCATTTCTCATGGCTTTACTCCCCAGAGGATTTCCAGGGAAAGCAATGATCAGCACTGCAGGCAGATCCTCGGGGAGCCTCTATTGAAGGGCAGAGCAGAGCCTGGAGGTGGGGGTATGCAGGAACCGAGGCTCATTTCCTGCAAAGCTAAAAGAATCAGCTGGTAGAGGTCAAATGCTGACCTGGGGACAGCTTTGCTAGGGAATAATGTTGCTGTCTCCTAGAAAGCCAGGGATGTGCAGACGTGCCCCAGCAATAGAACCTCTCTCGTGTCACGATAGCAAGGTCCTTGAGCAGCTTGCTGCAACGCTTTTGCCTGTTTGCAGCTCTTGGTCTTTATACTGGAAAGCCTGAGGCATTTAACATGCTGGTTCTCAACACTGTCCTTTGCTCTCCTCAGGCTTCAGGAGATGAACTCTGGCATTAAAAGTGAGCAGTGTGAGCTGCCTGCAGGCTCCTCAAATGCTTCCTTCTCCCACAAAAATCCCCATCCACCCCATCTTCAGAGACTGCTACTAAAACTATTTCCATTTTTAGGGATCTGTGAACAGCAAGTTTTCCTGAAACCATTACATATTTTGTTCCTATTCCAAGTGCTGCTTCTGATAGCTAAAGGGCAGCAACCAGAAAATGTTTTGAATTCCTTCCAGTCGAGGGAGGAGCAGATGCAGACCTGTTGTGATGGAATACTACATTTGGTACATACACATGCCTGCATCGAGTGCTAGCCGTGAGGTACGAGACTCCCCAAAACCTTTAGGACACCCTTTTCCCACACTCCCCCCCAGTCCCCAGTAAGTCTGTGCCTGGTGTAAGATCCATCTCTTGCCTGTCTCATTGTAAGGAGCTGTAAAATACAAACCCCACTCGTCAGATGAAGTCTAATGTTGACAGATGCAGAAAGACATGAGGCAGGAGAAAAAGAAACTGGTAGAGTTGATCTTTATTGAGATGGTTTAGCAAAATATGTCTGAGGGAAGCAAGATTGGTCCTTTTGAATCATTTCTTGCATTTATTATACAGCCTGTGGGAGAGAGGAATGCTTGAGGCAAGCTTGCTGCACAATTTCTTGTAACAGTGCCTGCTCTGTCTGTGTGTGCTAGAGAGCTTGCTCGTGTAGGAGAGCTCAATGTGATTAGAGCCATTTCTTTCCTCCCTGAGATTTGTCCTTTTTGAAAGCATCTTTTGACTTGAGCACCTGGTCTGAGATAAACCAATTTGTCACCACGATGTTTGATCATCCTCTCTGAGGAAGGACAATTCTGGCAAAAGATGCTTACTCAGATAGCAGAATCGACATTTAGGAATTTGGTTTAATCCTTGAGGTACTGAATTTTGCTCTTTTTTTTTTTTTTTTCATTAAGCAAACATTTACAGTACATATATTATGGAGCTGTGGATTTCCAACCATGTAGCCACGTGTTACAATCTCTTTTTGTTTTGTTTTTTGTTTTTGTTTTTTTTAACTGTGCAATCATGAAAATTAAAAGGCAATTGAAACGCTGTAGGAGAAATTAAAAAGTAGGACCAATACATTATTAGTCACACCATCATTTATTTGGGAAGTTTCTGTCCTATTTTTTAATTTTACAAAACCTTGCACTCTCCTAATTCAAAGACTTCCCAGGCCCTACAGAACACTTTTTTTCCATTTTTATTCACCGTCTGAAAAGGAAATGCCACTGCAAGCTGCCATGTTTTTCACACTTCATTATTGTACATTTTCTAGTATGTAATGAACTATCCCCATGAAAATTTGCAGTGAATTGTCTTGTAATTGCCTACATATGAGGGAAAATGTGGTTAGAGTAAAATAACATTAATGTTAAAAATGGGAAAACTGCAGTTAATCCATGTGAAGAGAAATAATACATCTCATCATAGAAAGAAGCAAAGGTGCTGGTGGAAACTGGGAGCTCAGAGTACTTTTGCGATGTGGCCCTGGTGGAGGAAGGACATAGCAAAGGCTTTATCATAGGGGCACATCTGCCCAGTGGCCATGGGGAACCTGCTCAAGATGCCACTCCCATCATTCAGGCCTCTGCATAAGAAAGGTATTAGCTAGTAGAAGTAAAATCTGAAAAGCTCACAGTCATTACAAGGAGATGGATCGGTTAACTTGTGAAAAAAACCACAGCAGGGCCAAAAAAGGAGTGGGAAGGAATTAGTGAAAGGGTATCCTAGAAGTGCATTTAGAAAAATAAGGGTAATTTTAAGAAAGATACAGAAAATACAGATGTAAATCTAAACGTGAAGACAAATGTGCAGTCCACAGGGAGGTGATCCTTGTGCTGCGGGATTTTGCAATTTGGACTGGAGAAAACTCCAGGGGCTGTCACTAAGAAGCAAATCATTTGCCTAACAGTGAGCAGAACTGAGTGATCTAATAAAGCTTTTCCGTTCCTCGTGTCTGGGGCTGGGAAATTAATGCTGGATGCGGTGCCAAACTATGTATGTTAAATGTTCTCTGTCAGCGTTGGGGAGAAGTTAATTTCGTATGTTGATGATAGCACAATCAGTACCACACTGTACCAAAGGAAAGGCAGGCACTTAACCTGGGAGCAGGGAATGTTTATTTCATGCTTGCCTTGGGGTAGGAACTAATGGTGAATCTTGTAGGAACAGCATGCTAGATACCATCTTGTCTTTTATTTAAGTGTACTGATTTATCTCCTACGGGAGGTGGTGGAGTCCCTATCAGCCCTTGAGTCATTTAAAACTGGAATGAACAAAGCGCTCATGAATAGACTCTGGGGAGCAATCATGAACTGCTTGGGGATGGACAAGATTAAATACCAGGGTTTTATCCAACTGTCTGCTGCAGATATGGGGCATTAATCGCTCGGGTGAGAGCAGGGCACTGCAGTGAGAGCCTGGTGGCCCCTGGCTAGGGCCTCACCCATCTCGGTGTGCAGCGGTGAGGAAAGTCCCACCATGATGCTCGCAGAGCATCTAAACCCAAAGCCTTAAAGAGCATTCCTCAGGTGTAAGAAGCGAGCACACTCAGGGTACGGAGCTGTGTGTGCACTGGTTGTGACCCGACATCCTCATTCCTGGGTGCTTCTCCCAGCACGGCAGAGGCTGGGAGGAGGGCTGCAGGGAAAGTGCCTGTTTGTCACATGTCTACAGGGCGTGAAGCTTTCCAGCCATAAATACACATGGCTGTCAGCGTGACAAGATAATTACTTTATTGGTGGGTTTTCAAGAAAAATGTGGGCCAAAACTTCCTTGTTCAACTCATCAGAGAAACTTCATTGAATTTAAAATCACCATTCTTCTAAGTGAAACGGATTTGGCCCTAAATCATAATTCATCAGTTGCTGGCACCCTGCAATTTAAATCTTTTCCGCAACAAGGAAATAAATCTTTTAAAAAGTATATTAAAATCAGTATTGATTATTCCAAGCAGGGGCGCTGCATTCAGAGCTATAAATCTTTTTTTTTTTTAGGATCTCAAGTTAAAATATTTCAGCAAAACTGCTGTATAAAAAAATCACTGTGGTTTAATCATGTGGTAAATTGCTAGGATTTTTGTATGTGGAATTTATAAGGCACCATTTCTTTTAGATTAAATGGGAACGTTCCTGATTTAGCTCTGATTACTCATCTACAGATGGGGTTAATGTCATGTGTCTCTTTGGGGATGTATCTTCTTAAGTAATGATGTCCTTATTGTGTGCTCTATGGATCCGTTGTCAAGACGTCTTTAAATATATCCCGGATGGCACATGGAGTAGGTACCGGTAAATTATGTGTTGAATTAACAGGTAATTCAATCCACCTTGGTGTTAATCTTATTGCAAAATAACAAGCTACATAAAAACCATTTAAGTGCAATTTAAAAAAGAAAAAAAGCTCTATGAGATATAATCTCTTTAATCGAAAACAGATTTTGTTCAATTACTTTTAGTCTCCTCTGTAAAAACAGTGACGCCAGATCCACTGTATCTCCAGAGATGCTGTGTCTGTGCAGCTGGGCACAGGAACTGGACTGAGGCACCACCAGGGCAAACCTGTGCTCCACCACCATGGGGGATGGAGCAGGGCTTGGAAATGCAGCTGCTCCTTTGCTCCCTGACCACCTCCCTGGGCCGTTTGATGTGCCTGCAGCAGTGCTGTGCTCAGGGCTGGTATAACCTGCTCCCTGGTCCCAGAATGTCACCTTTGCCGTGGCTTTGTTGACCGACTCAGGGCGGGTGTGGAGCACTGGATGTGGGGATGCTCCTCAGCACTTCAGGCTTGCTTGAGGTGGGCATGAGCAGGGCAGTCTCCTCAGGTGGTACCTGCCCTGCTGGGGCTGTTTCTTTATGGGAGTGAGGGTAGCAATAAACTGCAGTGTTTTCAGTCCAAGGAACATCTCACACTTTGCTGCAGGGCCAGGGCTCATGTCCTTCCCCTGTGCTCCTTGGGAATCTGTGGTCGAGAGGCCAAAGAAAGGCACTTTGAAAGGGTTTGCACCAGCACTGAGCAAATTATAACCCACAGAAACAAGGTCCTTTGTGCTTTCTCCTTTGCAATTTTCAGGCTCATTAGCTATGCAAAATTATTTGCTCATCCATTAAAATATGCCTTCCCATTGCATGAATAATTGCTTGGTTTTCTGAGAAGTGTGCACTGTTTTGGTTGATTTTCAGGCTGCCTGGTTTCTGCTCTGACTGCTGCCGCAAAAGGGTTCTCAGCTTCTGCTGGCCTCCTGGTCTGCTGCCATGCACCCCTAAAATTAGTAGAAGAATTACAGGTTTCATATCTTTAAGTCAAATGCAGGATTCAGATATGTGCTTTTTCTCCATGAGTGAATAGCTTCCCATTTGTGAGTGCACACTGTGGGGGCCTCATGGCAGGTTAATTTGAATGGTTGAAATCTAGAATTAATTCCTGGAAAAAGAGCTTTATTCTTGGAAATGCTCTGTGCTATGTACTCCTCTCTTGGAACAATTTTCAGACCATCCTGTCACAAACTAGAAGCCAGCAGATGGGAAATTCAGAGCCTAGCAATCCCTTTCATTCATCTCACTGCTTTTCTCTACATAGACAGTGTTAATCCCGTTTAAGGTTTTGGGGGTTTTTTTATGAGGGATATGGAATCCCTTTCTGAGAAATGGTTACAAAAATACCTCAGTGTGAGCCTGCAGCAGGACTGTACAAGCAAAGGTATCTCAGTTTGAAATCATGGGCCTCAATCTGCTAAATGTGCTACACTCGATTTGTTCAGAAGAGGAATTAGTGATTACTGGTACGCCTTGCCCACGGAATTTAATTCACCAAGGAAGATGAAGAACTGTGTTAGCTTACACACAGGTCAGGCCACCACACTCTGTGAGACATCAGGTGTGATTAATATGAGCATAAATGGACAACAAAATAGTTTTTTGAGCAGACAGGACTGCAGAAGTCCCCCAAGAACTGTGTACAAACCACGGGTTTTTTTCGTATCAGCAGCTCACTAAGAGGTGAGCACCAAAGAAGCACTCCTAGTCCCCAAATCTGTTCCTCCTGATCGCTGCACTGCCACGAGCTAAATCCTGCCTTTGTAACCCATTAAATGCTGTATTCCCTAAGGAATATGGTATAGAAATTGCAGCCGCAGAAGGGAAAAGTAACAGCAACTTTATAATAACTTTGCTTCTTCTGGCTTCTGGCTCATGGAAAGTCCAGAGTGACACATGATCTGTGTCAGCACAGCTCTGCAGCTGCTCTAACAGCTCGCAGGAGACTTCCCAGGGCTGCCACTGCCTTGCCCAGCCCTGCACACTCAGGGTCTGTGCCTTTGCCCCGTCCTTGAGCCCCTGCAGCTCAGGGCTCCGTGGGACAGCCCGACCCCCGGGCTGGCTCTGCTCCCGCCGCCCCGACATCGTGTCCTGCCCCTCAGGTGTCCTGCAGAGCACACCTACGGCACGGGTGGGACAAGAATGAGCTGCACTCTCTCTGTCCAGAAGAAAATCTGTGATGTGGATACAGCTCTGCACAACAGATAAGGCTTCTCAGATGAAAAACTGCTTCCCCTTCCCGGCGGAGTCTAAAATTTCTTCTGATGGTGATGACGCCTTGAACAATGACAACCTTCATTCATCTCCTCTGGCCAGGAGAGAGCTGAGAGTTCACGTTTTAAGCTCTTTCACAGCGCTGAAGGCACATAAAAGCCTCTCATCACTGTTCAAACACAGTCCTCCATTAGGAGTTATTTAAGCAGGAACTGCTTTCCCTGCTCCCAACCTCTTTGTATGAAGTCCTCCCAGCGCCGCGTGTGGCGTCGGCCGGCAGCTGATCGGGCGCTGGCTGTGCTGGACACACCAGTAATGGGCAGTTAATTAACCCAATCCATCAGTCAGTCCCTTTCCACGGCTCCAGAGATGGTTTTAAAGCCCAAATGTCATATCTCCTTTCTACCTTTGTGTCATTGTCATGTGTTAAAAAAAAGAATAAATGAGACTAGAGGTCCCTTTTGATTACTACAATTTTTCTTCACATGCTTCATTTGCTGAGCCATTCTTATCAGCCAAGTTGTCTCTATTTGGCAAACTGTCCAGGACTCCGGGCTTGCCCTTCTGGCAAAATGTTGTTTGATCCCACATTTGTTTTCATCTTTTGCCTCAGTATCTTTGTTATTTTCCTAAAAAGCTAAAATTACACAAAATAAAAAGCAAATCAAATGGTGTATTTGGTTTTAGATGCCAAGAGTGCATTTTTTTCTCCTTAAGAGCTCTTTTGGTCGTGAAAATAACAACCTTTTCCTGCAAAGAAGGTACTTCTCTTCTGCTGGAGCTAACACAAGAATGGTCTTGCAATTAAAACGATTTTGAGCAAAGTTTACTTCTTGCGTCACTTTTCCCAGCCTTCTTGTGTGACCTTGGATATATCCCCCAACTCCTGACATTCTTCTCTCACAAAGGTATTGCCAAACTACAGATCAGGTTTTCAAAAAAGATAAGTAGCTTTCTTTCTCTGACTCCATCTCCAGAGGCTGGGTAGGCCAGCATCTCTAAAAATGAAGCCCCATTACAGAAATTCGCAGCGCAGGGAGGCATCCAAAAACACAGGCACGTAGAATAAATAGTTGCTTTTGAAAATCTTGGCCAACACCCACGAGCACTTGTAAAGTACTTTAACATCCAAATGTTGAAGAATGGAGAACGATTTAAATGTTTTGAAGTTATTCCCAGGATTAGGAGTTTGCAGTAGTGTGTCACAAAAAGGAAAAAAATTAATATAGCAGATGTAATGAGGAAATTCTCAGAAGTTCAGGAAAAAAGAATATTTTCCTAAAATGCCGTTGATTTGCTTTAGTTTGGTCTGGTTCCCTTCTTTCAAGACTGACATAAATCTTCTGAGCAAAGCAGCTTTCCTGGGAGCTGAGCAGATGCCTGCTGAATCATGGAATTTAACTCTTGGCAGCCTGCAGGCAGCACACATCCTCTGCTCTGAAGGGTGTGAGTCTGGGCACAATTCCCTGCTCCACACCCCACGAGGGTCTGCCCTGTGCCATGTCCACCTGCCTGGTGTCTCTTGTGTCAAAGCTGCAGCTCTGGGGGGGGACAGCCTCTCCTGCCCTCCCAAGGGTGCTCCCTCCTGCAGATGCCTCCCACCCCACCCTGCTCCAGCCCAGCACCATGCTGCCTTCTCACGGGTGAACAGTGGTCCTGGGGCAAAACTGGGCTGAAAAGGGCTCAGAAGAGAATCTCAGCCTTGGCCAAAAATAACCCTGTTGTTCAGGGGCCGCCTGAGAGGTGGGATCCCTTCCAAGGAACTCCAATGAAAGGTGAGACAAGTCTCCTGAACAGGTTATTATCTCGAGGAGACAAATCCTTCAGCAGGTTGGTCTTTTTTTTCTTTTTTTGTATACCTCAAACAAAGAGCCAGCACAATCAAAGAGCTGTAAGATCTTTCTTTTTCCTTTTTTTTTTTTTCTGCCTCTGTCATTCCCTTTCATTTCTGCTGCCCACAGAAACTACCTCGCCTCCCTGTCTTGTGCTGAATATACATCAAATAGGAGGTGAAGCACTGGCAGTCTTCACAGGAGAAGCCAGGCGGTGAGGGGGAGGGCGTCTTGCATGCTGTGGTGTTTCATTAATTTATTTTTCCCCTTCTTCAGAGAACAAGCAAATGTGGGTGACCCAGAGCAGACTGAAATATGCAAGTGACTCGCAGGCTGGGAAGGAGCCTGAGAAGTGTGAGATGAGTGCAGGTTGTGAGCATCTGCTGCCAGGCTAGAGGAGTGCAGGTCTGTGGTGGGGCTGGTGCTAAAGGGCTCCAAGGGGCTGCCAGGACCCCTCCACCTCAGGATTAGCTTCTGCAGGCTGGTTCTCTCTCATGGGTAATGGAGGAGTGCCACCCCTACCTATAGCTGGCAGGATCTACTCCTACCCCTCTAGGAAAATGGAATTTCTTTAACCGTCCTGAAAACCAGACCTTACTTTGGGACCACTTCAGGTTACAGTTTCTCCCTGTGCAAATCTTTCTATCTATTCCTTCAGTCTCACCTATAAAGTGTAATGTGCCTTCTCATATCAAGGCTGGCACATGTTCCCTTCTACATATGCATCAGATAGGATAAAGGCAATAAGCATTACTTGGCCTGGAGAAAAGAATTGCTATCAACTGGCTTTATTGTGCTGTTTATTAAGCATGAATTAATCTTGGAAATGATATCACAGAGGCCACTGCTGCTCTTGCGATGTGCATTTGCTTTGTGAAGCTTTTGCTTGAGGGCTGTTTCTAACATTAGGCTAGTTTTCTTCAAGGGGGTTTGTTGTTAGTTATCTTGCTTGCAAACAGGATTCACTGACTTGACTACCTGGCACTAGATGCTGTACTTATTTTAAGGGAAATCATCTGCACAGGCAGGTAGAGGAGCTGTCAGATACAAGATGATTGAATTATACTCGCTTTGCCCACGGGTCAGACAAGGAAATCTGTGGCTGTGTAATGCCTGGAACTATCACAGCAAGACCCCTGGGGCTTGGGAAAGCCAGCACCACAAATGCCTTTGTGCCCCAGCTTGTTGTACAGGGAAACAGCCTTGGAAGTCCTTTCTGAGACCAAACCTTTATACATGTGGATGTCAGCCAACCCTTGTTCTGGATCTTACACTGGAAGGTGAACTGAGAGCACGTTTTGGCTCAGGTGCTGTAATGTGCTTTTATTGCTGTGCTTTGAAATACATCTTTGCATTTCTCCCCAGAGCAGCAGACCTTTCTGGCAGCTTGTACAGTCTCACGTAGTGTTTGGGCCATGAAAATATTTGGGGTTTTCTTTTCTGGTTTTTGCACTGCTTTGCTGAACACCTCCAAAGACCACCCTGGTGGGGATCTTGCTGGTGATGCTCACATGAGAGACACTCACACAAGTGGTTTCAGGCTGGTTCTCAGCCTACCTCAGCCTATCCTTGCTTGACACTGATGACCTCCAGAAGTGGAAAAGGTTCATTTCCCCTGATTAGCCCCTCTCAGGAGAAAATTTGCTTTTTCTTAGGTTTATATTTCTACCAAGTGTAACCTAATGAGCCTGACCCTGCTTGCTCTCACCTGAGGAAGGGCTGATAGATGTGCACCATCCCATAGAGCAGCTTTGTGCCATGAGGAGCTGACAAACTCATTATGTTGTGCTGGCTGTGACTGGAACACACTGCTGCAGCTCCAGGCTGGCACGTGACAACCCGAGGTTGTGGCAGCACAACCCTGCCACAGAATTTCATTTTATTTGTAAGCCACAGATTGCAAAGGGAGTGGCCTCATTTTTAAGCTCTGCTACTATAGAGGTAGCCAGATGGTTTATGGCATGATAGCAGGTCACAGAAATGTCTCTGGAAATGCTTATGTGTCATGTCTGTGTGAGACAGGTCATCTGCAAAGACACAGATGAGATCCTCCATTTAGAGCAAACAGCAGCAGCCTGATTTATATGGAACACGCAGCAAAGGTTGCAGGCTGTGAAAAAGCAGCTCTTTTTTTTTTTTTTTTTTTTTTTTGTGCAGATAGCTCGATTTCACTGCAAATAACACATATAAACCAGACAAGAAAGGTGTACACTTCTCAAGTTGCTACACTACAGGTATGTTCATTTTGCCTCCCATCCGAGGTTCCTCTGTGAAGCAGTAGATAGCTCTGGAAGTCTGTCCATCTTCCCCTGACACTGTCTGGTCTGGTTTTATTTAGATCTGGCACGTTTTCTAAAAGCATCTCGGACATGCTGCTGCACTGAGGCTGTTGATTTATAAACATACATCCTCCAAAAGCCACATGCAGCTCTGTGCCCTCCCGGGGTGGGGGGCTGATGTGTCCTCTCCCATAGTGACCCTCCCTGGATGTCTTCCTGGGCTCCAGGCATTGGAGACCACGCTGCTGCTGCTGCTGCTGCTGCTGCTGCTGAGCTTGATGCTGTGCCCCTTGTCTAAGAATAGCCTCACTGTCTTGAACGCCTGCCAGTTCCTGAAAGCTTGGCAAGCAGAGGGAAGAAACACAGCCATTATGTAATGGTTTCTCTGGCCAAGAAAAAAAAATCCCATTTATTGATCTCCTGTCTGAAAACCTCAGTAACTCTGCGTAATTGATGACCAGCTGTTAAGAAAAGCTGTTTGGAGGAAGAACATTTATAATTAAAGAACAGACACTTCAAATTCAGCTCTCCCTCCATTTTCTCATTGCGTTTCTCTCTGCTGTCTCAGGGAACAGCCAACCCGCCTGGGCCTTTAAGCTTCTCATTTCAAACCAATATATGCCTTTCCCAGAGAGCAGCGCTGCGTTCTCCAATTTCACTCCCTGTGCTACAGAGGGGAACTATTCATGGAGCTGTGTGAGAGAAAGATTAAGGAAATATCAAGACTAACAGATGGGAAGCAGGCAGTGGATGACGTGTAGGCAGGCTGATGTTACAGCAAGTCTTATCTTGTTAGCAGAAATATGTTGCAATAAGCAGAGTTCTGGGAGAGGACTTGGTTTTGAGCACAGAATAGGACAAGCCCTCTCTGTCTGATGAAGGACCTGCTTGTGTCTAGAAATTACATATTAAGGCCCTGCTAGCCATGAACATTTTGATCTTGATCCTGTTCTTTTGAAGTGAAAATGTTTCTGGGTTTCTTTACTGAAAAATTAGTGTCTCCATTTGTTTGAGGAAAAACAGAAAAATAGGTCGCTCAGCTCAGCTGCACAGCCCAGCTCCCCCAGACCAGTGGCTATCCATGTATCCAGCCATTGCCTTCCTCTTCCCCCTCCCACACACACTCTGAGTAAGGCCTACACTGGAAATAGACAATTTAGCAGGAGAATTATATTGTGCATTTAAATGTAAATTGCTAGGGAATTGACAATTGCTTTGTTTGAATTGTAATGATTGGAGTACAAGTGTGTTGGGTTTTTTCTTAGAATACATTTTAACTTGTATTTATGTCCTTTTACATTCATCTCAGGCACAAATATATGCACACAGTGTCCTTAAGCTTTCATCTGTAAATCCTTGAGCTGTCACATTCCTGTTAAGAAACCCATTTCTTTGACCTAGCCAGCAATTGTAGGTTGGCACTCATTTCCCCCTCCCCGTGTTTGCTTTTTGGAAGAATCTCTTTTTTAATTCAAGTAGGTGAAAACCTCAAGTCCAACATGAAAATACAGCCTGGGTCCTCAGTGGCAGTGATCTCAGCCCTTTCCTCTCCCCCTTGCTGCCTGCAGATCAGATCACAGCCCTGACAGCCAGGGAGAGCCTCTGCAGGGCTGCTGAGCCCAGAGATTCCCAACCAGCCCCACCAGCTGAGGGTGCCCGTCTCCATGCTGGTGCTCCCCATCAGCTCAGGGTTCGGGTGCTGGGGCTGTCTCTGTCCTGCACGTGGGCAGATCCCACTGCTTGTGCAGAGCACTGGCAGCAGAGACTGGGCAGGCAATATTTTTTCCTGTGGTAGGCAGGGGGAGAGCTTAAAAACAGCTGTACACTGATCTGTTCACAGATCTGATTTCATCCATTCATACTCCTGTCCTGTTAGCAAGGCACTGAGCACCTGCCCTCAGCATGGATGAAAGAGACTAAAAGGGTGGCCAAGTTCATCATGAGGCTTGCCCAGAAAAGGAATTTTTTTATCATCCAAAGAGCTAATAAAGTGAAGGAAGCCAGGGGTTAATCAGCTCTACCTTCCCCATCAATCCAGTAGTGGGAAAAGCCTGGGGTTTCAGCTCTGTTTGCAAGGAGTGGAGCAGTAAATACCATTATTCACAGAGTTTTTCTGAGGTGCAGCCAATTTTCAGGAATGCTGTATCTCAGTCCAAACAAAACCTGCGTGTTTCTCCTTGGCCTGGCCTTGTTTCTTGAGACTGTTTCACTGATTGATACAGGAGATATAAACAAAAATTGAAATAACACATGCCTGGTAATATAAACAAAACACTTTCACCAGAGAGAGAGGATTGCAAAATCAGCAGCTTGCAGGGCTCAGATGCAGTCACCCAGCACAGAAACCAAGCCATTAGGAAAACAAATAAATAAACAAATAGAAATAGAACTGACTGCCATAATCCCCTGACCTTAATTGTGTGGATGTATGTCTGTGAAAGCTGGACTCAAGCTTTTCCCTCCAGCCCCCATGCTAATTCCTTTGGCCTCAGTGGCATAAAATGCTCAACAGACCTGTCTGGCCACCCCCTCTCTCCCTTATCCACACAAGCAGCCAGGAGGTGAACTCTGTCACTGTGCCTCTGCAGAGGGGTCCCAGAGGTGCTCCCTGCCAGTCCTGGGCTGCTCTCCCAGTCCTTACCCAGCTTCCAGCACAGCTGTCTGGAGCAGCAGCTGTTCACCTCCACCTGGATAGAGCACCCGGTGACAATCCCACACTGCTGAGGAGCTTTCCCGTGCTAGCAGGGAAGATTCACGGGTGGGGAATGCTACAGGGAACTTGGAGAAGCCTGATGTGGTTTGTTGAGCCACAGAGGTGTAATTATAGTGAGTTTCATGCAGTTTCTTTTGCAATTTGCCACATTTGAAAAATCTGCCCCTGTGTTGTTTAATGTTTATGTAGGACTCCAGGTGAGAATCACAGAATCGGTAAGGTTGGAAAAGACCTCGAAGATCATCAAGTCCAACCATTTACCTAACTCTGCCAAGGGCTTTGAACATTTCTAGGGACAGTGAGTCCACCTCATTCCTGGGCAGCCTGTTCCAGTGCTGGACAAAAGGGGTGTGTTCAGCCTAGGCAAAAAGCCAGGATGCATTCCTGGGTGCACCCTGCAGGTGTATCCCCACTGCACCCCCAGGCCCATTCCTGGGCTCATCCCTTGGGTGCACAGCTGGATTCATCTGCATGGCCATGCAAGAGCTCGGGGCAATGCCTCCCAGCAATTCAGAGACTTTCCAACCCTGAAGGACTGAGCCTCCCATTTCTGGGAGCATTTCCATGGGAGGTACAGACATAAGAGCTGAAGGAGCCCCTGAACTATTCTCCATGGGAAGAAGGGAGCAGGGTCAAGCCCATGCACTGTTTCTCTGTGGTACATTGAAATTCACCCCGTGGCCTCACCCTGGCAGCACATTTCCCAAGCAGCAGCTCCTGCCATAGGCAGGTGGGAATTCTCCCCAGGGTGAGTAGTCACTGTCTTTAAATATCTCAGTCTTCAAATTCTCTTTTTTGAACCTCAGACAAAAATATGACAGCTATCCCACAAATCAGCCAAATAAAAGAAAAAAAAAGTCACATTTAATTACTCCTGAAGGGGAACTTATACACGAGGAACACTTATTAGTGCAATATATTTTTCCTTTTGTAGCTTTGAGCTGATCTCTAATAGCACCAGTGAAGTCCCAGTGTAACCTTGGAGTGTGTTTCATTATCATTCAGATGGAAACTGCTGTCTTATGACTGCAGTTTTAAATACAGTACATTTTTGTAATTTCTAAGTAGGCAATCAAATGGACATAACACATGAAATTATATCCAGTCCTGGCACCAAACCCTGCCCTTCACTTGCCCATGCTGCTCCCAGATATTAAGGCCTGAGTACTGCTGGGGGCTGGAGGTCAGCCCCAGCGTGCTCCTGCAGTTCTCTGCTCTGACAATAACAATGCCAACATGTAGGTGCTTATGGATGCACTCATTTTAATTTTAAAGTCACTGCAACTTTTAAAGTCAAGCACCGGAGCAGGCTCCCTCCCTTCCTCTACCATGGAGGCAGCAGGGCAGGGGCAGCAAGCAGCTCCTGGCTGGAGAAAAAAGTGACCATGAGCTGCTCCTGGCTGGGAGCTTCAAGCGCTGCTGCATGCTGTCAGCACTGACCTGAGGGTACCAATGTCTTTGGCTGTTTTCCTCCCCTCAGGCAGCTCTCTGGATCTGCAAATCCATTCCTTTAGCTAATTAGCAGATGGCAAAGGCAAAGCTAATCAATCATTTCCCAGTGGGGCTGCTGGTAGCCTGTCAGTTCACCAACCAGAGAGGCTCTGCCCTGGCCCCACTGTCCCAGTGTTCCCAGGCGGGCAGCTGAACATGCTGCCTCATCTTGGGCTTCATTTCAGGCTCAGGACAAAGGAGGATGACTATTTAGCCTGGAGGACACATAGTCTGTAGGAAGTTCAGTGATTTTTTTGTCTACACTAGAAATTGTTTTAAAAAATCCTGTATTTCAAGAGAGAAGAGTAAAAGAGATTAGGAACGTCAGGGTGATGTTTGGGAGCCAGCAAACATTGGGAAGAACAAATGTTTCTTTTCTACTGATGACAGAATTAATATATTTCCATTGTTACTTAATATATAGGCAGGGAAGATTGCAAAGATGGGAAAACTCTCCTTGACTTTACCTCTCCTGGATTCTCTGGACATAATGAAGTAAAGCTACAAAAAGTGGTGTCACACGGGTATTGTTGTGTTGACTTGGAGCTAGATTTGCCATCAGCAGTGGAGGCACAGAGGCATCTCCAGGAGTCTCCCATGGCTCCCCAGTGGCCAGAGGCAGCCTGGGCCATTCTCCCTTGGCTGCCTGAGGTGATTGTCATCATCCAGGAGCAGGTGGCACAGGAGGAGCTGGGAGGCCCCGTGCCAGAGAGCGTGGGCTGCTCTCTGCCAGGTCCAGGCACTGGGAGCACCGTGGTGCTACAGGAACAACGTGCAGTACCTGAGGAATCCCACCCTGCTGGGAATCCCAAACGCTGGAGCCGTTCACTGAGGGTGAAGAGCAGCAGCACAGAGATTCTGGCGTTCCCTGCTGTTGCAGAAATGAGTGTGCTGGTGATCTGCTGTGATGCATTTGAATCACAGAATCCTACATTATCCTGAGCTGGAAGGGACACACAGGGATCATGGAGTCCAGCTCCTGGCCCTGCACAGGACAACCTCAGAACACTCACTGTTCAATAACAGCTCATAAACACCTGCAAATGCACTGAGTTTCGCTTTACTTAGAGCCTTTTTTTTTCTTGCTATCTGTAGGACATACTTGACACTTGACGTAATGACAGTGCTTCTGGGTATCTTGAAATTTTTTATGTATTTATTTTTATAACATATTCAGGAGATAAGACATATGTCCATGACATGCAGAGGGACCTAAGTCACAGAGAGACAGCACCAGCTCTTAAGGAAAGCTTGTTGGGAGAAGATGCAGCGTCTTGTGCCGCCACTATCGTGGCACATACAAATTCTCAAAACAAATTCCATAACATTCCTAAAAAGTCCACATGATCGTCCCACAAGGCACATCTGCCTTGGTAGACACTTGTGTCTCTCTCAAAAGGAGCTGAAGTGGGGTGGAGACACGACTTGTTGGATGGGACACCTCCACTCCACCACATCCCTGGCACTCTGCCCCGCCTCACTCCCCTTCCATCTGCCAAACATTTCCATGAGCCGTCAGCACTGCAAGTGGATTAGGTTTCCCAGACTCAAAAGAGCTTCTTTGTGGCAGAAAAATGCCTCCATTTGTTAGTTAAACCTCAGAAGTTTTCCCCTGGCAGAAGTTCAAATATGTGCCACAGGAGCGATGGTTTCACTGATGTCTTTGAGGCCTCACAGGTTTTCCAGGTCTCTAAATCCAGCCATATTGCTTCTCTTAGGTTTCCTCTTGGTATTTCCCAATATCTCTGTCTGATTTTTGGAGACCACCACTTTCTAAAAGCCATGTTTTTTAACCCAGGAATCCAGCAAGTGCTGCCCCAGATGCTCAAGCTGTACAGGCTGCCCAAATCTGTGTGCAGGGACCAGCCTGACCCTCCCAAGGCATAACAAAGAATAGAAGAAAGTAAAAGTCAGGCAGATTCACCAGGGGCTAAACCTCCTGGTTTTTTGCAGTCCTCTGTTTCTAACTTTCTCCCTGCCTTCCTAGCAGCCTTGCTGCCTAAGATGAAGCCCTGCCAAAAGCCTCTGGGGACAGCAGGGACTGCCACGTGCTGAGGCTGGCCAGAGCCAGGGTGATAGACAGTCTGAGATGCACTCCTTCCCTAAGGAAGGGGATTTAGTGAAGCTCCAGAGTATCTGCCAAAGCCATATTTAGCACTGGGGGCTGATTGCAACGCTCACATTGCTCACTGCATTTTTATAAATATAACCAGCCCAGACAGAATCTCTCCTGACACCGAGAGAGGAGATGCAAGGAGAGGCCCTGATATACTGCCTCACTAAGCTGTTTGAAGCTTTCATCTCTAGCAATGCTCCCTTAGTAGTGTACAGACCATGGTGGGTGGGTGTAGGGGCAGGAGGGAAGGCCAAGGTGATCTCCTTAGCTTTCCCTGTCTGCCCAGAGGAGGAGGATTTTCTTGCTTGTCTTCCACATTGCTTGACTGGGTGTTTGCTCCTGAAATTTGCTCCTGGGCCAAGTTCAGGAGTCACAACCAAGATTCCCTGTCCCACACCCATCTGTGTCTGACCACAGGCATGTATCTTGGGGCAGAAACCTTGGGCTGTCCTAACACATACTGCAGAAGGCAACACTCAGAGACTGCTTCCTTAAATACCTACTGATCAGACAGTACTGCTAATCAAGGGAAGCTCTTTCCCCTTACTAACGAGCTAACACTGTGACATTGAAGCATCTGATACAGCAGTGATCACACAGGGGTGAAGTCTGGGAGAGACATTGCTGCCCTGGCACAGTACCAAGCAGAAGCAGGGTTCATACTCTTTAAAAGGTGCAGATATTTTCCCCTGCAAAAGTCAGGATTCGTCAGCAGCTGCTTGCAGCTCACCTACAGAGTATCCCAAGGTTTGGTCTTTTTCTCCTGAAGTTTGTAGGTGATTCTGAGTTTTATTGATTGCAGACACTAATTTCCAGTGGAGATGCAGCTACTGTTGCAGTAAATTGAAGCCAACTGAAAGCAGAATCTGTTTTAGCTACCTTTCACAAATGTCCCCAAAGCAGTCGCTGGAGCCCAAGGGCTCACGAGTGGGAGCTGCTCTGTGTGACAGTGGTCCCTGCTGAGATCATGTCCCTCCCAGTTGCCACAGTCAGAAGGACCACAGCACTCCTGATGCACTGTCCATCCCAAATTGTCTAAACCACTGTGGGATAAATGAGAACATTTAGGCAAAAAGGAGAGGAATTGTCATGCGACCAGAGAAAGCTTCTTGCTCGAACACGTGTACCTGTTTTTAATGCCTAATGGAGAAAGGCAACTAATGGTTTCCAGAGCTCAGTAGCAGAATAAAAACAGAATGCAGCGGTGGTGGAGTGGCAATATCTGCTAATGAAAACCCAGGATGTATGGCTGGGGCTGTTGGGCACTTGGCCCAGGACTTGGCCAGAGCAAATGGGCTGAGCCACGCTGGGATCGGCACCAGCCACACTCAATTCTCCTCCTTGTCAAGCACTGTAAATTAAAAACAGAATAAAAGGCTTTTAAGGGATGTGCTCACTGACAGTTTAAATATAAGTGGCTGTGGCATCATTTTCTACAGATAGGTTTATGTGGGGAAAGAAATTGCAGCTTGCTTCATAGCAGGTATTTTATTGTTATTGCAGAGCTCCCTGCCGCGCCTGTACATAAGGGGAGGTTTTCCAAACGAGCACCATGTGGAAGTCGGTGGGATAATGGGCTTCTGTGACCTGTGCCAGGCTGAGATGGGGCAAGGGCAGCCTAAAGGTCAGCAGGGCTTCTCTTGGACCAGTGGTAGATCCAGCCTCTGCTGAGGGACATTGCTCAGGACGCCAGGGGACATCCCCAGCCTCCAGGCAAACATCCACTGTCACCTTCCCTGCCTCCCGTGCAGCTCAGCTGACACAGAGCCCCTCATCCTGATGTGCTGCCGTGCACAAATCCACTGCCCATCTTACAGTGTGGTTAAGAGAAGAGAGTCCTCAGAAAATAGAGTCTAAATGAACAGAAGCTATGTATGAAAATTAACTTCTTAAGTTTAAATGATTTGTTTTGGCACTCAGACATGAAAATTTCATTCTCTTCTTTGCAGTATTTAAAATTAATTAGTTTTAAAGTTTCTATTTTTAATTCCTTCAGAAGCTTAAGCTGAAGATGGGATGAAACAGGCTTTAGTCAACCAAATATTTACTTCTAGACCTTTGGGGTTTTGTTTTGAGGGGTTTGAGGAGGGAAGGAGAGAAAGAACAACTTCATGACAACCTAAAGTATTTTCCCTTCAATTTTCTAATTTTAACATTTTGAAAAAAAAACACATGGGTGAAATTTCTGAATAATATTATTTCATTTTCTTGGCTGGTGATACCCAAGTAACCAGCACAAACCACTTACGATCTGTGAGGCTGTGGTGAAGTAATTTGTGGTTGCTCTGTGGGACCTACTCCTTTCACTGTGCTTCCACTCAGGATAAATATAATAGAAGTTCACCATTTTAGACACTTTCCTGCTGCTTTTTACTCATTGTACTCAACTTCAAGGCTAAGCAGTGAGAGCCCTCTGGACCAGAATTTCAGGAAAACTAAGGTTGTGTCAAATTGAATATTGTTGTCCCTGGATTTATAACAAACGTGACACCACTCATAATGTTTTTACTATCTAAGAAATTTCATTAATAGTATGGACTTGGCTCAGAACTGATGAATGCCAGAGGAAACCCTTCTATTGAGTCCAGCAGGCTTCACATCAAATCATATTTGCATATTAAGATATATATCAGCTAAATGCAATCTGGGATAGAAAAGGGTCAGCTTCTTTGGAAGGAAAAGATTAAGAGAGTACATCCTTCCTTTTATGCCTTTGTATCCATAATTTTTTAAAGCACATCATAAGTAATCTTTTTTACTACAGATTTGACCATGTCTTTTCTGCATGGATTTTTTTTTTATTGGCATTAGAAGAAAAATATTAAGGGATATTTGTTAGAAGCATCTTGCCAGGAATGAAAAGAGTTTGATTTCTTTTCCAGTAGGTAAGTGCTGTAAGTGGAAAATCAAAAGATTTCCAAAAATGCACCAGAGGGAATTCCCTTTATAAGGAAGAGTCAAACCAGGCACCTTCCTCAACATCTCCTGTAACTCCCTGTGTCTCTGAAATTTCTACTGACTGCCCTTCCTGAGCACTGATGCTTCACCTTGATCTGCATTTGAACTTCTTTGGTTTTCTTCTCTTTCTGAAGTATGAATCTTTATAGCCCTTGCAATCCTTTCCCCTTTTTTTAATTAAAAAGTTATTCTGACTGTTTTGTTGGCATCATTGTAAATTGTGAAGCACTTCCTTAAACACATGCAGTAATCTGGATTTTATTTCCATTAGTTTAATGGAAATAGTGGTGCAAGCAGGAATTTGCAAGGAGGCAAGTGTGGAAAAAGTCAAGCTGCTGCCAGGGATGCTTGAATGTTGGTGGCATTTGTGCTGCTGCCATGGTAATTGTGTTATTGGAGAATTCATTCCTCATGCCTGACTTGTACCTGATTTGTATCTGCCTGGCTGCAAGTTAACGTTTTTGTCCTGGCTTTGTTTTGGTTATATTTTCCTGATCCAGGAAAATCCTGATCCCATTTTTGCCATCCCTTAGCCCCTGCCCTGGAAGGCTCCTCTCACCCTTTCTTTCTGTGCCTGCTCACATGCACACTCGCCCAGGATGGGAGCTGCTGATGCAATTATTGCTATCCCAGCTTTCAGCAATCCTTAACTCTTCCAAATGGGATAGTCGACACTTGGCTGGTCTGGCACTGGCAGTGGCTGCCTGGGCCACTCTGTAATGCCAGGGCAATAGTTAAACACCCATGTGTTCTCATCTGGTGCAGCCCAAGGCTCCTGGCTCCAGCAGCTCCCAGCTCCTTGCTGCCCTGTATGTGAATTTTCCACAAGCCTGTGCTGTACAATGACCATTCAAGGCAGAGATTCTTTTGTTTCTTTTGTGTATCCTTATCCATGTTTGTTATGTATTACTCATTTTATGGCCATCTCTGTGTGGTTCCTTCTATAAATAACATTCTCAAATCTCTCTCCTATCTTGTTTACCGTAGCTAATTCTTTAAGATGGGTGTCTCCACCAGAGCTGTAGTCTAAATGAATACAGATAAAAATCATAACATTGGCTTGGTTGTAGTAAACCAGGATTTTCTTGGTTCTGCTGCAAATCAAGCCTTTCAAATAATCTTTTTATTCTATCTCCATAAATACTGTACAGTGGTGACAAAAGGCAGGTGATAGCTTCAGCCTTAGCTATCATGTTAGTGGCTGGCATTAAATACATAATTCCTGCAGTGTCTGCACCATCTTGAAATGAAAGTCTCCTGAAGGAGAAGTCTCCAGGGAGGGGGAAGAGCTGTGAACCAGTGACTGCAGAGTGTGCCTTGGAGATATGAAGTTAGGAGGAAAAGCTGAAAACGTGATATGTCTTTTTCAGTTTGACCTCAGCCTCTAATAGTATTTGGCAAGTCAGCCTAGCAGATAAATTGGTTCATATTAGAAAATGGGGTTGATTTATTATGAAATTGATTGTAACCCTGTCCTGTGCTGAAGGCATTAGTGATAACAGCATCGGGTGCCTCAGCTCTTAACTAACGGGCTTTCCCCAGGCTCTCCACTGCTGACAGGCTTTTACCCACAGCCAGCAGCATCCAAACCACATAGCTCTGCTGGCCCCTCCCCACAGGTGCCAAACCCTCCCCAGGCAGGGCTCTGCCAGGAGGCTGAGGTGCCCTGAAGGGAGCTGGCATTTTCCAGGACATATGGACTGGCAGCAGCGGCCATTTGCAACCAGCACCTTGAAATACATCCAAGCAGAGCATCCCTTCTTCTTGGGGCTGTTTTCTGAAAGTGGGAAGAGTTACTGGGAATACAGAAAACTATTCACCAAACTCCTTCTCTTTACAGAATCACAGAATGGTTGGGGTTGGAAGGGACTTAAAGATCATCCACTTTCAATCCCCCTTCCATGGGTAGGGACAACTTCCACTAGACCAGGTTGCTCAAGGCCCTGTCCGACCTGGCCTTGAACACTTCCAGGGAGGGGGCAGCCACAGCTGCTCTGGGCAGCATGTTCCAGTGTCTCACCACCCTCTCAGTAAAGAATTTTTTCTAAAATAAATTTTTAGAAATTTTTTTAAACCTACCCTTTTTAAGTTTGAAGCCATTTCCCCTTGTCCTATCACTACATGCCCATGGAAAAAAAGGCTTTTCTTCCTTTCTTTGTTTTCTTTGGTGAAGTTGAAAGCTCTTTTAGTCACATAGAAAAGCCACCACCAAATGTAATGAGAGAGTTTCACTACTTTTGCAAAGAAAGCCATATTCACCCACAATTGCCACAACCTGCAGTGCAGTAGCCTCAATTCCTCAACAGACTGGGGAATAGGCTTTGCCTCTGGAGCTGATTAAAACATAAATTAACAAACCAAACATAGTGACCTCTAGGACCCTGTAAACTATTTAGGGTGTATCTATTATGGGAAAATCCAATCTACTACTTCCAGTATGGTTACAGATGTGATAAATACCAAAAGAGAGAATGTCTGGGGTCAAAACCAGCCTCTTGTATTCCTGCCTTTTTCTTTGGACACTTCTGGACTGTACCCTAAAGAGCAAAAGATTTTCCAGTTAATTTGCTGTAGTGATAGTTAAGAGTCTCTCAGCAGTTGTGTTTAGAAATCACTGAATAGCAAACCCTGGAATATTTAGTGGCTGGTCTAAGCAATATTTTTCAATGTTTTTGAAGGAAAAGAGTTTTCAATGATTGAAATGCACCTTTAGACATTTTCCAAATGAAAAAATTTCAATATGAAAGAACCATGCAGCTTGAAAGGAAAGCTCATTGCAAGAACATCTCTAATTGGACAAAACTGAAAATAAACTTTCCAAAATAAGTTAAAACAAATTGATTTGGGGCATGAAGGAATGTTATGCTTTTATAAACGTTTTCCAACCACTCCCTGCCAGTCAATTGCATGCTGGGTCTCTTTTGGCATAAATTACCTTTCAGGTGGAGACGACATTGGTTACACCACCCACATGACAGCCCCTGCTCCATACAGTGGCACAAACTTGTCTGAATGCTTTTGCCATCAACTTCAGCAGCATTTTGAGGTGTGAAAAAGCCATAGAATATAACAGGCCAGCAGTAAGGAACAACTGCACAACGCAAACTTTTTCAGAGAGCAGCTATTTCTGCAAGAAGCACTCATATGTCTTCAAACCAAGTTTGAAGATAATGCCTTTCTCTTGCCTATCCTAACAAAAAATAGGGCACATCTGGCAACAGCTGCTACAAAGCCAAGGCACAATAATGTGTATCCTCTGAAGGAAAATATTGGTGTGGCCAAGAGGCACAGTCCTCTATTCCAGCACCCAAATCCTCTCAAACCAGTGCCATGCTGTCCTCTCAGGGTCTTTGCTCACTAAGGGTGCTGAGCCCTGGCTGAGTTCACCATGAATTGTTCCTCTCCTTTATGGATTTGCCTGAGCTGGAGGCCCTATAACAGTCAAACCCTGCTGATTTAACAGCACCCCTGGGAAGAATTCACCACAGAAGAGCAAAGGGCAGCTTTCCTTCCACCAACATCACACAGATTATATACAGATATGGGTAAGACATTTGGGAGCCCCATATATTTTCAAATTCATTTTTATAGGATAACACCTTGGCCTGAGAAACTCTTCTGAATATTATGAGTAATTGTCTAATATGTCACTTTTCTAGGCTTGTGCTTTTGTCATCAACACCTCCGATTAGCAGAAATGCAGACTCTGAGATGTTCCTTCAATTTAAAAGCTTATAAATTTTGGATGCAATGTCAGAGAGTAAATTTTACAATGCAGCTGAGCTGTGGACTAATTAAAAGACTACCCCAGTACTCTTCTTAACCAATACATCTCAGATTTGTGACAGCCTTCAGGAAGAGTCATGGATTGTGCCACGTGCACCATATGCAATCAATTGATCTCTGTGTGTGTGCATATGCTGTGTGTGTGCACGTGCACCAGAGCCCGTGTTGATGATGGCTTCTTCACAACTGTGTGAAAGTTTCTCATCCCAGAGAATTTATAGCAGTGCAATTAATCATTGCAGTCATTTTGCTTTCTTGCTGCTGCAGGGTTACTACTGCTCTTTAATTCCAGATCCTCTTGGAGTCAGCTGGACATCAACCTTGCCCATGAAGAGGGTTCATGTATGGGCACTGCTCTGGTGCCCAGGGGAGAGATATTACCCATCACTGAGCTCTTCCTTGGGCCCTGACTGAGGTACCCAGATCCACGCCTTGTGGACTTTGTTGATTCTGTATATTGTAAAGTGAAAATAGGTAAAACACCCATGTTTCACTTAACACCATGCAGTGAATGGTGACATATCTTCTAGGCTTGGCAGTCAATGATTGTGGTCAGCAGCAGTGTCTTCTTGAGTGCTCCACGTGACACAGAAAATCAGGATATCCCCAGGATGACTCGTGTTTCCCAGGGCACTGTGAAATGGCTTTCTGCTCATAAGTCAGCACCTGCAAAGGACAAGCTTCACATGACAGTTGGAAAAGCAAATATATAAAGAGCAAAAGGACAACGTGTTTGAAAAACATGTTCTGGGGTTGCCAGGTGCAAGTGGGAAATTATATCAACCAGCTTTAGGTAGGAAAACCCCCAGGCTTTTCTTCAGAAATCTCTGAAGTTTCATGGATCAGGTTTTCCTTTTTCTCAGTCATTCTCCTGGCTGTTGACGTCAGTGGATTTGGCACTAGATCAACATGGAAACAGAGGGACAGTTTCCCCCCTACACATGCAGAATTAGAGACTCATACCAAGATAGAGGAGCTAGATTTAGATGATAGGGAATTTCTAGTTAAGGGTGTTCTTGTAAAAAAATATTATATAGTATTAGGCTCCCTTATTGTGAGAGCTCCCTGTGTAATAAAGGAGAATTGTCTAAGCCTTGGCAGGAACATATCCCTAGGACTTTGTTTTGATGAAAAAAACCACTGGAAACCTACACTTAGCTTTTCTGCTAGCTGTAATTATCTGGCTGTATTGATCATGGTGCTAAGGTTATCTGTTGGGTAGGGTGTGAGCAAAGATCAGCTTCAGTCCATGAATTAAAGCTGCAGACTGTCAGCTCTAATTTATACACAGAGAGTCTGAAAATTGTCCTCCTGCAATGGCAGAGCTCCCTGGAATTGACACAGATAGGCAGCATATGGAGCCTGTGCAGCAGGAACGGAGGCACTGGCACTTGGCATTGCTGCTCTGTTTTATGCAAATATCTGGGTTAAAAAAGCAGGGAACAAGGGCAGAATAAATTGGGGGGGGTGGGGGGGGGGTGGGTGTCTGGTACTGGCAGACATAAAACCCTTGGTGGCATTAATGAAAGTCACAGGCTTGTGGAAAGCAGGGCAGGCTCCTCCGCTCTGATTTCAGCCCTACAAGCATGCAATACCTTGAAGGCAAGAGATGGTGATAACTGCAGTTCACACAATGTGAGGATTTGCACAGCAGGGGAATCTGTGCAGCCTGCACAGCAAAATATGGTATTCCATGTTCTCCAATACCACAACCAGAGCCAAAGTACAGGAACCAGCCGTCTCAGGGAGCAGGGCTCTCATTAATACACCATTATTCTCTTTGGAGGCAAGCCTGTCCTTTCTGCTGCTGAGCTGTTAGATAGGGTGGAGACAGGAGGAGAAGCAGGAGAGGATGCCCCTCCTGGCTGTGTTTTGTACCCCGCACTGCTGTCCTGAATGGATCAAATGCAGAGGATCCAACCTGTCCCTTTCAGGCAGCTGCTCCATCAGGGTAGTCCACGAGGAAAATGTACAAGTCTAATTAGCTGTGAAAGATCCCTACAAAAGCATTCCATCACCAGGAGAAGTGACAGAGCAGACCTGAGACCCCACCCCACTCCACTGCTGTTATTTGACTTTCACCGTGACTGCTATGCAGTTGCCTGTCCATTCACAAGCATTTGTTGTGGGCTTATTTGGGCATATCTTGGCATTTGAGAGGTGTCAATCTGCTAAAACTGAAGTGGCAATAGCTAATCACAGCTTTATTCTCTGCAGAACATAACAGGAAAGCATATGGCTCAACAGCATTTCTTTCTCTGGGCTAACAGCATGGTCAGTTCTGCAAAAAATTAAAAACCAAACTGACAGGGGAATACAGTGTCTGGTCCTTGCTGGAAGCTCCAGGGATCCTGTACTTGGAGATACCTCTAATGAAGGAAAAAAAAAAAAATTCCACCCTCCCTCACATCATTATTCATTCAAAAATTGGCAAGACCAGGTTTTCTTCTCACCTCTTATATCTTGAGAAAACACTTTGCTTTCAAAAGCGAATTATTTTTGCTGGGTCCTTGAAATTCAGTGCCACTCATTTTGGATTTGAAAACTCTCTGTAAAGGTTTAGAGATGGAAATTTCAATTCCTGGACCCTAGAGGCCGTGCAGAGTGGGTGCTGCATTGTATTCATTCAGAACACAGCCATACCCACCTGTCCATCAAAATCCCAGGACTCTGTGTGTGTATGTGCAGTACAGTAAGCAAGAGCTGCAAACACTATTTACAAGATTTCCAACATCCTGCCACAGCAAATTCTTTACAGTATGAATCTTTTCCATCATAATTTACATTTCATACCTGTTTTCCCCAAATCTTCAAAGTCAGATGAGCAGATCCTTCTTTTAGCAGTGCTGTGATGAAAGCCACTGACTCACAGGAATAACCAGAGTGCAGGATTTGGCTTAACTTCTTGGCTTGACGCTGATATAACATTTCATAGATCTTTTTTAGGTGTTTCCCATTGTCATGGCAACTCTAATCAAAACCCTTTCCATGAATAGCCCTGTCAATGGCAGTACAAGCTCCTGGCTGACTACAGCCTGCAGTTCTGCTCCAGTGTGGTTTCACAAGCTCCTCTTGCTTGACCTTTCATCTCCTGGCTTTCCCCAGATCCTTTATTGCTTAAGCCAGAAATGTATCTTTTGTTTTGCAAGAAAGCTTTAAAAATCTTTATGAGTGATAAGTAACAGCCAGATCTTGCAGCGGACTTCAAGGAGGGAGTTGCCTTAGGAGGGATTACAGGCTATAATAAGCACCTCTCCTACACCAGAGAGCGTGGACCACAGTAAATCCCTGTGAGCCCTGGCTCTGGCAGAGCCTTGAACTCTGCACCTGCCCAAAACTGCCCTATAACACAGAGGAATGAGCTCATCTCGATGAGGGGTGAGGGGTTTGCTAAAGGGGATCCCATCTGGGAGCAGCAAATCCGTCAGCAGGATTCCCTAGCAGTGTCATGATGGAGAAAAGAGGCACCACCTGTGCCCCCAAAGTCTAACATCCCCCTGCTTGCCCAGCTCTGGGGCAGCAGGGTGGGGAATCCAGACTGCTAGGTTTGGCTTTTTCTCTCCTAAAGTTAGGATTTTTTTTCCTAAAGTGTTTGAACAGCAACATGAAGAATTGCATCACTGTGGAAATCAACAGGAGTTTGCCCTTGGATTTCTATGGGGCCAGGATTTCACCAGCTTTCTCTAAGGTATCATTCTAAGCAGGAACTGAAGGGTTTTTCAGAAATAATGCACATTTTGCATATGCATCTTGTCTGACGTCAATATCATTCCCAGACATGGAAAATAAAGCAGAGAGAGGTGTATCTCATGCCTTAAGGTCAGTCCCTCCCTAACCCCAGCAACACAAAAGGGATCTCTGGAGTTTCCACTCCCATGTGGAAGCCACTGCTACAATTCATTATTTTAAGCACTCACCAAAAAAAATAAAAACCAGAAAAAGAAAAAAGAAAAAGAAAGGAAAAAAAAAAAAAAAAAAAAAAAGGTAGGAAGGAGGAATAGAAATTACAGGGATAAAAATCCTTCTTTATATATACATATATATTATAGATATTCTATATATATAGTTTTGTCTCGTCTTGTACCTTCAACCCTGCTTTAAATAAAAGCTCACAGACTTGTCGGTTTCCATCAGGCAAAAATTATTATTCGGCTTTAGAAAGAAACATCTTGCCAAGTGTTGCAGTTCAAAAATAAGGAAAACAGCTCTGCCAAAATGCAGCAAATGTGATTACACAAAGCCAAGAAGACCATAATTAGATCATTACCATGGAAACAACCTAATTACATGTGTAATGCAGCAAGGTCTGAGCTGCGCATCCGAATGTGTTTTGCTATTGTCTAGCAGGGCCATAGCACTGCCATTTGCCTCGTGCTATTAAGCCACCTTGATCATTTTGGATCGAGTTTCCTTGGAATAAGTCCCCCTCCCCACCATGCAAAGAATTAAACTGTGCATGAAATGACTCGAGCGAGGCTGCCCGAGGCTCGCACGGTGTGCGGGCAAAGGGATCCTGCCTGCCCCACCACGGGCAGCACCACTGCAGAGAAACCCCTTGCAGCAAGATCTGCAGCTCCCCGGTAACAGCCACGGGCAGGAGCTGGCATTTGATCTTAAGTGCAACCCCAGAGAAGAAAGCTGAGCTTCCCAGGCACTTGCTCATGGTTGCTGCCTTCCTATGCCTTGTATTCATTTCTCCATTGGTGCAGTAATTCCCCACCTGCACAGTGCCTGTGGAGATGGCATGGGCTGGCCAGGCAGAGATGTCCATGAAGTCTCTGTGTGCTGACCCACATGCTGCTTTCTTGCATAACTGGACTATTTTGTAGAAATAGGGGTTAAGCGGAGCTGGGTTGTGATATTGTCTCTGGTGGAAACCAAATCACTCCTGAAGGGCAGTGTCATGGATCATCTCCAGGCAGACAAAATGAGGCAAGGTCAAACAAGATGCTTGGAGGATCAAAGCAGAGTAGTGAATAAACTACGTGTAATCCCAAACAGTTTCAGAGAGGAAAGCCAGGCCTGTATATACATGGCTTCATGCCTTGCAGCATAAAATTAGATACACAGGGAGAGACAGGGGAGCCATCAGTGAACCTCTGCTATTATCTCCATAAGCCCACAGCCCACTGCTGCTGAATCATGTGGTGGTAGTAAATATGAGCTGCAGGGTGGATACACAAAATGATGGCAGGCTCTGCCACCCCCTTTCATGTACACTGGATTTCTGTGCCCGTTCTTGGTCAGACTGGCCTCACTCAGCAGGAAGGGGAGAGGATGGCTCATTAGCTGAGGGGTAGAGTAACAAGGCAAAAGCCAATGGGACTGTCTGGCAAAGCTACTGCTTCTGCTAATTAATGAGGAGAGGTGGTTACTGGGCCAACTGCAGATGTTGCTGCAAATTATGCCATTGCTATCCCTGCCAGTGAGTTCTCGCTGCAGCTCACACATCTCCAGGTGTTCTTGCCACAACAATAGTCCCTGCTGTTCATTTTGTCTCCTTACAGGGAAAATAAAATACTTCCTTTTGGTGGGGAAAAATGCTCATTTTGAAGAGTTTATCAAGCCCAGACTCCACTCCTTTAATTTCTGCCCCATTTTCCTTCCTCAAACTCTCTTCATTTTCCATTCAAATTGCTTTCCAGACCACAGAATAAGGCTGGAGAGAAGCACCCCGAGTGATGCCAATTTCCCTGCTCGGTTTCCCAGCCAGGAACAGCGGGAGGATGTCTTGAGGAAGCTGCTGACACTTCTTCCCACCCCAGCTCTCTCTCTGTCCCCCATGGGGCCACTGGCGACGCAGACCAGGCTGGCACTGCTCTGGCTCTGAACAGGCTGTTTCTTCCCCCACATCTATTATACAAACTCGTGTAAGTTCACTGGGTAAAACCTGATGTTCCACTTTTGCACAAAGTCAGCAGAATGAAAGAAAAAGAAGGAGAAGCCCAACCCCCACCACATTCTCTGGTTTTGCTCCGTATGCAAAACCTGTCTGTACAGTTCTGCTGAGTGCTGATGCCCTACTTTCATCCCTCACAGAGCTCAACTAAAAATACACTGAGATTTCAAGCAAGGTCCCTGCTGTGCACTGTCTGAGTGAGCAGGCGTTGCTGCAGCCCCAGCCCCAGCCATGCCTGCACCACGCCGTGCTCCGGCACGATTTATACCAACCCTGGGCACCACAGAGGATGAGGAAAAGCCAGCAATCTTGAGAAAATCAATAGCCTTCCTTCCCATCAGCTCTGGCAAAATGCCCTGACGTGGTGTTGAAAGGGCAAAATTGAAGGAGGAGATCACAACTATTGCTACCATTAGTGGTGTTTATAACAGAGTGGTACTGACGAAGCCCTGCTGGTATTGAGGGTGGATTATAACATCTGGAGCTCTGAAACAGGCATGACAATAAAACCATGGCCAAAACTATTCATACTTGCTTTATGTGCTTAAACTCAAAAGAGAATAGCATGCATTTTTTGTCTAATTTGTGCAGTCCTGAGAAAGCAGGATAAATAAGTTTCTAGAAACCAATTTTAAAAACAAGGGAATCTAATGGTGGTTATTTGTGTTGAAGATAGGGTCAATACAATTTTCTGCTTTGAAAAAAAGTGACTGAATTTTAGCAGCTGGTTTCTCAAGTTATCCTGAACAATGGGGTTTTTTGACAACAATGTGGTTGTCTTAGAGGTCTTCAGCTTGAAATTCGCTCCAGCTGTCTTCTGCCTCATTTTCTGTTACATAAGAAGGAAAATGGAAATGATTTCATGACACATATAGATTATGGCAAATAAAGATGTACATACATGGGCCTAATTTATTTTTGGAATGGCCATTATTGCTGTGACAAGTCAGCTGTTTCCATATGCAGAGCATTAACCTGACAGGTTCTTTGCATGGGAACATTCCCTGGTTATGACCATCATTTTCAATACCTGGGATGTGACCCCAAGTGTTCCAGCTGTGGGAATGCTAACCTGACAATCCTGTGAAATGTGGCATTTGATTCCTTCTGGGGGCACAGGTCTCACACAGAGCCTCTGCTCACAGCAGGACAGGGGAGGAAGGAGCTTCCCTGCCCACAGAGAGGTATCCAAGTCCTTGTTTAGGAAGAGGAATCAGGCTCTGAAGGAAAGCCTGATGGAGAGTGCACTTCCTCACTGTTGCAGAAAACACCTATGATGCAATTCCTTGGCAGACTAAATTATGAGTAAAATACTTGTAAAAGCCATGAAGGGGCATACATTAATTTAGACTTCAGGATGCTGTTGCTTTTTTTCCTATTGAATATTAATTCCCTTTAAAAGAGTAGTTTTGAGAACACAACTGGTAATCTAATGTCATCTAATTAATTAAGAATTTTGTACTCATATGTATTAACATATTAACTGCTATTATTGCCAAGGACATTTCACTGGTATTTAAATACATTGAACCAAACATGAATTGCATTTAAGCGGCAATGATCCATACAGCTTCCTGGAAAGGCATGGCTGGAAGATAAAGACTGACTTTGCCTCCCCGACCTCAATGTCCTGGCACCTCACTGAGACAGCTCAACTAGGATTTCACCCCATAAATCAAGAAATGGCAAGGAAACAACAGAGTTTCTCCCAAAACACAGCATAGACAGGGTATTTTGTGAGCCCACTGGTGTCAAGCACAATCTTATCAGTCACTGTCACCCTCATTAACAGCACCACCTCTCTTTTCTGCTATGTTGTCCTTTGTCACCTGGCTTGTTGATTCTTTTGACATACATTTTATTGGAGATGTTGACAGGAGCCCTGAGATATCCAGAGTCACAGATGCAGAGGCAGATCTGGAGGGAGGTGAAGATTTGAGCCTCCTTGCTCCCCGGGTCCAGCTCTCACAGCTGAGTTGTGTACCCTTGGTGCATCCCTGTCTTCTCGTGTCCCCGAGCAGGTGTTAGACAGCTGGAGAGGGAATGGGTGCAGAAAGGACAAGATGGGGTGTGGGGGTTTAACCACAAGAGATGCATCAGTGGGATGTGCTCTCCTTCAAGAACTATCTCAGTTCTTTCCATTTCCGGGATGAGTTCCCAGCACTTACGCGTTACTCTTACACTTGTCTAATATGGTACACATCGATTTTTCCCCTTACTCTCTGCTGACTGCACAGTCTGAAACACCAAAGACCTTAAAGTCAAGGTCAAGTTTTTATTCCCTGAGTAAACAAGCTGTGGAGAAGGGGAAAGAGGGAGCAAACACTTATAAAAAAAGATAGAAAGCTATTCAACAAATTTATTCCTTCTAAAAAACCTCTCCAAGGAAGAAGGCATACAAAAGATTAATTCTTTCAGTCTGCAAATTCTGCATGAAATAAATTCCTGACTTTAAAATCCTGAGGAATAAATGTTAAGAGCAGACCAGTGTGCATATGATCAAAACAAAGCCATTCTCTAATGCTTACAGTCAAACATGACGTTGAACACTGCAGCCTGTACCTTGTAGTCAAGGTACAATGAAGCATTAAAAATTGTTTCCATCTTGCTAGCCAGGAAACTTTTCTTTTGCCCGTGCTCTGACAACTTTTATTCCTCATCATTGTATCTAAGCATTGATTCCATTACATCAAACTCCCAGTGTTATTTTTGAGCAATTAATGACTCCATCCATTATGTTTGCCGATTTGTAATTAGAAGCAAAGTTAGACAGAAAATGTCTGGCTGCTCATCTGTGATTCATGGACTCCCTTGAGCCTACAAATTTGGCTGGAAACTTGGTTAGAAGTAATTTTGGCCAAAGATTTTTGGATGATTATTGCTTGTCTTGAGCTGCAATACAAGTTCAAGTGTTTTGGGGCTTCTGCTTTGGGTTTCTGCCAGACAGAGAAATGGGTCAGTATGAAAATAACAATGCAGCAAGGTGGAGGTACAGGAGCTTCCTCACTGGGGCAGAGCTGGGTCCCACTCAGACCCAATGCTGGCACCAAGAGCTCCCCATGCACAAGCTGGGGTAACACAACCCTTGGCAGACTCAGCCCTATCTCTCAGAGATTGATTCAAAGCCTGAAGTCTGACACTTAATTGTCTTTCTGATTTTCATTATGGTTGATCTGATATTTTTCATTAAAATGAGTTAATATGTATCTGGTAATAATTGCAAGCTGATGTTCTAGCTCTCTTTGGAAACAGAGGGTCCCAGCTGGAGCAGACAGTGCAGGTTTGGGACAAAACAAATTATCTCATGCAATTTAGTTTAGCTGTTTTCAATGCTAGTATAATTAAATGAGACAAATTCTACAAGGAGAGGTAATTTGTTCTTTTATTAGAACAAACTGATGGTTTGGGGGAAAAAAGCAGGTATGTTTTCAGGCACACAAACTCTTTTTTAGGCTTATGTGCCAGAAAGCCTGTCAGTGTATCAGCTGGCCTAACAAATGATATTACTTTTCTGTATAAATAGGGCTTCAGTCATATCCTTAGATGATAACAGCAACAATAACACTGCTAACATAATTAAAAGCAGTTAGGGATGATTGAATGCCATTTCACAGCAGCGTTGGACATGAAGTTTCCCAAGAATAGCAGGGTGGAGTCATGCTGCAGACACAAAAATATTTGTTCTTTTCTCTTTGTCTTTACTCTGCAATTCTGATTTTACTTACACCAGTGCAAATGGAAGCCAGGCAGTGATCCCGTTTGGATTTTGCATGCGTTTTAGAACAGCCTCACAACCTTGTATCTTTAATGCAGAGGATAAAAGTAGGTCATCCATTTTCTCCACCATCCTGCTCTCTCAGTAACATTAACCAAAAAGAACAGTGCGTGCACATTTTAGCTGGCATCACCGTCACTGTGTTCCATCAAATTATGACCCTTCAGTCCCACCATTGGAGCGATTCCCAGAAAACAGCAATAATGTAAATCAGGCAATAATGCAAATGATGCAAAAGAAGAGAAATCCTCCTAAGGTGGAAAATGGATTGACAATAAGCCAGCTTAGTTTTCCCTGATGTTGTTTATTTTCATGTTATGTTCTTAAAGCAAATTTTCCCCAGATGCCTCACAACTGACTTCACAGACACAAATAGAAACAATTTGTACGTCGCAGTAAATCTTAAAAGAAGCAAATCAAGACTTATAAGACAGGAGCAAAGACAGGCAAGATAAAAAGTAGAGAACGATTAAACAAAATAATTTTGGAAATTTAGATACTAGAATTTGTTCTCTGGGTGAGAGCAAAACATGCCATCAAAGAGCAGGGATGTAAAGGAGTTTTTTACACATAGGATTAGGCAAGGTGTGGAAAACACATCTTCCAGAGAGAGGGGGCAATAAGATGTGCAATAAAGGGGCTGGAGATTTATGAAAGCTTAGGGAAAAAAAAAAAAAAAAAAAACAAAAACAGGGAGAGAGCTGAGGGCATCTATGGAAGAGCACTTGTGTGCTGGCTGGGATTCAGGTGTTGCTGTGCCACACCCAGCACCAGGCTCTGCTCCCACCTGTCCCCAGGAGCCATAAGGGCGCCTTGGCTGCAGGAAACAGCTGCTGCAGGTGTCCCATGCTGCACTTTGTCTTATTTCCCCTTTTTTAATACAGTTTCCAAGCCTGCACTTTTGAGTCACCAGACAAAATTGCAAGCTCCACCAGTCTGGGAGAGAGCGCGCTGCTGACATGCGCAGAAATGCTCCAAAACGCCCTAAAAAAGCACTGCCAATGTTTATTTCTAAACATCAGAGAACCAGGGAAATAGAGTAGCACTTTGACTGTTTTGATTTGGAAACATTTGTGCAGATTCAACACTTGTCTGCAGCACCCTTCTGGGATGAAACCACATAGGTACAGCAAGTGCCAAAAGTGCAGACACAGAATTCGGAGGGGAAATTCCAAAACTCTGTGTAATTTTGAAGAAAAGCCATTTAAAAGAAGTCTGATAAGGCAGAAAATTTGTATTTCAGATAGCTCACTCCCTCCATAGCTATAACTCTCCCAGGAACCTCATGCCTTTGTTTTGTCTTAACAAAAAGCCAGTAAAAGAGTCATGTTTAAAACTAGTTAACTATTTTTGACCTAACTGCATTTTAGTTATTACCTACTAAATGCCACTGCAGGCCATGCAAATAATTTTAAATTGTTGATTATTTACATATAAATCCATGTTTAATAATAGCTACCTTCTCATGTAAGGGAGGTAACATAAAATGAGGTTCCTGGTGATTCCTACTTCTTATTATAACATCAATTGTAAAAGCAGATTTGCCTAATGGAAGGCCTAGCACTGAAATTCTCTATGAAAAATGTATGAAGATCAGAAATAATAACCATAACTCTTACCACTGTGTTATTAATCATTAATTTTCATTACTACTATGGATCATAATTATTATGTAGCCACAATAAACACATTGGCACTGACATATCCAGGGTGAGATTACAGGGGGTTTTCTGCCTTTTATTAAGGACTTTGCTGTGTTAAAAGAAGTTTTTCCAGGTTTTCCTCCTCTGCAAAGGCAGATTGCCTGTGCCAGGGGCTTCTCCCACTCCCCCTGGCTCAGCCCCACCAGGGATGTCCTTACCCCAGGGCAGCACACAGCCACAGCTTGGCATCTCAACATTATGGATTGGCACCAGGGCAAGGGCTGGGACAGAGTGAGTGAGTTATCTGATGTTTTCTGCCTCTTTTAAACCTATGGGTTTTCCTGAGATAATGAGACTGATACAGACAGTGGAAAGTGAAAAATCCCACAAATAAATCTTCCCCTCTTCATTAGCAGCCCCATGTAGGAGCAGAGGTTCATGGACAACAAATAACATAGAGAATATCTTTGGAGGAATTTGTTAATGCATATTTACACATAAGGCAATGAGGGGGTCACTCTAATACAGTTTGCAAAGTTCTGGACATTTCTGTGTTCATCCAGCGCCTGCCATTCTCCAAACCCATCCTGACTCTGCTGAGAGCAGCTCAACACTGCTGTGCACGTATCTGCTGCATCTATTTCCCCTGCCCTTGCTGGAGCCTGGATAATGCTCATTCCTCAGTGCTGTGATCACAGTGGAAAGCCCAAACTCACCCTTTTCCCCTGAAACATAATTCAGTGGGATATTATTTCATTAAAAAAATATGGCTGGTATATTTTTGTTTCACATGAAAAAGACTGGGATTCAATAATGCAGACATGGTCTCACGGGAATGAAATCCCTGCCTATATTTGGCCACACAAATTTAATTTTCTTAACCCTAAAGTGGAAGGAGCACTCAGCATATTTAACAGGAGTGACTGGAAGAGCTGTCTGCAGTGAAGACCACAGTACAATTGCCTTGGGCTCAGAATAATAATAGAACAGGAAAATATTTTTGAATTGTGATGTCCTGGAGAAAGACTTTTTAAAAGCAGCTATGCATACTCTGAGTCATTGCAGCAAGGCCACCATGCTGCAGATTTGTCACTGCTCCATTCCAGCCACTGAGAGTCAATCTGCACCTGGGGTTATAGGAAACAGAGACAGGTAGGAGGAAAGGAGAATAGACTAAAGTACGGAGAAAGGAAGGCTCTGGGGACACCTCCTTGTGGCTTTCTCAGGATTTAAAGCTAATAAAAAAGAGGGAGAGCAACTTTTTACATGAGTAGATAGTGATTTGAGCCATAATGGTCTTAAATTAAAAGAGAGAGATTCAGATTAGATGTTAGGAAGAAATTCTTTACTGTGGAGTGGTGAGACACTGGCACAGGCTGCCCAGAACAGCTGTGGATGCTCCATCCCTGGAGGTATCCAAGACCAGGTTGGATGGGTCTTGGAGCATCCTGGGATAGTGGAATGTGTCCCTGTTCATGGCAGGGGGAAGGAACAAGATGATTTTTAAAGTCCCTTCTAACCCAAACCATCTATGATTATATGAAAACAGAAGAAAATGGCACTTACAATGCACAGTGAATGAATCAGAATTTTCTACTCCCAGTGCTGGGCTGGGCACTGAAAGCCACCTTTTGCTGCTCACTGGGGTAGCTAATGCATCCCTTTCCTCCTGCAGCATCCAGAAATAGACAGGTAAAGGCTCTTGTGTCATGAAGGGCATGAGAATCACCTGTAGGAAATGACAGTTTATTACCTCATAATAGTAATAGTGAGGAATACCTCACTATCCTGGATCTTGCAGCAAAATCCCAGAGCTGCAGAGAGGGAGATAAAAAGTAATGGATGTGCTTCTGTGGCAGCAGGGTCCAGCTACCCCATGGTGACAATGTTGTTGTGTCTGGTGTCCAGGTAAGCTCTGGACAAAAGAACTTTTAAACGAAGTAGATGAGGAGGCCAAGGCCCAGAAAGAGTGAGACTGAAGGGGTGTTAAAGAAGTACAGCTGCAATCCTGGCTCCACCCCATAGGCTGGGAGACATTTCCAGTGATGCTCAGACTGCCGTAACAGGGACATGTGAGTGTTGCAGGCAGCTCACAACTCTTTCCCACAAAACTGACCTGTCTGTGGCCATATTAAAGCTCCAAATTCATCTGCTGCTAATGAAGAGACTTTAGATCAAGATACCCCGAGGCCTCAGGCGTTTTGCAGCATCTGAAGGGCTCCACCACCATGAGATGTCCCTAAGTCCCTTGGCTCTGCAGCACAGGCCACCAGGGCTCACCCACCACAACATCCGGAGCACAAGGATGTGCCTGAGGGTTGAGAGGGTCCCTGCTTTGCAGGGAGCACCACTGGGGAGGAAGGTGAACTTACACCCCAGCAAAACCATGGTCTGAGAGTGCCAGAGCCAGAGCAGAGACTGAGCTGGCCCTGAACGGAGCCGGTTCCACAGCGACTGTTTGAGTAAGGCTATTTCTGGAATCGAAACTCACAGGGGGGAAAGGGCAGCAGAAAGCAGATAAATTAGCCTTTAAAAGCCAGGCAGCCCCGTTGCTGAGCCCTCTCAGCCGTTTCAGGTGTGGGGAACAGAGAACACAATAAATCCCTCTTTGTTCTCCTGTGTGCCCGAAAGGGAGATAAGACACAGGCAAGGGTTCATTCTGCTGGTAAGCCAGGGGGTTATTCATTAACCTGCTTGGCTAAGTAAAGCTCTGATAAGGGCAGAACCCTGGTGAGGGCAAACCCAGGTGCAGTGGGGCCTGAAGATGACCATGGGGTGGGCAGGAATGTCCATGACCTGTGCCAGGGCCACTGAGTCACCCATGGTCACACATACCCAGGGTGCCACCATGCTTTGGGGCACAGAGAAAACTCCATTTCAGCAGCCTCCCTTTCGCACAGCAAAAACCAGGGACGTTGAGGAAAGGCAGAGATGCACTGTTGGATGAAGGCATTGCTTCCTTTTAGCAGCTGGAGATGCGACAGGAGTGAAAACAGTTAGAAAAGTAGATGAATATGGATTTTTTAGTTTGGTCGTCAAATCTAAAAACAGGGAGAAAATGAGTAAACTCAAGTATTTTTCTCAACAGGAAGAGAAACGGTCTTTTTTTATTATATAATTCTGGTTTAAAAAATCCTTTCCTAAAATTTAGGTCAGTTTTTAAACAACAAAGCTTGTTTCCAAACAAAAAGTCAAAATATTTTGTTTTGATGATGTTGAAACAAAATGTCTCCGTATCTCCAAACCATTTCTTTTTGACATGTCAGAAAGAAACATTTGTACACTTTCTAATTTTTTTCACAAATACCGTTGGTTCCTGCATTTTTCAGTGAACTTATCCATTCAAGGAATGTCACTCAACTCTAAAAATTACCATACATATAGAGCTACCTCTGTTACCACATTATGTCTCAGGCAAGCATGCCAAATGTGAATTCCTCACAAGGGAGCTGGTTAGACTTCAAAGCTGACCGATAAAGCCCGAGAAGGCACAATGCCAATTAAAAGGGTCAAAATGTTCCTCAACTTTCCTTCAACCCTCCCCAGGGTCCCACTCTGCAGGCCAGTGCTGAGCCACAGGCAGGTGGGTTGTCTTGCTGTCTTTGAAGAGCACATATTTGGGGGTCAAACCAAAGCTCACACCCCCTCACGTGTGTTCAGATTAGTGCTGTAATTCTTGTTAAAGCAGCCTGTCCAAATCAGAGCTTCTGGGAAATGCACTTGATGGATCATTGCAGGGACCCTGTTGATCTGCAGGTCTCTGCAGGTATCTAAAAAAATCTCTCTGCTGACTTCTTGCAAGGAGGTTGTGTGGGGTCTGGCCATAAAATCATGGACACGCCATCTGTGAGTACTCCAGAGCTTGAAATTTTCTGTAAGGAACCATGAAACAGAAACGTCCCTCTTCCTCCTGAGGAAGGAGCCGCCCATGAAGGCTGGTAGGTGGCTGCAATGCTTGGGGTGACTCGTCTTACTTGTCATCAGAAAGCATCTTCTAGCCTTCCTCTGGGGGTCTGATCATCAGCTCCTGGTTAAATATTATTAGTCTGGGGATGTTGCATGAATCTTGTGCTCCTGGTGCCAGGGTGGGTGAGAGAAGCCCGGGTCCTGCTGGTGGTGGGGCTTTATGGAGAGTGGCAGCCTCTGAGGTGCCAAACCCTCCCCTGCACAGCACCATGGCACATCTGTCTGATGCCGCAGCTGGCACACGCCAGAGCTTCATTAACTGATTTAAATAAAACCCCCTCTTTGTTGCTAATCACTCCATTCAGGGTTGGAAAGTCCACAGAACCAAAAATACATGCAGTTAGTCAGCAGGTTCGTGAATATTTTGAGATAGTGTAGGTCAAAAGTCAGTTTGCCAGCATTATCTTGATTATCCTATGGAAGTCTTTACTCAAAAATAGTCTCCAAAAGTGCAAGTTTAGCAAAACTTGGAGCTGAAATCATTGGAAAACATAAAATGTACTCACCAAGCTAAATTCACATGAGGGCAGTTCCTGTGTAATAGGCAGATGCTTTTAACTAACCTTTTATGTTTTGCTAGTTATTCACATCCAAGAACAATATTAGAGGTGTAAGGTTAAAATAAAAAATAATAACTTCCTAAAATCATAATGCAGGGGTTTTATATTCAGATCTACCAGGTGCATGCAGAATCATAGAATGATAAAATCACAGGATGGCCTGGGCTGGAAAGAACCTTTAAAATTTATCTCATTCTAATCTCCCTGTTGTGGACAGGGACAATTTCCACTAGACCAGGTGGCTCAGAACTTCCCCCAGCCTGGCTTTGGACACTTCCAGGGATGGGGTATGTGCACCTATCGTTTTTTAAAGCAAATCATGGGTTAAAACAACCTATAGAGGTTGCTGGTGTTAGGACAGCTGACAAGCATGGAGTATGGAGAGATTTTTTAGGGAATCTGTTTCTCCAGGGCATTTTCTTGGTCATCCTTAGTGGTCAGGGATGCAGGGGATGCCTGGGCTGGGAGCACAGTCTCCCTGTGTTCCCTGTGCAATGTGACTGCTGGCTGTGGAAGGCACCAAAATGATCCTCCAGCTTTCCTTATCTGCCCTCATGCACACACAGACAATTTGTACCCCTTCATCTCATTCTGCTGTGCTCCATTACAGTGATTTATGTGCTGCCTGTCATCTGGAGCACTGCAGGAACACAAGTGAGGGGAGAGCAATAAACAAATAATAATCAGCAGAGATAACACAGCAATGAGTCCACAAATGCTACCCCAAACAGGCAGCAGTGTTAAGCTCCCAAGGAAAGGGATATTAGGGGGGGTCAGTTCTCCAGAGAAGGGCAAAAGAGGGAGCCTTTGGCAGAGGATTAAATCCCGTGGAGGAATGATCCTTGTTCTTTGAAGGGCACAGGCAACACCAGAAAGGATTGGCTGTGGACATGGAAGATGAAACCCGATATTGAGAAAAGGAAAAAGGAAAGCTCCTGGTAGGGAGGTTAAAGAGGGAGATGGATGGTGGCAGGGAGGAAGGCTGGATTGGGCTGCAGTGCTGAATGTGGTGTGATCATTGCATCCCCCCGTCCAGCCAGGCAGGTAGAACAGGTGCTGTGTGTTCCACAGAGCTGATGAGGCCAAAAAATGTTCATCTCTTTTACCCTTGTGACCATGCCTTTGACATTTCAGGGCTCAGCATTACAGTGCTGAAGCACAGCACTGTACTGGAGGCTCTGCCAGGGCCCTGTGTGACCTGCCCAGGTCTGTGACAGCTGTGCAGGGAGCCAGGTGCCTTTGGGAAAGAGTTTGGGGTGGAAAGGACAGCAGAGATGCAGCACATCCTTGTCCATGAGAAAGCTCACCTGGCCCATGCTGGGGTTCTTGGGGGTTCTGTGCAGGGCTGGAGCTGGACTTGATCCTCATGGGACTCTCCCAGCTCAGGACATACAATGGTTCTCTCTGCACAGTTCATGTCACAGAACCATGGCACTGTGCTGGCCCCCAGGCCAGGGTACACCCCAGCAGCAGCTGTGGGGCTGTGTCCTGGTTTAAGGCAAATTTGGGAAGAAATTTCCAAAGGGGTTGCTCGAGAAAGCAAATCCAAACAGCCACTCGCCCAACTGGTTCAGAAAAAACCCTCCAGGACAGGCTGTGTGGCTGAACAGGGGCCTCTTGCTCAGCACTCAGCATCCCTGCATGATCAGAGAAGAACTGGGGCCCTTTGGATATTAGTGGATAGTAAATTTTTTCCTTCGTTTGTTATTCATGATGAATAATGAATTATTCTCATAACATTTACTATGCTGTTCATTTATTATACAGGACAGGGGAATGTTTAGAGCTAATTATTGCTAGGAAGGCTCTACACTTGCAAAATATGTGACTTTTGCATATTTTTATAGCTGTGCTTCAGGTGGGGGAACGGTTGTTTGTTTTAGCAGGCTGTTGCCCCTCTGACACCCAGCCTTGCCACGTGCCTGCAGGCAGGACAGATGCCTCCCTCACCATCAGCAAGTGATGAGCCAAGCTGCTCTTCCCCCTTTGCAGGAGGAGCCCCTGGAGTAAGTCTGGAAATTAAATTGTCACTTTTCCTTACACAGCAGTAAGGAGGAGCAGTGTTTCACTGGCTGGTGGGGCAGAACTCCACAACAGCATCAGCATGGCCACCCCATCACCCTGTCATGAGGCTGCCGCTGCTGCCAACACCTCAGCAGCTGCACCCAGGGAGAAATCCTACACCTCAGGGCCATGTCAGCCACCAGCCAGGGTCTATTACCTGGGAAATGCCCGGAGCAGTGAGTGATGGCAGGGCTCAGTGCCAGGCGTTGCTGGAGAAGTCAGACAGCCAAGTGCTGGGGAGCCAGGAGGAGATGGCCTGCTGTATGGGGAGAGGTTGGGGACACTGTTTGTTATGCTCTAAGTACTGTACTGGGAGCCTGAGTGAGTAATGTCCCTAACAGTGGTCCACCAAGGGCTGTAAATTGTCACTTGTCAAAACTAACTGTGCTGTGCTGCTGCTCACCAACAGATTTATCCTGGCCATTTACAGTTGGTAAATAACTTATCCATTATTTTGAAAAATGCTCTTAAGGAGACCGGAGCCTCATGTCCATCTCCTCTCCCCTGGGTGCAGGCTCAGCACTCTGCTGGCTCCCCACGCCAGCTGTGCCCGTGCCCTGCCCACACACAGAAGGGTCACTGCCCTGATTTGCCCTGAGTGTCCAGCTACAAGAAGCAGAGCTGGCAAAAAGGCTGCAGTGCCCCCAGAGCTTAGCCCTGTTGTTGCTCCCAGCTTGAAAGAGCACCATGGATGCACCCATGCCTGTGGCTGTCCGAGTCCTGTGTGACAGCTTATGGGTCCAGCCCCAGCTGGAGAGGGCTGGCAGAGAATCCACTGACCTTGATGGAGCAATGCGTGTTTACAGCTGGTTCTGTGCTGTCTAATATCCTCCTTATCTTCATTATGTGCCTAATATCAATGTCCTCTTGTGGCTTCTAGAGATACCCTTACATATCTCTGGATAACTGTTGCCAGAGCTAAGCCAGTGAGAGGTTTATAAACCCATGGGGAAAGACAGTTCAACACCATGTTTCTGAATAATTGATTATCACACACTTCAGTATAAAACTGATCTTCAGTGATACCCTTTTGGCTGTGCCTCATCATCCCTTTTTGTTTTATTTTCATTCCCCAGCAGAAATCTCTCTCCACCAGCTGCCTTTGTAACCTGGTAAGAGCATTGTGAGCTGCCAGTAAATGATCTTTTATTTTATTTTTCATCCTTGTAGTGGTAAATTATTGTGTCGGCACAGAGACAATGCAGGTGACTAACCTCATAAAATGTAGTAAATGATTAATAAAATCTCAAATAACAGTAGCTCCATGGGCAGATCATAACTCGCCTCTCAAGCAGCCCCATGCCTTTAGAGGATACTTGCTGATTGCTCTGTGGGTGAGAATTTCTTTTTGCCATGAGACAGCAGAGAAATGCCAATTTAGGAATTGCTCGTGAGCACTGAGAAGAGAAACACCAGCCCTGATTTTCAGGTGCAGGGAACCCCCCTGCACTGAGCAGTGTGAGCACAAGCTGGGGTCCCACAGGCAGACCCTGTGCCTGGTGCCCCTGGGCCAGTGCCACGGCTGCTGAGCACAGGGACACCAGGAGCACATGCTGCAGGGCACGGGGACCCCAGGATGCTCACAGCTGTGAGTGATGGAGGGAGCCTCTGCTAAACCACAGCCATGATCCCAGGGACACAGAACAGCTCCAGAGACTGATCCAAGGGGCTTTTAAAATTATTTTTCTCTTCAGACAGGGACAATTACTTTTGGAAAGGTTGAATTGGTCATTTTGATGGAAAGGCTTCTGGGCTGGAGCCCACTCTCAGCAGATTTCAGAGAGGATGAGGGTTTGGCATGCAGTGACAAAAGTGATCCCCACTTACTCAGAGATTTCTGGAGCAAAACGACTGTCCAGAGGCAAACAAGGGCTAAACAGAAGCAGGTAAAGCCCTTCAGAAAAGCCTTGCCTGGAGCCTTGCCTGCCCTTCCCAGTGAGAAGCTGAACCACGAGCCAGCAGGACTGGGAAGGTGTGCACGTGAAGAGTCTTCCTGTTCATGTTTAGTTTCACAGGACCTGCAAAACCAGAGCTGCAGAGGCTGTGCCTCAGCTGCAGCCCCATCACTTTGGCACTCACCTCCACAGACACAGTACCCTTGCAGCACACAATAAAAATGCCTTTCTTGAAGCAACTCTTTATTACCTGAAGGCACAATACGGGACATAGACCTCAGAGAAAGGGAAACAAAATGTACTTTTCCATGCAACTCCAACTATTAATATTCCAGTATTGGCCAAGCACTTGTAGAGCTGTAACAAGAACATCCTCTTATGTGCTTTTTCCAGGATTTATGCACAACAAGCGATACATAAATATCAATTAATGAAGCAACTATAGAAAAATTAATTAAAACATGAGAGGATAGAAGCCTCTATTCAGCCCCCTAAAAAGGAATGACATGTTCACAAACCCCTCCCTCCTGCTCAGAAGAAAGCACTCAATTCCAGAGGAAGGAAACCATTAATTTTTTTTTAATTGCACAATACTCTTAAATTAATTTCCATAAGCACCACGATGGAAATGGGGGAGGGAAAATCAAAGATTTCAGGCTTAAATTAGGACTCGATAGCTGCCTCTTGCCTGCTGGTTCTCATCCAAACTCCCTCTATGCCTTAATTTCCCTGTGGTGGCAGAGGTGCAGACAGCAAGGAGCAGCCTGGCTGGGGTCCTCCATGAAGTCCCTAGTGTCAGGGTTTAACTAATGGCACCTAAACCTATAAACCTAGAGCTATAATCATTAATGCATTCATTAGCCTGAATTAAAATTAAAAACTATTAAAAAAGACAGCTGAAGGTGAAACCCCCACATTCATGGCGAGGTTGTTTTTTTTCCCTGTGCAGTCTGGACATGGTTTGTTGGTAGAAAGTGGCAGCTGGGTTGACCCTGGCTCCAGCACAGCCCTGGGATTCTCCCCATTGGCCATCCCAGGATGTAGCTTATCCTGCTGGAAGGAAACACAGAGCTAAGCAGGGAAATGGGCAAGGAGCATCTCCTGGGCCAGACAGGCAGAGAGCCACAGGCTGTGCTTGGCAGGCAGTGTGGGCAGGGTGGAAAACCTTTTGCAACCTGCTCACCCCCAGATGACATCTGTGACTATATTTTCCTTTTTTCCTGTGTCACAGGGATTGTCCCTTTGGGTCCCACAGAGTTTTGGTGCCAAGGAGCTGCCAGTGACTGTCACAGCCAGGCACTGGACTTGAAGATCATTGGTCGCAAACTGTAAAACACTCTGATCCTATTTTTCCTCAGGCTTTTCCAGCTGAGAGCCAGGATATCTATTCACTTTCAGTGGAGAGAAAGTGGATCAGTGTGACTGCCTTTTATAGAAAAATAAATGGAAAATAGGGCAACTCGGCAATGCTTTTCCTGCTTTTCCAAGAAGTGCCCAAGACCTGCATCCACGGGGGGGGGTGAGCACAGCAGCCCCAGGATAAATAAATTGCAGCAGTGTCAGTCCCCTGCTGAAGCACTGGTTGAGGAATACACAGCCAGTCTGTCACACACACCACACACTCTCTGCCTGTTATCCCAGGGACTGTGAGGGTTGGACCCTCATTAACACGACCAACCATAATAGCATTTTCCTTTGCCAGCACTCAGAGCTGAGATTCTGGGAGCTGAGATAGAGTGTTTTCCTTCAGGCAGCACCCAGTTGACTTTGTGTGCAGCTGGAGGTTTGCCCAGCTTGGTTTGAGCCAGCACTTCAGGAACTGATCAATGCTGCTCCCACCCAGCAGCTCAAGGTGCTTAGCAAACAGCAGAGCTTCATCTGACCTGCAAAATACAGGATATGTTACACATCTACCTCAGAGCTTGATGAACAGATGCAGATTTTCTAAAAATCACTGTGCATGTGAGGCCAGGTGTCAGGAAGGAGCTGCTGCAGGCAGCTGTCCCCTCTCAGCAAAGGTCACCCCTGCCTTCCTAACACATTCCCTCTTCAGTAAGGAGCTGCTCCATTGAGTTATTTTGCCTCCTGAGTTTATCAAAAATATCATACATTAGCTGTAATGGGTAAAAATAATATTTTGCATATGTCTGGGGTTGCCTTCTTGAAGCTCCTCACAAACAGAATGAAATCAGTTCTTACAGTGAGCTGGGCAGGTCAGTGCCTATATTAATGTACCTGTATTCCCACAGATGGCTGAGGATGATGATCAAAATTTACAACAGTGCAGCAGGGGAGCCAGTCAAGATTTGGGGAAGGCAGTGGTCTGGTCAGGACCAGTGCTCAAGGTTACCAGGGTGTCCAGCTTAAACGAGGGTGTAACCTAGGACAAGGAGTCCCACCTGATGCTGTAGCACAGTGGACTCAGCCTGTGGCTTTATTATGCCCAGACCATGTTTACTTGTCCTTTTCTCCTCTTTCCACCCTTCCAGAAATACTCAGAGCTGTGCTAACAGCTGCATGTTCACCACTTCCCTCCATGCGGGGAAAGGAGTTCTGCCCAGGGTCAGATCCGAGCATCCTGGTGATCAGTGAGCATCACCACAGCTCTGCCTGGACCAGAGGCACCTGGCATCAGCTCCCACACCAGGACAGAGCAGGCATACAGCCCTTTTCACCCAACCCCCAACACTCATTTAACAGAACTTGTTAATTTTTCTCTTTTATAACCTGCAGCATTATCAGCAGCAAATTACTGCTATCGATAACTCATTAGCAAATAAAATGAAAGACAACGCTGCCGACATCTGTATGAAACCATGTCTGAGTGGCTCTGGCTCCTGCTTATTGGGCTTTTAGTATTCATTAAGGCTGGTAAACGGTATGTGTTTAAAATGCTGATCTATGCAGCATGTGTTGAACTCTCAATCTGCATTAGCTGAGACAGCGGCTCGTACCAGCTCTGCTGCCTAACGAACTTGATTTATCATAGTTTCCTAAGCCCTGTTTATGAGCCTGTTTTGTTTGTAATGACTTAATATTTTTTTCATGTGAGGAGAATTTATCAACATCTGTGCATCACATTGTGTCGGGTGTCCGGGTGGCCTTGGTTGTGGTTGTAGAGCAGAGCCAGGGCAGAGTTGCTCTGCTGGGAATCCTGTGACTGCTTTCCAAATGACAACTCATTTAAAAGGTGGTGCTTCCTCTGGCTATTTATATCAAAAGAAGGAAAAGCCGATTATCATTTCCTCTCCTGTCCTTTCTCTGCCTGGCTGAGGGAAAGGAGTGCAGGGCTGTGGGGCTGGGGAGCTCCCTGCCACGGGCTGCCAGCCAGGGCGGGGGGCAGATAAAAAGATGGGTTGGGCATCTGGACTGATAAAAACTGATATTACTGCACGTCACCAGGCACTGAGCAGGTGGGATGTTGTTCTGATATTGGCTCTGTCCTCTCCAGCAGGCTTGACCCTGACCAGATAAGATGCTCTGTGCTGTTCTGTTTCATATCTCTAAAGGCTGCAGCCCTGTGATATCAAAGATTCACAGAACTGCTCCTTAGCCCAATTGCCCACAACATTTTCACCTGATGCCCTCAAAACCTTGCCTACAGACTGCCAAAAGCATGACTTCAGATACTCTGTGCACAGCATGCTGCTATTGGACAAAGACCAGGCATCTTATACCATCTTAATGATATTCTCAAGCATCTTCCAGCAGCCTCTGGATCTCCTCTGCCTCCCTTTTGCAAACTGAGGCAGCTCCCTGAGAAGGGATTCCCTATAGAGAAAATGTCTTTATGCATTTCAGGCTTCATTGGTTGTTTTTTTTATAGTCAGCTAAATAAACATAAATATTTTAAAGCTAAATATTAAAACATTAGAAGCTTTCTCTGACATAGGATTACATCCAGCTTTTCCAGAAATATGTGTGGTTTCCTACTTACCTGTCTCTGGGGGTGGAAGGTGGATATCAGTGTCTCCAGAGAGACTGGGCTGGAAAGGTAATTGTGAAACACTTGGGGCTTAGGGCACACAAGCCCTTGTGGGCCTTGCCATGGCTTTGGGAGCTCAGATGTGAGCCCAAACTGCTGGACTCCCCACCATGTTTCACTGCGAGGAAATTTCCCACTTCCTGGGAAATTTCTTTGGCTGAACCACAAGCAAAAGTCGAAGAAGAAGACCATCCTTCTCACTTGGAAAAAAATCAGTATTTGATGTTGCTATTCAAAGGCCAATAGACCCACATGCAAAAGCCACCTCTGAGCTACACAGAGCAGCAATGGGGGGAAGTGGGAACCAGAGTGCTGCTCATCCAGTTTCAGGTCTCCTCCTGCAGCAGACCAGTGTTGGTAGCAGCAATGGTAGCAGTAGTCCTCTTGTAAACACACATTACTGGGTCACACAGCACATTTGTTTCCAATTTGCTTATTCCTGGAATTTGGCATATAATTTTTCATCCACAGCATCTGTGGAAATTTTTGTTAAAAGGGGAAAAGCAGTGAAAAAGATCCACCAGTCCTGTATTTGATTTCTGGCTTGGCCATTAACTCAGGCCATCATTATACAAACAGCCACTGGGTTATCTGACTTCATGCGTAAAGACTTGCGGTCATGAGGGGCTGGGGCAAAAATACAGGACTTTGGGGGGACATCTCCTTGTCTCTCCATCTCTCTGCATGTAAAATATCTCTAAGAATACTTCACACCCAAGGTTGAGCTGACTTTTACGGTTTTACTTGGAAATCTTGAAGGGGAATTGCTATTAAAGCACAGAGAATGATTATTAACTGATGGAGAGGTATTTTAATGAAATATGCTGGCAGGGTTCCCTTTACTGTGCAGTGCCAGAGTTAAATAGGCTGCTTGAGGAGCTGCATATCTTCGCTTTCTGAGTGAATGGCTGAGAAATAACCAGAGCTGCTTCCCCCAGTGCATTTGTTGCTGGGTCATTCTTTTTTCTTGCCATCTCTCCTTCATCTCCTCCCCAGTAAATTCAGTTTCAACTCAAAAGCTGAAGGAACCTACAGCATTCCTCTCCTGAGTTTCTCACTGCTGGGAAGCCTTCCTCTGTGTGATCCAAAGAGCCCATATTCCCCTTGTGTAAGCAGCCCCAGAAACTCAGCCAACACTGATTCCCCAGAGCTGTCACTGGGCCCAAATGCCCCTTGGCATCTGTGCTCCAGCTTATCCCACCCAGGATAAATGGTGTGGGGATGCAAAGGAGATCAGAAGAGATGCAGAGATCTGGGTTTTGACCATGATGAGTTTCTTGGAAAGCATCAGCATCACTGGACACAAGGATGAGCAGGGTTTGGGAGATCCCTCTCCCCTCAGCCTGGGCAGGGACCCTCCTTGTGAGGTTTGGGTTTGCTGCACTGCAGTGAAATTTGGTTTTGGCTGCAGAAAGCAGGAGAAAGCAGTGATTGTTCATGAAAGCTGATGACCTGACTGGCCACAAGTGGCCAAGCTGTGCTTGAGGCAGGAAGCTGCTGCAAGATGTCCCCATGAGCACATTACCAGATAGCATTTTCTTGTGAGTGACCTTTTGTGCTGGAATTGGACTGAAATGTGCTCATCTGAGCAGACCATTCCCCTGAGCTGTCCTCATCCAGAGGCAACACAACTTCACAGCCAGTGACTGCTGTGGACTGAGAAGGCCCCTTTGCAACATGGCCAAATGTTCCTGTGTCACAGTCACGTCCTCAGCTTCAGCAGGGCTAGCAGGCATTTTCCTTCAGATATTTTTTTCCCTAGATCTGCAGAAGGAGGTGAGTTTGGAGTACCAGTTTTTCCTCCTGAGACCTTCAGGTTAACCACAAATTCTGGATGTGGGCTGGTATCTTCTTTGCTCACACTAGTCCTGCTTGGTGCCATGGAGAAGTGAGAACCAGAACTTTGTTTTTTGGCCATCTCTAGCAGTTATCACATCTCCTGGCATGGGAAGTAGGTTGGCAATTCCCCCGTGTTCATTGAGCCCCTGCCAGTGTGCCATGTGAATGGGAAACCAAACCAAATCCTAAAACCCCTGTAAGGAGAGATTGCTGTGGGAAGATCGACTTCTGCAACCCAGTGCTACCTTCGAGGAACACAAAGAAAGCCAGCCAAAGGCACCATCTGTTTGTAGTGGAACGTGTAAATTTACATCTATTTCTGAATCCTTGCATTATGAAACTGGAAATGTCTCAGCTGCAGTGTGCACAGGACATGGAACAGCCTGGAGATCCACTCAGGGATTGAGCCCAGGACACGTGGAGAGCCCGCTCGTGCCCACACTGAAGGAGGAGAGGCCACAGCAGGAACCACTGCAAAACTCCTGTGTCTCCCAGAGCCTCTGCAAAGCTCCTCCAAAGAATTCACCAGGCCTCGCCATGGAAGAGTAACAACTACTCGATGAGCCAGTTTCCCACATTATGTACTTGGCATTTCCAGTGCCTTTTCCCCAAAAATAGCTGGACTTCTGATTGTGAATCATTTAGATTTGCATCAGTTAGAAGCCTCACTGAACAGTTCTATTTTTTGCTTCTTCTGTTATCTTCCAGTGGTTCACCTCATGCCTCTTTTCCTTATCTCAATGCCTGTTCCTCACATCAAAAGGGTGACTCTTTCATCTCCAAGCTCCTTTAAATGTTTTGGTTTACATGGGCCCTTGATCTGTTAAATCCCAGCCTTTGGGAGTCACCAGCCTCTGGTATTGGTGTGTATCAGCACAGTGAATGTACAGTGGTCATTCTACAGGGCAGGAATGCTTTTGGGACATTTTCTAGCCCAGAAAGGTCCGAATCCTAGTTGAATTTTCAATGTGCTCCTGTATACAAACAGTGATAAAGACATGAAAGAAAGGAAACAGCCACCAGAGTGTGGAGCATTTCCATGAAGTGTTCCAGAAATGTTAAACACCATTGGCACAGAATGATTATTGTGAGGTTTGGAAGTGTGAATATCCTTATCCTTTGGTGGCCAAGGTGAACATTTGCTCAGCCAGTTTAAAGCCTATTAGTCAAGTTGTGTATTAGAGAACTCTGTCTTTCTAATATAACTTCCCTGCTCATTTGTCTCACAAAACCAATGCACCCTCCCCTCAATTAAAGTTGCATGGAGCCTTCAGCTCTGTCAATGGTGTAATTTGCATTTTCCTTGGCTTGTGAGCCTTGGGGCTTTGTCTTGTGTTATATAGGATATGCTATACAACAATTAGCCTGGAACCAAGGCAACATGTGTTTACATGATAATGAGTTTTTTCTTCTTCAAAGCCTGACTTGTGTATTCCAGTCCTCTCCCAGTCATTTAACATGATTCTAGCCTGTGTTCTTTAGAAGATTTTGACCAGCCACACAGCTTTGAGATGGCAGGAATATGGCTGTTATGACCATTTGCTACCGTTCCTCAAGCTAGCAGGGCTGACAGTAATTCAGGACAGGTGAAGAATCAATTGGGTCCTTCAATTGTCATGCTATGGTTCCCTGATATTAGCATTCTGAATTGATACCAATTTTATTTTTTAAAAGTAATATATTCTTATAGTTTTAATGCATTAGCTGGATGCTGTGAAACACTTTCAGCAGCCTTAGTGTATTCTTGCTGCTTTCTGATTTCACAGGGTTTGGGCTCATTCCTATTTATTAATGCTGCCCCTTGGATAATTACAGCTCTCCTCTGTGATCATCTCTGATCATATTATAATTTCCTTTAATCTTCATATGAAACTTCCTTAGATTCAGGATCCAGAATGAATTTGAGTATTATTGATCAAAATAATGTGCCACATCTTAAAAGAGCCCTTACTACATGGTGTATATTCTTGCAGCTCATTACAGCAGAATCACTTTGAAATGCAGTCTTGTCCTCTTCCCTGTAATGGGAAGAAATGATACAGTCTGATGATACTATTGTTCCCCCCTTTTGGTGTAGGATTAGCATCAATCAGCTGGACAGCGTGATTGATTTTCTAATTAATAAGGCATTTGTATCAGCTTGCATAACCACACAAAGCTTAATGGGTTCCCTACTGTATCTGAAAACTGATTTTGTGTGTGTGAATTTACTCCTGCACTTGGAAGCTTTTTAACCAGTGGCAAGGCCAGTTGTAGAAACCTTTACCTAGAGCTCCACAGTATAGTAAAGGAATTAAAGCACATTTCACTAATCACCAAAACCAGATTTAAAAGCTTATTTTGAATGAAAGCTTTTGTTCCAAGGCTCAAAAAAAACAATTGAGAAGTATAGGCAGAGGTGAATTAATGGCCTTCAAGGTGAGCTCAAAATACAACTGGTGCAGCACCGCTCCACAAGAGCACCAGGGGTGGGGGCTGCCCGGGGGGACTGCCCTGCCCAGCTTAGCATTGCTTTTTAGCATTGTTTGATTTATATTAAAACAATTCCTGAGCTATCAAAATGACCTATCCAGCTTTACCCCGAGTTCTGTGAGCTCCCCTAGGAGACTGTGTGTCACCCTGAACGCTGTAGCAGCTGTGACCTCAAAGGGATGCTTGAGTTAGAGAATTCCCAGACCTCCCAGATCTCCTAAATGTCAGAGACAGTGTCCAGGACAGGGAAAAAAGGCCAGTCAGTAACCTTAACTCTGCCTCATGCCAGGAAAATCTGAGTCCAGCTGCCACAGACACCAGACTGGAGGGTCACAGTGTGACCAGGTGGTGCCCAGGAACTGGGGCATGTCCTTGGTGAATAAATAAGCAGAAAACCAGCGGAGAGCTGTCCCACTTCAAGCACTTATTCTGGGTTACTGCAGCTAATTGCTGTGACAGCATAAAAGATCCAGGGTGTGAGCAGCTCCCACCTTGCCCTGTGTTTGAAGGGCTGTTTGCAGCCAGAGGCAGGGCTGCATCTGCAGCAACACACCTGGACCACGCTGCATGCTGCATTCCCTTTTCCTGGGAGGGTGCTGATAAACCATCAGGCAGAAGCTGAGCAGAGGGGATGTCCTGTGGGACCTGGCTGCAAGAAAAACACTGGCCTGAGAAATTCTCATCTGATACACCAGTTTCTTGCACATGTGGCCTTCCTGCACTGCCAGTCCCAGGGGAGCAAGGCTGAAATCAATGAGAAGAGCTGACATCTCCTTCAGTTCAACTTTGATCTGGCTGCACTGAGTAAATGGTTTAATTCCCATTTTGTATCATCATGTCTTTCGACAAAAGGAGAGAAACTGCGGGCTCTGCTCCTCGTATGAATCTCCCCTTGGCTGCACAGTCCTCAGGAGCAAAAAGATGAAACAAAAGCTAAATCTTGCAGGCAACCCAAACTAAACGAGGTCAAAGATGTTCCATGATTTTAATCTACCCTCTAAATTAAATGCAGTACAGCTGGGAGCATGGTGAAGCCTCTTCACAATCTTTTGCCCTGGCTTACACTTCCCCAGCCCCCTTGCACTAAATTACAAATCCGACGGCGAAAGCTATACATCAGCATGGATTTTGGCCCCCAGCCCTACCACACTGTCTAGAGAATGAACAAGCTTCACAGTGTTAAAATAAATAGACTCACATGCAAGCCTGGGATGATTTAAACCAGCTCTCAGTGCGAGACTCAGTGGCCACCCATGTGGTGGTTCCAGCATCTGGGACAGACAGTCAGGGATGGCAGCTCACAGGCCAGGGGTGGGATTGGGGGGGGGCACACCACTCACAGCTGCCAGGAGAATGGGAATGTTGAGCTTTGGGGGAAAAAGACAGTGGGAATAATCTGCTGTGTGAGCTGTGCAGGCTGCTACCAAGCATCATGCACAGGACTGGGGAATCCTGGCCTGGCCCAGCTGGTGCACTTTATTCCTTGAATAGAACCACAGAATATCCTGGGATGACACAGGGGTCACCAAATCCAGCTCCTGATTTGGCCAAAATAGTGATACTGGTTTAAAAGGAGGTGGTACTTCCATTAAATTAAGAACACCCAACCTGGCTATAAACTGCACTACTCTGAAATGGTCAACTACACCTAACATGATGGGATGTCAATCTCTGTTGGGATATAATGACATACATTTGGAGCTGCATGTCAGATTGTCCCTGGCATTTCAGGCCAGCTTTGGCTTTGGTTGGTTGCTGCCAAGAAGAATCCCAGTTTGTACCAGCATCTCCACACACCTCAGAGCTGCAGCTGAGGAACCAAACTCTCAAAGCCTTTTGTAAAGCAGCATCCCCATTCACATGATATGGAAAGTTATGTAATTTCTCTATCTAGGATGAAAAAACAACAACAAAAAAACAATTGCTGGAGAACTCTGAGGGCAATGAGGCAGGACAGACTGAGTTCATGTAGCAATATCCCAGGGCAGTGGGACTTCCATAGGAATGCTCTTGGTGAGCTGAGACTGTGAAATCACTTTAAACCCCCAAGGATGAGGTTAACACTAAAATATTTCATCCCTCCTCGATGAGGTTAGAAAAGCACACTGTTAGAATGACTCAGCTGATGTGCAATCAGGGAGGAGAAGATGGAGTGCATGAGCCTTTGCCCTGTACCTCTACCATGGGACACTGGTAAAAGCCACAGGCTTTGGGGACCTTTCCTGTGCCCCAGCTGAGAGGAGTGAATTTATGAGCTGGAATGGCCCCGTTTGGCCACAGGCAGATGCCTCCCTGGCAGAGCAGTGAAAAGTACCGAGGGTGGAACCTCCTGTCCTTGTTCAGATGCTGAAGGAGGATTTGCAGCTCTGGAATTAACCTTGGAGGTTTTCCCAAGCTCTGCCGAGGCCGTGGCTGGAGGTGCTCAGCTGCAGGCACGTGTGACCCTCAGACAGCTCTGCTCTGAGGAGAGCAAAACCCTATCACCTGGGCAGGCTCCTGCCTCCTTGGCTTTCCCTTCCCCTCTCAGCCTCCTGACACACCCACTGATTTTTTACATCATGTATCACACAATACACCTGTCCATCTTGGAATGTTCAGATTTCTGCTGTGATCTTGGATCGGAACAACATGGGATGCTGGACCACCAAGTGCAAACAACTCCTCTTGCAAGTTGTTAACTGGATTCTCATTTAGATTTCATATTTGTCCTGTTTTATCCTTCTGGGGAATTTGATCATCCCTAATTAATCTTGGATCATAGAATATCTTGTGTAGCCACCTTATTGATTGTTCTAAATGTGCAATCATTTATTATTTTGTTTACTTCATTGGCTAAATGGCATTTTGTTTTTTGAGACCAGCTCATCCTTTGCTCATCAGTTCAAAATCACTGGAGTTATTCCATGAATTCACAGATTCATTATATCCTGTTGATAAAAGGGAAAAAGCTGTCTTCTGTAAATAATTTTTTTTTAATTTGGTTTCCCCAGAATGGGGAAGGAGATGGAATATTATCCAGGGTTTCCTAAGCAAGTCCATCTGTATTTTCAAGTGGTTTTGGCTGAGTGGTGAGAAGTGACAGTGAGCACATCTCTGCTGCACACTCAGCCTGTGCAGCCAGCAGAGTCAGGGCATGGGGAAACTCCACACTCTGTGCATTCCAAGTGGGACAGGAGCATCCCCTGGTAACAGAGACTGCTCTGACTGCTCCACAAAGCCTGAGGAAAAAGCTGCTGCAAAGCAGATACCTCTGATCCTCCCCATGAAGGCAGAGTCATGTCATTTGGACATCCAAGTCGTTTAGTACATTGCATATATTCAATCTCTGAATTTCAAATATTTCCTAAGTAAAAATTAGTCCACTAATATGTTGCACCATATTTTTTTTTTTTAATTTCATTTTTTCTTAAGACTGTTTTCTCTGTGAAAAGTGAGGCTTGAGCAAGGTCCCTGGTGGATGGCTGCTCCACAGTGGCAGCCCCAGTGCTGTCAAAGCCACGGCATTTTCTAGGTGAAGCCACAGTCTGTGTTACCTAACCCACCGCTGATAGTGGAAGAGAAGAGAGATGTTTTCATCTCAATAACTGAAAACAATCTCACTTCTGATCTATAAATACACTCATCAAATTTCCCCCTGTTGCTCATGCTTTATTCCAGTTTCTGACAGTGAAGATGTAAAACATTTTATGATTCTCCATCCTCTGTCCAGAAATAAAACCCTGCTGGGTTCAAGCACTGTGTGGCCATGCTGTGTCTGGGATGTCAGGTGCAGCCCCAGGTCACCACTGATTCTGGTGGTGTTACAGAGATCTCTGAGCCCAAAAACCCTTTTCCCAGTTCTCCCTTGTCCTTAGGAATGCCATTTTTTTGTGATGAGATCTAAAATCCCTGACAACAAATGTTTTGGGAAAGTGACCACACTGGTTGTTGTGGCAGAGTGTTCACACATGAGACCTGATCCCAAATCCCTTGCAGCAGTGGGGTTATTCCCACCAGCCTCTGATGGCTGTAGTTCAGGAGGCTTTTTTGATCTAGAGCAAGCCTTTCCCTAGAAGGGGATATTAGTTTTGAGCTGTCTTCTTCTGTCTTTCAGGGAAAAACATCCCAACCTTAAAGGTGAAATTACTTAACTCACTCTGTCTCAGAGACCAAGAAAAGCTACATCTGTTTTTTTCTCATACAGCCTGCAGCTGCAGGAAGGACAGATTAGCCAGGGTTAGGCAAACCCCATCCCTCAGCTAGAGAGCAGAAGGGCATTCCCATCGCTGCAGGAAGAGTTAAGGATGGAAGTATCTGAACAGCTGCCTGCTTAAAGCCTCTGGCTCAAGCAGAGGTCAGAGCAAAAATTTCTCATTTCTTGCAGAAACGATAAAAGGAAATAAAAACCCGAAAACATTTTGTTAAAGGCCAGCTAAAAGCAAAATAGATGCTTATTTCTACTAATTCATTTTAATTGAATGCTGCTGCATTCAGTCTCAAGGACCTCTTGCCACAGCAGCTGAGAGGTGGGGGCAGAGGTACCCCCAGCTCTGCTCTGTGCTCGAGTACTCCCCAAAACAAGCACAAGCATTAAGATAGAGAAATTACTTTCAGGCAATATTAGATAATTTGGAAAGCGTTTGGGAACTTGGGAATGATTCATGCTGAACAAGGTGAGAGAGTGGCAAATTTCAGGGCGGTTATTTGTCTTTTCAGTCTCAAAACAAGCCTATTATTTTTAACATTATTCACTGATATCATTGTAGCAGCTGCTTGAAAGCTGGTGGGGTTTTAAATGACCAGGGAAAAGGGGAATATACTCAGGTGTGTGGCACACCAGGGGCTGGTCAGACTCTGTGGCATGAGGGGGTTAATGGTCCATGGCATGATGTAGGAGAATCCTCTGGCACAGCATGGACAGGAAATTTTCAGCTGTTATTTGGGGGGAAATCCTGAGCTTGCAGGGAGATGCAGTGAGGCTCAGGCTCTTGTTTTCTCTTCAGTCACAGAGAGATGTGGCTCACCAGCCTTATGTGGCAACAGCCAGGGGAAGAGAACAGCAGAGGGAAGAGCTGCAGGCTAAATGCCTCCAGGGTCCTTCTCTCTTGGATTCCCTCCTCCTCTCAGCCCTGGAATATTTCAGAGGAAGGTTTATCTTTAATTGCAGAACGTTGTGCAGCGTCTCTGTGTTATTAAAATGACTCCTGATTTTCTAGGGGTATTCTGTTAATTAGTAGGTTTCTCCTCCCAACTAGGCTGTAAATGGAAAGAATACATACTAAACCGATTGCCCTACTTATGCAGCTACTCGGAGGAATGCTAAGATGGATTAACATGCATAGCAGAAGGCTTATGACCCTGGGAGACAGAAGAACCTGGAATAACCTTAATATCCTGTCAGCTTGCATTACTGAACTCCAGTGAACAAGAAGAGCCTATTTAGCAGTCTGTCTTGGAGGAAAAAATTAATATCTTTTATCTGCCTTATCCCTCCCTCTTTTCAATGGGAAGTGGGGTTTTTTATCTCTCCTGAATTTATTTTTATGAGGCATAATAAAGCTGTGTCACCCCCCACATCTCCCCATCCTAAATAACACCCCCACTGCATGGAATGGCTCAGCTCTTGAGAGGTGCCTTTGTCATGCTGTTGTGTGGTGAAAACCATCTGCACCCAGCTGGGCAGAGGATGCTGAGCTGACCCAAACTGCTGCTGTCACCAACACTGCCTCGTGTGACATCAGCAATGTCACCTCTCTGCTCCTGCCTGCTCTGTGTGAGGCACCACAGTGCCTGTGCTGGGTAGAAGGAAGCTGAGCTGCCTTAAAATTGTATAATCCCCCCTTCCAAATATTTTATTCTCCTCCATGAACTCTCTAAATCCATTGTGGATTTCAGATCTGCCCCACACTGAGCCCTGCCACAAATATTTTACTGTTCCCAATCTTCCCAGTCTGGAGTGTCTGGGTTCTCCTGAATGTTTGATCCTACTGGAAAGACAGAAACCATCACACCCCTCTTAACTGTGCACATCTCAGCCCTTCCAAGCCCTTTCCATCACATGAAGAACTATTAAGGGTAGCAACGCTCTTAATGGAATGTCCATCCCCTCAGACCTGTTATATATTTTACACCTGTGAAGATCACAGGAGTCCATGTAGCTAAACATGCCCCTTTGTGCTGAAGTGACAACTTAAAAGTCTCTTAATTGCCCCCATGCTGGGGACAACCCAGCCCTGGCCACCGCTCTCTGGTCCCAGGAGCATCACAGAGCAGGTTCCTGTGCTGGAGGGGGAAACTTTAATGGGAGATGCAGCAATGCTCCCATGGCAGGCAGAATCTTCATCATCATTAATTATTCCTCCTTCCCTCACCTTTCCACTTGGGGTTTAGATCAGCCTTGATAAAAAAGGGGTTATTTCTTTAATGGGAAAAAAAAAAGTGAAAAAAAAAAGTCAGAAATGCATCTCACAATTACAGAGTTCAGTCTAATTAGGACTAAAAAACACACAGGTAATTGCCTTATGTGCCTGCTCCTGAGATTCCCTTTCAGTATTAAATACGTGTGGAGCACCTTCCTGATAAATGACATTTTTCTTACAGCTCACAGGGAGCAAAAGGGGAGAGCTCTGTGCTGCTGCCCCTGGGAAGGTCTGTTCCCCTCCAGCCCTGCTGCAAGGGCATTCCAGAGAACTGGAAGCAGAAAGCAGCCCGAGGGTTTGGGACAACTCCTCATGCCCATGGAGGGAGAAAAATGTGCTGAGCACAGAAATAGGTCAGGGCTGAAGCAATGCATTCTCCAGTTGCTTTGCTTGCCTCCCTTAAGTAGAGGAAACACCAGAAGCTTCATTTCTATTCAAAGTGAGGGCCTTTGGGCTCAAAAGTCCTCATAGCAAATGCATAAGGAGGGAAAGCAACAAATACAAGTATTCCTCCTGCATGAAGGAAATTAGAGAATATAGTGAGGGGAAAACCTCATCTGGGACACATACAGTATTTATTCCAGCTACATTTTTCAAAAGCAGCAATCAAACTCTGTGCCTGCTGAAGGATATAAATCAGTTCTCACTGAGGGAAATAGTAAAAATCTCATTTAACAGGATAACTGCTCCTACCTCAGCCATTGCTCTCTGCCTGTGGGAGCAGTGATCCCTGCTTGGGCTGCCCACCCTCCAGGCAGTGTCCAGTGCCAGGGGAACATGGCCCAACCTTGCCACTTTCCCAGCATGTCCTTCCCCAATGGAAAAATGCACCCATGTGCAGCAGCAACATGCATTAGCACTGCGGAGGATGTGTATTATTTTATAAATATATATATATGGAGCTGCAGGGTGTGCACGTTCCATATGTGTGGACTGGGCATTCAACCCCCTGTCATGACCTGAACAGCCATGAAGAAGGGGTAGGGGGTGCAGGATCCAAGACAAGTGTCTCAGCACTTGTCCCACAGTGGCAGGTGAAGGGGAGTATGTGGGAAGAGGCAGAAGAAATATCAGAACCCAGTAAAAAGGTCAGCCAGGCTCCCTCAACCCTGGGTCCTCCCCAAGTGAGGAAGTGATAACCTTCTTTACATCACAACCTGTCAAAAATATAAACATAACATATCAGCCTGGATGTGTCAACTAAAGGCAGGGAGACAAATGTCTCTGGGACACAGCCAGACTCCAGGGAGTGCCTGGCTGCAGTGCCTGAGTCACGCTTGCACATTGCAGCACGCATATTTCATTCGAGTCCAGTTGTCAGGTTTTGTGTTTATTGTGTCTCTGTCACCCAGATGGTGATGGCATTGCCAGGATGGAGTTATGGCTTTGCCAAGTGTGTTTCCATGATCTGGCAGGCTGGTCTGGCACTGAGGGGTGAGTGGTGGCACAGCTCACACCATCCTGGGGCAAGAGCTGACTGCAGCAGGGTCTTGCATTTGTGCCTGAGGGTCCAGAAAGCTGACACAGTAGAGAGAAATAATAAAAGAAAAATCATCATGAATGAAGACGATGCAGAGCTCAAAGTATGAGATGTCAAATTGCTTCTGAATTTGCCCATGAGACAAAGTAAGACAGAAAAATATGGAGAAACTTCTCTTGACTTTGGTTGGTTAGAAAGGAGGTGAAGAACTCAACTGTTGATTCATTAAGGTTTCCTCCAGCCCCTCTCATTGGTTTTGAACCTGCCCTTTCTGCTCAGAGCTCCTTCAAAGACCCCAGCAGGACTATGGGAAAAACCCTTTGTGACAATTCACCCTCAGAGCATCATTTTCTGGGCTACTCTCATTTCCACTGCAGGTCCCACCAGCAGAACTATTGCTGGACCCTTCACATGGAGGAACGTGTGAAACCCACTTGTGGTCCTGTAAAATTGCTGGGAAAATTTGAAATGGCAAAGAGACCCTTAGATGACTTTTTTCCTTTTTGGTTCTTTTAAGTTAGTTGTTTGCCAAGGAGGGGCTGTACACCCCTGGAAGCAGAAACACCAGAGCTGCTGGGAGACAAAGGCAAAAAGAGAAAGAAAAGGCAGAGATGAGGGTGAAGCACCAGAGACAGCCCCATCCTGGCATGCCAGTAGGCAACTAAATAATTGAAACAGCATTTGCTGTCAAGTTTCCATGCATTCATAGTGTCCCTTACAAAAAACACTGCACATTACAATGCTATAAATCCTTATTATCCACATCTTCACAACCAGAAGCTTCCCATTACCCAAAAGAAGGGTGAATCCCATGAGACACATTAATGGCATTGAAAACTCCTCCTGTTATGTTAAACCTTGATTAATCAACCTTATTTAGTACATCATAGCGGGACAGTTAAAGCTGTCCCTGTATTTTTTAAAAAGTACAATAAGTACTTGAGCATCTGCAGCTCCATTTTCTTATCACCCAGATAGTGATGCTTCCTGGAAAGCCTTGTGAAATCCCCTGCTTGGGGACGGTGCCACTGCTCTATATTTTCAGGGCACGTTAGCTGGGGGTTCCTGTTTGTAGCATTTTTAGCAGGAGAGCAGGATTTGCTGCTTCTCACAAACCCATCTGTTCCTGCTGCTCATTCACAACCTGGAGCCACAGTCTCCTGTCATCTCCCTGTCACTTTGGAAAATAATAACTGTGGGAGGACAATATAATGGATTGTTCACTGGCGTATTCCTAGATATTAAAAGTACAATTTGGGGGTTGGTTCCAGAAAAATGGAAAATTATTTCATATGAGTTTAACATAATTATGAGCAAATTAGGCCTGATCCTCATCTCACTTGGGTCTACATTCACTCACAGCTTGTGGAGCTGGCTGGTATTTTTGGAATGTGAAGTCTTCTGTGACATTTTTTTACAGCAGAGGTAATTTGGAGAGAAAAGTTCTGTAATTTTTCTGGGCTTTTTTTCTGCTTCCTTTTTGGCTTTTTATTCTTATTTCAGTAAACACATTAAAAAGAAAAAAATCTTGAAAGAATTTTCCACAAAACATTTTGTGTTTTCTTGAGAGCATATTGTGAGGCAACAGAGGAACACAACAGAGGCAATTGGGGCTGAGAGAGTTGTTGCCCAGATAGTTTTATGTCCTCTAAAGCTGCTTTTGTCCCCCTGTATCGTCAGGGTCCATCAAATTCTGCTGCTCCAACTGACTGCCAAGGGAAGCTGCGAAAAAATTTTTGCCAATGATGCTTTGCATGTAGAAAAAAAAAAAAAGGAATTTCAGCAATTATTATTTTGGTGTTATTAAAAATAGGCTTTGGATAAAATACGTAGAGAAGAACTAGGCTCCAACACTATAAGCCAGACAGAAAGCATCCTCTCCTTCCCACTGCTCTTTTTCTCCACTGTGAAAGTCGGGATGAACAAATTTCCCCTTTACTTCTCAGACAGTATTTTCTCTTTGAGTAAAGATATAAGAGATCACAGGAAGGTAAAAAGGTCCTTTTCAAAATTGCTTTGGTTTTTCCTAATGTTTTATAGTGTCCAATTAACACCATTGGCCAGTGTGCCCTGAGGCCTTAGGAAATGCAATGGCAGCACCGATGATCTTCATGACTTCTTGGCAGATGCTTTTAAGCACCAAAACCTGGCTATTGTGGGCCCAAATGTGTGCAAACTGAGTGAGCTCACCAGCTGTAACCAGCATCCCAAGGGAAAGTGTTTTGGAGCACCTCCAACACTTCAGAGCAGAGTGGGGAAAGAAAATCCCTTCCTGGTGATGGCACCTCCCCTCTTCTTGCCATTTTTATTCTCTCATATTATTAAAAAGGAAAATGTTTTCAAAATGCCCCACCCTTTTCCAGCACACTCCAGGAGGTGGGAGCCCGTGCTGCCTGGAGCACATGTCCTGGGATCACACAAACCTCAAGCACAGCTCCAGCTCAGGCAGGTTTGGGGCAGTAGGATGAGCTCTGAGCCCCAGCTGAGGGTGGATGTGGCTCCTGATGCTCAGTGGTTGGGCAGTAGGAGACTTGACCCACTGAGGGATGTGGGTCTCGATGTGTCAGGTAGGTTTGGGGCAGTAGGATGAGCTCTGAGCCCCAGCTGAGGGTGGATGTGGCTCTCTGGATGTGCTCAGGTAGGTTTGGGGCAGAGGATGAGCTCTGAGCACCAGCTGAGGGTGGATGTGGCTCTCTGGATGTGCTCAGGTAGGTTGGGGCAGTAGGATGAGCTCTGAGCCCCAGCTGAGGTGGATGTGGCTCTTGGATGTGCTCAGTAGTTTGGCAGAGGATGAGCTCTGAGCCCAGCTGAGGGTGGATGTGGCTCCCTTGATGTGCCCAAGCCATTCAGCCTTTGTTTTAGTGGTGGGGATTTATGTCCTGACTATCACCTCCACCTGCTGAGTTATTTCGGCTGATTTTCTGGGGAAAAAAAGTGCTTCAGCCCTTAATAGGTGCATTGCTTTGGGCTAAGCTTGTGGGCACTGGGGACAGAAAACAACCAGGGGAACACACCAGCCTTGCAACGTGTCTCAGGGCTTCAGGCTGAGGACAAAAAAACCCTGCATCGCCAGAGCTCACTGCTAAATGATAACTTAAGCCAATTATACATGCCTCATTCATCTTTTAGATAAGAAGCAGAGAGAAATAGTTTTTCTATTTCCATAATCATGCCACTAACTATACAAAACGTGATAATCCATAATGAGATAGGACGAGAATTAAATGGAGAACAGGGTCTTTTGATGACTTGCCAGTTTTCTCTAGCATCATTCATACAGGTTATTGACACAGGACTAATTTTTCATCCTCCCTTTAACAGGGCTCCCATTATTACAGTTGAAAAATGGCAGGCACAAATGTTTGCAGGCACATTTTGGTACCTTAATTTAAGATTTCCTCAGATTTACAAGTTCTTAATTGTACATACAAGCCAGGTGCCCAGGAAATAATGTCATGTGCAAACAGCTGCAAATATTATTCTTGTGTGACTGGAATCTGGTCTCCAACCCTGGCACTCAATAACCACAAAGTGAGTTTTCCTCCTCATGAAACACACTTTGTCACCCTTACTGGCCAGCAATGAACTGGAAATAAATTTCTGAGACGCCAGCTCCAGGTGAGAATTTGAGATGGTTTTACAAAGTGTCTGGGAAGAGAAAGCCAACAATTCTGGGAGGAGATTTGTGGAGGAAAATACAGCTTAGTCTGAGTTTTGTAAAACTTTGGGGAAAAAAACTAAAAATACTGTGACTCCTGGAGTGACTTGGCCTCCTGTGTTTTCATCTCTGCGAGAAAGAACATGCACTTTGGCCACTTCAAAAAGTCTGTCTTTTGGGTTTCCTTTCTCCCAGCCCTTTCCTTTGAGTCCAGACATCCTCAGCCCTGGCAGAACAGCCAAGGTATGCAGCCACGTGCTGAATACCACATGCCAATAACATGTCAGCTTTATCTCTCTCCCAGGACACCAGAACGTTTTTCCAATCAAACGCCAGTTTCATTCTAAAAAGACTTCTCCAGCTCTCACATTTATGAAAAAAAAAAAAAAAAATACTTACAAGGATTAAAGAAGAACCCCAAATTTATTATTTCCATTAAACTTCCCAGAGTTCCTTAAAGGACTTTTTTCTCTGGATGCTGAAGTGCTCCCTTTGGGGCCCATGGGATGCTGATGGTTCCAGTGCCACCCTGGGGGCTGGGCTTTCTAACAGAGCCACTGTGGTGCTCCAGCCCAAAAATGCATCACCCCAGTGGCCCCCTGGCAGGCAACATGGTGGAAGGTGAGTCCATGAGCATCCTCCTCAGATTTTTCTTCATTCTTCTCTTTTTTTTCAGTTTGTCAGCTCACTCGATTTGAGGTTGGGATGCACAGTCTGGTAGATATGACAGCAACAAGGGACTTTAAAGTCTTTTCCTGGTCATTACTTATTGATTGCCTACAGAGAACTCCACTGGGACTGAAAGGAGGACAGAAATTCTTTCTGAAAAGCATTAATACATCTTTTTTTAAGGAGATTGAGTTAGATTTTTCAGTTTTTTCAAAGTAGAAGCTGCAGGGGTGGAGTTTTCTTCAGCTGAAATATCTCAGCTAGAGCCATTAAGAGATGGACAGAGGAGAAAAACTTTTCAAGAAATTTTTTTTTTTGACTGACAGCTCCCAGAGGCTCCCCTGCTTTCCCCAGCACTGAAGTTCTCATTGCTGAGAGGTGGGCTGGGTTTTATATGAATTAAAATTTGAGAGCTTGTGCCCATCAGAGACCAGGTGAGCATCAATTTTCAGTTTGTACAAATTAGTACTACATCACCAGAAAATTCAATACAGCTACTTTTGTGTGAAGCCAGCCCAGGGTGCTTTGCACATAAAACACACTAAAATGCTGTGTGCGAGGGCTGCTCTCCACCAAGTGATAAATATTAACGCCCTGAACAGAAGGGATATTTATGCTTAAACCTGCAAGCATTTATTGATTTTTATTCCATCCTGACCATGGCTGAAATACAGGTTGACAGAACAGCCCCACACCAGCGGGGTGTCCCCCAGCCCAGGGGACACTCTTTGGTTAGGGACACAAAACGTGGGTGGTTTAAAGCACTGGCAGAGCATCTTGTGTAAACATCTGGGTTTAAAGATCACACACTGCTGTGTGTGCTCATCAGAATATCTGCTGGGAGGGTGGGCAGGCCCTGGCACAGAGCAGCTCTGGCTGCCCCACCCCTGGAAGTATCCCAGGCTGGACAGGGCTGGGAGCAACCTGGGCTACTGGAAGGTGTCCCTGCCCATAGAAGGGGGCTGGAACTAATAATCTACAACCTAAACCATTCCAAGATTCCATGAAAATAGCTTTTAATGGTGGAAGTGTTGTAGGGAGAGGGGCTGCCCAGGCAGCCTCCACACTGCTGGGGGCCCAGCTCTCTCTGGCACACCTGAACACGCTGGCCTGGAGACAGCCTGGTCTAGCAGGCTAGAAAAGCATGCAAATCAGAGCAATAACTAGATCAGGAGTGATAAGAAATGTGCAGGAGGAGGAGGCAAGAAAGGAGCTTGACAAAGTTAAGGGCCAGTGCAGGGTGGGTATTTCCTTCACCAGGATAACAGAATACACCCAGGCTCTTTGCAATGCCTTGCTGGCTATTCCCATCCAAGCCTGGTCCACAGTAGGGTTGATTTTTGTCTTTTCCCTCAAAAAGCTAATCTCCACACCTTCAGTGTAGACAGTGGGATAAAATCACTGCCATTTTGGGAGTGCAAATCAGCTCCACCTGCCATGGAGCCAGCAGAGATTTACCACTGTCATTTAGCACACCACTCATAGATTAAAGGGGCTTGTCCTTTTCACTTCACCTTATTTACGATTTTCAAACAATAAAGCATTCAGGGAGAAATTATGCCTCTGTTAAGTCGTAGATGTGTCCATGTTCATCCCCCATAAATGTACCTGAGGGCTGGAAGTTCATCAGTTCAAATTCAGGAATGAATTAGAACTGAGCCAAGCAAATATTGGACCTAGACCAGCTTGAGTTTATACTAGGCTTTACAAAAACCTCTTTGCTTTGAGATTTCAAGCAAGGTGCAGCCTGTTTGTGTTCCAGTCTGGCCTTCACACAACCCAGCATTGCCCAAATGCTTTTTGAATTTTTAATGAAAATTTAGTGAGGCTGCATTTTTCACGGCTGTTTTTCCATGTGGCTGAGTCCCTGTGCAGCACTGGGGGTGTGCTGAGGGAGCCACAGCAGGGACACATCTTTAGGGCTCAGAGCCCCCCTGTCTGCCAGGCCAGCAGCCAGCCTGGCCCTCCTGCCTGCGTGGACATGTTTAATTATCCCCAAGGGACTGGGGAGAAAAAAACCTAAAAATGGAAATAAAAGGACAGTGTGTGCTGAGCCCTGTACTTGAAAAGAATCTCTCAACAGCCTCCAAAAGTGCTGAGCTGGCACGTGCTTGTTTGCACATGTGGGTCTCCACGGAACAGCTCTGTGCTGGCAGAAGAGCTCCTGCCCTGACACTGGCCACATCCTGCCTGGGGCACATCCTGCTCTGGGCATCCCTGCTCCTCCACAGCCCAAGCTCCCACCTCTCCACTCAGGTGTCCCAGCTATGCTTTGCTCCAGCACTGTCCCTTTCAGCACATCTCCAGAGGGGATGCATGCCCTGGGGTAAGGAGAGGGCTGTGACCCCAGCTGGCTGCAGGTGCCACCCCACAGAGCTGACACGGGGCCAGGATAACCCTGTCATGTTCACACATGAGAACAGACAAAAGGACACAGCCTTGCCCTCGGGTACATCCTGCAGGGTAGGTTTAAGAAGCCAGAGGTTGTTATTTTTCCCACTAATTGTTTTTTCCCAGCAGACACTGGACTCCCAGGGACCCCCCCACTTCAGTATTCACATCACTGTTTTGAGAGGGCTGGACCAATCCTGACTGCCAGTTCCTTCCTCTCACTGCCTAACACTCCCTTCCCCCTTTTGCCTTGGACAATCCCATGCCTTATGTGTGCTAATTCCCACTGCTAGAAACTCATTTCCTTAGGCATGGTGTATCCATCAAAAAAAGAGAAGAAATAAAATAATGTGACTGGTTAAAAGGTGGATGGACTCACTGCATTACTCACACAAAGGTGAGCAGGAGCTGGCACCCAAATATGCAAACAGCACATAGCTCTAAATATCCTAATGTATTTTAGAGTGGTCATTTCTAATTAGCACTCGAATCCAACACTCTACTTAGCCTAATTAGAGACATAACAAAAACCTGTTTGAGCTCACATGCACATTGAATATGCAGATCTCTAGCATCCAGCACTGCCCTGCTCCAAAGACCAACAGCAAGCAAAGCCTCTCGGCATCCAGCACGGATGAAAACTGGTCCCAGCATGGCACTAAACTGGTCCCAGGAAGCCGATGTGTTGAAAATCTGCACCATTAACTCCATCAAAATGCTTTAAATGTAAATCTGAAAGGTTTTGATGAGAGTTATGTTACTGGGAGAAAAGGAGGCAAGCCCACGGTTTAGAAGATACTGCATTTATTTTTTGCATCTTAATCCAGAAGATTTTATGGTCTAATTTAAACCACAAAACAGAAGGAAGATAGATGAGGAGGAGGAGTAGCAGGGGAGAATCATGAAATGGTTTAGGCTGGAAAGGTTGTTTAAAGGCCATCCAGTCCAACCCCATGCAACAAACAGGGACATCTTCCATTAGACCAGTTTGCTCAGACCTCTGTCCAGCCTGACCTTGAATGTATCCAGGGGATGGATCATCCATGAGCTCTCTAGGCAACCTATGTCAGTGTTTCACCACTTCCATCACAAAAAAAATCCTCCCTGACCTTTTGTCTAGGGTAAAACCATCCCCCTTATCCTATCCCAGGCTCTGGGAAGTCTGTCCCCATCTCACAACCACGGAGCAGAGCACAGGGCTGGCACCAGGAGGGTTAAAGGCACCCTGTGGCTCTGCAGATCTACCAGGCCAGACAAAATAGGCATCATTCCCAAACCCGGCTGGTTTTAAGGGAAAACACCCCTGCACATGCAGGAGGCACGGAACAAATGCGGAGGACCTGCCCTGCCCTGCGCAGCCGCCTCCCTGCCAGGGATGGATCCGGGCAGGCTCGGGGGATGGCTGTGAATGGAGAGAAGCTCAGCTCCATGGAAACCCGGCCGGACGGGATTGGCAGCCGTGCCCAGGCTCAGCAGCAGCCACACCGCCGAAAGTACGAGCACTGTTAATATTTAACAGGGAGCAGGGACGTGGTAAAACCTAGCAACCCCTCGGCAGAGGTTATGCAATTCACCGTTAATAGCTCCGAGGGATCCAGCGGCGTCTTAACATCTCCCCTCCCCCGTTTCTATATGTGAGGGATTTTTCTTCCCTGTTGCTAAACCTTAAAGTGAGAGGAAACAAAGAAATCACTATTACATAATACAGACCTACAGCCAAGTTGTATTCCTGCTGTTTTGGAAACATTCCGGAGAGGGCAAATCGAAAGCTCAGAAGAACCATGTGATAGGATATTTTTTTCTTCTTCTTCTTCTTCCTTCCATTTTCTTATTCCCCAGTTAAATACATTCACTTTCCCCAAGATCTCTTGGACCTCATCTAATAGTGAGAAATCAAGTAGGGTCTTTGGTAGTGATAATTACTGGTAGTGATAATGCTATAATTATATCCCACAGGTCAACGAAATGTAAGGTTATGCATTGTCACGATTGCATCGTTTCTAAAAGAAAAAATGGGACAATTGAGAGTGAGGATTTGCTTCAGGCATCACAGGGGCTTTGCACACCCTGCACCCCCACAGGTCAGGGTGTTCCACATCCACCCCTCTGCGGAATTGGGGCTGACATTGGCAGTGGAGATGCTCAGCTCCAGCGTGGGGCTGGCTGCAGAGGGAACATGGGAACCCCGGAGCCCTCGGAGCATTTGGGGACAGCCCCAAGGGCCCAGGGTGGCTGGGCTGCCTCCACACTAGTGTGCTCTTGCTCTGCTGTTTATTGGCACCTCTGGTAGCACAGCACAGGCTGGGGAGGATTACTGCTGCCATGGAGTTTCCCAAGAGGCATCTACTGTGTTTAGCTTTGGCTTTGTTTTTGTGTCCCTGAGCACAGTTCTTGGCATCTTATCCAGGCAGAGGACAATGACTAGAGGAGGCAGATTACCCCAAAGCTGTCCAGGATCTACCAGAAGGTATCTACCCAAAAACCAGGATTTCTGTCATCAGTGGGCTGTTCCATAGGAAAACATGGAAAAGAGAGGGCCTGTTGCTCCATAGCAGAGATTCAGCCTTTCCCAGGACAGGTTTAAAGCTCTGGTTTGAAGCTGTGGCTTGGTCAGTGCCAGGGAGTTCTGGTTACTGGGAGGAAGCCTTGGGTTTGGCCAAGGTCAGACAGGGAGCTGTGGTACCTGGAGGGAGGACTGCAGTCCCTTATGGGTCTCCTGCAGGATGCTCCACCTCAGGCAGGTCAGTGCTCTTCATTTCCCATTAGCAAGCCCTCACACATCTCTTCCTGTGCCTCAGTTCTCTTGGAATGTAATGTGGAATCAGTATTTCCTTATTTCTTGGGGCTGTTGTGAGAATACACACAAGCCTGTAAGCTACTCAGTGTATAAGGACATTTGAAGTTCTCACAAAATAAATTAAAACACCTCCAAACCTCAATTCTCAACTCCCAAAGAGTACACTTTTCTTCCCACTTCATGTTTTTTCCCACATGGAATAGGGGCCTTCCATGAGCACCTGAGACAAAACCCTTGGAAAGATCTTGAAAACAAGATAATATATGTTGTGTGGATCCTTATGCTCTCTTCTGTTAGCTAGCTAACCACCCTAGAAAAACAAGCCATAAATCAAATGAAAGCTTAACCTACAGTCTGCCAATCTGAAAAGCAGACACTGCCCCAGGAATGTGACCACAGCTCACTAAAACAATAGGAACAAAGGGGAAAAAACCCAAACAATTCTAACTTGCACTTTGTAATTCAGCAGAGCTGCAGAAACATCAGGCAGGCAGAGATCCCCATGAGCTCCACATCACCTTAAGCCCAGTCTCCTCCTGAGCAGTGAAGTGCACAGGGCTCAATTAAAGGCAGCTCAGGCTTCTCCTATAAAGAGACTGAGGGTCTCTAACAGCTCTAACAGTGGGCTTTTCTACTTCCCCCCCCCCCTTTTTTTTTTTTTTTTTTTTTTTTTTTTTTTTTTTTTTTTTTTTTTTCTTTTAAGGCTTTCAGTGGAATTAGGGCTCTTCTAGAGATTAACTAGAATCTAACTAGATTTTGGTTAAGACATCACTGCTTGACTTTGTTTTCAGGGGTGTAAAGGCACTCTATGCCTGCTTTGAGCAAGGCAAGAAAGCTTTGAGCTGGGCACAGCCCGTGGTGCCAGGGCTGCTGGCTCCCAGGGAATTCCAGCAATCCCCTCAGCAGCAGCAGGGCTGCCCAGGGGGTGATGGGGACACAGAGAAGGGACACTGAGGGCACCAGCCCTGCTCAGGGACAGTATATTGAATATCAGAGGAATTACAGCCCAGGCTGACATCTCTCTCCAGCAGGCTGAGGGTTGGTGCCCTAGGACAGTCTGTTATTTTCTTGCTTCCTTGCATGAAGAGGTGCATCAGAGGGATGGTTCTCCTCAGAGACACAAAATGATCTTTACACAAACACAAAGACTTTTAAGGGCTGTGAGCCTCTAAATATCCACAATACTCAAAGCACTTTTATGACCAATGCAACAATGCGAAGAAAATGTCATTTTTAAATGTAACTCTGTCCTCAGTGAGGTTAATGTATCAAATCAGGACCAGTCTCCAGAACGAAATCCTGCCCAAAAGACCAGAAAATAAGAGGAATAAGGAAAGAAACCTAATGAGATTGTGAACTCAAAGTGAATTTATGAGCTCTGACCACAAAGCAGTATGGAACAGTAGCAAGACACTCATTAACAGCTTGCAGTTGCTAATGGGTGACTAAGAGAGAAAGTTTGCTGTAAATAAATGCCAGTATTGCTTCAGGACTTCTGATTTTCTAACTGGGGCACTTGTAAATCAACATCAGAGCACTGCAGGCTGTGGGATACCTGTCCCCAGATCAGGCCAGCTGGAAATGGAGCCAAATCCATCGAGTTTCCCAGACTGGGGGTTGCAGGGGCTGTCTGGGGGGAGCAGTGCCCGATGCTCCAGGCTGCCCTGTGGAGTCCTTTCATTATTTAGGCAGAAGAAAGAAACACCCCTTTCTCCCCTTGCACTAAAACCCAACTCTCAGTCAGCCAGAGAAGTGGCCTGTATTTTTAATACCTGTTTTTGCACTTCATTACTGAGGGCCTCGAGCAAACTCTGTCATCAGCGATGACATAAGGAATAGAAGCAGTTGCAGGGCAGTATAAATGAAGGGGAAATTAAGCCATTTAACACACGGCAGGAGACGTGTGTTTGGGTCGAGGCTGAGATTTTTTCCTAATTAAAAACCTGGAGAAAATCTCCTTGCCTCTAATGGAATGAACACCAAGGCGACTTCATCTGGCCCACGGACTCCCCCCGCTCCCGCTGCCTGCTGTAAGAAAGGCAGGAGGGAGGAGTGGGCGAGTCTGATTTCTATGTAAAGATTGTACAGCCAGACCTGCCCTGGAGCTGCAAAGCAACCAGACACTGGAATCCAGCCAGTTTTGTGTCGTTTCTGCAGGGCTGGCCAAATGTGCTACTGCTATTTTGGCTTCATCCGCTTCTTTCCCCTTTTCTAGCCTAATTGCTATAGCTCCTTGATTTCTGCTTAATGGAAAGGGTTAAATAGTTTATTATACTGGAATTCGATTTGCAGAAAAGAAGCTTTGATGTTTTCATGCTGCCTGCGACTGGCAAAGCAATTGTGATTTCTGCTGCCATGGTTAATATTTGGAAATAACCTTTAACTGTTTATGCAAACACATCTTGCCCTGTCCTTTCCTGTGAATTATTGAAGTCTGGGGAATTAACCCTCACTGCTGCCCTGTGACTCTTCACCAGGCTTTCTGCTCTGCTTTTATGATGGGGTGATGGAAAGTTTTTACATGTCAGGTGAGGCTAGAGATAAAGCATTAAGAAATGCTGTGCTGCTGGTGTGAAATTATTCCTCATTCCTTAGTCTGAGGGGACTCACAGAATTATTCAAAAATACAGAAGGAGCAGTCTTAACTTGTGAACATAGGAAAGAGATTCCTGTTCCCATCTAGGAGCAAAGTGCCCTGACCACACCAGAGTGTGGAAATTCGAGTTCTTGGCTGGTTGTGGGGAAACCATAGTGATCTGACAGTGGTTTGGGTTTTTTTTATTTCTGTGAATTTGCTGTATTTTTCTTTGGAGACATGTCAGTGCTGGGTATGGAAAGCAGGGATCTCACCCTGGTTTAGAGAACACAGTATCTGTGGCACAGTGTCCATTTCCTCACTGAGGAACAGGGAACACCCCTCCTGTTCAGCAGGATGTGAAGACTGGATGGAAAATTCCTCCATGCTCAGACTGGAGACCTGGAAAACAACTGCTTTCAGCAGGCTTTTAGAGGTAACATTCCTATTTCATGCCAACCTATACCACCCTCCCACCTGAAAAGGTGTCATCCTCCAAAGCAGACACTAGAAAGCTCTTTAAAGACCTTTTAGTTGTGGTGTTGGTTAATACAGAAAGCTACAAGATGGAAAGGAAGAATTAGAGGTCAGTGGAAATCTTCCACAGCAGAGATGCTACAGTTCAACACTCAGACTGAAAGACACCTTGTTTGCAAGCAGAACAGGAACACATTCTATTCCTCAAGTTGTCAGCTAGCCTGATAACGATTTAGACCTAAATATTCCTTTCAGAATATGTTGGTAATAAAACCTTTGAAGCGAGTGTGGGATTAACTCTGGCTGTTGCTTTGAAATCTGACATTGTGATAGAGAAAATCAGAAATGAGTGGCAGGGTTGGCAGGGAAGCTGTTTGCAGCCCTGCTCAGGAAAGAGTGAGGCTGGAAAATGCACCTCTTGCACAGGCAAGGTATCATGCTGGGTCATTGCAAAAGCTCATTTATATCCTCTCTTTTTAAAATGTCCTGTGCTGGGTGGCTTGGATAGAGCATTAGGACAATGCAAAAGTGGTTTGCATCATCCCAACAGCTGATGACCTGTGACATTGAATTTTAATCAGCCTCACTGGACCATTTTTCAGGAATTCTACAGCTTTTTGAATTAATTTGTATTTCTGGTATCCATAACATCTTGTGGCAATCACGGGTGGTTTCCAAGGTGCCATTGAACATGAATAGAGATAAAGGCCAGTTCTGTTTTGGTAACATTAAGCAAGTCCTTGCTTAATACTTTTCCACCTTAACCAGAGAGCAGACATCAAATGGGATCTGGCTGGACCCCAAAACAAATGAATAGTGCTGATGTTCAGAAAGGAAACACCAGTTGTCCTTAAATAGTCAAGCATTGTTCTCTGACTTCCTGCAATAATCTCTGCCTTTTTACCCAAAAAGATTCCTAACTGTGTGGGTCCAATACTTCTCTGGTGTCTGCCTGCTGTGTGTTTGTGACATTTGTGATTTTTATCCTTTTTCTCTGAACAATCCTGTGCCTAACACACAGCATGTGACATTTGGTGGCTCTGGAGGGTATGAAGTGGATATTCCATGTCACCTCCTGGATGAAATGAAATATCCATCAGGTGATGCCTCTCTGCAAAGCTTGATGGCACCAGTCTGGTGAGTTCCAGGGAGACACTGGAACCAAAGAGCTGCCCCAGAGGCGGAGCACATGGGGGATGTGGCTGATGGGCTGATGAGGACAGCTGGGGAATTCTCTGCTTAATCAGCCGTGCCTGAGCACTCACAGCAGCTCACAAAGGCAACAGCCACTCTTGGGGAAATCGAGGTGATAAAACTGTGAGAGGAAAGTGTGACTAAGGTGGCAGAGCAGCCCAGGAACACCTGGAGCCAGGTCCAGTGTGGCTGGGCATGGAGGCTTCAGCTGAAGGTGACCTGCAACAGCTGCTCAAAAGCTCCAGAGCAATATAAAATAGGGAATATTGCAGCGGCTGGAGCATGGGGCTGGCAACTCTTGTACCTGATGGGAAGATGTTGCCAGCAAAGGGGAGGCTGAGCCATGTCAGGAGACACCATGATCACAGGAGATGATGATCTGGGACCCTGCCAGGGTCAGCATCCAACACCAAGGCAGAGTAAGAGTTGTTCTCTAGAGCTGCCTGGGAGAGAGGAGGAAAAACCTTTGGTCCACAGGGCACCAGACCTTGTGGGAGCAGGGCAGTTTGTCTATTGCTCCAAGGTCTGATCCCAAATAAACCATGGATAAACACCTTTCAGGAGCTTCAAGGCACCTAGTAAAGCAAGGGGGAATCCTGTGTTCCAGTCTGCCACCTGTATATTTCTCCTGGGAATTATGGAGTATTTTCCCATTTTAATTCTCCTCTTTCTATCTAGATCTTGTTCTTCTGTAAATTAGTGACTGGCACAAAAAGGGGAGGTGACAGATTCAACCTAATTAGCTTTAGCTGGTGATTCATCTTTTAAAGTCTCTGCACATTCACGGGGCTGTGATGGGACACAGGCATGGAATCCTGTCCCAAGCACCTGGCCAACTCGGGTGCTAAACCTGCACACCTTTATGTGGCACCTGATCCCTCGCTGAAGAAGAGTTCATCCTACATTTCATTTTTGCTGGGGAGCACTGACCCTGTCAGTGTCCTGTGAGATAGCAGGAGCTTAGCATGGCTCTTCTCCCCAGTTCTGAAGAACTTCTTGGGACATCCCTGTGTGGACTCCAGGACACAGTGCAGTGGCAGATAACAATGGATGTGTGTTACTGAGAAATTGAAGAATTTGACACCAAAATATATTTGGAGGCTAATTTGAGATTTTGCTGATGGGTCGTCCAACCCGCATATCTTATTTAAGTTATGCTTACAAATACACCATGACCTCTGAACACTTCAGTAATGGGTTTGAGCCAGGAGTGAGTTGTGTTTCACTGAAGTAATTATTTATTCACTTAATGGGGACTGATGGTTCTGCTCAGCTGGGAGCTGTACATAATTAAAACCATGGTCCCTGCCCCAAGAGGCTTCCAGTCTGAAAGATGAAGCAAAGGCTGTGCCAGCAGAAATTGCAAGAATCCTGTATGCTCAAACTGGAGGTTTAAAAAATTACATTTAAAATAAAAAAACCCAAATGTGAGCTCTTTTCATGTAACCTGAGACAGGGCATTTGGGGCTAGCGTGTATTTAACAGAGGTTTCTGCTTGTATGGCTGCAACACTGAGAAAGAGATGGCTGCTACAGGTCAGGGGTCCTCACAAAAGCTGCAAAACAGACTTGCAGAAAAAAAAATAAAATATATATATATATACCTAATCCTGAAACTATGCTCAGTGTAACCTGAGGAGAAACATTGCCCAAACTGGAGCTGCCCCCCTTAAACCCAGGAAAGTGTGGGAGCCCGTGCCAGACACCTTGCCCCAGGCAGAGCAGCCTTGATCAAAGAGAGCTGGGCTAGAGCAACCCTGACATACAGCTGTTCTGCAGCTGCCAGGAGCCATTGCCTCTCCCCAGACCCCAAGAAGGGCTTCTGTTCCTGAAAGCTTGGCTGTTTTTTCACTAATTATATAATTTGGCTTAATAAAAGCTGTTACCTCTCCATACAAATCTTGTGTCTCTTTGAATAGGTTGGCACATTTCCTAATAGAACCAGAAACTGCTTCTTAAACAGAAGTTTGACCATTATTGTTATTAAAATAGGAAAGGAAATGGAGGCTCGTTCACAACAAAGTGATATTTATTGCCCAGTTTAATTGCCTAATGTAAAGCGCATGACTGGGGATTTGAAGGGGCTGATTTGCAGTTTGGTCACCCTTTGAAACAAAGCCTCTCAGGGTGAACTTGCATGTTGGAGCTCAAGGACTGAAATGGCTCAGGCAGCTGAGAGAGGAATAGAACTGTTACCTAAGCACCGGCAATACCCCTGAGACATCTCAGGCTGGGACTTCGTGGCTCAGTCTTTGGGACATGTGCCAGGTTTAAGGCAAACAGGGAACAGTTCAAACAAGCATTTTCTGCCCAGCCCCTCCCCAGCAAGCACTGAACACAACATTTTCCACGAGTGATTCAGCAACATCGTGCAGGGGGTGGGAGCTGCCCTGCTCCCAGGACTGTCAGCGTGTAATAAACCCAGCATGATGGCAATGAAAAGGTTTTGGTTTTTGGATGCCTGGAAAGCTGCTTTCAAAAGTGGCTATACTGACAGCATGACTTCAAGGGCTGGGTGAGTTTGACTCCTGGGCACAGGAGCTCATGGTTGTGGAGAGTGGGAATTCAGCAGAGGAACACCCTCTGTCCACCATGATGACCAGGAAAGATGCCCACACAAACCAGAACCCCATACTTAAAAAACAAAACCAAAAACCAATCTAAAGTCCTTTTCCTATCATTGAGAGCAAGGATTTTCCCTAAAGACTCCCTGAATATCACCAATATCCTGCCATGCCAAGGGCCCCCAGCACAGCTCCTCTGCAGCCAGGCAGATGGGACCCCAGGGCTTTCCAACAGCACCGTGGTTTTCCTTAAGTGGCATCTTGTTTATTGTAATGCAACTGTGAGGCTCTGAGCTATTCCCATAGCACTCTTAGTAATCAGCCCTGGTATGTTGAAGGGCATATTTGTCATGTCTCAGCCAGTCTCTCAGAGAAACAGTCACGGGTCATGTTAGTTACCTAATTTATATGTCAGGGGCTGCAGGAATGAATCAACAGCATTTTTTTGTATTTTTCCAGACAGTAGCTTGATATTCCCGGCATGCTGAACCCCAGGAGTTCCCTTGCTTTTGTGATCATTCGCAGTCCCTCCTCATTTGGCTGATGTTGCAGTAATTCAAGCAGAAAAATGTTCTACGAGCACAGAGAGACAACGTCTGTCTCCTAGATGAGTCTCCAGAGCAGCTCCAGTGTGTGCAGCCCATGGGCTGAGAGTGTCCACACACCCAGCAGCCTCAGGAACCACTTTGGGGATCATCCTAAAGGAAGCAGCACCCTGTTCCCATGCAGAGAGGTTATGGAGTGGGCAGAAGCAGAGCTGGGTGTCTGTGAGCTCACTCTGCTGTTGCACTCACAACCACAGTGCAATTCCTTCAGTGCAAGTGCAATCCCTGTGCTCAAAACACGTGAGGAAATTTTGGCTGTGGAAAACAGGATCTGCCAGACCTGCAGCACCCTGACAGGGAAGCAGTGGAGTCACCGTCCCTGGAAGTGCTCAGATGTGTAGATGTGGCACCTGGGACACGGCTCAGTGGTGGGCTTGGCAGTGGGGCTGGGTTAATGCTTGGAATGGATGATCCCAGAGGTCTTTTTCCAACATTAATGATTCTATGATCCTTATTCCATTAGAGCTCTCAGGGAGTGGCCAAAATGGAAGCAGAGAGCTGAGGCGAGAGGCCAGCACTCCAGCACCAGCCCATCCCGGGGCCAGGGGCTGCCCAGCACTTCCCCATGGATATTCCTGCTGAGACTGAACATGATCCCACCTGAGAGATTTCAGGCCAGCCCTTTCCAGCATGTGAATCCGTGTTTGTTTATTTCCATCTGGCCATATGTGTTTGGGAAGATGGATATAGGAAACCTCTCCTGATGGAAGCAATATCTGCAAGGAGAAGCAGTAGCTGCGCAATTCCCTGAATCCCACGGGAGCCCTGCACGGCCAGCACGGTGCCCAGGGAAGGGGACGCTGGCTGCAGAGAGCAAAGAGCAAATGCCTCAGTGCTCCCGAGGCTTGAGACAGCTCTGCCCAGGCTCAGGGCTGTGGGGTGGCCCAGGGTGCTTTAGGAGTGTCCCTGAATTCGGGGGCTGCACTGGGGGTCAATGGGATGTGAGGAGGGGAGCAGGGCAGGGCCCCTCCCAGCAGGAGTCACCAAGCAAAGAGGAAGATGTTTTACAAAGATCCCGTTAGCTCCAGGCTGACGATGAAGTAAAACACAAGGCTGTGCCCCTAGGGGCCGTGGGAAACACGGTGAGGTGGGGAGGGGAGAAATAAATCCCAATAGGCACAGCCTGCCATAGTGGAGAAACGCAGAAGAGCAAATTATTAGCTTGGTGGTTTAGTTTGGTTTTTTTTCAAGACGAAAGATCACCCATTAACTGTTTCTGGAAAATACTTTCCAAAGCCTTTTGTGCAGCAGTTTTTTTTAGAAGGGCTCTCCCAGCATCCCAGGCATCCCGGGCGGTGGCCGCGGAACGCCCCGCGGCCGCGGCTGGAGAGGTTTGAACTTGAACTCGTTTATTTAGCTTCGACTTTTCTCTTGATGGATACCTGGACTTAGCCCAAACCTCAAAAGTAAGTTATAGCCAAATATTTTTGAGGTTGGTAATGAAATACCAAAGCTTTACTTTTTTTTTAATTTCTTTTTAAAAACGAGCCCTGTCCCAAATTCCCCTGCAGCGTGTGGGGCTGATGCTCCACGGGTCGGGGCTGGTCTGGCCAGGCTCTCCCTCCCCCAGGTGAGCCCAGCGCCCTCCGTTCTCACTGCAGAACAAACATTTGGGCATTTCTGCCGTCACACACCCACAGCTCGGGTTAACTGCGGCAGATCGTGTCCTTCCCTACCCTAAATTCCTACTTGGCTCCTGGAGTCTCCCACTTTCCAGCTGCCTGGAAAGACGGTGTGACCTGCAAACCCTCTGGATTTGAATGAAATCCTGAGAAAGGATAAATGCCTTGAGGTCTTCAGGCTCTGGCACAAAGCAGCATTATAAAAATCTGCAGCTTCCCTGGGAGAATAGTCAATTAGCAACTAGATGCCCCCCTCAGCAAGGGAAAGGGTTAATTGCTTTCGTTTCCCCCTGATGCTTATAGTTAGTGCCAATCAGATCTGGAATGATAAGAATAAAATATGATTGAAACTTCTGGCTCTTCCAAAAAGCGTATGTTTTAATTAAATTGAGAACTAGCTGGTTAATCAGCACAAGGACTAATGGTCTGATTAGCAGGAAACGCCTGGTGAAAAATAGACCCTCTGGTCGGCTGGGCTGGGGGAGATTCATGGGCTGGGGACACAGCCCAGAGCTGGGGGCTGTCGGTGCTTTGCAAAGGGCATCCAGGCTCCATCGAGGACCCCCTGGAGCAGACACATCCCTGATCCCGACATGTGCCTCTGGGGCCTGGGGAAAGGGAAGGATGTCCTTGAATGGAGCTGCCCCCACTCAAGCGTGTCCCTGCTGAACGCCCCGCTGTGGAAATCTTTTTCAGGGAGCATCACAGGGGATGAGGGGATGCCAGGGGGGCAGAACCTCTGGTCTCAATTACCTTTGAAAGGGAGACTGCAAGGATGGGGGAGACAGGATTGCAAAATCAATTTGAAATTTACTGTGTCAAGGGAAAAAAAAAAAAAAAAAAACGCCATTACAACAACAACAAAAAGCCCAGCACCATGCAAGAAATAAAGTTTTAAAATTAAAGAATCAATGGAGAAATGTCCTTCTGGCCACCCCTTCCCCCACAGTGCAAAGCACAGGCTTCCTTCTGATTAAAGCTCCGCCTGGAGCATTTTCGGTGGCAGGAGGCCAGGAGAAAGCTTAAGGTGCTCTCTGCAGTTTAAGGTGGAGCTGTTTACTTCGCCTTCCCCAGCAACAGCAGGTGTGGCCAGCCCGGAGCAGCAACCCCCTGCTCACACGGTGACACCCCAGTGATGGTGACACTCCAGTGATGGTGACACCCCAGACACAGTGACACCCCAGTGATGGTGACACCCCAGACACGGTGACACCCCAGACACAGTGACACCCCAGTGATGGTGACACCCCAGTCACGGTGACACCCCAGACACAGTGACACCCCAGTGATGGTGACACCCCAGTCACGGTGACACCCCAGACACAGTGACACCCCAGTGATGGTGACACCCCAGACACGGTGACACCCCAGACACAGTGACACCCCAGTGATGGTGACACCCCAGTCACGGTGACACCCCAGACAGGCCGTGGTGTCTCTGGCTTGCACCCCAACATGAGCAAAGTCGGGCTCTCTCTGGCACAGCAGCCTCGTGGGGTTTTGCTCTGCTTGCAGCTGCCTGCGATGGCTTTCACCAAGAGAATGAGACAGGGTGTGAAGTGAGAGGGAAGGGGTGCAGGAATTAGACGTGCCCCACTGTTAGGAAGAGGTATTTGTGATGGTCCTGCTGGACTTTGCTCAGAGCTCTGGGATTCAGCCCCAGACCCTGCAGAAGCCTTGTCCATGGTGCCCTCCAACATCCCTGCTTGCCACACGGGCAGCAAACACCCAGCAGGGCCCTGCTGCTCCCTGGGGATCAGTGCTACGGCAGAAACACCCCGGGAAGCACCTGGGGGAGGAGGCTGCAAACAGTCAGGAGGGCAGTCCTGTGTCAGAACAGGTGGGGAGCAGGAAAAGGGAGCTGGTTGGCAGTTCCTGACCCTGAAAGAGCCCAAACAGGGAGGGACTCTAGAAACCAGGACCAACACAAGCAACCCGTGCACAGACCCATCCCAGCCCCTGCTGTTGAAGCTATGATGGCTGCTCGATGCCCTTTCTCTGCATAAGAGGATATGTGAAGGATATATCTACATGAGAGGATGCCTCAGCGAGAGGTGATGGGTCTGATGCCCACCAGAAAGGCTTTATCCCACCCAACAGCCCCGTCCTTGCCAGTGAGGGAAGGAACTCTGGACAGCCTCAGCCCAAAACCACACGGGTGCCTCTCTAAAAGAAGCAATTTTGAGAGAAGGCTCAGCTGCCTGTGGGTTTGAGCTGCCCTTTGATCAGCCAAGCCTCTGGGGACTCCCTCCTGTCTCCACAGAGGGACGAGGCAGGGGAGGGAGGTGCTTCTCCTGGTCTGGAAGGAGCAACCCGCCATGAGGTTAAGAAATAACCCAGAGAGGTGATGCAAATGCCAGGAGGATTTTCAAAAGGGCCAATCCCAGCACTGAGCCCTCCCGAATATGCACAGTGCCATCAAACCTTCAGTGTCATCCCCCCAGTCAAATGTGTCACTCAGCATGTTGGCAGCTGGCACTATCTCCCAGTTGAATCTAAATACGTGAGATTAGACCTGGTCACATCTGAACCAGGCTATAAAATGGCACGTGCAGGTTTCAAATTGTGCCTGCTGTAGAATATGTCTTACAGAGAATTCTTTAAATCTTTTATTATTTGTTTAAAAGTAGTGTGAGGAACCAGGTGAAAAATACTGTGCAGCTCTCAGAAAGCCCCAGATCCATCTGCATGGAGCCACCATTGAGACTGGAGAGCTGCCAAGTGCAGAATCTATAAATCATGAATTGAGCCCCACATTCCCCTCCCTAAATCACAATTGTTTTAAAAAGAAATAAAACATATTGGTTCTTTTAATTTGCCTTTTGGAGTCTGTGCCTGTAGGCACATTTTATGGCTTTTCAAAAACACAAAGACTAGAAACTTCTCATTTCTCAGTGAAAGCAGAGCCTCACTTAATTACTTGCATCCAAGAGCCACAGCTTTATGAAAAATTCCAAATATCAGAGGATTGGTATTAAAATCACAGGGGCTGGCAATGCTGGGATTCCAGTTTGATGCAGGATATTCCTTTTATGGGTGTCCAAGAAAAGTAGGCACCAATGGGATGCTGTTCTGCTACGAGAGTAAAAAATACAGTGAGTTTTGGTGAACTGACACAGAAAATAGACCTAATAGACCAATCCTTTGCCAGGTTTGTCCTTGTTTCACACTGACACAGCCCCCACTGGCTTTTAGCCATGGTGTGAGTGGTAGTGCATACAGGGATTTAACTGGGAACAGGGCAAAGGTGGCTGGCATTTGCATAAGGGTTTTGGCAGTCACTGAGCAAAGCACCTGGCAAGGGTGATCAGGAAGCAGGGAGGTGCCAAGGGGAGTTTGGGGGTTAGAAAAGAAAAGCTGAGGCTCAGCCAGCCCTTCAGAGAAGCAACCCGGTGAAATTATGTGATATTTGAGATATCTTCTTGTTCAGGTCCCAACCTGCTCCCCTATTGAGGCACTTCTGTTCACCTGGGCTGCTCTCCAGGCTTTGGGTTTAACATTGCAGCCCCAACCCCAAGAAGCATCTCAGGATCACAGAATCATTTAGGTGGAAAGACCTCCAGGATCACTGAGTCCAGCCATTAATCCAGCACTGACAAGTCCATCATCATCTCCTTAAATGCCATCTATGTGTTTTTTTAACCTCTCCAGTGTTAGTGACTCTACCACTTTCTTTATCAGCCTGTTCCAATGCTTGGACACTCTTTCCCAGAAGAAATTTTTTCTAATGTGCCATCTAAACCTCCCCTGGCACACCTTGAGGATATTTCCCCTTGTCCTATTGCTTGCTACATGGAAGAAGAGACTGACCCCACCTTGCATCCTGTCCTGCCTTGGGGTTTCTCCTTTCAGTACTCTCTGTGGCAGCGTGGCTTTTTTATGGATTTACTTCAGTGGCCATGTCCTCCCAGCCAGGCTTGCTGTCCCAGAAGCACAAGCACATTTCTTGTTGCTATTCATGGGAATGATGAGATAATGGCCTGAAATCTTGGTTCCTCTAACATAATTGAAAATGGGGCAAAACTGCAACACTAAAAAGGAAGTCTAAATCAGGTTGCAGAAGAGAAAAGGATATTTGACAGCAGGAGCAGGCTCTGGAAATGCAGTCATTGTTTCTACTTATGGGTTTTGAAATGTAAATAATTTAACACCCAGCTAAGCAGAGGAAAATCTGCTATTTTTGGTTTGTTCTGAACAAAGACAGCTGTGTATTCTAAAATGCACAGTTCGGCATTAAAAATAAAATAATACAGAAATAATGCTATCGAGAATGTCTTTAGGTATTTACAACCCAGTGCCAGGGTCTGGGCTGGCTGGGCCTTGCATTATGCTGGAACGTTTGCAGCCACCTCGAGTCTTACCAGGTCATCGGAATAAACCCATAAATAAATGGCTTGGATGGGCTAAATCTGGGGGTTCATTAAAAATTTCAGCTGAAGGATAAAAGCACAGGGAGAGGTTACCAAGGCAGCCTTCAGGGAGATGACAGCCTGACCCAGATGGCCGGGCTGATTCCCAGCTGGGTGATGGATCCGGGGTCAGGGATGGATCCTGCTCTCTCAAGGAGATTCCCACGGCTGCAGCGAGGCACCAGCTCTGTTCAGTCCAAGGTAGCACAGAGAACCAGACTGCAGTTCAAATCCTGGTCCCCATTACAATAAAAACAGCTGAAGCAGGCACACAGACATGTTTCTGGGAGCTGAAGATGAAGGCTTTTCCTTCAGAGACCATAACTGACTTGTTCCTTGGGAGTTGGTGCAATTAGGCCTGGTTTGTTTTTCTGTTCTCTCAGCCCTTTCATTTTTTAATAACTTGCTGAGAGAAAGGGTTAAAACCCTCCCAGCAGTATAAAACCTCCTGCAAATGTCACTGCCTTTCCAGCTGTACTTGCTGCCTGCTGATAGACTCAGCAACAATTTCATGAGATTTTTGGTGGGATTTGCTCCTGTTTTTCTGCTGGGTGAAACCAGACATGAAGATGAAACCCCATCCGCTGCCACAACAAGAATAACGACAATATTAGGAGTAGCTGCTGCCCTTCCTTCAGTGTTCATTTGGTCTGGCCACATGAGACTGGGAATATTGTTCTTAGGCAGGAAATCTTTGTAGCTCAGCTTTGTACTGCTGGGTCCCTCCTTCTGGTCCAGACTCTGCAGAGAGGACACAGGGGTCAGGGAGGAATTTTTCCCCAGCACAAGGGCTGAGTGCCCACACTGAGGAGGGGCTGCAGCTTTGTGGGCACATCCACCTGCCAGCATTCCTGCAAAGGAGGGCAAGTCTCTCCTAGAGGTGCTGTCACTTCATCCCCATCCCATCCCCATTCCCAGCTGGTGATGGTGGCACAATCTGGGCTTTCCCAACAAGACTTCACAGGCCTGGCTGGGGAGCTGAAACCTGTGCTGGCACCTGCTCAGGCAGTGCCTCAGACAGCTGGGCACAGCTGGGACAAACTGGGTGGCATCTCCTCTGCCATGGATGGAAAGGTAGATAAAACTCCTTTGGAAATATACGAGTATATCTTGGGTGGCCAGGGTTTCCTCGAAAGCACAGAAACTCTCCCTGCCATTGCCAGGCTGCCTGGCTGTAAACACATTACCGAGCTGGAGGGCAAAACACATTGGTGCTGATTCTTCTTGGAAAATCAGGCTCTGGGTGTGGGGAGCACCTGGAAGTCTTCCTCCCAGCTTTTATGTTAATCCAGCCTCATGGGCCTGCTGAGGCTCATTGAAATTCAGAGGGAGTCTTCCCATTGAGCTTTGAATAAGGTCATTTTTCTCTTCAATGTTCTTTTCTTTTTCCTGTTTTTTTTCTGTTTTTTTTTTTTTTTTTTAAACCTATGCTCAGTCTGGAGGAAAATGCATTTAAGCACAGATGTGCTGCTTGTGGCTGTGCTGCTGCTGTCTGCACAGCAGTGATGTGGCTCTGTGAGAGGCTCCATCCCACAGGGAGGTTGTCAGGGGGATGTCCCCTCATGTAAAGCACCTCAAGCACATTTCTCCTCACTCCAAACCCACCCAGATGCTATGGGACCAACTGGGCTGATGTAGAGTCAAATGCTGCTTGGGCTGTGCTTGTTTTGCAAGGAAGAGAGAGACTGAGGGGAAGAGGTGGGCTGGTGTGTCCAGGATAAGATTTTTCTTGTTTGAGGGTTGATCTGGCTGCTTTCAATGCATGCTTTTTATCTGTGTACCGAAATAGTGAGTTAGGCATTGTATAAATGTATTATCCAGGGGATTTGAAGCATCTCTCAAGGAAGAGAGGTTATTGCCAATTTACAGATGGGGATGACACTTATCCAGTGTTGCACACAGCAGTGGTGGCTGAGCTGGGAATGTCCCTAAACGTGCCTGCTTCTCCCTCCCCAGGGCCACCACACTTGTGCTATTCAGTCAGCACAAACTCTGCTGTTTGTGCTCAGACCTCCTTTCACCCCAGACCTTCTCCCACTTGACTCCAGGCATAAAAGGCACTATCAACTGACTCCCATCAGCCATGATCCAAAATGTCTGATTTTTGGGAGGAAAGTCCTTTTTTCCACAAATTTTCCCTGACTTCCCTGAGATTTGAAAGGGTGAAAGGTTCATGGAGAAGCTACAAAGCAAAAACCTTTCACCATTTCTCCCTCAGCCCTCTCACAGCTTTATCAGCCTTGCCTGCTTTGGTATTTGAGAGATATTTAGACTAAACAAGCGATCTTTGAGTGCTAACTGCTTTTGATTTTATCCACTTTCCTGCCGAGTATCCCTCCAACTCCCATCCCTCCCAGCACGATGTGCAAACACAAATGTGAGTGAGGAGGGAGTGAGTGAGTGAGTGAGTGAGTGAGTGAGTGAGTGAGTGATGTGAGTGAGTGAGTGAGTGAGTGTGCAGGGAATGAGATGGGATTGAGGAGTCTGGTACAAATTTACAAATTGTCTCTTTTTTAATTCACTGAAACTCTTGTAATCCTCCTATCCCCCCAAGACTACTCCCCGTATGCTTCATTAGAGAGCTGAAAATGAAGCTGCTCTTTTGCAATCCAGGATTTAGTAGTATCAGCCATAGGTGTGACTTTGCCCCACGTTATTAATAAAGACGGTGAATATTGCAAATGGTTTTCTGTGAATGTGGGCTTAGATGCTGGAATTGTTTCACTGGGTGAATTCCTCTCCTTTCTTCATGCTCCACCTTTCTTTGAGTGTTCATAGAGTGCATCAACTGGAATTAATGTCTGCAAAAATTGACTTTTGTAACAGGATGAAAATCAATAGAAATTTTCAGTTTCTCTTTTCAAGCTGAATCAGATGAACATTGAGCCAAAGAACCAGAATGTGTCATGGGTTGAAGAGAAATGGTGAATCAAAATTATCCAAAATCCATGTTTTGACCTTTTCCATTGTAGTGAACTGAGCAGGTCTTGCTAAATCCTCTTTCCTTTGACTATGAATCACAACGTGTAAGGTTTCATTTCCAGTTACTCCTATAATGAATGTGTGGAGGGTCCTACAGGGCCTTTGAGACTGTTGGCAGCTGGATGCATTTGCTCCCCTTTTTCCTGCAGGAGAAATTCCTTGGTTTTCCTATTTTTGGTGATACATACTCACAAGACTTGCACAATACACCATAGGCTGGAGGGTCTTTTTGACTTATGTGAGATTTCCTCAGGATAAAGTTATAGATTTTGCAGTAGCTTATTTTTGCTAGAAAAATGTATTTTAGTGGAAAATTCCCAAGTTGCTCTTGAGCTGTGATATTCACAGAAACACAAATCAGTGTTCATGGAATGTACTTTTTAAGCATATACTGATTTTTATTCATTTCAGCCATATTTTGACACCTGAGCCAGGAGGTAAATCTCAAATCCTGTGATCTACATTGATTAACCATCTAGCTCAAAAAAGAAACACTGAAAAACCTGAATCAATCATGAGCATAATGAGTTAAAAACATTTCAAATAATACCCAACCCTAGCGAAGTAACAACCTGCTTGCAGAGACTCCACAAGGAGAAAGAAAATCTAAATTCATTGGATAAATTATTTGTTGCAAATTATTTCTTCAGCTCTAATTAGTAATCTTCATTTTACACAGTAGGCCTCTAATGACCTGCTTGACAACTATGATGTCTGATAGACAGTGGGGATTTGCATGAAAATGAGTTTTGTTTTCTCCCATCCCAGCCATAAAATGACAACAGCGAGGCAGCTCGGCTTTTCTGTGCAAAAAGGGAATACCCAGGCACCCAAGCTCTGGGTAAGAGAACATAATTCAGCTATATTTTGGGAAATAGAGGAAAAAAAAAAAAACACCCAGGAATTCAAACAAAACCAGGAGGCACTAATTCAAACAAAAATATAATAGCACGGGGTGTACAAAGAATAATCAGATGCGGTTGCTAAGTGGAGTCGTGAAGAGCAGGTGATGGAGCAAGAGCAGAAGATCTAGCTCTCAATGAAAACATGGGGACCCAGCTCTGGAAGGTCTTGCTCTGCTGTTTTCCAGGATTGAATAATCCTTTGCCTTTTTATGGCAAGGGTTTTGAAATGTTGGACATTTTTCAAGGGCATTATCATCTCCTGTCTGCTGAAAATTGACAAGATTTGGATCTTTCTCTGGCTTGTATATCTTGAGCCCAGACAGATTTGAGCAGAAGATGATGCTCTTGCCAGCCACGAGCAGCTCAAATAAGGTTAAAAGAGAGTAAGAGGAAACAAAGACAACAAAGCTGATGCCCCTCCTGGAGCCCAAGGATTTCTTTCTCTGGGATTTGCAGTATTTTTTTGTGATTTCAGTAATGTTATTCCCAGCCCAGTTCAGCACATCTTGTGCTTTGACAGCTCACTGCACCTGGAAATTATTATTTGATAAAAACTGGCAACCTCTCTCATTTTAGAAGGGTTTTTTTTGGAAACAGGACTTTATTCTTACCTGCCTTCTGAACTTCTGCTGGTGTAAAAGGAGGTGGATGTTGATGTAAGGTTGTGCAAGAAGCACTGCAATACTGCCTGCACAATATTCTTCCAGAGTGCTGATCTGGGGTTGCAAGCAGAGGTTGATGGTTTGTATTTTGGCAAGTAGGCACTAGGTACACATATACAGTCTGTCACCAGACAAGCTGCCATCAGAGTCCTGTCCACTTATTTAATGGAAAATGTGAACATGATGACTTGAATTGCTACAGTAAATCAGAAAGCTATTGGGGTAATTGAGTCTGGAATCTGACCTCAAAAGCAATCTCATCCAATTTTTCTTTTCTTTTTTTTTTTTTTAAATATTTTCTTCAAAATAATATTATAATCATATAAATCAGTAAAGAAAAAAGCAGTCTTTAGTTGCTGATAGTCCCATTCACTTGATTCTTTCATTTAATGATTTGGCAAATGATCTTCCAGAAAAAAAAAAAAAAAAAAAAAAAAAAAATATAAAAGATGTTATAAACTGCTTTCAGCCACTTCTCTGTGAATTGATCCTGCTCCTTCTTCATGTATTGTTGATCTTCTAATTTAATCACTTGTCCAGAGGGCACATGCAATTTTTTAGGAAGTAAAAATGTCACACAAGAAAAAAGGAGGATGAGAGTGGAAATATCTTCCCTTGCCAGGCTGTGTGTCCTATACTGGAAGCATCACCCAGCACAGGCACTGCCTTGGGCTGCGAACTGAAGATGAAGAGGAGCCTGCCTTCATCCTGCCAGCATCAGTGTCACCAAACTGGGCCAGGGGAAGCACAAATCATTCAAGGGCCAATGGACAGGCAGCCAGGAATACATCAACACAGCTAGAATGATTGCAAGAGTTTTATTTTACCAGAAAACCAACCTGAAAATAGTCTGAGGAGGGCAGGGGAGAATTCTCTGGGCCAGCAGCCCCAGCCAGCACTGCCACCTCTGCAGGGGCAGCAGCAAAAGTGATTTTCCACAGCTGGGAGTGAGGAAGTGAGTGTGTGCAGTGCTGGTTCACAGGAGCAATGACTGGCCATGATCTGCACCCTGTAGCTGGCTGGCCATGGCAACCTCTGGCTCTCATGTACCCAGGAAGGCAGAAGCTGAAGGGTTGGGCATGGCTGTGCTTGTGGATGCAGCACTTTAAGGATTTATTGAATTCTTTTGTGTGTTTGTTTGTTTTTTCATTTTTGGGGTCAGGAGTTGCTGGTTTAAAATGCTCTGTAGAAAGCAGATGTGTAAATTGATTAACTTTTAAAGTGCATTTTCACAAGTGGCAGAAAACCTGCTCAGCTCTGGTGCCTGCCCAAACCTATGGTCACCCCATAAAGGTGTTCAGCCTTTCAAAGCTTCCCTTGTGGAACCCAGCCACCTCTGGGGGAGCTCTGCACGGGGATTGCCCAGCCACAGTCTGTGTGGAGGGGACACAGCACAGCTCTTCACTTTCAGACCCATGGGTCCCTCTGCCAAGGGACCAGAGAAGATCTGCACGCCTGGCAGAGGACAAGCAGCAGTGGGCAGCAATTTCTGCAGGTGGATGAAGAGGAGAGCAGCTGTGAGGTGGTCAAGGAAGGGATGGAGAGCTGCAACCTGCAGCAGTTTGGAGCAGGTGGTGCAGAGGAGAAGTGGCCAAGAAGGTCCTTTCTAGGGAGTTTCCATGAACATCTGCAATGTGTAAAGCCAAGCTGGGACATGTGCCCACAGCCCAATGCACAGACCACATCCAAATCTACCCCTAATCCTCTCCAGGCTTAGCTGGGCTGATCCAGGCAGCAACATCTGTCAGTTTGTCTCCTGAGACCCAGCAGAAAATGGGGATTCATTTGGCTTTCCAAACCTGGGACTGCTCCACATCCCCATGTCCCCCCGCCCCAGGTCTCTCTTGGGCATGGGCTGGAGCAACAAGTGGGGCTGGGACCAAAATAGAAAGTGCCTAGAAAGTGATGGTCTGAGAGTCTGAATCTGCCTCCACAGGGTTTGGGTCATGTCTCCTGGGGTTTAAAAAAAGACACAGGCTGTGACTGCAGGCCAAGTCCTCTGTTGGTATAAATGGCCACAGTCACTCTGAGAAGAGTTCAATCTATTTATACCAGTGAAGAATTTGACCCATTGGATAGAAGAAAGCCTGTACTCTGCTTTGGCTCTCACAAGACTGTGTCCATAGAAAGGAACAATAAAAGGGAGCCTTTCCACTAGAACTGTTTTGCAAAATTGTGGATAGAGGGAAAGGCAAAGTTTTCATAGGAACACACCCATCCTGATTGGACTTTCTTTGGAAACTGTTTTTCAGCAGGCTTGTACCATAAAACTCTCTCTGGCAAAATTTGTCCTTTGCTGAAGCGAACAGCTGAGTTCAAACCATGCAGAGCACCAGGGATGGGAAAAAATGAAGGGCAAGAGACCAAATTCCAGCTCTCACTCTGCTTGTGGGACTTTCACCAGTAGGAAAGCATCTTACTAAAGGGTGATTTGTTCATCCAGGGTGTTCCTCTCTCCAGGAGGGTGGAGAGGGAATTTGATTTGCTTGTTTGTTTTAGAAAAGCTTTGAAAAGCTTTGGCTTCCTCTCAAATTCAAGGGAAGATCTGCAAAAATCTCAAAAAAAACCCAAAAATCCAAACCCAACCCCAAAACCTTCTTGGGTTTTGAAAGCTTTTTCCTACGCTGTTCCAGAAGGGGCCATTAATTGTAGAGCATTTCAATTGCAGAAAGTCTGACTATAGAGTCAAAGAGTCTTTTTGAGCCTAACCAGATGTGTTGGGCTTTTGAAAGTCGCTCTCAACATCACAGCAGCTCAATATAGTTAGCATTGCTCAGAATTTTCATTGCCAGTGGCTGTAAATATGTCTGTATGCATTGCATTGTAGAGACCCCTGCAAACATCTAGGAACTAAAACTTTCCCTCCACACCCCAGCCACCGAAATGAGATTATGCACTGATTGCATAATTACTGTATAACAAGGTTTGCTCAGCCCCTCCATGCACAATGCCTGTTTTCATAGCATTTAATGGGAGAGACATAATGGGCACCAGCTTGAATAGCTGCATGCCAACGAGGCATTGCATTTCCCAAAGCTGCTTGAGTCTGCAAAATCTGGTCCAGCTGCTCAGGACACAGAAGGGTGACCAGCGAGGGCAGCCCACGCTGGGACAGGAATTGGAATGTGCATGGGGTAACCCCCCCTTGCCCAGACTGAGGTGGGCTGGCTGGCTCCTAACACTGCCCAGGTTGTCTCTTCAGGCTACCACAAGCCAGCTACATTAATGCTGTAGCCTTCACGTGTGTTTTGCCTGCACAAGCATTTGCAAATCTGGACTGATAATGCTCTCACTAATTTTGCTCCGTCTGCTGCTGCTCTGGTCTTTCCTCTTTGCTCTGAATGAATGATTTAAAATGGCTCAAATCCCACACAAGGCTTGTTTTTGTAATGAGTTAGGCAGCAAATTTGCTCATGTATTCAGCCCTGGCCTCATCCTGAGTGGTATGGATCTGGAACAGCCCATAAACAGCAATTTGCTCATCCTTTAAGCGCTATTGTTTAGGCAATGGGTTTTACTTGGATGGTTGAAGGCCAGCCCTCTCTTCGCACAAAATGTTTTCTCTGCTCCAACAATAACTACAACCCTTTCTTTCTGCTTTGCATTTATTTGCAATTAAAATAAATGGACCAAATGCTACCAGATGAAATGAGCAGGACATTCCATGTTGACTTGCCCACAGCTCCAACAGGTCCCCTGGCCCCACAGTCACTGCTTGTCCTCTCTGCCAGTTGCATATTCCTGATGTCTTGGCTCTCCTTTGCTAAAACACAAGTCCTTCAGTGTCCATAGTCCTTACTGTGTCTTTTCACAGCCTGTCTCTGTTGATGGTGCACAGTACTTACAGCAGGGTGGGCTCCAGTTCTGCACACATGGGTTTATTCTGGGAATGTGAAGGGGCAGAGCAGGGACCCATCTCCCTGTGACAGTAGAGCTGTCCATAAGTGTCTGCCTATTCAGAGAGAGGGCAAAGCAAAGATGATGGGCCTGAGCTGATTGAAGGTAATTTTTTAAGGGTTAGGTTGAAACCTTTCTCATTATTTTCTGTTGGCGATATAACCAGCAGAAAGCTATTTGGAGAAAGACTTTCTAAGTCTGAAGTATGCTAAGGAAGGCACAAAGGCTATTGGGAATGTAATGCCCCTGTTTAAGTTCTTCACCCTTTCTTACTATGCTCACTCACCGCGATAAATTGATTAGCAGCTTTCATGGAAAGGTTGGCAAAATGAGGTTTTCTGGTGTAGCTTTATGAGCTATGCCAGAACCCTCAGTGCACTGAGCCACTCCCAGGATGGAGAGAAGTGGAGACAGATCTGGGATGGAGAGCAGTGGAGATGGATTTGGGATGGAGAGCAGTGCAGATGGATCTGGGATGGATCCCAAGAGATAGACCTGGGATGGAGAGCAGTGGAGGCACAGACAGCCACCACACATGTGGGGCAGGAGAGGAAATGCCAATGATCCCCAGGCAGGTGTTCACTCCTGCCAAGTACGCCATTGTGCCTTTCATATCCCCACAGAGCAGATGTTTTTAAAGTTTTTGCTAGACCTTAGAAAAAAAAAAAAATCAGATTTTTAAGGTCCTTCTAGAGATGTACTGAGCAGAAGAGGAGTGTGGCCATTTAGGTTGGCCTCTGTCCCACAGGGGTGCTGGCACGCTGCATTACCAGGTCAGCCTGATCCCAAACAAGCCAAACTTTCCAGGCAAGAGTGGCCACGGTGTTTCAATTCATCTATTTTTATCAAAACACAAGGGTGGCTTCGAGCATTGATGCATCTGGCACCCAGGTGTACCAACCCCGTGATTGCTCCCAGCTGCAGGCATAGCCCGTGCCCCAGCCACGGTGAGAGGGCAGGGGGAAAGCCACAGTGAAACGAGGAGCTTGCTGCACAGAAAATGGACATTTTGACAGGCTCCATCTCATATTAGAAATGTTTTGATTTCGTTTCCTCTGCAGAACATAAACAGATTTTGAAACCTTAGAAGTTGCCATGAGATGTAACCCGCTGTTTCCTGGCCAGCTCTAATTGCGGCTTGCGACCAGCCCTCGCCTATTGAAGTCAGAAGTTACACAAGGGAGGATCCTGGCTCAGCACAGATTTGTGTGGAGAAATGTGATTTGTCACTATCTCTTTGAGCAAAGTTAACTCTTCAGCTAAAGATTTTTTTTGTGTCTGTCTCTACCACCAGCAAATACCTGCAAAAAGCGTTCTACAGGCAGTATGGCAAGGGCTGATATGAATGTGGCATGTGATGTAAGCATGGAAATGCCCTGCTTTTAGCCCTTGGAGTGCTGGGATCTGAGTGCAGCCATGGGGCAACATTCCTCATTGATCCACAGGCTGAGACTTTGAGTTGTCTTGGAAATTTTAATGCAAGCAGAAGAGGAAAAAAAAAGGAAAGGAAAGGGAAAAAAAAGAAAATAAATGAGCCACCCAATTCCTGCATATGGCTTTGAAAATATCAACTTTGACAGGTTTGAAAATATCAGCCTTGTATTTCTGGGCAGATCATGAGCTCAGGAGTGCTGACAAAGTGGCCAGAATTAGGGAAGAGCAAGAAAGATTATTATGTGCTTGGGCAGAGGCTTGGTCACGTTGGGAGGAGGCACTGAGTGTTGCATGACTGCATTGGAAGAGGAAAATATCCAAGGGGCAAGAAGGGGGATGGACAGACGTGGTTGGTGTTGAGAAAAATAAAAGCCAACAGTGGCAGCACACGAGGAAACCTTTCCTCAGTCTGAACTTCAACCCATTGTGCAACCTTCCCTCTGGGGAAATGCTGGAAACCCCCGAGGTCATGTCAACAACGGTGGGGCTGGCTGGAGCCGCAGGAGGCCCGGGAGGAAACAAAGCTCTGGAGAGAGCTGGTGTACCTGGGCTCTTGTGATTTATCTGATCACATCAAAGCAACCCTGCTGCAGGGCTCCGTGCAGGCAAGGACCTGACTGGTAGCCAGGCTTGGCAGAGCAGGGGCAGGAAAAGCCGATTTTGCAACTGGTTGGTTGAGTTGCAACAGGAGTGCACAGACCCACTGCCTGTACAGGCATTAAATCTGCAGGCCAGTGTTTTTCTTTAGGATCAGGGTTTCATCTAAGAGAAAATCCTAATTTCACTGTCTGGTACCATACCAGTTGATAGCACTGCCAAGGATTTATAAATATAGAACTTCTTTCAAAATAATCAGTGCTGCACTTGACCTGAATTCAGGCTGTTAAGTTTTTCATCCCCTCTCATGACAATTTTATTTTATCATCCCCACCACTACACAGATTTTTTTGCAATGACTAATTTTGAAGATGGTAAGCTCATTGCTGAAAAACAGCATCAGAAATGTGTGGTTATCAGGAGCAATGGGTGCCAAAGGCACAAATCTTACAGCTGCGTGAGGGGAAGCAACGACAGTCATCTGAAAACAGAATTATTTGCATCCTATCTTTGTCCTAGTGCCTCTATAAATGAAAAACAATCCTTTATTTTTTATTTTTTTTAATGTCTAAGGAATAACATCATAAACCAAAAAAATCCCTGCAAGTTACTGTTAAATTTCGTTTTTGGTGTCTGTAGCAATGCCTTAAAGTGTTAGCTCTGAGCATTTCTTAATTTTGCAAGGATAACACAGGAAACGTGTTGGGTAAGTACACAGATTGTTTTTTCAATGAATTCTTTGTGTCTTTGATTTCCATTTATACTTCTGCATTCTGGTGCACCTAAGCAAATATTTCTGGGAGGAGCCAGGGAAAACCGAATTTTTTTCTCAGAACTGACATTTTGAATATTTCCAGCTAGCTTTCAAGTTGACTGAAAAATGAGGGTCATTGTCTGGGAGAAAAATTACCTAGTTTATTTCCCAATACTCAGATTTAAAATCTCAACGGTGTTTAGGAGCTCCAAGGTCTTTTTTCCTTGCCTGGGCTCTGCAGTGCTCGTCCATGCTGCTCTTGAGGAAGGATGGGAGTTATGTGATGTATCAGATCCTTTGTGACTGATATTATCTGAGAAATCATTGCAAAATACCATTTTGTATTACAAGAAAAATGGAATTCTTCTCTGCCAGAAGGTAAATAGAGCTATCATGTTTTGACCACAGCAAATCTTCAAACAGGGAAAGAAGAAATCACAGTCTCTGATCGTTTTCTCACGTGCCATTGATCGCTATGGTAATCCCATTGCCAAACCCTTCGGCATCTGACAGCCTGGGCAATTGTTATTGTTAAAGCCTTAAACCACAGACTGTGCCTCCTGAAACCCTCGGCACTGACTGTGCCAGCTCTTAAGTTTCACTTTTGCACGTTTGTGGAGATTTGGGGAGTTTCCAGCCCAGCGAGCAGCAGGGCTCGTTCCTCTTAAGGCAGATGCTTCCAAAACACAGTGCGAGCAGGGTACACATGTTTCCAATTATCATATAAGAATTAAAAAAAAAAAAAAAGCCAAAACATTCTTAGAGGTTTCCAGACTTAGGCCTAAGTGTTTACAAAACTGGTTTCAGCTTTTAAGAATGTATTTCCTGGCTTTGAAGCAGAGCCCCTTGACTTCATGGGATGTTGGATGTGATCCCTGCGTGCTCCTGGAGCTCCAGTGCCAGAGCGGTTCAGAGCAGGGGCTGACACCCAGAGCTCCATTCCTGCTGCGCCAGGCATGGGAGGGCTGTCCCAGCCTGCCAGCCCCATGCACTGCAGTGCTTTTATAAGGGTTGTTTGGGGGGTTTATCCCATTCCATAGGATTCAAAATGCTGCACCATTTTCCAGCCTCTGAGCAGGTTTTGGCCAGACCCAGTTAGGAGGCACATTTTTGTATTCAGTTGTGTAAGAATTAAAAGCTGCAGAGTATCCACAAAATTACAGTGGGGAAGCAGAGACCGTGTCCTCTCTTGGGACACCAGTGCTGGATCACTCCCTGATGTGACCTCCTCCATGTTTTTTCCACAGCCATTATAAACACCATAAAAAAGCACCAGTCCAATCAGCCTAGATAGAGTTTATTGTATATTAACGCTTGTATATTAACGTTTTAAATATATATCATGTCCTTTTTGCCCTCTGTTTTTTTTTTTTTCTTCTTCCATTAGCAGAGAAAACTGCTGTTATATTTTATTTCCCTTCACTTCAGCACTTGATGTCCCTCCACGAAAACCTGCAGTTATTCCATAAAATCAGTCACTGAGGTAAATAATAACAATCTTACCCCATAAACCTGCTGAAACTGTTGAAATACAGCAAAAGATTAGAGCAATCATTATTAATATAGACTACAAGAAAACAGAACGTTTGCTGAATCTGTTATAAAAAAGGAATATTTTTTTTCCAAGTTGGTTTTAATTTCGAATAAATAGCAGAAATATTTTTCCTGGGAACATGAAGGATAGCTTAATAGCCTCAGTCTATCAGAAATAATGCCCTGTTGGCTCTGTTCTCTACTGCACACACTGAAGAGCTCAGGCCCTAAAACACCAGCTTCTCTTCAGATACAGGGTGAAAATACTAATAATGTACATTTCATAAAAGCACAAAGACCTTTATCAAAGGGAAGGATGCATAATGCATTTTCAATGTTATTATTATTATTATAGCACTTGCCTTTACACAATTACTGTTTGATGTTTAGGTTTGCTTGAGAGGAACATCTGAAAAAGATCTTCTAAGTCAAAGCAAATGCTTTTAAAAGGCACTTAATGAATTTTTCTTGCTGTGTTTATGTTGAGAGGTTATTTGTTTGGAGATCGTCTGTCATTTTTTTGTGCAAAACATTTGGATTTTGCAAGTCTATTAGTGACATTATTTGTGCAATGTGTATATTTTTCCCCAGTCCTGCAGGAGTCTTCTGCATGGTGATTTAGAGCTTTTGAAACCTGCTTGGCTGCCCTGGAGACCATTTTATTCTTAATTGGTGGAGATACAGATCCAGTCTTTCCAGAACATGCCCGATGTGTCTGCACACACCAGCACAAGGACCTGGGCACCCTCAGCCCGTCTGTGCTGGAGAGGTTTGGAAATGCCCCATGGGAACAGAGTTTTTGACCTCTCCATGAGCTTCTTTTGAATAAACCCACTGTGGTTAGATAGAGTCTCCCAAAACACCCATCATCTGGGCTATGGGGAGCCAGATTCTGTTTTTTTCACAGTAGTACTAAAATAATTTTTTTTTCTCTTACTATTGATTCCACTCCCTAATTTCCTGAGGAATTCCTGTAAAATTCCCTAGGAGTTGCACATGGGAGAGGACAGCCATTTCCAGGTCAACTCAAATACATCATCTTAATCATATACAGTAAATTTCATGCCCAAATGTCTCACCTCATGATGTGAGAGCCAAAAGGTCAACACAGCACTGGAGCCACTCCACCCATGGTGCTTCTCCTGCACATGGGGGAAGTAAATAAAAGCAATGCTGGGATCATATCCTGTGCTTCCCTCAGCCTTCCCAGCCTGGTGCCCTTCTGGTCCATCACTGCGGGGCCATGTCTGGGAAAACCACTGGAGGGGTGGATGGTTTTTCACCCAGGGATTCTGTTCAGGCTCCCTTCTACATCACCTTGACAACTGAATTTAATTGACAGAATACTAAACCATGTCACATTTGTACTAAAATTAAATAGTATGGACCAGACATCTGAGAATCAGGCAGGGCAAAGGATTTTATTATTTTTTTCTCCCTTCTTAGTGTCTCTTTTAACATTGCAAAAGCTGCCAGAACCTGAGTGGCGCTAACACAGAGAACGTCACTTTAAATTGAGAAGTTTATCACTTCATCTCTCCTTTGCCTCCCTTCCCTGACCAGTCGGCGTCTGGCAGCACAACCTTGTCTCTCATTAGTGCCGAGGCAAGAGACGAGGCCGTGCTTGGGCGATCTGACAGCCCATGCCCTTGTTTTTACAGACTGCCTCTAGCAGCTGAACTTGTCAGACATTTTAGCTAGAAAGAGCAGAAATGAGTAATGGAGGCATCTGATTAAAGCCGTAAAAATCACCCGACCCCAGAAGGATGCATAGCTGCTCCAGAAAAACCCCAGCAGATATTTTAAGGCGTTTGCAGACTCCCGGGTGCCAGCAGTAACAAACCCCCGCGACCCGATCCCAGCGCACGCCCAGCCCAGCTGGCTGTTTTATTTGGGCGAGGTGTGGAGGGCAGAAATTCCTTTTGTTGATTTTCACTCCCAATTGCAGGGTCTGCACAGAAACCAAATAACCCAGGGCTGTGGCTAAATCTTAATTCTTTTGCTGTTCCCTTGGGGGATTGGTGTGAATGGGGTTTTCAGCACTCCTCGGGGTCTCTTCGGGGAACAACAGTGTTCTGAGATCCCCGAGCTGCCATTGCATGGCTCTGTCAGATAAAGCACTTAGACCTCTGCCTTTGGCAACCAGGAGAAGCAGAAGTGGCCAGAAAACTATAGAATCATAGAAAAAAAACTGAGGTGGAAGGGATCCACAAGGATCATTGAGTCCAGCTCCTGGCACTGCACAGGACAATCCCAGGAATCACACCCTGTGCCTGAGAGTATTGTCCAAATGTCTTTTGAACTCTGGCAGGACTGAAGATGTGACCTCATCCCTGGGGAGCTGTTCCAGTGCTCAACCACCCTCTGGGTGAAAAACCTATCCCTAATATCTAACCTAAATACAGGGATGCCTCTGGTACTGGCAGCACTGACCCATCTGCTCCTCTGCCCTCTGAGCCAGCTTGCTCTCGCTCCTCAAGGTGTGGGGGGTCAGGAAGCAGAGGCTTTTCTCTTTCCTGGACTTAATTTTACCTTTTGCTCATATTTTGACAGCACTGACAAACAGCTTTGCATTTTGCTGTGTTTCTGTGACAGACAAACGGGGATGGATTCAGTCTGGGATTGAAGCAGGAAATTGCTCCTCCAGTGCTCAAACTCCTAAAACTGGGCTTGTGTGTCCTGGAAGCAGAAGGATGATCCGATCATGATGCATGGACACATACAGGAATGTCATGAAGCCAGACAGCACTGGACTGGCTCCAAATGCTGCTTTCAGTTTCTTCCCCAAGTCAGTAGGCGAGTGGCCACATCTCCAGCCGGAGGTCAGACTGACCTTGGAAAATGTAGGCAATGCAACTCCCCGGGTTTGTAAACTGAGTCCAACACCAGGAGCTGTAAGATGAGGCGGCCCAAGCCAGAAACCTCAACCCCGTGACCTGACTTGGTCAGCCCTCCATGACCCTGAGACAACTAAACCTACACTTTATCATGAAACAGCAGATCCTGTGTCTTTTTGTGGTCATCCCAGCTAAGGTCAAACTGGCACAAGGTTTAATGCTGAGAATGAGTGAAAAATTTCTGTTTGTTGAGCTGACTGAGAGGCTGAAGATGCTGGAAGGAGGAGAGCCAGGACTGACACAGAACAAGGAAAAACTGATGGCTTTTAGTTTGTCATTTATTTTGCCTGGTTACTTGGAACACCTGCTTTTGAGGAGGTTTTTTTTTGCCCTTTTTTCTTTATGGCAATTACCTCTGATTGTTTCAAACTATTAGCATTCAGAAATAAAGCACGATTATCTCTTTCCAATATTTTTTGCTGGTTTCTGATTTCAAATCCATCCAATAAACCCAACCTGAATTAATAAGCCTGCCTTGACAGTTTTTAGATAAAAGCAAAGGCAAGGAGACATTCCTGCTTTTGCTGCTGCTCGTCATTGCCCACCAAGCACCTCATGCTGCTCTTCCCTGAAAATAATAGGAAATGGTCCCAAAGAGTGAGTGCTGCCCTAGCAGGACCCCTTTTTCCCAGTTATCAGAGGACACCTGATGGTATTAGAAGCAGCAGAGCAGTGGTGTTTTGTCTCCCATGGTTTATGTGCAATTACAGGCAGGGCAGTTCATGCCCAGGCTCTGCCACAAGCAGTGCCTGCTCCACTACGTCCAGCCCCGCTGCCCACACCTCCCTGCCTCCCATCAAAGGGAAACGTGAGGAGCTGTTTCACCTGATCCGAGGGAAGCTTTTGACACAGTTAACTGTAGCATATTAATTAACAAACTTCATCACCAAGGCTCCTCTGATGCAGCTCTCACAGGGTTTCACAGCTGAAGTGAAGGAGGAGGCAGGGGATGTTCACTGCTCTGGGCCCTTTACCTTCACAGAGATACAGCATCCAGGAACAGCACCAGCAGCCGAGGTGGTGGGAGGGGGTGGAGCTGCAGCATCCTCCACCCACCTGGCCAACCTCGCCCTTGAGTTATCTTGTAGCCCTGGTACCCCACAGAGGGGCTTCTTGCTGGGGTTTGCTCTGTGAATTTCTAAGGAGATAGACAAAGGTTAGAGCAGGGGCTGCCTGGCTCCTGCTGCCCCACATCCCAGCTTGGCTATCCATATTTAGACCCATTGTGCTTCTGTGGTCCTGTATTCCTGCACAAACCTAAACCAAGGGAAAATAGGGCAGTGGATGAGAGCAATGTCACCATGCCCCCAATGCACAGCAACTGCAGGCCATGGAAATTGGGTCAGCTTCTTCTGGTGTAAATCAGCACTCCTCTGCTGAAGCCAGTGGTGTTAAAAGAGTGCAAGAAAGACCAAAATTAGGTCAATCAGATGCACAGCTCCTTTTATGCAGCAACGTAACCCTCTTCTTTCTTTCTACTATTCTGCACAGTCAAGTAGGTCAGAAGTATATCTCCTGTCAGGCAACTGGGTCCACTGAGGTAGCTCTGAAATATTCTCCAAACCAATGGGACATCAGGAAAAGACATCCCTGTCCCTTCCTGCCTCTGTGGCCTCTGAGCACAGGTCTGAGGGGGAACAGTTCCTCAGGGGTATGAAGGTGGGGATTAAAACACCCCAAAAGTCCTAGTCTGGGTTTAACCAGGCAAGAGGTAACCCACATTCCTAAATACCCCATTCATAGCCCTTGCCTTCAGGGTGGGGTTTTGCCATGGCCTGTGCTTGCAAGGGACATCACAGACACGATGAGGGCTATTCTGGTAGCCCCTAGCAACCCCACAGCCACCTGCAGTGGAGCCTGGTCCCTGTGTGAGCAGTGGGATGTGCTACTGCAGGGTCCCACAGCTTCAAGTGCCACTGGTGTTGGGGTGTGCTTTCTTTCCCAAATGAGTTCTAGAATAATTCGACCAGACCTCTCCTCAGAAAGCAGGGCAACAGCTCCTTAATTTCTCTGCAGAGCCTCTTATACACAACCTTCTGTACATATTTTACATGCCTTGAACCAGTGAGACCAGAACAACGTCCTAACACCCACTGGAAAAGAAGCATAATTGAAATAAACTGGAAATAAGATTATTAGTGAAGCAATCCAGCTTCCTATTTTCATTCACCAGGAGCAGTGCCAAAAGGTAATTCTGAAGCTGAAGAAACTCTGTAAAGAACCATGGTGGAGTCAGCGGAGCAGCACAGGGAGAGCGAACACGGGTGAGAAACAGTCTTGAATCGCTGAACACGTTGTTGGAGCTATAATGATTTTGTGATTCTGACTGAGAACTTTCTGCCTGAATCATAAAATAAATAAGGGTCCTGGAGCACCATGGCTTCGTACCAGCAGCCAAGGAGATGAAATCATGAGACTTTCAGAACCAGAGCTGCTCCCAAGCTTGGCAACTCCCCTCTGCGGTGAGGAATGAAAGCAGTGTGCCAAGTCAGTCACAAATTATAAACAGCCCCAGAAACGGCGATTTCTTCGGCACCCAGCCTTTTTCAACATTCTCTTCTCTTAAATTGTTCCACATCTCGTGCCTGCCTTACCTTGTGGCAATGTGTAGTCTCTAGAGGTCTGCAGACTCTCTGCAATAGGTGACTATCATGTGTTAGCACCAGTTCCTTCCCTGAGTGTCCATGGAGCCAGGATGTGACAGGCTAGATAGTGAGGGGTCTTAATTGCTTATCACACTGAGACTTTACTGTAGTCACAACACCCATGTTAGACAGTGATAGTAGCAACCAGACTTTGGTCCAACAGCAATAAAAATGAATAATACTAATTCCTGCAATTATTTACCACTTACTAGCAAATTAGTCATCTCTTTGCCATACCTGAGACAGTAGATGCCACAAAATACCTTCAGTGCCATCTAGCTACTAAGTTACTTGGAGAGATAAATTTGCAAGTTGCACTAATTGCCATAAGGCCCATCAAGGCAATGTCCTGTTGCAGCAGCTGATGCTCTGCCCTCAGGGGTCTAATCAGGATATTAATGAAAGCCACAGAGATAATTCACAACCGTGGAAAACTCTGCTTTAAATGGATGCTTATTTGAAGTATGGCAAAGGGAATTCCTCAGAATGATAACTAAATGAATAAATAACTATGTGCACCCCAAACCCACAGGATATTTCTGTCCACTCGTAAAGGCATGTCAGTATCTCCAGTCCCTCTGAACATTGCCAAGAAGGAGCAATAGCACTTTTGTCGTTTAGCTTTAGTTTCATGGAAACGTAAAGAATCTATGAAAAATACCTCCCTTGCTTTCTAGTTGCCTTGAGTTTCATATCCATCTCATTCCAGGACCTCTGTGTCCATCATGGAGATTTTAAGCCTGATCGTCTCTGAACTGCTGGATTTTTATAGAAAATACGATAACCTTCAAAATTCCACATTCCTGTTTTATTGGTGGTGGCTCCACTGGCTGGCTGTGATGAGTGCACCCACAATTATGTCCACACCACAGCCAAGTGCATGTTGTGCCAGGCTGGTGGCAGACTGGCATGCGGGTGCATAGTGAGGGATACAGCAGACATGCAGCTTTCCCTAGGATAACTCACTCTGAACAGAGCTTGTTTTTCACTTTTTCCACCCCTGGCCCAGATTGCTGACTGTTGCCAGGCATTTTGGTGTGTTCTGGACCACGTTTCTTAGCAAAAAGCTAAGAGAAGCAAAACAGAATTAATGTCAAAGAGCGGTTGTTTTTATGACATACAGTATTTTGGTAAGGTTATTCCATTTATGGTGTGATTTGTCCAGATAAAATCTGTCTAGAAATGACCTTATGGTCTGGGTATGATGCTGATGCAGGATGCATGTGTGCTTGTGCACCCACAATGTCAAACAGCAATGCCTGGACAAGGATCAGCTCCACAGATGGAGCAGGAAAGTGTCCCTGCCCATGCTGCATGTCTGATCCTGCTCTGGGTGCACACTCCTGGGAAGGTGAAATCAGTCCCACCAAGGGAAGATCCCCTGGCTGTAGTGGCAGCACACATCTGGCAATGATGCCACATGCACTGATGGCAACAGGACCTGTGCCAGACCAGATCAGTGCCTGTTGCAGCACAGTGAGGGCTTCCTCTTTGGAAACTCTCACTGCCTTAATGCTGGAGAGTTTATTCAGGCCAGACCAGATTATCATGGAATCACAGAATCATTAAGGTTGGAAAGGCCATTGAGTCCAACCATTATTAATGTAGTAAAACCTTGTTCACCACTAAATCATAATTTCAGGTGCCACATTCACATGTTTTTTGCAAATCTCCAGGAACAAACAGCATCAGTCATTTCAGGGAGGCCAAGCCAGCTTCTGCTGGCTGACAATCTGTCTGTAACATCAAAGTCAGTCCAAAAGTTTCCAGCATATTAGTAATTGAAATTAGTGCTGAGGACAATACTTATTTTGTATGGATGGACCTCAGCAGTGTGAAGTGGGTCTTAAAAAGAGCATCTGTGTGCCACCCACAAGGAGAATTTTAATTGCTCCTTAAAGCTTTCACTGCAAAAGATAGATCTGAGCACGGCAAAAGCTGGCAGTTCAAGCAGAGAAGGCCTGCAGCCCTCAGGTGTCCCTCTGAGCTGGAATTACCATATAGACACTTAAATAAAAATGAGCCCAGCACAGGAACCTGACACCACATCTCACTCCAAGCCCTGCTGATTTACACCAGCCAAAAAGAGACCTGGCCTGCAGGGCCAAACCTGGCCCGTGGCTGTATCCCAGCAGCTGCAGTGATTTAGAAGCTCTGTCAGTGTCAGTCACCAGTGGGTCTCGTTGAAAGCCAGATTTATCTTGTAATCTGCACTAGAGGCGTAAACTGCTACTGCTGCCCCCACACAAAATAAATCAGCCCAATGCAGCCTGGAGCTGGTGGCTGTGAGCTCCAGCCCTCACTCTGATTTATACATCCTTACCTTAAAGCCAGTGGTGGCCAAACGTGGGCAGGAACCTTCCCGTCACCTCCAGGCAGAGGGACTCCCACAGCAGGGTGGCACTGGGGACCTGCCCGTCCTGGGGACAGCACCAAGCCTTCGGGTCAGCCTGATCCAGGCTTCCAGTGCCTGGCCAGAGCTTTCCCAAGCTGTGGCAGCAGGAGCAAGTGCTGCTGTGAGGAGGGTGCCTGAGCAGTGCTGCTGTCCTGCCCGGGGAGGGGACCCTGCTCTGCCAGGGACTGCCTGAGCACACGGGGTTAACTCAGCCTTCAGACTCACCGTCATTTTAGGCGTCTTTCTCTGGTTCTGAAACAGAGGCTGATGAAACTCAGGAAGAAAGATAATAGTGTAATACCCACCCAAATGTAGTCCCAGGGACCATCAGCCTCCAACTCTTAATATCCCTACTGTGAGCTTACGATTCCAGTAGCTCTCCCCTTTGGGATTTTTTCTTATCACAGAACATAAAGAAAATAAGGAGCCAGGGCTGTTTTCCTGGTGTCCTGGTTTAAGGCAAATTTGGGATCAAACTCTGAATGGGTCCCTCCAGAAAACAAATCCAAACGGCCCTTCCCCCAACTGGTTCAGGAAAAATTTTTCCTTAGAGGAAAGTGGAAAAAATGTGTTTACTTAACAGGCAAAGCACAACAAATGAATAGCAAAGAACAAAAGCTCCTGCTGCTCCGCAGAGATGCCCAATCCAGCCAGTCTGTGCCACGGGTGCAGCTTGGCTCACTCAGTCTGTGTCAGTCCCTGGCACTGGGAAATGCCGGGCACAGGCCAGGCCTGGGGACACAGGGATGAGCTCCTGGTGCTCTGCTGTGGGTTAGTCCAGAGCAGGTTTGAACAGTTCCAAGGAAAAAGAAAAAAAACTCACAGTCCGGAGAACTTCTCTGCTTCAGCTGGCCAAAAACTAACAAAAAGCAAAGGAGAGCTCTCTCCTGCCATCCACACTGCAGACAACACTCACTGTGTGTCCTCGAAAGCTGAAAAACTCTGATCTTGATGTTTTGAAAACAACCGCCTCAGACATTCCACTGCTTCTCCTTCACTCTTAGATCCAGTTTTAAAGGTGCAGAACTTATTTTTGATTTAAACAGACGAATGGGGATACGATTCGGCATCAACCCAGGACACCTGGCTACAAGAGGTGGGTTGGTGGCAACCCATGAGAGCTCACCCTGACGAAACAATGATCCAAGTGTTGTGCTGGAGTCTGCGCACTCCTTGGTGTTGGGTGAAGCCACAGGGGTTTGGCAGAGCAGCCACAGCTACACCCGGTCCCTCCACAGATACTGTTGGCAACTTCAGGCAGCAAAGTAACACCCTGGCAGTGCCAAAAGCCACAGTGATTAGCAACAGTGAAAGTAATCAAATAAAAGCTCTTTTCCACACCCGAATGACCAGATTGCCAAGCATGCAATGACTAGTAGATGAAATTGATTGGAGCTCACATGGATAATTTCTATCAGAATTATGTTATTGTATTAAAACAGCGATGCATAATGTGCATCTGTGCAATAAACATCTCACATTTAATTTAAAAGACTATGAGTCATTAGAAAAGTTGTCTCATTATGTCACACAGACCTTTGTTGAGTCAGCAATAGAAGAGACTTTAAAAAATAAAGTCCAAGGATTCACATGGATGTGAAATACCTGAGCTGGAATGGGGGTGTGACCTGAGCACCCTGTGACAGCATATGCTGAGTGTAACAGCCATCCTGGGGGCCACGTGCTATGCAGAAAGTGGACACCCCTGCTCTGCGCTGGAGGCTTGCTGTGCAACAGGCTTGTTTGTAGTAGCAGAGGAAAAATCAGCATGTCTGATCCTGAAGCCCTTGCATAGGTTTAACTTCCATGAGGTTCCACTGGCACTTGCAACACAGGTGAAATTTGCCAGCTAGGTAGAGGGTCGCATCAAATGTGCAGCCAGGGTGGTTTCCATGGGCACTTGCTGCAAGCTGTGGGTCTGCAGTCACTGCATTTTACAGCAGGGAGACTCATTCTGATTAAACTCACTCCCCTCCCTGTGTCGGGAAATCTCTCCCTGCCACTCAGAAACCTTTGCACCTCCCAGAGGCCTTTTTCCCTCTAGTCATCCATAGTTCTAAAGTGGGAACAGCCAAATGGATCTCGTTGTCCGGGCTCCTTCTCCAAGCCCTCTGTACTGACAGCAGCTGTGCACTCTGCTCGTCGCCTCTCAGCAGGGTGGATCAGCTGGACACCACAGTGAGCTCAGCCAAAAAGTGGAGCTCAGCACTTGATTCAATGTGAAAACCACCATCAGCTGGGGACCAGGTCTGGACAGGCAGTGTGATTTTTTTGTCATGTGAAAATGGGCTGATCAAAGTGCTGCTGGCAGGTAGTGTGGTCGGGCAGTGCTGCAGAGAGCTCGGCAGGCCCGCAGGAAACCACAGGGCCCTGAAATGAGCCTGCGCTCGCCAGAGTCAGCAAAAGCAGCCTGCAGACCTGAACGTCATTATTTCTTTTTTCATACACTCTTTAAACTGATCTCTACCTTCCCCCAAGTTTTATATCCTTGAATTTTACTGGGTAATCTTTCCATGGACAAGGAAGGTTTTAGAAGATTTAGGATAATAAAGCATTGGGAAAAAGGAAAGCAATAGGGTTTTCAGGTACAGTGCAGAACTGTGCAATGGCAGTTTGGAGACAGAAGTGCTATTTCTGGCACTGATGTCGCTCTGCCTAGGGAATTCTTTCTCCATCCCATCTGTTTCCACCTGCATGAGGGGCTCACACTGCCTCCTTCTCTGCAGAGGCCCTTACTGCCCATCCAAGCACCTCACAGAGCACAGAGGAGGTGTTCTCATCATGTGCAGGAAGAACCAGACATCTCTGTCACTATCTAAACATCCAAAGCTTTTATATTTGTTGTTCTCAGGCTCCTGTCCAGCAGCTTGTGCAGCTTGCCACACAAAGAGGAAAACGTTGATCAATACTGAGCACAGCCACACCGTGCTATTCACTCCTCCCTGAGTGGGGGTTCTGCCAAAGCTGAATCACAGCAATAGCCTCTAGAAATGATAGTGATTCCAGACTTTAGTGGATATCACTGGGATACAGAGTGGCCGTATGGATTTTCCACCTACCAAAATTACTAGCAACACAACATACTTCACTCCTGAGATGCACACTCAGGATTGGGTTAAAAACAGATGAAGGAGAGCAGAGCACGGTGTGTTTGTGTGTGATCAGCACAGGAGGCAACTCAGCAAGAAAGGCACGGAGCAGGGTCGATCCAGTGATGCCCCTTGGAACAGAGCCATGGCTTTGCCCACTCCTCCTGGAAGATGGTGCTTGATAAAGCAATGGAGAAAATGCAACAGGGACCAGCAGAGCAGAGCATGGATCAGATAAGGACTGATAGCACACATCTCTGACACACGAGGCATGTAGGGAGCTCCTGCATATGGTGCCAAAACCTCACTTAAAAAAACCCTTCACTAGTGCACGTGGGTAATACTTTGCTCCTCAGTGTTTGAGATGACTGCAGGATGCCCCACCATGCCTGTCTTGGCAAGGAAATGGCCTCGCCTCCCCAGCAGCTCAAGTGAGGGTCTGCTCAGCTCAGAGGGGGATTGGGGTCTGTTCAGCCTGGACCCGGTGGGTGTGGTGCTGTTGTTAATCATGATCACAACTGACAGGGAATGTGAGTCAGTGGGAACTGAAAAGTCCAGAAAAAGGCTTCCTTTCCCACCTTGGAGACCACCCCAGTGGTCCCAGTTGAGTTCCTGGGACACCTGAGGCCAGAGCCAGCCAGCATGTGGATTTGGCACCACCATAAAGCCCTCAATACCAGCAACTCTCTCTAATTTGGGCAATTTGTGTGAGTGATGGGTGCCCTCAGAGCCTGTGAGAACAGGGCTGTGCAGTAGGACACAAGAGAGAAGAAAACAGAGGCATCAGTGTGTCTGTGCATGCCTCTGTGTGTGTGTGGCAGTTCAGGCACCACGTCACATCCCTGTTTTATTTATTCCATGAAGTATAAAGCCACATAGAAGATGTTTGAGGTTATCTGAATCTTGAACTCCTAAACAAATGATCAACTTCTGACTCATTTCTAAGAAACTTGGGCTTCTGTGACCAAGCTTCCTTTACAGTCATCAGTGAATTTTAAATTATGGGCTGAGAGGACGTAAGCTGCAATGAAAGATGCCTCCTGAGCATTTTGTGGGTTTGATTTAGTAGCTGGAAGATGATACTGAAATATTTGAGTCTGTAACAATTAATGAGAATATTCTGGGGGTTATAGTTGCATCACAGTTTCCACCATGGGTCTTCTTTGTTTTTTCTAACCTCTGTGCTAACACAGAGGTTGTGTATCTCCACAGCCAGTAACTGCCTCCAAAATCATGCTAACTTTAACAAGACTCACTGTTTTCCAAGGCCTGTGAAAGGCCTTGACCTATAAAATTCAATTTCAAATGGTAAAAATCCCCTGGCCACTGTAGATGCTGGTGACAAACTAATGTGTTATGTTCCATAACGGTCTGTTTTGAGTGGTGGCTTGACCTGTAAGTGTTCTAGATACAACCTGACTAAAATGGGTTTTATTATTTCCCATTAGTGCCTGCCACAAGAAAATCAACGAGCAGTCCACAGGGGAAATAAAAGTGTTTTCTCCTCTAGATAGCATCTGCTGCAAATGTAAACAGACCCTTTCCATCCCTCTCCTCCTTTCAGTTTCTTTCCAACTCTCTGAAGTGATCAGATTTCCCAAGATACGTGCTTTTGTTGTAAGTCCCAGCAGGGTGAGGGCAGGAGATGTTCCCCCACCCCACAGGACCTGCTGCTGTGGTTGGGTGATGCTCCATCAAACCCCTGGCCCAAAATCTGGTCAGGGAGATGCACTCTTATCGTGCTGAACTGCCAGCACAGCAGGGCTGTGGCTGAGCAGCATTTCCCATATTTGCAGTTGGACTCACTGAGACCAGGAACATTATTTTTCATAGAACTGTAGAATGGTTTGGGTTGGAAGAGACAAAATGCCCCTGCCATGGGCAGGAAGGCCACCAGGTTGCTCCAAGCCCTGTCCCACCTGGCCTCAAACACTTCCAGGAATGGGGCATTCACAGCTGCTCTGGCCAACACACAACCTGTGCCCAGCCATGCTGCTCTGTGGAGCCAGCACTCAGAGCAAGGCCACGATGATTTGGGGCAGAACCCTGAGCCCTGTGAGCTCATGGCCTCGTGAGGCCATGGCACAGGGCTGATGGCACACCTGTCCCTGCTCTGGGGCACCCTGGCTCAGGGCTGATGGCACACCTGTCCCTGCTCTGGGGCACCCTGGCACAGGGCTGATGGCACACCTGTCCCTGCTCTGGGGCACCCTGGCTCAGGGCTGATGGCACACCTGTCCCTGCTCTGGGGCACCCTGGCTCAGGGCTGATGGCACACCTGTCCCTGCTCTGGGGCACCCTGGCACAGGGCTGATGGCACACCTGTCCCTGCTCTGGGGCACCCTGGCTCAGGGCTGATGGCACACCTGTCCCTGCTCTGGGGCACCCTGGCTCAGGGCTGATGGCACACCTGTCCTGGGGTCAGCTGCACTCGGGCACTGTGGCCACACAGGGACACCCGGCAGCTCCAGCCTGAGCCTGCCCAGTGCTGTCACCACACCCCAGGAGGATCATGTGCCCCTCGGACTCTGCTCCTTCCTGGATTTTTCTGCCCCTCACCTTCCCAGCAGTGCCCACCAAACTCGTTTCATTTCCCAAAACTCTTTTTCTTTTCAAGGCAAATGATGCAGTTAAAAAAAATCCCCTAGCATTAAAACCTGCCTCACGTCGTCATGTCTCAGTAAAACAATGACATTTTCCCCTCTTTGATGCTCAGATCTAGCTCTGCAGGAAATTTTACTACCATGACTCTTTCATCTCTCTCCTGGTTTGAAGATAAATGATCCTTGGACTCTTCTGGACCTGCATAAATCACAAAAGCAATCTACTAAGAGAGCTGCCTGTGGCACCGACTTCAGCTGGAATTGAAAAGGACAGTCAAAAATATCCACAGTGCTTACGCAAGGAGTATCAGAGCTGGAATAATCCAATGCTTTCTCCTTTTGGCAAGCAGGGACCATGGCATGGAGGACAATGGTGGGAACATGGCACTGGGTGAATGACAGTCCTGGGATATCATCCTTGGACACACTGAGGATCACTGGAGAGAAAACACAAAACCAAGCAACTTCCAAGGACATGGGATTTGCTTCCAAAGACAAATTCTGGTTTTCTTCTGGGTCACAGAATTTGATGCTGGGGGTCAGATGCTTGTGACACCATCCCTTTCCTAACCACATCTAGCTTTACCTGCAACTTAAAGAGGGTTTGCCCCCAATCAATATCTGAATGAGGGACTATGGCCAGAGAGATGGCACCTTTGGGGACTCAAATTTGAGGGTTAGGAGAGGCAGCTCACCTTACACTGCAAACAAATTTCAGCCTTTGTTAAGGTTTCAGGATGGAGAAACTTGAATGGTTGCTGCTCAGCATAATCTTTTCTCCTTGCAAAAACTCTCCTGAGGGTCCAGAGTGATGGGGAAGATAACCATAGCACCAAAATCTTGGCTTGAAGAGTAGGGTGACAGCCTCCAGACAAGAATTCTCCTGCTTGGAAACCACATGGGAAAAAGGACAGCACATGGCCTGAGAAAAAGTGCATGGTGTATCTCACACTGCCTCACTTGGGGCTGATTTGGCCAAACTGGAGCAGAGAGCTTGTGGGGTTAATATCCTGTACACTGAGCTTGCCTGGCAGATGGCCATGGGATGGGCAGCAGTGGCCAGCCCTCAGCATGGCTTCATGGGGTAAAGCAGATCCCCTGTTGCAGGAAGGTTTAGGTGGAACTGGGAGTGTGATCCTTGTCCCCAGGCACAGCTTCACCCTGGAGCAGCCTGGCAGGCTACAGCTGCAGGGAGCACTGCTCCAGCAGCTGCTGCTCCAGCAAGCAACTGCTCCTCAGTGACTTGTGCTTTCCGTGGGTGGGCTGTGGGCTGCAGAGCTATTTTTGTGTCTCCCCTTGCTTTCACCTGAGAGCAACTGAGTACCACAAGCCCCATCAGCCTTGAGCAGCACTGCTCATGCAAAGTTCGGTGTGCTTGCAGGCAAGGAGATGATGTTTCTCACTTCTTTTTTCCTTAAGCAAATTTTTGATGCCCTAATTTCCAAGTAGTTGTGTTGCTCATTGCCCCTTGAATTTGGGAACATAAGTGGAAATTGTCCATGCAGGGTTGCTCCCCATTAACACAGATGTTATCTTGAAACTGGATGCAAAACAGACACCCCCCCGACACTCTGCTCCTTCCAGTCTGATACAGCACTTTGTGACCCTGTTTCCAGTCACAACATTCCAATCCACACCAAAATAATTTGAGTGCATAAATGTACCCAGCTATTAAATAGTTCTTTACTACAGTAAAGCACCACCACCCAGCAGTGACCCCCTTATTAGTCAGGGTGGGATATGGGGACATTGGCATAAAGCATTATGGATGATGCCCTCTATTTTTGCTCCATCTTGGTTGGTATTGCGTGGACATCTCCCGCTCTTCCACCTGCTTTATTCAACTATGACCACCTTCCTATGAGAGGTACAGAAAAAAGAGCTAGGATGTGTCATAAAAGATGTTTTCTGGACTAATTATCCTTTTTTCCATCATAGAGCTGCAAAGAGAAGCAGCATCTCTCTTGAGTTCAAAGCCCTTCTCATGAGATAATGAAATCAATAACTCAAAGCTCTTCAAGCATATTTAGGGATTCCCAAGCTTGGATATCTCTACTGGAGGCTTGTGAAAATCAGGCCTGATTTTCACAGCTGCTTGATTTTTTCCTTTTGTGACTTGGAAAAGCTTGGCAGTGTTTGCATGGCATTTTACACATGTAGAATTCCTGATCTAATTTTGGTTTCTTCCATCCTTTTATTTGGGTACAGACAAACATCTTTTCACACAATGCATTTGTTGGAAATGACAAAGAAACACCAGCTCAGGATGAAACCTCATGAGCAGGAGGACAACAGACAGAGGAAATGGTGTGAAAAACAATTGATGGAAAGACAGAATCAGGAGGAGGAAAGGGGATGAACAACCTCACTTCAGCAGGGTATTGCTTGAGGAAAGCAGAATGCTGGCTGTGACATTCTGCTCTCTTCAAGACTGATTTTCACCAAGTATCCCTGTTGACACTGTGGTCACTGGGATCCTTGGACTCCACTCCCCTGAAATGAAGATCCTCGAGGTTGGAAAAGAACTTTTAAGATCATCTAGTCCAACCATTAACCCAGCACCAGTGCTGCCACAGGGGAGGCTGGCAGGACAGGGGTGTTAACCTAGGGATGAAGTCAGAGTTGTGCACTTGAATGTCTTCAGAAACCAAGTGTGTTGATTTGGCAGAAACTTTCTTATCCTTCAGGTGATTTTCAATGAGAAAAAATACTGCTGGGCTTCAAGACTGACTGAGCTGCTCAGGGGAATGAGTCCTGCTGGAGTCCAGCAGCCAGGCCTAGCTAGTGGCCAACACCAGCTTTCCTTCTCCTGTGCTTGGGAAGGGTTTTTAGAGCTGGAGGACTACAGACCCAGCCTTCATCCCATGTTCAGTTGTATGTTTGTGATTTACCAAGCAAATTTCTGTGGGCTTCAGGGTGCAGTTTCATTAAAATGTCCTTTTTCCCTAATGCCAGAAGATGGTTACAAAACATGCTGAAATTTGTTTTTCATTCGTTAGGGCTTCCAGAACTTTGTGCTCATCTATCTTACATTATTTTTCTTTCTATTTGTGGTTTTGAGATCATGGCTTCAGAAATGTTAACTTTTCAAGTAAAGTTCTGAGCCAAAACCAAATTCTTCTTGGAGGAAATACTGACCTTTCCACTGGTGCCTCAAAACTGAAAAACATGAAAATGGATACATGATAATTGATCTCTCCTCTGATCAAAAAGCACCTCAGTGGAGTTACGTCCGCATGGAAAATGCTAAATGATAGTTTTGGGTGGACAGTGCAAACAGACACAAACTTCCCACAAATATTTGCTTGTCTTAAATCTGCTTGGCTCTGCTCATGGCTCGCCAGAGTTTATTTTCCACAAATATTCTAACAAGAGCTTGTTGGCAAGAATATACATAGAAACTGCTCAAGGTAACATCTGAGGAAACTATTTTTGAAGGTCTGTTTTAAGGCCAGCAACCCTAAACCCATGCTATTTTCATGTTTTTGGAATTACCATCCCCACAGAGAGGGCAGCAATCCCCTCGGAGGAGGCCAAGCATGGGGATGTGGCTCTGAGTCATGAGTCAGATCCTTACTCTGCTCTGGGGAAGATGCTGATTAACCAGTGACAGCTGTAGCACTGAGACTGTGTGGTCAGAGGAAGAAATGCTCTCCCCTGCTCCCTGCCTTGAGTTATGTGAAGGCAGGAGAATCAGGGATCTCCTCTCCTTCCTCTTCCCCAAATACAGGTGACAGGTGATGTCCCAGGTGATATTTTAGGCACAGGAGCAGTGAGGGTCCTGAACATGCTGGACTGGGTCACTAGTCTGGCTGCACACCACTGCCAAAACCGGGGATAGCAAAATTCCCTTCCCTGAGCACTTAGGCGACCGAGATCCTGCTGGAGCAGGCTGCAACACGAATCCTCCAGGCAGTTTATATATAGCCTGAGAGAATCAAAGAACAGTATTTTAAGTTCATGACCTAGTCTTCATATTCCTTGTAGCAACCACAAGGCAGCTGGGATCAGACTTGCTCTGTGAATGCAAGACTGGGGCACCTTCTCTCTCTGGAGCTTGAGCAATGAAGCAGATCCTTAGGGAAGCCCCACAGCCACTGGTACTGCGGAACTGGGATGCTGGGGCTGCACCTTCAGCTCACTGCAGAGCTCGAACATCTATCTCCAAGTCTGGTTTCATTTTGATTCAGAAGAGAATGGCTGGAACTCTCCTCAAAACTAAAAGGAAGACCCTTCTAGACAAATCACAGTATTTAATTTTTATTGAGACTCTTGTATTTTCTATTATTATATTATATAATAAATGATAGAATAGGAAAGCCATTCCAGAGCGAAAAATATCATAGGATCATATAAAATCCTGAGTTGGAAGGGACCCTCAAGGATCACAAAGTCCAACCCCTGGCACAGGACACCCCCAGGAACCACACCATATGCCTGACAGGATTTTCCAAATGCTTCTTGAGCTCTGTCAGGCTTGGGGCTGGGATGACTTCCTTGGCCAGCCTTTTCAGTGTCCAAGCACCCCCTGGGTAATAAACCTTTTCCTAATATCCAGCCTAAACCTTCCCTGACACAGCTCCAAGCCACTGCCTCAGGTCCTGTCACCCTCCACTTCCCCTCATAAGGAAGCTGCAGACCCTGTTGAGGTCTGACCTTATTCTCCTCTTCTCCAGCTGAATAAACCAAGTGATCTTGGCTGCTTTTATGGCTTCCCCTTACCCTTCATCATCCTCGTGTCCCTCTTTCAGATGACGTCTAATAGCTTTATATCTTTCTTATGTTGTGGTGCCCAAACCTGCTCACAGGACTCAAGGTGAGGCCACTGTCATGAGTTTTTTTAAAACATGGTTAGCCTTGGGGGAACACATAATTTTGGACATATTTTGATGGAATAATTTAATCAGCAGACTTTCAAACTTATCTGTCAGCTCTGTCAATAGTACTTAGCAATAGTATTTTGCTCTTCTTCAGGCACCTTGCCCAGTTTCTCAAAGCAAATTATGAAACTATATGGTTACCTCTATTCTAGACTGATCTGTCTAAAGGTGAGGTGGAAACTTTTTCATTTCACTTTTAAATCATCATTGCTAATAGATCTCTGTAAATTACACACATACAGTCAGGAAACGAAACCATTTTCACAGTGTATGTCAAAATTGGGCTGCATGAACTGGCTACAACATCCCCAGACAGGACAGAGAGCTGCAAACAGGAGTCAAGACATTCTTCTCTGCCACCACCTTCCCATGGAGCTGCTTGTGAATCTCCTCACTGCGTATCTTTTTTCCTCCTCTTTTAGGCTGCTGGGTGTGTTTAGACTGGAAATATGCTGGAAAAAGCATGGTGGCCTTCTGCTGCCATTGCTATTGATGCTACAGGGTGGAAGGGCCATGCAAAGTGTTTTGGAACAGGAGCTGGTAGAAGAGAAAATCACAAGCATTTTTACAGAAATGTTGTCTGAAAGCATTTTAACAACTCTTTTGGCTTTTATTATCTCTCAAAAATGTAAAGGGAACAAAACTTATTCATTTGGATTATAGAAAAGAGTGAGTTTTGCAAAACACAATCACAAGCAGTTGTGATATTAGCAGCCACCCCTTCAGCATTCTGGTTACGTAGGCACTGAATGAGAAAGGCAGAAGGGTAAGTTTGGAAAGGAAACCAATTTTTCACAGGTTCCTCCCTCCACAGTGGGAGACCACAGACTGAGAAGAGCTGACTACCCTTCCGGTAGCAATAATGCAACTGAGCTATTCATAGCGAGACAGAAAAACACCAGCTGATTTTCTTTGCATCATAATCTGGTAACCTCGGAATTAACCTTGCTGGACGCAGATCAGTTAACTTTCACCATGTTTCTCCCATTAAACTAGTGAAGTCTGGGACAGAAATAGCTGCCCACAGCTGTTATGAATTGATATGTTCCCTGACGATGCTTGGCACTGCCTGCAGAAAAAAGTTTTTTATTTTATTCTCTGCCATGAAGTCAACCTTTTTATTCCTTTTATTTTTTCTTTTTTTTAATATTCTTTCATTGCAAACTGACGGTATTAGACTGCTGTGCTATGCTTTCCTTGGAATGGAAAGCAGACGTGTTCCTTGAGTCTGGTCCACAACGGCAACTCCATACCTGATATTTTTGGTTTAGGAAAGGAAGGGTGGAGGGTGCGGGCAGGGCTGAGAAGCTGCTAGTGCATCAAGTTACACCAGAGTATGCGCTGCACTTCCAGTGCTAACAGGGAGCTACAGACCTTGAGATGTCCCAGCCCAGCTGGCAGTGAGAGGAAGAGAGGCATCAATCCACTTGAGGCCGCCACCCTGAGAACACCAGCTCGCACACAGTGGCAGCCACAGAGCATGATCAGAACGGAAATCCCCAAATCTGCAAACAGCACAAAACCGGCAAAATGCCCCTATCTGCAAAGCCACCTCCGAGAGCTGGTTTATGTGTGTACCAGGCATATGCAGATCTTTAGAAGCACATTAACACCTGCTTAGGACTCCTTGGGCCTGGCCAACCTGGCTGAAGAACATTTAAACACTGGTTGAGTGTCACATCCACAAAGTAAAGCTTTCATAAATCTTTTTGAGCCCTGGTTGAAAAATTGACTTAATTACCAACAGTCAGATCATGTCCTTGGGATACACAGCACGGTTATAGAAAACAAAGTATGGGAAGGTGTTTAAAGTGAGAACAGTGACAGCAAAACCCACATGAACTCCTGACTTGCTGGCAAGAACATTTGTAGGGTACAGACAAAGCAGCCCGGGTGCCAGGATCATCTGCTCAGCACTTGGCAATGCGACACCCAGACACGAGGGACCTGCCTGCAGCCGTCTGCATTGCAAAACACCCAAACCTGCCCATTCAAAGCATCAGCATTTTATGAATCTGCATCACTGCAGGGCACCCTGGGATGGGAAATTCCCCCATCCACCCCAGATCCAGGTACCCCACTCTGTGTCCTGTGCTGTCCACAGTGGGACAGCACTGGACACAACACCACATGCGCTCCTCCACCTGCAGATGGGACAATGTGGTGTAAAACTCATCAGGAGCTTGGTTTTCTTCTCCATCGTCTCCAATTCTCCCATGATTTAGAACAAATTAAAGCATTGGGTGTCTCCAAAAGCTCCAGATAACTCATGATTTCTGGTCTTATGCCCCTTGCTCCATGCATTGTTCCTGTGTTTGCCTTCCCTTGTCCTGCATCTAGAGCAGATATTACAAGTTGCACCATCAGCAGCCCAGCAAGGTCTAAGTCACAAGGAAGTATCTGAGTCATCTTCCCGGGAGAGTATTTTAGCCATACATCATTGTTTGTTTTCAGGCAAACCCATACAATTATGCAACATGAATTCTTTTAAAGCATTTGGGACTTCAATTTAAAATCCTGTAGATTTTATGGCCAATGTGAGGGATACAATTGTGTGCGTATAAATGAAGACTTGGGAAGAAGTATGTAGGGAGGATTAAAGGGCATAGGGAGCTTCAGGCACACTGGGCAAGCTCTGGCCAGGCTGTACCAGAGGATGGGAGACCAGGAGGAAGAGCCCATGCCAAAACCTGGGTCATGATATTTATGTCTCCAGAGCATGGTTTTGCTCTCCCAGTGCAATGAGTGTTTTCTGCGAGCACAAGGCTTGATTGTGATCTGTGAGTGCATTTCCATAGGCTTCAATAGAGCCAGGTGACTTTGCCTAGATTAACTCCTGATTTACGCTGGTTTAAATGGGAATGAAAATAATGTCTATTTAAAAACAAGGATCAGTTACACAGGACTAGAGGGAGGCATTAAAATGTCTCCTATCTGAGTATTTTCTCACTCCAGGGAAGTGTAAAGCCAGAGGTATAAGGCTGCCTGCTCACCCTGGGGAAGCAGGGTGACCAGTGCCACAGCCCTGGCACCTTAAGGCTGTTTGCTCATTCTGTCACAGGGACCTCAACCCTGTCTGAGGTGCTTTTATCACCACCCTCTGCCTCCTCCCTCTCCCAGTGCAGGGGACCATGGGTGGGTCTTGTCCCTTTGGCCTCACAGGGTGACAAAGGCCCCTATCACACCTTCTTTTTCTTTTTTTTTTTAATTAACAGATGGACTACAAATCACCCCCTTCCAGCACAAACTCCGTGTGAACCTTTCTGCTGTAAGCAAGACGAAAAGCCCAGTTGTGTTACCTCAAAATCTGCTCTGCATCCACATCCAAAGAGCTCAGCACTGAGCACCACCAGGACTGGCCCAGTGTCCAGTGTAACCACTGGCCCCAGGGCCTGTGGGGCAGGAGGCAAATGGGAGGAAACACAGCCCCAAATCATGTTCCCAGTGCCCAGCTCAGCTCATCAGTGCTGCTTGCTGTAGTGGAAAATGCACACTTACTAAAACATTACCAGGAGCAGGATGAAAGACAACTGTAACTCAGCACTTGCAAAACCCACAGATTGCTAACAATAATTTATAACTATTAATTAATAATTATTAATTATTAATATTTTAATTATTATTACTGTTATTGTTATTACTACTACTACTCTTATTGCCAGCATCATCATTACTATTTAAAGACCCACTTAGTGTTGTGCTGTTACATGCTGTACAAACAAGGTCTTGGTCCTTGTGAACTGTAGACCCCAGTGAGAGTGGGGAGCTAGGGATGCAACAACAAAAGCAAAGAAAGAGTTCCCAAAGCTTGGATGAATGCTTTCCTCAAAATGTACTCTCATGATTTCAGGAGGCCTAGCAAATAAATCAGAGTTTACAGTGTTGGCTACCTATTTATTTCTGCTTCTGTATAAAGGAGTGTAGTCTACAGTATTATTTTTTTTCTCTTTTTTTTTAGGGGAGTATACAGACAGCTTTGCATCTCTACATTCATTTTTCACTTACAATGTAAACTCCACTAAAGCTGGGGGAATTATTGACAACCAATACTGCAGCAATCCAAGGCCAGACCTTGACCTATTGATTTCCCTGAGATTGCACAGGATGTATGCAGTTCAGTGCAGAATACAGTCTTTGTTTGTTTTGTTTATTACTCAATATATAACCATGTGGAATAAAGGACACCGCCAAACTGCAGAAATGCCTGAGGATTTCTCTTTAATTGAAATCAGGACTGGAAACATCCTCACAAATCAAGAGCAGTCAGCCTTTGAGAAAATTCACTGCTTTCGAAAAGTTTACTTCCAAACGGGATTTAGCTTTAACTCCTTGTCTCTCATACCAGCTCAGCTACATAACCTTTAATGGTTTCTCTGAAGTGGCTACGTGCTAATCAGTAGTCTGGAAACTTCCATACACAACAGAAGCTGGGCAGGACTCTTGTTTATACTAAAGCCGCGAACAGTAATTGATAAAAATCGAGTACATGTGATTATTAGAGATATACCTGATATCTGTCAAAATCTGTATGTTTTTAAAAGCATCTCCAGATGCTCTTCAAAATCCTTTGAAAGGATTTTGGTTCAGTCCATTATGAACCTACAGGCTTTCCTTGTAGAACTATGCCCTAGATCTGAATTTTACTTAAGTTTGACAGTGCTTTAGATTAACTTTTAGTTCACAGCTCTCTAATTGCAATGCAGAGAGCAGTGCAGAGAGCACTTAATTCCATCAGCAGTTTGGCTCCAGATCCAGCCCTCCCTGAGAGTGCCCCCGCCCCTGATAAATGGGTGCCAGCCCCAGTAAGCAGAAGGAACATCTCAGCTCTGATGTACTAATTAAAGTCCCCTCGTTTCCCACACTGGAGCTCCCTGTGTGTTATGAAACAGCCAAACAAGAGTGTTCCTGCTTAGCTAAAGATTTCACAACGGGACTTTCCTTCTTCAGCTGTAATTTTCCAAACTCCCATTTCCAGAGGCTCTCATTTCAGGGCATTTATTGGATTGAGATGTCTCATAATTATAACAAAAGGGTTCTTCCCTCCAGCCTGTTGTGAATGGGCAGCAGCAGGCTGCAAGAGGATCAGGATATGAAGATTAATGCAACAAACTTGAATTCTTTTGCTCCCTCCCTCCAGTAACCAGGACGTGAATGTGTGTGCATGCATGTGTGTGTGTGGCTGGGAAGGAAAAGAAAGGGCTCCTATGCTCTGGGATAATAGCAAATGCTACTGAACAGGAAAAAGGGAAACGCTGTTTATCCCTAGCAGAGAGATAATTGATCTGTAGTCTGCACACAACTGGTCTCAAAGCAGCCAGCAGCCTCATGGAAGGGACTGTAGCTACCCAGAGCCCAAACGAGCCTGTCAAACAAAGGCTTTATGGGGACACCAGGGAGAACAAAAGTGGCACATTTCATTCCTTCATAATAAATCTTCCATCTTTATTGTGCAGAGATGTTTTGCTCCTGGGTGTGCCGTGTTTCTGAGCAGGGCCTGCCCCTGCCACCCCGCCCCCCCGAAATGCTTGACGTTGACCCAGAGCCTGAGCTGTGTGGCTTTATGGGGTTTACTTTCGCTGCACACAGCCAGGCCCAGCTGTTCTCTGCATCCTCAGACAGCTCCCAGGCTCCAGCTCTATCACTCTCTATTTTATGTGTGCTAAAGGTAATAAAATAACCATTTCTAAATTTAACTAGCATTACATAATGCAGCTATTTATTATGTAAAACTGCTGCTTACAATGCCCAGAATATTGATCACTACAAAAAATGCAATTCAGCTTGAGCTCATTTAAATTAATGTTACTGTTTTCCTTTCTTTTTGTTTAAAGGATAAATCAAAGATCTAATTTGTCCTCATGAATTCAGCCCTGCAAAGCACACAAGGCACCGGGCAGCATGTGGTTTGCTGTCACTCAGGCTCATGTGCAGCTCTCAGATCAGAATCTGGCAGAGGATATGCCAAGATGACAATTTGTTCATTACCCAAACCACTGGAAAAGGCAAATATAACACACTAACCTGCATACTAACCTGCTTCATTTCAAATCAGGTCAATTTTTTTTTTTCTTTTCTCAGCTATAAAGCAGCATTGGCAACCACTTAAGAATTCCAGCATTATGACTGTATATCATCATTATCACCTACAGGAGATCATGAATAGGTATTTTCTTACAATAGCACATGAAGCCAGAGAAAATGAAATATGTTTTCCTATTCTTCAGGCCTTTTGGGGGTAGAAAAGAGGGATGGAAAAAGAGAATTAAATATTAACAGAGTGAACAGATCACAAAGCAAAAAACAATTAAATAGCACAGCATCCATTCAACAGTAACACCGAATCATGATGCAACCACAGAGCGTGGGGTGACATTCTAATCATGGATTAAAGGACTGATTTGTGTCTCATGAGTATTCATGGGCAAAACCTGATATGTGCAAACTGATCTCGGGGAAATATGTTTTGTGGGAAACATGAGGTTATACCAGTGTCTGAGCAAAATGATGATGCCTTTTCTTGACTGTGCCTTAGGGACAAAGGAAATATTTCCCTTTTTTTCTCCTACTTTCTTCTTTTCCATGGAGTTGTTTTCCTCCTCACTACAGAATGAGACACAGGGTTTTCCCTATCTCCCTGCCCACCCTTACATTTGCCTGTACAAATACAGGCAATCATAAAGTCACTCCTGCCATTTGATGCCACCCAGAAAACCAAAGGATAGGAGGAACCATGGAGCTGGCCGTTGTGAGCAGAATTCCTCTAATGGCATCCAGGAGGCAGCATTTCCAAAGATGAACCAAACACTCCTACAAACAGAAGGAGATGGTGTAAATCTAGCCCCACAGCAGTTCTGCTGTAAGCCATTGCACATGGCTGATCCATGGGGAAGATGCCTTGGCACAGCAAACTGGAAAATGTCCTGACTCAGAGGGAGCTTCTTTTCTGAACTATTAGAGTGGCCTGGATTGGCTTCTCTAAAGCAAAGTGCAAAGGTTGCTGTTAGTCACAATCTTACATAACTTCTTTTCTTCCAGTTACCATCAGCTTAGCGCACAATAAAATTAAATATACTAATGAGCCAAATTATGGTCTCCTAGAGAAATTTCCCTTTTTGGACCAGAGAAGACCTCAAGAAACCAATGAGTCTCAAACGAAGAAAAATTCATCGCTAGTGGTGTCTGAATACCAGCTACTGCCATGTAGGTAGAGAGATATTTGCTTTGTGTAAGACTTGGGAAATGATCCTTTGCAATATTTTCCACTAAACAACTACTCCAAAACATGGAGGAAGACACACATTACTTCAGCGCACTAAGTAGGCTTTACTAAGTATCCTGTAGCTGTAGCCCTGCTGTTGCAGACTGGTTTCCTTTCCCTGTTTTACAGTTTGGAAAGTCCCTGATTTCTCCATCTACATCCTCATCTGCTATCAATCATCAATGTAAGTGCAGGACTGTTTGTTAATACTGAGATCGCTCTTCTCACTCAGCCTCTGAGCAGTTGTCTTCCTTTCAGCACAGTAAAAAATCCAGCAGCTAAGGCAGTACATTTTTATAATCTTAATGGAGCTCATACTTTAAAGTTTAAAGGAGCTTAAAGAGTGGGAAAACCCCTGTGGAAAATCCAGTGTTTCCATATGCAAGTCAGGTTTTTGGTTGTGTGTTAGCTGCTGTTATTTTCAGTAGCCACTGTTTCATTTTTGTTCAGAAGCAAATGCAAAAAAGCAAGTGAGCAATTTATAACAAAATAATCAATGCTGGTGGTGAATTCACTGGTGCCTGTGCACTTAGACTTGCCTAGGATAAGAAATTTCTCTTGGGGGCAGCATTTCTTACAGAGATGGATAGATTTATTTTCTGAATTCAAATGTTTACCAGCACATCTAGATTTCCTTCTCCAGCCCTACTGCTTGTTGGGGGACGAAGAGCTCCCCTCACTAATGCTAGCAAGGGAGAATAGAGGCATCCTGAGGTAGAACAGCAACCCAAAGGCAGGCCACTGTTGCCTTCCCCTCCTCTTAGCAGCTTCAGTGGGGCATTCCATGAGTAACTTGCAGTTCAGCCAACAAATCCATCATGGGATTCAGGATGTTCCCCAGGGTGGGCTCAGTGGGAGCACCAAAGAACAGGCTGCCTGCACCAAGCACCAGTTATCACTAATGCTGGGGACTATCTGAAGCCCCATTCTCACAGAAAGATAAAGCACATAGAGCTGATTTCAGGCTGCTGAGAGCCCCAAGTTGCTTAATGTCTGCCCACGCAGCTCTGGCTCCTGCCCTAAGCCTCTAAGGGGCTTGTTTTACTGGTGTGGGACAGGTCTGCTGGTGAGTGTGTAGGCTGGGGGTCAAGCCAAGGTGACAGAGAAAACACAGCCCAGTCATTCTCTGTGTAGGTCAGATGTGGGAAGCTGCCCCACAAACATGCCAAGAGGTTACAGAGCTCTAAATGCTTAATTGGATTTCTCCACGTCAGTCCCGGAAGGTGAAGGAAGCCCTGCAAGGAGGATGGGAGAAGCAGATGCAGTGTCTGCTCTAATGCTGAAGGCCACGGGCTCTCAAACCCTGTGGGTTTCTCAGGAGCACGTGGCCAAACTAGGTGAAAATATAGCCAAGGATGGTTAATTAGGAGATTGGCTGGGAGCAATCCGTGAGGGCTCAGCTCTCCTGTGAACTAAACCTGAAGAATATGGCTGAGATTCAACATCTTGGAAGAAAAGTGCTGATGAGTGAAGGACTGAAGAAATCATGCAGTGTATTGTGAGAGATGAGAGTAAGAGCAGGAGGGTCGTCCTGCAGGGAATAGTCCCAGAAACCTGAACAAATACACAGCACAAAATAAACTGAGGAGCTTTACACCAACAGAACTTCACACTCCACATTCAGGTGGAATGTCAGGAGTTCAGTATTTATCAACAAAGCTGAGGGGACAGTTGTACTCACAGATCACTTAACCATGGGAGCTCCAAAAGAGATGCTTCTGAATGCAGGCAGAGAGAAACCCAGGCCACTTTTGGAAACTGCCCTCTTGTTTTTTCTCTCTTTGAAACACTGAGGTGACTGATTTTCACCTTGTTTATGCAACCGTAAATCAGAAGCAAATTTAGCAAAGGCGAGAAGGTGATGTGGGTGTAGTGTGCTGGGATGCCTGAGAACCATCCTTATTGTTATTATTAAGCTGTAACTGTATGTGGCACTATGAATCTGCCCACCCTGCTGATAAGGGAGTGTTTGGTAACGCTAGACCTTTGTAACAAGACTGAGACTGGTGGGGTTTATGAGCAACACACAACAGTAAATGCCTGCACTGTCCCTCCGTTGGGAAGAGCCGTGGCTCTTTCCTTCCTGTCACTGTTGTGGCTGAGCCACAAAAGCCCCTCTGCCTTCTTCCCCCATATCCAGATCTTTGTGTTTTGCAGTGCTTCTTCAAGCAGGTCATATGCTCTGCAGACTTTGGGTCTCGTTCCAGCAGTTTTCACAGGAGGAACAGAAGACCTTCCTGCAGAAAGGAAACAAAACAAAGTGCAGTCCACCTGAATGCGGCCAGTTACCTTTGCTCAGCATCCATAGGTGTGGATGGGTGAGAATCTCGCTGCAGAGTACACATTTCTGTTTGGTGCATACTACGTGTGGAAGATGCTTCTGGCCTTAGATTCCTCTTCCCATCCATTGCCCCATAGGACAATTTCCTCTCTTTTTTTCCTGTTGGGAACAATTGCCTGCCCTTTCCTGCTGTGCAAGATGCTCCTGCTCATCTCAGCAGCATCACTGATCTAACCTGGGGTACCCCAGTGTCAAAACCAGGCTGAACTGACTTGCAGAAGCCCCACTGGTGATAATCAAGCATGTAAGAAGGGCTTACAGACATCCCTGAGTGGGGAAACGACTGGTGAGTGAGACAAGGTCCCAGGCAGAGATCCCTCATCCTCAGCTTCCTGGGGCCACTGTCACCCTGGGGCACAAAACCTCCGATGACTTCTTACAAGGCACTCCTGTGAGGGCTTTAGAAGCAAGGATCAGATCTCACACAACGTGGGTGTTAAGGAGAGGCCATCCTGCAGCCTCTGTGTGTGTTGAGAGCAGGCTGCCTTGGCATCATGGCCAATGAAGGGGCCTCATTTTGCCTGGGGTCTGCCTCCACATCCTTCACTTCAAATGCTGGGCCCTGTTTTCCAGCTGCAATACTCTCTGCTGGTCTTGGGGAAGGGAGAAAAGGTCTTTAGTATCAAAAAAAAAAAGAGCTATAGAAACATCATGAAGGGTGTCTAGCCCTCCCCCCCTCAGCCTACAGGAGTAAACATCCTCACTTAGGTGTGCCTTTTACCATATTAATAGCTACTTCCCTTTCCGTAATCACTGGGTTATTGCTCAACAAATTGCAGCAACGCTAATAGCCAGTGACCCACAAACTCAGTACAGCATCAAAGGTTGCCGAGTTATCTCACGCAACGAACTTACTTTTGATGAATTGGTACCATTCCCTGGAACATTCTTACAGTAATTTTAAGAGTCATAACATCTTACCATGTGCTGCTTTAACTTTTTGACATGGAGCTAAAAATAGCAAGCACTGCACAGCCTGGGAGAACAGCTTCAAGTTCAGATCTGAGCTGAAAATCCCCAGCGTTTCAGGCTGTTCGCACGAGCGTTTTGATTTCACCAGACCACAAAGACAAGGTTAAACTGAGAAGTTTGGATATGAGTCCCAAGCAGGAAGGGGACAGGTACAAAAAAAACCGTTTACCTGACTTCATCTGATTTCTATTTAGAGTATCACAGCATCAAAAGCTGGCAACCGATCTGCAGGCAGAGGCCAGCTCAAAGTGATCAGTGATCATAAGCAGATGCTGCTGAGGCTTTGGCTGCTGTGCTGTTTGCTGTCTTGGCTGCGTCACCACACGGGTGTTGTCGCCCATCTTGGGTCTTGCTCGCCCACTACACAACAGGTAACAGTGCTCACTACTGCTCACTGGCCTCTCTGGGCAGAGAGAAGGCACAGTGGTTGGCTGGGTTTTGCCAAGTGCCTTGAGACCCCTGGGTGGAAGGTGCCATTATGGCCAGTATTGACTGTGGTGATTTGCTGGCTCTCTCCTAGCTCAGCATCCTGCTGGGAAGGCAGGCACTGGGGGAAGAGTTCAGCTCAGGGGGCAGATGTGTGCCAGGAGCCCCAAAAAGTGAGGGACAGTGTGAGCTCTGCATCCTGTGCCCCTACAGGAGGCCAAGCCAGGATTCACAGCCCCCTGCCATGGCTTTTCCTGCGCTGGATGGGTATGGAGAGGATCCCTGTGCTTTCTGTGTACCTGACTCTGAGAAAACACGGAAGCTTGGACTATTTCTGTATTATGTTTCCATAACGCCCCTCTGCCACATGCCTGCTGTTCCTTGCTCTGCCCTGACTAATCTCAGGCACTGGGCTGTTCCAGCCCCCTGGGATGCACGGTGGCTGCATTGGAAGCGGCGAGGAGGCGGCTCTGCCTTGTTTACGTTTGGAGCATGAATGCCTGCTCGCAATCCTGTGGGCTGTTCCGGTTATCAGGCACGGCACTGCTCTGCTGGCAGCTCCCTCATCTCGAGCTTGTAGCAGGCGATGCGACGCCTTAGGTAATCCAGTGTGGGAAGGGTGAACACCCTGCCATTTACTGGCTATTTATACACCCAGATTGGCTTTCTCTGCCTGCCTAGCTCCTTTATTTTTAAAGGGGAATGTGAACATTCAAAACGTGTTTTTGGAAACTGTTGTCTTTCCCCTCACCTGGATGCAGCCAAGGGAATTTTCTGTCCTAGCTCACACCAAAACTTCCAAGACATATTGCCATGTCAAAGCAGCCATGAGGCACCGCCCCTACCACTGGGATTGAGGTGAGGGGAAGATGGGGATAAAGATGACAACCATGGCTGCAGAGATGCCAGGAAGCCCAGAGGAAGAGTAGCCTTTTCCCACAGTTTTAAGGGCTAAGCCTTGGAATATCCTTTCACTAAAGCTTAAAGGTACATTTTGAGGCTGTGCATGCTGTGAAGCGAGGTGGATGGGTGCAGATGGGATTCCTTGGGTTTGGACTGGAGCAGCATACCTGCTGCTCTGTACTTCTTGCCATCCGCTGTTAGATATGATCTATGCAGACACTGTGGATCCCACTTGCTAAATCCTGGGCAAGCTCACATGTGATGTTTTGGGGTAATTTAATCCAAGCTTGTGTTGTGTTTGCTGGGCTGTAGACAGGAAGGAAGACTGTGACTATTCCCACACAAACACCCCAGGAGAAACAACAGCAGAGACAAGTGCAGCGCTGCCCTGTCCCGTGGCTGGATATAGTTTAGGTAACCAGTCTGCTCTTTCTGCCACAGGAGGCTCCTCTCAATAAAATAAGAGGAAAATGTTTCGCACTTGCAATGTCTTTTGTGCCGGGAGCTCTCAGCGCCGTACCCACAACAATGAGCCAGCCTCGCAATGCTCCTTTGGGGCGGATTAGCACAATCACACACATTTTGGATGGTGATGTTAGAGCCAGTTAAGGTCAAAATCATTCATTTCAGTATGTCCTGCTGCACTATAACTGGATCAGCTCACCAAGGCACCTAATCCATGGGCTGCAGGGCCCTTTTCCTGATTGCTCAGAGCCCCAGCAGGGAGCATAGGATGCTCAGCTGTTCCCTGAAGCTATTGCCCAGATGCTGAAAACACCAGGATTCAGCTGGGACTCATGCAGCAGAAAGTGATTATCAGGCTGAGACGAGAAGCTGGAGTACCTGATAAATTCCCAGTTTCTGTTTACTGTTCCCTGAGGACCTATACAGTGGGAAAAGTGCCCTCTTGGGTGATTTTTCCACCAGCTGTGGGCTGGCTGGCAGAGGACCTGTGTGCTGCCAGCGGTGTCTTGGGACATGTCACCAGAGGGCATTGCTGAGACTTGCAGAGCCCAGACTGGCTGGGATTGCACTGACAGTGCCATGGGGACTCTGAAGAGGGGAATTTTGTGGATTTTACTGTTAACACTATATGGAGTCCACAGGCCCCACCCTAGACATACCCCAAAGCAGCAAAAATCCAGACTGCAGAGGTTGGGGTTGGCACAGGAGCTGTACAGGCAGTGGAGATTTAGGACACACCTGGTGCTCCTCGTCTCCAGGTGGCCATTGTCCTTTCACAGTCTAGAAGCCTAGGAGTAATGAGAATTTTAAAAAAAAACAAAACAAAAACCTAAAATAAATAACATGCATACATAAACATGCATCCTTTCAATGTAAATTAAGGCCATATTGCAGGAGAAATTGAATCCAAAGAATGCAAAAAGTCAAACAAACAAACGAGCAAGAAACCAAAGAAAACCAATTATTTTCTGAGGGAGTCAGGAATGAGTAAACAAAACAATGAGTCCTCTGGCCTCCAGCATCCGTGCACTGGCTCTATGACATAGCCCTGGGACCAATGCCTGGGCTTCCTCTTGGAGTCACTCCTGCCTCACCATGATGCCCCTCTACCCTGTGGCTTGTTTATCTCAGTTTAAAACTGTTTAATTGTGACACACGGCTTTGCCTGATGGACCTGGCACCAGCATTTTTTGGTTAAAGCCATAGACAAACCCCAGAAGTACGAGGATTTATTTTTCCATTCTTCTTGTAGCATCCTCTTTGGAAGAAATTAATTTCTCCTCCTCCTTGATTGGCCATGCAGTCTTACAAGATCTCCCTGCATCATTTGAAAACTAGCATAGATGGTTAGCCTATTGTGAGAAACCACAGGGAGTTTTTAAGATGTACAGTAACCAGCTTTAGCTTCATGGGGATGAAAATAGACAATAGTGAGAGGAAAAGGGTTCTGGAGAACTCCAGCTCCCTGTTTCCAATTAGGAAGTGACTTCAGTTCATCCCATCACTGTAGTGCATCCTCATGAGCAACACAATTTCTTCAGGTCCTCGCACGGGCTCCGCTTCCAGGAGACCGCCCTGCTCAGCAAAGTGCTTCAGCGCGTGCCCCAGTCCCGCCGAAATCAATGCTGAAATGCGAATGCTCCAAGGGCATCCCAAACTTTCCAGCCTTCCCTGAGCCGGCATCTCCCAGCCTGCAGGATGGGGGAGGCACAGGGAGTGCCCTGGTTGCCACTGAATGGTCTCCGTGCTGCCTTGCAGCACCTGCACAGCCCCAAGACCCGGCTGGAGAGCTCTTGTCCCTTCATCCTTTGACCCAAGCTCAGCTTAAGCACAGGCATCTCTGCTGCCTTCAGCACCTTGTTACCCAGACTGCAACACAGCCCTCCCAACTTGTACTGAACCAGCCAGTGATGAATAAACTATTTACTGTAAATCTCCTAGCCACTTCCTGGCTAATTTTACAGGTTTTAGACAAGGAATATTCACACTTCTAGCCGAGTACTATCCCACGTCAGTGCTGGTGGAAGGATCTGTCCCTCATTTATTGTCCTTCTGAGTTTATTGCCTTTGTTTTTCTTTTCACAGATTAATTACAAACATCTCATTCTGTGAACTCCCACTGTATGGTGGCTGTGTGATCTCAGCACCATGAATTATAGATGCCTGACATATCACACCAAGCTATTATGATTTTTTTTTTTCCACAAGCAAGCTATGAATAATGAAGAAGATCTATTAAATTTATAATACTCTCTATCTTTGGTGTAGGAACGGAAGGCAAAGCCCGATGATGCCTTTTATCGCACTCCCCTCCCTCTCTGGGCTGGAGCAGCTCAGACAATGTGAGTCTCAACATGGACTCTGTGTATTTAAGAAAAATTATTGACGTTGTTGAGATATCAGCCTTGGGGTGCCTCCGTCAGTCGCACGAGGGTCTCTCACGGCGTCATTGGGGTCGCTGGGATCGTGGCTGACCCAGGGTGGCTGTGCGAGGCGCTATGGCCGAAACGGCCCCACCACCCGCTCCTCTGCCAGCAGCCTCCTGCCTCCGTTTCTGGCGCATTCTGCGGGAAGGATGGAGGGAGAAGAGGTGTTTAAATGGAGGGGTGGAGGGAGGCTGTGACAAGAGGCTAAGAGCAGGCCACATGAGAGGAGGGTATGGACCCCCATGGATGAGAGCGCGACCCTCAGCCGCCCCTCTCAGGGGTTTCCCTTCAGCGGCCCCTCCTCAGCGCTTCCCCCCGGGGTCTCCGCTCAGCGGCCTTCGCCTCGGGGGTCTGCGCTCAGCCCTTCCCCCTCAGGGGTCTCCCCCGGGCACCGCCTTGGCCGCCATCTCCCGCCAGCCCTTCCCCCCACGCGGGAGTCTCCCCTCAGCCCTTCCCGCGGGGTCTCCCCCGGACCCCCCAAGGGGCGCGGCCCCGCCCCCTCCCCCGCGCGCGGCAGCCCCGCGCGGTGCCCGCGCGCCGCCTGTGACGTCACAGCGCGTTATTGCCCGTGCCCGTGAATGACTGAGCGCCGGGGGGAGGGGGCGGGGAGGCCGCGCGCGCGCGGCGCCCGGCCAGGCGGAAATGGGCGCGCGGGCCGCGGCGGCGGGCGGGGGAGGGGCGGGAGGCAGGTGGGGCCGCGCCCGGCGGCGCCGCGAAATGGCGGCGGCAGCGTCCCGGGGCCGCGGGTTCGGGGCCCGCGCGGGACGGGACGGGACGGGACGGGACGGGGTCGGGTCTTGAGCAGAACACCGGTGTCTGCAGGGCATGGGGAGCCCCGTCCACTGCTCTGGCGTCTGCAGGGCATGGGGAGCCCCATCCACAGCCTCATCCCATGCCCAGTCCATGGTCCTTGACCCGTCTCCGGCCTCATTCCTGCCTCTTCACCCGTTGCCATCCTCTTCCCAGTTCTTGTCCCCATCCCTGTCCACATCCTTGTCCCATTCCTATCCCTGCTCCTTAGTGCCTGCCGTGGGTGACAAGCCGCGCCCCGTGGCTGGTGTCACCCGCGGAGGCTCTCGGCACAGGCGGCCCCGCGGGGGAGGCCGGGGCCCGTCGGGATGGCCTCCCCACGGCTTCCTCTGCCGCGTTCGCCCGGCTGCAGCCAGCGGCGGTTTCTCTCACGGCGGCAGGTGAATCCCGCGCTGCTCCACCCCGGGCACAGTGACACGGGCACTGTCCGTCCCTCGTCCCGCTGGTGTGTCACCCTCACACGTCCTGCACACGGGCCTGCCTTGCTGCCGCTCTCCTGGCCGGCAGCCCTGTGCCGGCCCCGGCTCTCACTGGGGATCAAACAGAGCCTACCACCTGCTTTTTCAGTGTTCAAACAAGGCACTTTAAGCTTTCTCATGTGTTTCCAACTTGGCTGTGCCTCGAGGATTACGATTTATGGCAGTGTGAGGCGGCCGGGGTGCTGCGTGTCCTGGCTCCGTCAGGCACGGCTGGGTCTCGGTGTCTGGAGCTGAGGCTTCTCCCAGCCCAAACCCACAGAATATGAATTCCTTGGGCCACTGGGATCACCCGGAGCTTCCCCACAGACTCCAGGAGAGCGGGATTGGACACAGGGTGCTGCCCTTGTGGTGGTGGGAATCACCTGCCCCAGGAGCAATTTGCTCCACTGGTGCAGTGAAAAATGAGGGAGAAGATGATGGCACTTAGTTTTATTTATGGGGTCAAGTATCTGCTAATAGCAGAGAGGTTTAATCTCTAGGATACAGAAACACTGCAGAAGCAAATGCCCCAGTGCATTTCAGTGCACACACAGGGTGATTAAAGCCTGGACTGTCATTTACCTTCTGAAAGCTGGATAAAGCACAGGGAAAAAAGTCTGCAGCATAGACATGAATCCTCTTGTTCATGCCCAACAGGAAGGTAAGGGCTTTACTGGAGCATCCCGTGTGTGATACTCCTGGGAGCTGCCGGAGCCAAACAAGACGGACACAACAAATGCCTTCTGGATATAATCGTTCCCAGGCACAGCAGAAGGGAAGGAAGACTTTTATAAACAATTATCCATGCAAGCTGCAAGAGTAGCATTTGCAGTAGCTCTCCAGGGCCCTGATAATACTCCCCGAGACATGCTGAGATGGATAGGATTTATAAACCGTGGATGGGTATTTCCTACATTGCATCTCTCCCAGCAGTATTATCCCATGAAGCTCTCTGCAGAAGACATATATGTTCATGAAAACATTTTATAGCCCTGTTGTACTGGGATTAATATCAGATAAGAAAGTCCAGACCACATGTACTTTGTTCTTCTCAACACATTTCCAAGTCTGCAAATAGAAAAAAGTCCAAAGGAGCAGATAACTATTAACTAATATTCTTGCAACTTGGTGCAATTTTGACGTTTCATACACAGTTTTCATAATAATTTACAGGCAGTGCATTTCTTCAAAAGCAGACTTACACGTGTGTCCAAAGACAGTGGAGATGACTGGAGATGCACAGATAGAAATTATATTTCTTGGTATACAAAAGCTGGATAATCAGTGTTGGGAAGTCACTGGTCGAACTCAGTGAGAGGTTCTGAGTCCCACAAAAAGCATTGTAGGTGCCCTGCCATGGGAGTGTAGCTAATAAAGTGTGACACCTCGTCACAGTTGTGACATTGTGTAAAGCCCTTTGGACACCCCTCTCCTCACCCCTGGAATCTCCCTGAGATTCTCACTCTCCTCATTTTTCAGGTCCGACCTTCAGAAACTACCCAGCATAACACAGCATAGGGAACTTGCAGGACAACTCAGCCTTGTAACTGGAGGGAATTGAAGGAGATGTCAGATCAGGGTAGAAACCCACCTGCCCTTGTGGGCCCAGGCTGTGGGGAGAGAGGGGACAACACCTCATTTTTGAGGCAAACTCTCAGTCATAACAGCCTTTTTGTGGAAAATTCCAGGATTTATTTCATGAATAACGTATATGAACCACCCAAGGTTGGGGGATTGGAACTAGATGATCTTTAAGGTCCCTTCCAACTCAGACCTTTCTAAGACTGTGGAGTCAGAAGTTTTCTTAACAGAAAAACATCTTTCTGAGGCTCATATGGACCCAGCTGGACTTACACCACTGTGAAAATGAGCAGGCCATCTCCAGAAATCCAATTCTCTTTCTGAGAGAAAGAGGATGAGAGAATGTTGCTGCCTGGCAATATTGTCCATACACAGAACTTCATATGGAGTGAGCTGCAGGATGGGTTTAGCACAGGGAACCCTTCTCCCTTCAACGTGGCCGTGAAATCTCACACACCTTGAACATTCCCCATCGCCACCCGCTCTGGGCTCCACCACTGTGTGCCCAGAATATTCCACTGGTGTGCTTGGAGCCTTTCTGTTTGTCTGTGGGAACCTGTGGTACCTCTGGGGCCTTGGTATTTGAGGCATCCCAGGATGAAGGAGCTGCTCCTGTGCTGCCTGCAGCCCCCTCCCCAGCCAGGAGTGGTCAGATGGGCACCATGCAGGGACACTCATGCGAGAAGAACTGAACGTGTTGTGCTGAACTTGTTTTGTTTTACATTAGGCTTATAATTTTAAGGCTAATGTTTGGTTTGGAAGCTGTGCCCGAGCCCACAGCTGCCAGCTCTAGAGCAGGCAGTGGTGTAATAGCCATTTAATTCCCCTGCACTGTAATCTGATGGTGGGATGTGCTCCCAGGCTGCTTTTAGGTCTGACTGGGGAACGAAATCAATCACAGAACACCCGTTACAAGGAAAGCACTGTTGGTGTCAATTACCTAAACTCTGTGAACGTAACTCTTCTAATTTCCTGTTAAATCAGTAATGTTACCAATCTCAGTCTATTATTTTAATTAGGACTGTGACTGCAGTTGCTAGGAGCCGAGCGAGCGCAGACAAATGCGAATGTGTAATTAGTCCCACAAACGAGTGGCAAGTTGAATGTGTCAACATCCTGGCTAGTTACAGCATGGGCTGCAGCGGGAGGCCAGGCGATTTGGGCCAGGTCCTGATCTCACTGGCCTCAGCGCCAGCCCAGCAGACTCCGCAGAGGTCAGCAATACCCCGGACATGAGCCGGGCTCAGGGAATCCAGAGCTGGCCCCTGGTCATTGCAGCTTCTTGGAGCTTCACCCTGGGTTATTTTTGAAATGTCTGATATTCCACGTTGTTTCTTTTCTTTTTTTTTTTTTTTTTTTTTTTTTTTTTTATTGCTGTAACGCCTCCTTAGAGCCAATTATCCTGCAGTGAACACTGCAGGCAGGTTATCTGAATGTGGGTGTTCCCAGCGCCAGCCAGCATCGGATTCCAGCCTTCCCAGGGGACCAGAGCTCCTAGGATGGGTATGGAAGTGCTTGGCTCCTTCTTCTCCCTTCCTAGCTGTGAAAGAAACCTCTCAGCTTCTGTCACATCTGACTGCCTCATGCATCCCCAACACAGCCGCGCTTTGACAAGGGAGACAGGCGCTCCGACAGCAGAGCAGCGCTAGCTACCAACCTCACCAGGGAACACAAGCTGAGGACAGAACCCCTGGCTAAAAATAGAGCCCAGCTGGGAGAGAAAACAACGTGGCACTGCAGGTCCATCAGAATTAAGAATGAAAATCTGAAGGCGCTGCTCACGGACGACCCCCGGCTGCTCCCAGTCAGCGCCGTGTGCCCAGAGGTCCAGCCCGCCGCCAGTATCCAGCATGGAATGGCACAGGAGGGAGAGCACTGCTTTTATTAGCACTTGGCCATCAGTCAGCAGTCCACACTCCACAAATAAATGAACGGGCTTGGTGCATGTCATCCCAGTTCACGTGTTACAGAAATAACACTGGACTGGAACCAGAGTTAACACAGCTGAGATTTGGGATGTGGCTGATTTGGAGAGAGGGCAGATGGCAGGGCCTCGTTGGACTGTACCTGCTCTTGGAGGCAGACCTGATTTACAGCTCCATCCATTTTCTACACTCTAATTTCCCTGCTTTAGTAGGTCACTCTCCTGCTTCACGTGGTACTTCTTTTGGAACAAATAGACTAGGAAGAAGTTGAGGGTTTGGTGGATGGACTGATTTGGTCACCTTTCCAAGACAAAACCAGTATAGAAATAGTATGAACAAAGTGAGAGAACCCTGAGGGTGGTGTGGGAGGGTTATTCCCAGGGGACCTGAGGACCAGGCAGTGATGCTGTGCCAACATAAGCACTGCAATGCCTTCAGTCCTGGTACCTCATCTGGGTCTGGCTGTGGCTTCATGTTCTCACTCATGGCTTGTCTTGGATTGGATTTTTCCTCCTGTCTGAGACGTCAGGCCCTGTTACTTGGTGCACTAAGCTTTGAGCCCAGTTCCCCAGTGATGGACCCTCTGCCACCACCTTGAAAGAGCTGCTATGGCCTTGCAGAAGGTGCCTGACCTGCCCTTATTTTCTTCCCACTTACTTTCCTTTAGTCCTCCAGGAAGCAGCTTTAACCAAAGCCACATTGCATGTGTGTTTTATAACAACAATCCACTGTTACTGTCACTGGTGTGTTTTCAGGCCCTGTCCCAACATGTGTCCTTGCAGCAGAAAAGCCAGCATCTCTCCCAGGATGGAGCTGATGCTCACCAGTTCTGATGGTTTTGTGCTGCTCCATCCCTGAGAGAGCCCTGGGCAGGGTGGCTGTCACCTCTGAGGTGTTGCAGGTCATTACACTCACCCGAAGAGCCCAGGGGTTGGCAGAGCTCCCCACTGCCTCCACACCCTCTGAGATGCCTGTTTTGTGCAGGAAATAGGGAGAATTGCCATCCTCACACACTTGTGTCATGAAGGCACAGGAGCCACAGCTGGTGGGATGCTGCAGCACCCCTCAGGCTCTGATGATCCCTATTCCAGCTTTCTGCAGGAAAGGAGGTGTAAAGCACCTGTACTATCCCAGCTCCAGGCTGGCCAGGCAGGTTCCTCATCCCTCCACGCAGCCCTCTGAGGTGAAGCCCTTGATTAAAGTCTGTGTGATGTCACAGATGTGCACAGATACCCTTAGCCGTAGGATTGTGCAACTGGCTGGTAATGTGCATGTTAATAAGGCTACTGAGGTTTACAAATATTCTGCTCTTCCTTACAGTTTATAATTTAATTAATTGCCAGTTAATTGTCTTATTTTCCCCCTGTGATTGATGTCAGTGAGTGGGATTAGGCAGCATCAGATGACAGAGGAAGGAGGAATGAATGCAGCATCCTATGATGGTTTGAGAGGAGATGTTTTTATGGACAAATCCTTTCTGACATGGATGAATACCTCAGTGAGATATCACAGAGTATCAGCTCAATACATATTGTAATGGGATCATTAGTGGAGGTACCAGCTGTGTGAGGTTTGTATTCACAAGCCACGAGTAAGTAACGGGGAAATATTGGCTCCTTGGAAATGTTTGCCAAGCATAAATCTTTCCTGTTTTTACTGAGCTGGTGCTCAGTTTACATAAACTGGGAAATAATTTTCTAAGGCTTGTGGGACTGCTCCAGCTACCCTTGAAGTCGGTCATGGCAGGGCAGCTTTGGTGAAGGAAGGGAATGCATCCCAGCTGGGCAATATTTTTCCATGGGGAAAAATTAAAGAGGAGGGTTTGAGGAGGGTCTCCCACCAGGGTGTGCAAGCCAGGCTGTGGCTCCATCCCCAAAACAAGAGGAATCTTTAGTTCTAAGCGGGGAAGGGGGTTGGCTGAGCAGACACTGCATCTTCCCTCCCAGGATTTTGAGTCTCTCACCAGGCTTGTTCTCGCCCTGCCCACCCCTGATGCCTGTTTGACGGACAGGTCTGAGCATCACAGATGTGCTGGGAATATCATTCCTTCCAGATCCCACTGTGCCTGCAGACACAGGCAATGTGCAGCCACAAGAGCCAAGTGGGTCACTGAGCTCAGGTTGATTCTCGACATGGAGATGGTGCAGAAGGAACTTCAGGGCTTTTGCCTTCCCCGAGTGTTTCTGGGTGACCAAGGGCAGCCAGCCCTGTGGGGGAATGGTATTCCTTTAGCTCCCAAAACCTGCAGCAGTGCCAAGCAAGGGGATCTGTGGTAAACAAAAACTCAGACGACTTTTGGCCAGACTTTGATCGCATTTCAGCAGAATAAACCTGGAGTGATTCCAGTGGCTTTGGTGTGAGTGGGATCAGACTGTGAAACTGGGCTGCACAGCAGAAAGCCTGAATGTTCCTGCTGGGGTGGGTGTGCAGTGTGGTTGAACCCCTGCTTAAATCGGCACAAACGAGATCATTTCTGAGGCTGTAATCGGAACACGGAGCCGGCCAAACCACATCTGTCTCCTTTAATTCATTCCTTCCATTTTGGGGACTTAGCCTTTAGGAGCAGCTATCGGTGATTACATAAAAGAGATTAGCCAACAGTTCTGCATAAATCAAGGCCAGTGCAAGATGTGTCCTAAGTGCATTGTGAAACCTGGGACTGGTGGAGGACAAGTTCCTCCTCTTGGGGAGTGAGGCTCCCCAGCACGGGTCAAGGACAAAACCTTCCTGCTTCTCAAAACGGCCCTTCAGACAAAAACCTCTCCAAGCAGAGACGTGCATGCTGAGGCATGGCCTGCCCCCAGGTTGTCTGGTGTGGGTTTTTCCACCAAAGGAGATTTTCTATCCAACATACACCATGGAAACAATGAAAGAAAGGAAAGGGCTGAAGAACCTTATTGTAAACCAGATCCCCATGTGTGAATGCAAATAAATCTTGCTGCTGAAGGAAAAGCCAAACCAGAATGTGTTACATTTACTCTTTTAGCACAGTTGCTAAGAAAATATCTTGATTCGAACACTGTTGGATGACTCAACAAATCTTTTTTTTCTGGTGTTTTTTTTTTTTTTTTTTTTTTTTTTCATTTTGAGGCAATTTCATCATTTTCTCTGTTTGTTTGCCTGTTAACATGCAGGGTGAGGTTGTCCCAAGGTCAGGCAGTTGGAATTTCCCTTCCAGTGTTGTCTTACTGCTCCTCTCCTCCTTTTCTTGTTTTTTTTTGCTGCAGGTCACAGCAGATCTATGGTGAGGTGAGGTTGGTGGGGGAAGGCTCAGCCCTTCTCTCCCACTCCATCTGCCCTGGATAGTGCCAGTCCCTTGACAGGAGAGCACCTGGCTGGGCATTGTCCTTCCACCTCATCAACAATATATCTGCATCACAGCTTCCCTCATGAGATTTTAGGGCAGAATTACCAAAAGCGGTCTCGAGTTTTTGCCGTCTTCCGTTTTGAGGAACTGAACATGAGATGCAGCAGCTGAGTTTCAACAGAGCTGAACACCAGTAGCTCCCGTTACTGGCTGAGCCTCATCACTGCTTGACATCAGGCTTGGAGTGTCTTTAATGGTAATATATTGTTTTGAGGAGGATTGTGCCTCAAACCTGAACAAGACCTGGGAGAAATTAAAGAAAAGGGGATTTACACTCCTCTGGTAGGAAATTGAAACAATGTGTAATTTAGGATCTGCCATTTAAATGTATGTTTGCTCCTCGTGATGAAACCACCTACCCAAAGGCATTTAGAATTATTTTTTAAAAAGCACAAAAATGTTTATTTCCTATTGAAGTGTTCAGGAAACACATGCCCAGGAATAGAGCTGAAAATGAAGCTGGTTATCTTTCTTCATCCTTTGATCTCTTAACATCTTTCAAAATCTGGCATCCAAGTAATGTGCCCAAGGATGCGCGAAATCCAGGGCTGAGTCCTTATCTCCTCCACTTGATCATCTCTGCACAATTCACACACAGATACATTGCTCCTCAGGACTAGCCCTGGCTGAGGCAGTCCACAAGACTAATCCCAGAAATACAGGTGGTGGGTGGCAATTCATAAGTGCCCTGTACAGGCACCCTCCCCATTTCCTCCCGTCCAGGCTGCAACTGCTTTTGGCCCATGATTCTCCCCAGATGTGTGGTGGATTTAAAGATCTATCCCAGTCCCTCACCTATATGGAGGAACACAGAGCCAGTCATTTCTGAACCCTCAGCCACAGAGAATCTGAAGCCTTTTCATGATGCAAATAACACGGGGAGGAAGAGTGCCTGCAGACAGCAACTGCCTCTGTAGTGAAGGGAAGTCTGAAGTTTCCCCTCTGCTTTTTCGTGCATAACAGCATCTGTACGCCTCATTTCCATCTTCACAGCTCCTGTAATTTACATAATGAACATTTGCAAAGCCTGAGATCTGGGTTCACTTTGTACCACATTTACTGTAGATGACCTTCAGCATATCATCAGAAAAGTTTCCCAGGCAATTTTCCCAAAGGGTGTGAATGTGAAACCTAAGATCATCAGGGAAGGAGAAAAGGGGAATGAAAGCACATTTCTGAGATATCTGCCATTCAAAGATATGTTTTTGCATCTACAGCAGAACAAAAATATTTGAATTTAAAAAGAAGGGAGTTTTGTCTTTAAAGCAGGTGTTGGTATCAGGTCCCTCAATAAAGTTACTTTAATTAGGATTGCCTTCCTAGATCTGCAGAAAGACAATTTCTTTGATAAAAATGCATTTGAAAAAAATACTAAGTAGAGGGGAAAAAAACCTCAGAGAGACAATTTTATTTGCATTTCTTCATAAGAAATGTAAAATGAGTTTATCCACTTTGGCCCCCTGATAAGGTAATGAATCTGAAAAAAAGCCTGTTGGCAAATAACTGTCAGTCTAGCAGAGATTCAGGACTGAGGAGGAATTCTGACCTCGAAGGATAGGAATAGGACATCAGGGTGAGAACAAGCAGCTGAAGCCACTTATGGCTGCTCTGAAGGTGTCAGCTGCAGCTCTGATTGCACCTCCTGATACTTCTCCAGCAATCACAAAGTGATAAAGCAGGAACTGACCCATTTTTGCCTCTGACACCCATCCTCGATGTCCTCTTCAGCCCCAAGTTCCTGCAGAGTTCATCTGACAGAGTCCTGGGGAGCTGCATCTCCAAGATTATATTGAACTTTATGTTATATTTACATGGGGCAACAGGGAAGACACTTTTGTAGGTGTTGGCTGGCCCCTGGATAAGCACAAGTCAGGAATTGTCTCTTGTCATATGAGGTGCTTGTGGGTCCACTTTTTATTTGCTGTTTGGGCAACAGCACAGGTTATTGCTCAGTGCAGCAATGGAGGATGCTCTGAGAGAAGAAATTAATTTTGTAACTGACTCAGGACTCCTGTTTGTACGGAAAATGAGCTGAAAGCTGAAATGCAGAGCCTTACTCTGGTGATGAAGAAGGGTTCTCATATCAGCTGTCATAAGACTCTTCAGACAGAATGAATCACAAACCCACCATGATAGGCATGCTGGAAATGCTCACGTAGATAAACCTGACACCATTCCCGTTGCTGTAGGCCAGGCATATATGAAGTGTTGCTTTACATAATAATCTTGAGAAGGCAAGCAAGCTTTTCAGATTCCTTTGTTCTTTGAAAACAGTGTCCTCTGTGCCCTCCTCTTAGGGCAGGTAGGTGTATTTGCACACTGCCAGGTAATTACAACGTGATGGGTATTAGCCTTATCTTCCTACCTCTGGTTTGTTGCCAGTGGTTTATCCCTATATCCTTTGGGATTGATGTTACAGCTATAGGGCCAGTGTATGGATGAGAACCGGAATCAGGGTGAATTTTCACCAGCTTGTTTCTTTTAGTGTGGTCTGGCTCTTGGACTCCAGTCATTACCTTGGCCTGCAGGCAGATTATTGTATAATTAAGGATTTGGAAGATGGGCTGCATGTTACAAACCTTTCACCTTGGGACCAAAAAGGAAAGGGTGGTTTTGGAGGGAGAAGAGAAATGCTGCTGTTTGATGGTCCCTGTGAGGGACATGTGGTGCTCAGAGGCTGCTGTGTCAGGCACAGCAGACAGGGCTGGAAGAGGAGCATGTGTGCCAGAGGAGGTGCCCAGCACAACCTTTCCTGAGCCACATATGGGATCTGTGCAGCTCCCTTATGCATTGTCCTAAAATGACATGACACTGCCATAGTCACAGTTCAGGGCTGCTGGTCCTTCCTTCTGGATTGGGAGGGCTTTTGCTTTTAGACCATGTGTTTTTTAAGCACATCCTGGGGTTGTGAACAAATGGTTAAAGAAGCTGCAAAGCAGCCAGAGAAGCTGTTCCTTGGGCTTAGGAATGTTTCCTCCTTTCAGCCTGCCCTTTCTCTATCTTCTTTTCTTTTCTTTTTTTTTTTTTTTTTTTTTTTTTTTTTTTTTTATGGTACCATATAGTGTTTAATAATTCAATACACACATAATCCAAAATAAACACACTAATTAACCTTTGTTTTGAGAAATTTAATTAGTTAACGCTTAGTCTCTGTTCAGCTTCCAAACAGTTTGGAGTGGGAAAGGTGCCATGGGGAAAGCATGGCAAAATATGTTTAATGCTGAGCACCTTCAATTATTTAAACAGTAACGTGGGCTGGACCAATTAAAAAACAATGTTGTTATACAGGCATATACATGCTGCAATATCTTGATGTAGTGTTCCCAAACTCCAGCCTTGCTGCAGAATATGTGCTGAAATATATCTGTGTGTAAAGCAACTGTATGGAGGAGGGGATCTGGTTTATGCAGAGTGATTCAGCTGCTTGCCAGGAACCCCAGAATTTCCCTGCTGGGCTCAGGGTGCAGCAGGGTGAGGAAGGTGCTAAAGCTGTTGTGGTGGTGACTGCCCATCCTGGCTGGGGGAAGCTGGAGGACAAATCTTGCCCTGTGTCCCAAATAATGATGAATTTTTGGAAAGGTCAAATGCTGTGCTCTGACTCACTAGTACTAGTCATCCACGGCCCAAGTGCCTTCCTTCAAAATATGTTACTGTAGGGTAACAATTTTAGCCAAATCCTCAAGCTTTAATATTCTTCCCCAGATGAACTGTAAATAAAATTATTTCCTAAGAGCACTTATTTGAGCTTGATTATTAAATACATTGCCAAAATCTGGTCGTTTAATATACTGCCTGCTACTTGAGCTGAAGTATCTGAAAGACAAAGAACGAAGTAAACGAAAAGGAAATCAACATTTTGCTAAATTGCATGTTTTTAAAAATCCTATAATTGAGGCTGCTACTTCATTTCCATTTGTAAAACAGATTGAGTTCCCCTTCCATCTACTGATGGATCTGGTTTATCTCTGATACTAATTGCAGCATTTGCATGGTTTGCACAGGCTGACAGGACGTTGGGTAGGGAAAGTCAAACAGCTCCTGCTGAGCTCTGGGCTGTCACTGAGGAGTGATACTTGGCACCGAGCTCTGCTGAACTTCAAGCCCTTGTTCTTTTTCCTATGGCTCCAAAGTCTGGGTCAGTCAACCAAAATAAACTTGTTAATTCATTTTCAGGATTCTGTGCCTCAGGTCTCACTTGAGAAGCAGTGGGAAGGCTCAGGTGATAATAAAGCAACACCAGACAGTCTGGATGTTTAATTAAACTTGTCCATGCTCTCTCTGCCTTAGTGACTGGGCAGGAAATGTCACCAGGACAAAGGTTGCTCATGAGGCTTCCACATGGGCTTTCCCATTGCACAAGGATGTGAGGAAACATAGGGGGTTGCAGCTCTTTTCTCATTCTTTCAGGTTATTGTTGGGAAGGGAATTATGCTTTGAAGATCTGGAGGGAAAGAAAACAAGCTTAGGTTTCTTTAGATGAAAAAGCCTTTTCATGGGCCCTGCTCTAGCAAATCTGTTGGCACACACCTGAATTAAGCACGTCTGGGTGCTGGGTCTGGTGGAAACACGCTTGGCTCTGAGTTAGCAGCTGTTCAAGAACTCAGGTATACACCTTTTACTGCTGAGCTGAGGAGGCAAAGCAGCTTTTCAGAGGATTGCACCCAGCAATGTAAGCTGGAGACCTCTCTTCTCCCCATCCTATTGTTCTCTGCAGCCCAGGGGCTTTTCCCGGTACCCCTGTGCACAGATCTATGATAAAACTTTCTGTGAAGTGTGTCACATCTAACATCAGTATCCACACCTGCAGAAGCACACTGAGGATTCACCCTTTGCTGTCCATCCTTTCATTTTGCATTTACACACCGAAATATTTTGTATTTTTGTTTTTTTTAAGGCACTCTTGAAAGTGATCCATTGGATTCCCAGCATGGCAGAGGGAGTCCTGGCTACACAGTGGCCTTTGTGGAGCAGGTCCATGGGCTCTGTGCCACCAGCACCACAGGGGAGCTTGTAATAACCACACCAGCTCAGGCCAGATGTCTTGGAGAGGATTTGGTTTCAAGACACATGGCTGCAAGTTCAGGAGAACGAGGAGGGGGGAAGGGGTTCTTCTCTAATATACATAATTTGTTTAAAAAGTTTGCAGGTGTTAGAGTTTTTATTGAAGGCAGGGAGCTGAGAAATCGTATCCAGTCGGTGAGGTAATGGTTTCTCTACTCGGGGAGCGCACACAATCTGCATTAAATAAAGGGCAGCTGTGTTGCCAGCAGAATTTTATATAGATGAAAACTAATCTGAGCCATACCAAGCCAGACCTCCGCTCCTGCAAATCCTGGGAGAGAACAAGAAAATCCACTGATTGCTCACAGCTTTCCTCCAAAAGCTGGTGGGGACTTTTCCCCCTAGGGGTGGGAGCTCCTGTCCTGGCTACCACCACTCCATGGTCTGCACCCCGACAGCTGTGGGGGATGAGTGGTGGGGACCAGGGATGCTGCTGTGCTGGAGACATCCCTGCAGCTCCTCACAGGCTTTGGGGCAGTGGGAACAGCTGCTTCCCCTGTCAGCTCCCAGCTCAAATGCCTGTGATGTGTGGTCCCATGGGGGCCAGGTAGAGCTGGGTCCTTGCCTCAGCTCCAGCTGCAGGGCTTTGCTCTCCTAAGCCAGAGAAAGAGAGCACACACCAACAGTGGTTCCCATGGAGCTATTCAAGGGTTGTAGTCTTCTATTTCCTCTTTCTCTGGGCTCAGTTCTGCTATATGTTGAAGCCCCAGTAGAGATTTTTTTCTTATTATTATTGTTGGGGTTTTTTTATAGACAGGTTGTAATGTCAGGATATGAGGTTGAAAGGGCAGGTCTGAGTCAACTCTCAGATGAATTCTGAGCATTTCCTTTCTACGTGGATGAGTTCCAAGAATTTATCTCAGTTCAATAAACCCCACTTATTTCTGATGCTCATTCAAACAGACTTTGAATCCCTTGTGCCCACAGATCAGGGCTGGTCATTTGGGTTCTGCAAAGCTCTTTCCAGAGAGGTCAGGACATGTGGAGTCAGTGGGGGGATGTTTTAGGGTGACTGTTGAAGTGGGTTCCTTTGTTTTTATATATATTATTGATATTACAGATTTCAAATATATATATATATATATATATATATATATATATATACATATATTTATATAATCTATTGCCTGTCAGGATACAGCCTGTAAGACTCAGGTATGGTCCTTTCAGGTACTGCCTGCCTCCAGAGCTTGGGGCAAAAGGCCCTGGCAGACACAGGTCCTGCTCAAAGGGTGTGGTACAGGCTTTGTCCTCAGCACAGTCCCTCCAGGAGTGTGGCACCTTCCCATCACACAGCACTTACATAAACAGGGCTAAAATTAGAGCAAATGACTCTTCACAGGCACAACATCATCCCCAGGGGCTCTCAGGGTTTCTAGCAGCTGGGGCTAAGGAAGGCACAGCAATGGTGTGGGGCTCTGATGCTGGAGCCCCCACATCCTACCAGGCTGCCCCCAACATCCTCCACATCCCTGAGTCTGGACTGAATGAGTCCCACGAGGTCTTTTTGGCTGCCTGAAGTAAATTTTCTTTTATTTCCCTCCAGGCTGTCTTTTCCCCTGCTGCTGAATTTCGCTCAGCATAATGATTTCAAGGGCACCATTTTCAATTTCCTCTGCGGAGCCAAAATTAATACTGAGTTTATGCCACAGCGTAGAAGTGCTTTAAGCATCCACCAACAGTGTGCATATTTCACAATAATGTAATGACTCCTAAACCCCAAATACTGCTTAAACCACCACGGTACTCCACCGTAAATATCAGCAATTCCTGCCTGAAGCACCACCAGCAATGACGACTGTAGGTGCCACTGATGTGCCCATTAGCATCCCCTCATGACAGCCATTTTATTAGCACCAGGGGCATGTTTGGATGCTGCTGTAGGGCAGGAAGAGGTGCGGGCCCTCACCTCGGAGAATGGAAAGACTCACAGTTTGCTTTTCCTCTTTCCCTTTCAGCACTGTCTCCATAGAGAAGCCCCTCTCCTCTTGCTTCCCTCACTTCCTCTCATCATCGAGGCAAGGCTTAAATCCAGACAAGAACAAGTCTGTTTTCCTCAGTCCCCAAGCCTTGTGGCAAATTGTTGAGGTGAAGGTTTTTAGTTGAGTTACTCAGATTTATGCCCTTCTGTTTATGCCTCACCCCTTACAAGGGAGGTGGCCATGTTTGGTTTTTTTTATTAAATAATTACATATAGGTGGGGAGGACAGAAGAAAATTTGTCAAACAAACGGGTTCTAAGTGATTGCCAAGCTATGGATTGACTGACCATGTTTGCTGCCTTGGGATGGTGATTTTGACTCTGTTTAGAAAGGAGCAGGGGGATTACAAGAACCTATGTGTGCAAAAGTACACAAGCCATTAATTATGGCGACTGCTGCACGATAGAATCTAGCAAGAGCTAATGGAGCTTGAGAAACCTGTGGAAAATGTTAGTGAGAGCTGTCAGGATGTTTGTCTTAGAGCTGCTCTGGATGATCTCATCTCTCCAGCGTTTCAGAGGGCGAGGGGTGTGCCGGGTCAGCTGGAGCCGGCGGGCAGGCGCCCCAGCTTGGGACACGGGGCCATGGGGTGGGGGCTCAGGGGCTGCCCGGGCAGAGAGAGGGCACGTACGGGGCTCCACGGCTGGAGAGGAGGGGGAGGGATGGAAAGAGTAGGGCTTGAGGGCAATTGGAAAGCATTGTGTTGTGTCTTTTCTTCCCGCTCCTCTGAATCAGCCTAAATAAAGTGTCACTTGGTATTGCATCGCAGGGTGTTGCGGGGCCTGGCGAGCAGCTCGAGGGGCAGCACTGGAGCCCCAGGCAGCGGGCAGGAGGGATGCGGCTGGGATGGGGAACTGATGTGCTGCGGCACGCAGGCAAGAACCAAGGGCAAGAACCACTTCCCAGGGGAATTCCAGCTGCTCCCAACCCTTCTCCTCACTGAGACTATGCCTAGAGGACAAAATGATGACAAACAGGTCAAAAATGGTGGCTTGGCAATGTCAGAGCCAGGAGTCAGCTCGCTGTTCTGATTTATAAGAGATCTCTCTCTGTGTCCCAGGGCTGCCTTGGCGTTTCATTCATGCTGGCGGTGACGAAGGGCCGTGCTTAAGCAGCATGACCGTGCTGGCACGGGCAGCTTTTAGGAGCAGGAAACCGCTCCCTTTATCCTCGCTTGATCTTTCGAGTGAAATACGTGCAGTGCCCTTGTCAGCAGTAAGAGCCTCCTAAGGAAAGAAAGAAAGGTTAGCAAGCAGAAACAGATGTTTACCTTTAACTTCTGGCTTTGTGTAGACTGGGGAGACTGGGAGAGGGGGCTTGCAGGGCAGGAGAAAATGCTCTCTGAAAGCCTGAGAAAGTCCTGTCAGATCGAATCTGCCTTTCCCTTGATTTTGCTGTGGTTTTTATTTGGCCCAGTGTTTTTTCGTCATTATTATTATTATTTAAACACACCATTCTCTGAAGGGAAAGATAATTGCTTTTTCTTTCTTCTCCCTGAGCTTCTCAACATGATTAAGATATAGAAACCAAATGCCTGGACATGAGGATGATCTAATAGGCACCAACCAGGCCGAGTCACTGTGGCCCAGTTTAAAAACATGGCACTTTTCCAGAATCTATTTGTTTCTCTTAATATGGTGATTTGTTTTTCTATATTGCTCTCTATAATTATCACTGTGCTGTGTATTCACTGGCTCTAGGCTCCGTGTAATATAAATCTGGAATTAGTCTATTGAAGTCAGTGTCAGATACATTTCCTTTAACATCTAAACTAGGTATTAGGCCCATTTATCCTACTGTAGCTCCAAACTAACTACACTGAAATAAATGCACACCAGTGTTTTTCAAAAAGCCTTTGCCACAGTCCTTGCCTTACACCTTCTACCCTTAGGCTAAACCTAGGGCTGGGGATTAGAAAAAAAATTTAGTCAGAGAAGGTAGTTCAGATTAAGTATTAGAACCATTTTCTCACTAAAAATGTGGTGAAACATAGAAGTTGCCCAGGGAGGTGGTGGAGTCACTGTCTCTGGAAGTGTTCAAGAGGCCTCTGGATGTGGCTCTTGGGGGACATGGTTAGGGGTGATGGTGGTGGGCTGCTGGATGGTTGGACTCGATCATCTCGAAGGTCTCTTCCAATCTTGATGAGTCTGTGATTCTGTGAAGATAACACCTGTGGCATCTTGCTGTGCCTTCAGACAGAACCTTCTTTAAACCCCCCAAAATCTGGCTGTGTTTGCCCTTGATGCAGAAGGGATGGCTTGGAGCCAGTGCCTGTCCCTGCATTGCTGGTGATGAGGTCGGTGTTCCTTCACCACCTGAGTTCAGCCTCCCTCCAAAGTGCAGGATAACCTCAGGCTGCTCTGAGATCTGCTGCTTGAACCTTTTGTCTTTCTCTGGGCTGCCAGGGCTGGAGACTCCTTTTACAGGTCCATGAGATCCTGTGGCTTGTCTCCACACATAACATGTGCCTGGTCAGAGCTGAACTGGGTCCAACATTTCTCCTTCCCGAGGCTGTGTTCAGTCGCTCAGGAGGAAGGCAGGGAGGCCCTGGCACAGTTGCCCAGAGCTGCTTTGGCTGCCCCATCCCTGGAGTGTCCAAAGCCAGGTTGGACAGGGCTTGGAGCAACGTGATTTAGTGGAAGGTGTCCTTGACCTTGGCAGGGAGGTTGAAATGAGATGGTCTTTAAGATCCCTTGATGTTCTTAGAGATCTTTTCCAGCCCAAATGATTCTATAACTCTATATATGTGAAAATTACCAGGAGGATATTATCAGGGCTGCTGCACACACACATGAGCTGTCCTGCCTTGAGTAGAGGGACCATGGCTGGTCCTTGCTCGTCCCCTGGAAGCAGCCAAGTGCTTTTCTGCAGACTCTGGCAGACATTTCTTTAAAATAATAAAAAAATATGTATAATTTTTAAATTGCTTCCAATTTTAGATTCTGATAATCTGTAGAGATGCTAATATATCTGAGGGATTAAGGGCTTTTTTTTCCTCTCTCAGATGAATGCTGTGCACATCAATGGATGCCCAAAAATACACCTCGTGCTTCCCAGTGTTTTCCCCAATTTTTTTTTGTTCAGTCGCTGCACAATGAATGCACTTCACAGGGCTGTGCTGCTGCTTGATAACACAGCTGGAGAGAAGCTATTTTCTGATTTTCAGATACAGTGGTTTATCTCTAATGTTGGTTTTCACTGGCAGTTTAAGAAGTTCTTAGAAAACTCTTCAACTTCCCCCTTAGCACTATGATTGGTAACAGCAGATAAAACTCGTCGTTTAATAATACCCGTCAAAAAATTTAGAGGTTTTTTTTGAGATAAACTCAGGAGCTATTATTTGGTTTTTAGAGACAACACATGGCTCTCCTCTAACTCATGGAGAAAGGGAAGTTATTAACTCTCCTTTCTACTGGACCTAAACAAACAAATCAACAAAGATAAACAAACAAACAAACAAAAACACACACACACACACCACCACCCCCTCCAAAGAATGTACATTTTTTAATTGAAAAGTTGAGACTCGAAGATCTGGGGGTAAACCTTTCAATTCAAAGGCAAAAGTTCTGATTTGGAGATTTTCTTGGGTTGCTTTGTGGGCCAAGACACACACCCTGTGATGTCCCCATGTGATGCCCTTTCAAATGGGAATCAAGATGTTCCTGGTCGTGGTGCCTCACTGGGGATGAGGCTGGGCTTGGGAGCTCTCCCCATGAGGAAAAAGGAAGGATGTTTTGTTAAGAAAAAAAACTTACTGTTTTCCACAGGAGACAGCAGACCTGTTTGTGAAGATTTCTGTTACAAACCCATCATTTTTCCAGAAAACATTGTTCCTGCTGGCTACATGCATCACTTCAGAGCAGAGAGACCTTCTGGGTCTTTCCTAAGCATCCCCCCAAACCAGCAATATCAAACCAGCTCCTGCTCCCTGTTAGAATTCAAACCACAGCCTTCCTCACCACTCCTTTTCTCAGATGACATTTAAACCTGTCAGCAGTTACAACTGGTGTCACGTAATCTTTGCAACCAGTGCAAAAATTGCACTCTGGCTTCTAAAAACAGAAAAAGGAAGGGGATGGCTAAGAATGGACATAAATACTCCAAAATGCCTGTTGCTGTCCTTGCTGCTGGCCTGACAGCGTTTCCACCACTCCTCCCCTTGGAAAGCAAAATAAATCAGGGCAGTGGTGAGTAACACCGTGCAATAAGCAGAGATGAGAAATACATTTATCAGCCATCAAATGACATGGATATTGTGTCACCCCTGTCCCCATGCACATTTGATGGCACCTAAGTGTCTTTAGGGATAAGGAAAGGGTGCTGGCTCATATCTGTTGAGAAGCTGGAATACAGTTCCCACAGAGCAGCTGGAAGGGGATCCCAAAAGGGATCCTCAAAAGACTCCTAAAGGGATTCATGGAACCATTAAGGTTGGATAAGACCTCTAAGGTCCTGAAGTCCAGCCATCAATTCAGTACCACCTCTATGTTCACCACTAAAGCAAGTCCTCAAGTGCCATATTCATGTGTTCTTTACACTTCTAGGGATGGTGATTTCACAGCTTCCTTGGGCAGCTTGCTCCAATGCTTGACAACCCTTTCTGTGAGGAACTTTTTCCTAATATGTAATCTAAACCTCCCTGAATTCTGTCATCCACAGGCTCTGGCATTTCAGTGCTGAGCTGGTCGGAACACAGCCATGCCCCGATACTGCCTTGAGTCTTGAACACGCATGTGTACCACCCTAATTGCTTTCATCTAGCCCAAAATGTGGCCACTGGTAAGCAAAGACCTGCTGTTTATGTAAAGTACAAAGCGGGCCAGACAGTCCTCTCGAGCTGTTTCCGTTTCCCCATGATTAATATATTCAAGTCTATAGTCATTTGTTTTTACAAACTTCACAAACAAAACCTTGATGTTTTGGTACCAAGCTCAAATATGGGAACAATTTGGTTCCCAGCGCCAGCATTTCTGATGCAAGAACTGAAAGGCATCCAGAAATGCCGTGTTTTCACTGAATAGTCTTCAGTCCCAAGATATAGCATTTTTAAAGCATTACAGAAGCAAAAACAATCCCAGTGCCTTGAAAGCTTTTTACACTGACTCTGCTTCATGGAAACACTGACTCAGGGCCAAATGGCTGATTATGTCGTGTGATGTAAGAAGGAGTTAGAAAGCTTAGCAGGGCATTAGAATAATGCAGTGTGTGTGTCTGTGTCTGTGTGCAGTGAAGGGGGGACATGGCATTTATTAGAAAGCTTTAAATCTTTTGCAGCTCCACGTTAGTCACTTGCAAAACAGCCTCAGACCCAGTTGAAAGTGATGGGGATGTGATGTGTGACAAGCTCTAAGATGCTGAGCTGAGCTCCTGCTCGAGATCTTTTTAGTTCATTTCTCATTTCAAAGCTGCAAAACCTTCCTGGCTGAGGTGTGGGGGAAGCAAACACCGCTGCTGTGCAGCCAAGGCAGAAAAGGACTCTTATGCTTCTTGAAGGGGGGAGCTAAATTGTGGCTTGGCTTGGCTTCTGCTGTCACACTGAACTAAGGGTAGAGATTTGGGGATGGTGCAGCTCTCCCCCAGTTCAGATGCTGGCAAAGGGAGGGATGTGATGGGAGTCCCTACCCTGCCTGTTCCCTGCTCTGTGCTGGTAGGAGCCACTTCACTGGGGAAGATTTTATCATTTACTTTATCTCATTGTCCAGAGAAGCCATTCATTGCAAACGTGAACTTTGAGACAAGTGAAAATCAGAGATGACCCAAGTGCCTGGAGGCATAAAACCAGCTGCTGAATTGTTCAGCTTGTTTAATGAAATGGAGCAGCACAAAGACACAGTTCAAGTGTAGATTTCTATATAGAACAGTGGCACTCAAACAATTTATGAAGCTCACTGCAAATTTAAGATTGGGAAACCTGGCTGGTGTCAGCTGTTAGGAAGAGATTTGGGATACAAAGTCCTATCAGAAAAGCTGCCCTCACTGTAGTGCTGTGATGGCAGAACATGAAGGAGCTGGAGATGTGCCAGCTCAAAGCTGCTGTGGGAGGTCAAGGCAAGCTGCTGCTTAAACCTCAGGTCTGGCTACAGCGAAGTGCTGTTGTCATCTTGCCCTTGAGTGGTGACTCCCTGCAGAGCTGCAGGTAAGTCACCGTCCCCGCTGCACCTGCAGGACAGACCGAGCTACGAGGCAGATGTGCTGCAGTTCACTCCTGTTTTCAAAGTATTTCCATAGCATACACACACACCTGCACAGAGCCATACCACAGCCATCCACGCTGTTCTTTCCTTCCCAGGCACCCCAGTTCCCAGCAGTTTGATTGTGAGTGAGCAGCTGTCTGCCCTCTCTGCCCTCTCTGCCCTCTGCCCTCACCCTGCTCCCTGTGTGCCCATGGCACAGCCCGGTGGCCTCTCCTGCCCGCTGGGCAGCTGTGATGGCTGCACACCCTGAGTGCTCCCAGCCTGTTCCCGGTGTGGAGGGTGAGTAAGGCTGTCTCATCACGCTGCTCCCACCTCCAGTGAGTCATCATCCAAGAGGAGATGCAGGCACCGAACTATATTTGATGCCTGTATCTAAAACACTGGGTTTGAATGACTGTGCAGGTCATTAGATCCCTAATTTCTTCTTTAATGGATTTTCTAATGTATCTGATGAATAAAGAGATGCTCAGTAGTAAATAGAAATATCATTTGCAACCTTGGACGCAAAATGGGGCCATAATGTTGCCTTTATTTATGTTTACCCAAGGGCAGCGGGCCTCACGGAGGTGGAACAGTGTGAATGCTGCAGGGGCAGGGGCTGGGAGCGCACGGCAGTGCCGCTCCGGGCTGCTGCCAAAGGAGCGACTCGCGTGTGCGAAGAGTTTTCAGGACATGAATGATCCCATTGACTCCTGATCCACTGCGGATACGACCTGGGCTGAATGGGTCTTGTGTTTGCACGGAGGGATGGCCCAGAAGGACCCGAGAACGACTCCAAGCTCAATGTTGCTTTGTATGTGCAGGGTCTGTCCTCCCCCTGGCTGTGACCCCTGAGCGTGGTCCTGGGTGCCTGAGATTGTCCCTGGGGAGGGGTGCCTGAGATTGTCCCTGGGGAGGGGTGCCTGAGATCGTCCCTGGGGAGGGCTGGCATGAGCCTGTGGCCCGAGCAGCTCTGTCGGCTGGGCTGACCCGTCAGGAGGGCTCACAGTCCCTGCGCGGGGGCTGCCGTCCCTCCTGCTCGGGAGGGAGCTCTGTGCCCTGCTGGCTGCAGCGATTTGAGCCTCTTGTTTCACAAGTGCCACGTTGGTGCAGAACAATGTGATTATACATCCACATCCATTTGTGTGAAGCTGGCAGCCTCCTCGGCGAATATTTCTGTACCTCCAGTTTCTAAATGGCATTTCTGCTAACAGCCATATATCATCATTACCAGCTAGGCTTTGGAGGATGCACAAGCAAAGTGTGATACTACTTAAACCTCTGCAAGTACTGTCTGATAATTAATCAGTTGGTTATGTTTTCACCTTACTCAGTGAAGAATAATGCAAGAAAGGGAACAGGATTTTGGTTAAAATTCAGTGGTGAGCCGCTCCCCCAGGTCAGGACAGCTCTGTGTGTGTGTGTGTGTATGTGTATGAGGGCACCATGTGTGTGTATGAAGGCTTGTCCAAATCTTCTTCTTCCTCCTGAAGCATCAGACAGCCACTGAGTCAGTGCCAGAGGTGAGAGCTCAGCCCAGAGGAACCAAGGGTCCTATCCAAGACTGCAGACCCCCAGCCCTTGCTTGGGGGGCCCAGACATCATTTGATTTTTGGGGTGTCATCCTGCAGCTATTTCTGCTGTGGGGTTTTCTCCAATCATGCCATTATGTATTAATAGGGGATGGAGCTGGCAGCAGGAAAGGGCAGCAGAAGCACACATTTGTCTTGCTGTCCAGTAAGCCACATAACAAATAGCGATGCCAAGTGTAATCCTGCTTCAGTTAAAACTGTTGCTTTGGTTTGTCATCATTCATTGTTTGCAGTACAGCTGCTTAATGACAGGATGTGGGAAATGAAAAGTTTTTTATGTCCTAGGAGACTTTTTAAAATAAAAATTCCTGAGTGATGAAGGGGAAGAAGGTGCTTGTGCAGAAACTCTGGGTCTCAGCACCGAGACACAGCCGGGATGGAGTGAACAAGGCTCAGGAGATGGAGGGTTTGCTCTCAGCTTTAAAAATAACCTGCTGTGTAAATCCAGGCAGTATCCGTGCCTCAGCTTGCTTTGCTTACATTACCCATCTGGTGCAGCTGCCTCTGCCTGGTGCCTTGCAGAACAGGACCTGTGTTTGATAGGAAGAAATTAAAAATAAAAGACAAATGCCATGGACCTGTGTGGAGCCACTTCTTTGCAAAACACCCCATGGCCAATTAAGTTAGCAAATGTTACATATTGAACCTAAATATAGAGGAATGGAGGGAATTTACCTATATGAACCATGAGCAAGCAGATGAAATCTCAGACAGACAGGGCACTTGTAGAGGAGACTTAATTATGCCAGTAAGGAAAGAGACAACCCCAACAATGCCATGCAACTGGGGTGATGGAGGTGCCTTTTTTATTTTTGGGTACATTTTATTGATCTTAATTCACAGGCTGCAGTGAGGGCACAGTGGGTTTCACCCCTTCTGCCTGTTATTCTTTCCTAATTCTAAATGACAGTGCAGAATTACAGTGGGTGCATGATCTTTGCTCCCAGTGGGAACTCTCCTATGTGGGTGCACTGCACATCATGTAAGCAAACAGGGAAGGTGATGGGTTTGGTGGGAGATGCATTTCATTTGGGCTTTAAACTCATTTCTGGCAGGTACAGCCCTTGAAGAACCACCGATGTATATGTGGCCAACAAATCTGCATAATTGCTAGCCCATCCCCTGCTTCGCTCTGCCTCTAGAAATACTCTCCCTCCCCTTCTATGTATATTTATTGAGTTGTGTCCTGAACTATGTGGAATCAGTGTGGAATTTGCCTGAGGTTCCTCTCTGCTGGCCCAGGGCTTCTCAGCAGCGTAATCAAAATTAAAGGAGGTGCTGGGATTGGGATGAAATCAAAGAGAGAGAAAGAGACAAATCAGGGAGCTGTGCCTTCTGCCCTCAGTGCTGCAGGAGGATTGGGGAGGGGCTAAAATCCCTGTGGTGGGCTTCCCACATACCTGGGATTCTCTGTGTTTTACAATCTCAGATAAATGCCACTTAATTTTTAGGATTATTTGATATATTCCGACAGTAATCTATTACCAGCAGATCACTGCCATGCTCATCACCACTCTCTAGGTCCAAAAGTTGTTTTTTCTGTGTGTTTTCTTGTATCCCTTGAAAATTTCTATTTCCAACAAGCCTACTGTTATCTCACTTTTGCTATTTTAAGTTCCGTGGCACAAAAAGGCTGACTCACAGAAAGCCATGTTGTAGGAAATATTGGCTCAGCTGAGGAAATAATTCTCAGTTCATTCTTCCACTGTGAGATTTTTTTTTTGTTTGCTTTTTTTTTTTTGTGTGTGTGTATGCGTGCGTGTGTTTTGGTCTCACGTTATGGCACACATCAAGCACTGTGAAATATTGACAGCTATTCCTAAATGCACTGCTCTACCCAGTCGGATCTTTCTTTTTGTACATACCCCGAAGTGTTTTATGTACCTGCTAGGAATGTTACACGGGATGCTTGCACAGCTCATAAAATTTGTCCTCGTTTTAGCAATGTTTTGTGGGAATGTGCTGCTTAATCTACTGCAGCCACTCACAGTTACTGTCGTGGGGAGGGGTGAGGATTACAGCCAGCTTGGGGAAGTTTGATACCTTATCAGAAGTCCTCAAGAATAAAACTGAAAGAAGTGGATGTTCGACAAAATGCAGATAATTGACTGAAAAAAGGGTAAGCGAAGTCATCCTTTTGGATGGACTTTTGCTGCTATCAGTGCCCTGAGTACCTGCAGTCACCCTCTCGCTAAGGGATTGAGTGGAATAAATCCTGGGTGTGCTTTAATTGAGTGTTTAGCACATCAGTGCTGTGCCCTGAAAGACAAGGCTGGAGATCCAGGATGGAATCCTTGCCCAGAGGGGTGGGGAAACAAAAACAACCCAACAACTGCAAAACCTCTATTGACTTCAAGGGCTTTAATCACTGGAGCAAGTTGTCTAATAACATACTGCAGGGTGTGCTTTGGCACTGCCACCTTCATCATTCATTTTATGCTTAATATGCTAGAAAACAATGTTTAACATCTGGTATAAGTGGATATAGCATATATGGGTACAAGAAGGCAGCTGACGCAAATAATTTAAGAAATAAAACCAGGGGCCTTCAAGTGTACCTATTGATTTTTTTTTCTACACTTTTTTGACACCATCATTAGCAAAACCTAATTAGAAGGTGGTTTTCAACAACTGCTGTCCTCGAGACATAAAGTGTAGTCCTCACATAAATAATATTATCATCTTAAAAATACTTCATAAACACTAATTTACCCTCACAATTTTCTTGTGAGATAGATAATTATGTGTTAACAATAATATAATCACCATTAGTAGCCGTGTTAGTCCTCTCTTTTTATAGACAGAAGCTCATGCCCTGATAATAAACAGCTTGCTGAAGGCCAAATGAGGAGTCTTGCAGGACTCTGATTAGGGAGAGAATCAGTCCTGGCCCTGTCCTCCCCTCACATACAAACCAGAACAATGTCGGTATATTGACAGAAAAGCAGAGTTTAAGTGTGGGCAAGAAAGAGAAATCTTCTTCAGGTTGGCTGGATTCTTGGACAGACAGGAAATACTAAAAAAGTATGTGACAGAGATCAAGGTAAATAACAAATATTATACCTTTTGTACTTGTGCCTTTATTTACTCTACAGTAATTACGCCAAGCAATGTAGATTACATTATGAATCACTATGACGCTTACAAGACTGAATTTTTTGCAACCACATCCTGAGCCTGTGAGATAATCTGTTTGATCTCCTACGAGGACCAGATTTGTCTTGCTTGAAACTTCAGAGGTGTGTGCGAGCAGCTGGGACACACCCTTTTTCGTAACCCTGTTAAAAGTAAAACAAGTTTGGATTTGCTCAGCCTCTGTAGGATGTAACATCTGAGATACAAGCCTGCTGTGAAGGGAGCTTTGCCATAACCTCAGAGTTACAGAGGCCTCCTCAGTGTTTCTGTCTGAGAAGTAACTCTTTCTTTCCATCTTAAAAAAGTGCATATTTACATATGCAAACAACCCCAAAACCCATCCTCCAAAAAATCCACCAAAACAAAACACCCAATCCTTAGAAAATTATTAAAGGCAAAACACAGATTTGTTCCCATACCTGTAATAACCCCAGTTCACACTGAAGCTACAGTGCTGCACCTGCAATAACTTAACCCGCTGAGGTAAGCCTGTGTCGCTTCCCAGTGAGGTCTGTTCAGCATCTTTCCATGCTGCTCACTCATTTTTCTCCTCTTCTTGTGTGAAACCTCCACCAATCCTCCCGGGACTGGATTGTGGATAGTGAGGGATGATATTCAGCTTTTATTTTGGTCTCTCTCTTGTTCCAGGAACCACAGTGGGAGCTCAGGTGGGCAGGGACATTCTCTGCCCAAACAACAGCCCTCCATGGGCAGGACAGCCCTGGGCCTGCAGAACAAACCCACTGGGTTTACTCTCCAAAATAATAAAATGGACCACGTGGCCCAGTAGAAGCCAAGGTGAAGGAATCTGGTGCAGGGTGCTTGAAGGAACTCAAGCAGTGGGCATCTCTTATTTTCCTCTAAAAACCCGTTCCTCTGGCACTGATCTGGAAGCTCTCCTTCACACACACACATCTGTGTTTCTCTTACAGCCTTCAGGGAATGGTGAACCTCTGGGTGGGAGGTCGGCAGCAATAAAACAGTGAGGCCAGACTCTGGTAGGCATCCCCATCCTGCAGCAGTCCTGACCTTGGCCATCTGTACTATCTTTTGGGGTCCTGTGGATTTTGAAAACAGCAACATGCAATTGCCCCTGCAGAAGGGCTAGGGCTAGCAGCCGTGCCCAGCAGAAGTTCTGTGCACCGGGGAGGTGCTGAACAGTTCACACGCCTGAACGCCAAGTCAGAGCTGAATATGCTCTGAGCAGCACAACTTGTGTCCTGGAACTTGTGAAAGAACCACTTGATGGCTTTGGATCACACAGTTCATCAGCTTCCTGTGAATGAGGGACTGTTCACCTGGCCATGCTGTTCTTCTGCTCTTGCTGTTTATTTGGAGAAGTAGAAACCTCCCAAACTGATCTGATCAGTGTATCAACGAGATGATTGTTTTTGGACTGACTCCTCCCTGGCTTACGGAGATCTGCAAGGTTATCCATGTGTGTATGCTTTAAAGCAACTGTGGATGAAACTAGTGGTACTGGTATGTTGATCATGAGTGTCGGACATTTCTTACCATATATGATCAATAAATGATGAATCACCAATAAATTTATGCTAAGGTGGAGCAGAAGATGCTCCCTACTCAAAAGAAGCTCTTTTCCAACATATCCTCTCCTGCGAAGAGTCATTGTCGGCAGCCTCAAAAGGAGGAAAACCAGTGTTTTCAAACCAGTGACCTCCATTTCCTTTCTCAGTATACACAATACTAAGTCAAATAATTTAGGTTTTTTATTTTATCTTTTAATGTTGATATCTCCCTCAAAATTAAGGGAAAAAAAGCTCTTAAGAGTATGAAGGCCTCCAGCCCTAACTGTTCAGTGCTGCCGATCCAGAGCTCGCCGTCCCAGGGAAGTCCTGGGGAAGCCTTGTCGGAATCGCTCGGGTGTGGGTGTACCTTGCCATTAGGATTAAAGTGCCCTTGTGGTTCACGTTCATCCACCCTGGGATGCAAACTGACAAAAGCATCTTTGTGGGGGATCCGGGAGCCCAGTGCCTCCCCGGCCCCGCCAAGGCCGGAGCTCCCCTGTGGGAGCCTGATGGTTCTTCTCTTTAAACCAACAAGGTTTAAGTCCCGCTGCTTTAAATATCAGGTTCAACCGGGGCTTGCCTGCATATCAAAGGCACTATGGTAATTTTTACGAGGGAAAGTGTTTGCCGGGTGCTGTCCAGGCTCCTCCCTGCGCTCCGTGCTGCTGAGTCACTGCCCTCCCTGAGCCCGGGGCTCTTCGTGCTCCGCGGGGCCGCGCTCGCCCCGGCCGGGGGAGCCCCTGCATAAACAGCAGCTAAAAATGAACAAAGAGCCTTCCTGCTTCGCTGCTATTTATTTACGCACTGCCATGCGTGGCGAGCTCCATTCTGGCACCTGGGTCGTGTGTGGACCGTGCTTGAACTTTTCTGGAGCCAGCCATCTGCTTCCTGCTGATGCGCTGGTGCCTCGCTGTGCCTTCGGTCTCGCGCCAATCTGCACAAGATTTATGGATGGATATTATATAGATTTAACACAATAGCATGGGGTTTATTATTTGCTGGAAAATGTTAATAAACCCCAAGTATTACAGATGCATTTTAATCCCTGAAGTGATTTTTGAGTAGAATGCATGAATTATTAATTGTTGTTATTGTTATTATTGCAGTGCATACCTACCTCATAGGGCATTGTGAGGATTAATTAATTCTTGTAAAGATGTAAAAGGCCGTATAGGTGTCAAGGGTTATGACTAAAGTGCTTTGAAAATGGAAACCACTCTGCAAGTGCCAAGTATTATTATTTATGGAGTCCAGGCAGTGTGCTTGATGCTGTGCAAACACTGGGCCAGTTATTGCAAATATTTGCTTATATGTGCTTGGTAGGCCGAGCACTCCCTGTAACAAGTCATTTCAACTATTTTAAGGATGCATTTTAAAAATATGGGTGTGAGAAGACTTTCCAGTCATTGGAATCATGGAGCCACTGGCTGTGAGCAGCTCTGTCACTGAAGAACTTCAGAAGCGTGCTTTTATTCAAACACAGGGATGAACCAAGAGCTCAGATCTGCTCCAGTTATATATCTGAATGTTAGGGTTTAGTCCACTCTTTCTCGCTACTTTGGGAAGGGAAATGTAATAAGAGTTATTTAGAAGTGGCTCTCCCAGAAGGCAAAGCCAACTCCCTGAGCTCAGCACGCTCAGTGAACAATCTGCTGTAAACCACAACCTGCTCAACTGCCCCATGTTACCCAACATCCATTCTTGGAAACCTCTGAAAGTGAGAACCTTCCTTCCCACTTCTCTGGAAGTGTCTGTCCCCTGTAGCTCTGAGTCCAGCTGCACATTTGGGCAGGAGAACAGCAAAGGCTAAAGTGCATCACAGAGAGCGAGAGGCCTCTGTGCAGTCCTGCAGGGTGTTCGCCTTCATGGAAAAAGGGAAACTGGAACAAAACAGATGGGGCACGACTATTAAAGCATAAATTGGCCAGAATGCGCTTTGTAGATCCTGCAGAGCAGAACTTCTCCAGAAATCGCCCAGTTGAGCACGTCAGCATGTTAAAAAAGAGAGCCTGGCACCCCTGAGCTGCGACTGAACATTTGGAGAACACCAGACCAGGGAAACCTTCAGCCAGATGACTTGAGCACAGCACGTTGTCGCTGCTCGGCAGATGGATGGGAAGACAGTGTTTGTAGATCCTGAGGGCCAAACAACGCACACTTCAGGGATTCTCCCTCCCCCGTTTCTCGCACAAGCTTTCTGAACGTCACACCTCTCACTCCCATTCCATGGACTCCTCATATATCCTTCTTTAGGCCCCTGTTGTCCCACGGTCCCCCAGAAGAATTCCCTTTCCCACTGCCTTAGGCTAGTGCATATTCCCATTCTCCTTCCTGCACACACTGTTACTGCTTATCTTCTTTCACCTGGGAAATAAACCAGAGTACTGGGAAATAAACCAGAGTATCAAGAGGTCAAACTCCATTAGAAGCAGGGAGAGATCTAGGGTTATAATGCATGAACGTGTAAATGAGTGCCTTGACACTTTTTTTCCCCCTTTTAAATTTCTTGACTTTCAGCAAATTTTGCAGATGGGCTGGATATAGTCTTCAAAATTATCACCTCTTTACATACCTAAAGCAGACGGCCTACACACCATTAGTGAGAAGAGAAAGTTGCCCACTTGGGCCACCAAAATCATTACACAAATAAATGCTGGACACCAAGTGATTTGCAATTACAAATATGCTTCCTGGCTTTCTAGAGAGATTTAGGTTTCCTTACATAACTCTGGCCTCTTTAATAATTTTGCAATGCAATGCAATGCAAAAAAAAAAAAAAAAAATCTTCTTTATCTGCTTTCTGCAAGTATTTACATATTTTTCGTCATAAAGGAAGGAAAAATGCATGGATTTGACCCTGAACAAAATGAGTACTATAAGGGGATCCTACACCCAGAGACCCATCCCAGGCTTTGTGGAGCTGATGGGCCCCATCTGCTTGTGCAATGATGCTCAGGAAAGCAAAATCTGCTTGTGGTATATAATAGGCATTAGTCCGAACGTAAAATCCAGAACTGCTGCCTTAGGACTAGCATAAATCTCTAGCAATGCCAAGCTCTATCCACAAGTTAAAAAAAATAAAAAAGAAAAAAAAAATAGCAGCACTACATTCACTACATTCATGGCCACCTCTTTCTCTACTGTCAGCTGCAGTGAAATTGAGTTCTGAAATTGAGTGTAGTGGTGTGGGCACCCTGTTTGGAGCAGCACCCGAGCTGGGATGGGGTGTGTGGGGAGCCTTGGAATGAGCTGGGATAACATCGGGTGTTGCCATCGGATCCGTGCAGGGTTTGTGGTCATTGGGACTCCGCACGGGTGCCAATGTCCGGACATGAGAGTGCTGGACCATCGCCCGAGAGTGTGAAATGCTGTTGCAAAACCATTTTAAGATGGAAAGGGCTGCCGGGTGACGAATGTGGTTTTGATTAACAAAGCTCGCCTTCAAAAACAAACAATGCGGCCATATAGACGACGAACAGCATTTCAATTGTAGAAAGGAGCAGCGCGCAGGTAGGCCGTTGCATTAGTGCTGCGGAGGATTATTTTCATTAACTGAAATGCCAGGGCAGAGGCGGTAGCGGGGCGCTTGTGCAGGGCCGGATCCCGGTGCCGGGTGCCATCGCCAACCGCGACGGGCTGCGAGGAGAGAGGCAAAACCACCATGTTACATCCTGCATTTACATAAGCTCCGTTGGCAGCGCACTTTAATGTCTTTCCTAGAAAAGCTCCGCGGCCTGGGGCCTGCCGTGCCCGGGCGGCCGCCCCTTCGCCTCCCCTGCCGCACTGCCGGCGCGGCGGGGAAGGGCTCGGCGAGCGGGTCCCCCTCCCGACCCCGCGCTGGGCTTGTGCGGCCGGGCCGGGCCGCTCCTCCTCGCCTGGCCTCGCCTCCCGGCTCCGCTGCTTCCCTTCCTCCTTCCTTCCCTCCCTTCCTTCCCTTCCCTTCCCTCCGCCGGCGCCCATTTCGGCGCGGCCGGGCACCCGGAGTGTCTGCGGGCCGCCGGCTGCTCCGCGCCGCTTGGCTCCTTCCCCCAGTAACAGCTCCCACATTCCGCCCCGATCCCTCCTCAATCTCAATCACACACACACACACATATTACTTTTTTTTTTTTTTTTCCCCTCCTTCCTCGGGACTTAATCTCCAGTCCCCCCCCACCCGCCCTCCCCACCCTCCCCTCCCCCGGCCCCTGGCTCGGATATAATTGAATATCACAGCGCTACGCGCTGGGTATTTTTTTTCCTTCCTCCTCCTGTGTGTGTGTGGTGGTTTTGTTGGTTTTTTTTTTTTTTCCTGGTGTTTTTTTTTTTTTTTTCCTGCTCCTCCTCTCGGTGTGGACACCTTAAAAATACATTGGTATATATATATATATATATATTATCGATAACTATACGCGTGTACACACACACACTCACACAGGCAGGGATGTGCGCGTATATACACGCGGCGGTATAAAACACACGGGAGGAGGAGAGACAATCCAGGGTGAATTCCTCGTGCCTCCATTCCCGGGGAAAGGGGGGAGCAGCGGCTCGCAAGGTAAGAAGCGGGGGGCTCGGAGCCCCGGGGCGGGCAGGGGCCGGGGGTGGGGGTGGGGGGCGGCCGCGCTGTTTGTGTCGGTGGAGCGGGAGGGGGATGGGACCAGGGCGCCTCTGTGACCCCCGCTTTTATTAATGTGTCTATATATACACACACATATATATATGTATGTATGTACACACACACACACACATATATATATATGTATACATATTTACCCCTCCCCCACCCCGCGCCGTTGGCTTCCCCTCCCCCACCCGCCTTCATTTTTTTAATTAAAAAAAAAAAACCAAAAACGTTTAATGGAGCGGGGGATGGGGGGGACACCGGCCTCGGCAGCGAATGGCACACGGGAGCCATGGCGAGAGGCCTATTTTTAGCCCAATTTGTGTGGAAGAGCGGCTTCCCCTCCCCCCCTTCCCGCATATTTACTTGAGGGGGGAGGGGAGGGGGGGAGGGGAAGGGAAGGAAGGGGGGCAGGGCCGGGTCGGGGGGAGGGGAGCCCGTTCCCCTCCCCCACTGCCCGGAGTTCTCCCCCATCCCGGCAGGGGGATACACCCCCCGCCCCCGGGCCGCTCCCGGTGTTTCTCCCCCCGGAGCCAAGTTATTGATCAGTTTTCCGGCGAAGTTCAGGGCGGAACATGCAATGCCCCGCGGTGGCGGGGAGCGGGCCCGGCTCGGGGCATGGAATAAGCTTTTATTTTCCCCATTTCGCAGCGTCTCTCCTGCCCAGGGCTTATCCCTGTCCGAAACCCTGGTGTAAATTGTGTGTTGCATCAATTAGAGGGGCTCGCACGGTTGATGCAATGTGTACTGTTCTCTTGGTGGAGGATTTAAGTCCTGAAATATGTGTCTTGTTATTGTTGTACCCTCGAAAGGGTTAAAATTTATCGTGTTGTTCCAGGTGAATTTAATCTTTCATCACCGAATTTCCTTTTAAGGCAGCTTGACAGAATAAAAGTCTCTCCCTCGCTTGTCTTTATCCCCAGAACAGCAAAACTTTGTCTGTGCTTTATGGCAGGGGCTGGTTGCTGCAGATGACACGTGAGTCTGGAGGAAAGTTTGGTTTGTAGGTCGCTGTGTAGGAAAGTGAAGTTTGCTGGTGAAGTTTTTACTACTCTCCAGTGTGCTCGACTTCCTCGTTTTCCTGTCTGTGTAAATCAAATTCCTAACTGATTCATGGGGGAGGGGATCACAAAACCTATTCCTTCCTTATTGTTAAGGCATGGGAGGCATGATCAGGAGAATCAGGTCTTTGTTGCATTAAAAAAGAGTGTTGTGGGCTTGTCTGACTGGCTTTGCTGTCCTTTGGTGCTAAAATAAATGTCTGAGCACGTTGTGTGCATTAACAAGGTTTTTGCTGTTGGTGGTCTCTACCCTTTGGGTGTTGTGAGCTGTGCTCCTTTAGCAGCCAGGGCACCCACCATATGCAAAACTGGAGTTTGGGCTTTGGTTGTCCCTGGGCTGGGGGACAGTTTCGTGCCCTCCTTTTGCTCTGACTAACCCGAAGGCTTGTCCATGTGAGGCTCACGTTGGGTTTGGGGCCTTCCTTTGGACACGCGTGTTAATGGGCTTTTCGGAATACATTCCAAGTGAGAACTGGACCTGCAAGCACCTGTGTGTGTCCTTAAATTTAAGCAAGAGGGTATGTGTTTGTGGATGAGCTGTGAAGGGTTTTTTTGCCCTTATCCATTGAAAATAAGGGGGTTGTGATGGTGGTTAGGACGCAGGTGGTGGCCTGACGTTGATCAAAACAAACTTTCTGTGATTTTTCTCTAGTGGTTTTCTTTTTCCCTGTGTTTTTGTTTAAGGGCTAATGGAATGGTAACATTTTGTATTATTTACCTAAGGTCACCTTCCACAGCCAGTACAATGTTGCTGTCTTAAGTTTTCTTGGGGGAAGTTGGATTTTTCTCCATGAGAACTGTGTTTTCTGGTACTGTGTCTAGGGAGCTTGGTGGCCTGCCTCCCAAACTGTTATTTGGAACACCTGGAGAACACTTAGCTCTCATTCCTTGAGGAAAGGAGAAGGAAATGTAATTTAAATGTATGAAAGGAATTGGGGGTTGGCTTTTGGTCTTTATAATTTACTTTTAAGACGGTGCAGGAGTGTATAGTTTTTGTTTGTTTGAATGTGCTCAGCCATAATGCGTGTGTGTAGTATAAAGAATACAATAATTACAGAAGATTCTGTTGCTTAAGCTTTTCTTCCCCTTCAAACAGGTAGTTAAGATTCTTTTTTTTCCTGTGAGTTTCTTTTTTAATATGAATACTTCTTTCAGTTTTACTCTATATATGGTAATTATTGATGTTTGTGTAATGCTTTGAAGTCGTAAGGCAGGGTATAAGCACTAAGTACCCAACAGCAATACTTCATAGTCATTTTCCTATCATGAAAGAGTTTGGTGCTAAAAGGTGCTACAGCCCTAAGCATAAAGAGGCTCTGGATGGATTAGGGGAAATGGCCAAAATTGCTGATAATGTCGTTTTCAGATAATGGTTTTAAGTTAGGAAGAACAGATCTAAATAATGTAAAGCAAACTGAGTTATTTTACCTAACTTCGTTTTGGTCTGGAATTTAATAGAACATGGACTTCACATTTGAGTCAGAATGTGTTTGCTGTTGTAAGTTTCGTAGTGGCAGTAAAGACCCACATCCTACAAGGATGTAATCGTGCAGAAGTCAGGAAGTCCTGTAAAACACACAGCTTTGTGCACATCAGCGGTCTCGTTCAGCTCAATGAGCTCTGCAGCTGTCTGCGAAGTTGCTCCCAGAAGTTGGGTGTGTTTTGTATTAGTGGTGGGCAGTAGGATGTGAATCTTTCATTACACTGATGCCGTTTTGGTACAACGGCACTGTGAAGTGTTTTGGGAAGGCTGAGGTAGTGGCAGGTGTGACAGCTTTTCATCACTAGTTCCTGTACTCATGGGAGTCCCGAGTGATAGCCACCCCTCCGGTTTTTGCTTGCTTTGCCCGCCTCTTCTGTCCCCCGGTCCCACGGCCGCTGAGGGTCGTGGTGCCCGTGTGAATTCTGACGCCTTGCTGGCGAGGGGAGAGGAGTCAGACACAACCCTCCCGCCAGCTCTTCCCCTTCCCAGCTGGGATAGGGTGGCGGCAAAGTGGTCTGGTCTGTGCTTTGGCGAGGAGGGCAAGGACAGGGTGTGCTGCAGGTCGGTGCTGTGTCGCTACTGAGATGTGTCGTACCCAAGTGTGACTCATCGTGGAGTAATTCACCCTGTTCATATGGAGCGGGGTGATGCTGGTCTGTGTGCTGACCGTCCTCACTGGGTGTGTGTTTGCACATGCGTGCACCCGGAGTTCAGGGTGTAATAATGACTGTATTTAGTGCCCTAAACATCGGCTCATGCAAGTAGCTGCAGGTTGGGAGAGAAGTGAAAGTGTGTGTGTGCGCACACTCTGTAATTATGCATGTTTGGCTCCTGCAAAAAGTAGCTGTTCTGAGAGTATACTCATTGCATGCTCATTTTTAAATACAATTTTAAGTGTTTGTGTTAGGTGAAGAAGTATCAGTAGCTTCCCATTAGGAAATGTGATTGACAGCTCTTCACTCTTTTCAAGTTGCATTGCTGCATTAATGTAGTAGCTCCAAATTAACAGGTGATGAAGAAACCATTTCTGTGTTCCTGCTATTGATTTAGCTACCCCTGTCCCAAATGTGCTCAGTTGAAGTGCTGAAGTATGAAGTTAGATGGTCTTAATTTCTGTAAAGTCACTTAATGACAAGTGACTTTACTAGAAAAAGGTTCAAGTGATCCTGAGCAGAGTAGATGGAGACCGCTTTATTCATTTTGTAATTGGTTTCTTCCGAGATAAAGTGTGACAATGAATTGAGGAATAAGGAATATCTTTTGATATGAAATTGTAGGGGAATATATTGGCTTTAATTTTGCAAAATTGAATTAGCTAACTGGAGGTAAGAAGCAGTGAAAATGAGGCAGCATAGCTGTCACTTTGTGAGAGTTAATTGCTTGAGTGAAAAGGTTTGAAAGTCTGGTCTGGAAATTGCCAATTTGTATGAAAACTGGCAAACTTCTTAGGGTTCTGTCTTTTGGTATCTAATCCAAGATGAAAAGGCCCTTTCCTTCCTTCTTGTAATGAAAACAAGGCTGAACTTGTTTATGCAAAATGCCCTCGAGTCATAGTGGCCTTGTTTGAGCTCAGGTTAAATGTGCCTTTGGTTTTGAAGGATCTACAGAACTGTAACTCAGCTTACACTCTGCAACTTTTGTATTTAGTACCTTACCACATGCCTTTCTGTGACATCCTTTAGACTTAACTTTTTATATTGATAATTATTAAAAATAATTCTGTCATGATAAGAAGTAAACGGTCACTCCAAACTGGATGTTGTGTAATTGTAGGGGGAAATGCACACACTGGTTGTGTGTGTAGGGTTTTGCTGGCTTGGCTAGCCAAGAAGTGCAATTGCTGGTGTTGCAGCTCACCCCTGCTTGCTTGTTCCTTGATGGGCTGATTGCAGGGAAGACTTTTGAGTGTATTTCCTTACCTGTAGAAATAGTAATCAGAAAATCTGATGAATTGGTGTAGTTTTCTGAAGAACTTGCTGAAAGAAGCTCCAAAGTGATGAGGGGGAGCATTATGGAATTTTCTTGGCCAATGTATGCAAGGTCTTTCAAAGAGTCTCCTTTTACTTTGAGTGTGATTGTTCGTGGCCAAACTCAGTGCTAAGTGGAGATACTGAGGTCCTTTGGAATATGTTAGCTGGAATGCCAGGAGCAACATCCCTAGGTATGCTATTGGCCTAACACACCAAATTTTTTGAGGATGAGTAATACAGGCACATTGGGTGTCAACCTGGCTGTATAGTTCAGTGCCTGCCCCTGCCCCTTCCCGGTGCTCTGTGTATCCTGCTTGTATCAGGAGCCAGCAGTGGGAATTTGGTCCCTGAATTTGTGCTGTAGTTCTGCTTGGTGCAAGCACGACTCCTCTTAAGAAGAGTATAAGCTGGCATCTGCATCTCTAAAGTAAGATATTAATAGTCCTATTTTCAAAGATGCTGAATCCCCGCAGTTGCATGTGAAGTCGGCAGTCTCTGTGTGTGCTTAGCATTTCTAAAAATCAACTCTTGTGTGTGGTTTGCAGGCTTTTGCAAACTCCCGTGAGGGTGTAGTTCCTGTTCCTGGGAGCAGTATTAGTAAAAGGCTATGTTGTGTGCTCTGACTTGTGTTTATTGTTGTAATTCTGAAGACTCCATGTTGCAGAGGAACAATCTTGCTTACTAGTAATGTCTAGCAGTAAAAAATCAGAATCATCCAGAGAAAACAGTTGTGTGGTTTTTTTTTTTTTTTCTGATCTGAGTCTCTGTTCAATCTCTGCTCCATGTCAGTGTGTGGCAGACACTCTCTAAACCGTGTGCCATGTGCAGACACGCTGGTGTCATTTCAGATCGCTGGGAGTTTTACCTGGTGGGGTGCGAGTGGCGCACCTTCCCTTCCTCTTCAGAGGGGCAATAATTTTGCCAGCCTGGCAGGGCAGGCGAGCAGCTGTCCCTGTAGTAATGCTGGTGCTCCTTTTGACCCGTTGTGGGTTTGGAGGATGATTCAGTCTCTTCCCCAGCTGCATGCAGAGCTCCCTCTCACCCCACTGACGTCAGGCCAATGGTAGATTTTTATGAATTGGGACTGTGAAAGTGGAAACTTTGCTCTCTGCATAGCTATGTGCCCGTTGGTGGCGACCAGGGAGCTACAGAAAAGATCTCTGTGCTGCCTATTCCTGGAGCATTTTTCCAAGGTTATGAGTTAAGGGTCAAATATTTACTGTTTGTGAAAATGTAGTGCTAAATGCTGTGCCTGGAGCCAAAACCACAGAAATTGTCAAGGTCTAGAGCCCTAAATAGAAACCTTCCTGAAAGTTGCATCCATTTGACATTAACAATGTTAAAAGTTCAGGCTCTTCACATGGGTGACCTATCACCAGCAAATCGAGTGGGGAATTAGGGGTGGTGAGCACATGTGAGGCAGATTTCAGTCCCTTGAAGGCTCCCTAAAAGTACCAGGCCAAGAGGAGACAGTTTGATTTCCCAGAATAAGTTGCCCAGGCTGGCTGAGGAGTGGAATAACAAGTTTCATAGCTCTTTAGTGGCTTTTGGACAGACTGATTCATGCTCGAGTGTCAGCATGACTTCTGAAAATACAATTTTGCTTTGTAAAAATAGTATTAAAAAGAGTTCGTTATTTTTCATTTATTATTGATATTGGTCTAACTTACAGTCCTCTTGGAGAAATGAGCGTTTTTGCCATTAATTTCAGCAATTGAGAGAAGAGCTTACCTTAAAAGACTGATTGATCTTAAGAGAGATGAGCAAGGCTGACCCTCCCCCACTGCTTCCTGGTCTCTCTAGCTCACAGTAAGCATGAGAACTTTTCCTCTTTTAGGTTAAGTCTAAATTTGTGGGGAAAAAATAGTTTTGATATTACATAGACCTATGGGGGAAATAACAAGAGATCTGGGTCAAAAAAGTAGGACGTGCAAGATTTAGAAGCTGTTGAAGTGTATTTATTTGTCCTATATTAGGTTAAAGGAAGTATTGGTGCTCTCAGTTTGGCAACGTGTCCTTCAGTCTGTGGTGTGCTGTAAAGGGAAGACAGCTGTTAAACAATGAATCACCAGTAATTTTTGTATGGATGTCCACATTCTTCTCTAGTGCAGAAATTTCTGCTTGTGCATCAATGTAAACACACTTTCCTAAATACAGACACTTGGAGATAAATTTTAATAGGGAAGTGCTTTGTAAAAATACGGGGGTTTGCCATGATGTTTGTGATTCCGTAATGCATTTATATTTGGGTTACATTTGTTCAGATTTTATACTTTTTTGATGTACTTATAGAGCAAAGTTAGCATGAATGTGGATGGAGGAAAATGAGGGATGGTGTTGTCAAACCATCTATTAATGCTGACATCAACTAAATTGTACCAGAGACATATCTTGTGTAGCAGTGGATTAGCTGTTTCCCATTGCTAGTGCAACAAATCTGGGTTTTATAGAAGTGGGGTCTGTACTTGCTGAACAACATGAATGTTTTCCTGATGTCGACATGGTACCTGATTTTCCACTTTATTCTGAATGCATAACTAAATTTGACAATCTGGTGTCTTGTTTAGACTGTAAGTATCTAGCATTGTGGGCATGAAAAAAGTCGGCAATACGAAACTTCAATATGTTGAGTTGTGACAAAACTTGAACACATACAATGAAACAACATACTAAGCAGTTCTGGTGCTTGGTCTGATAGCAGGAATGGATATCTAAATGTAGCTGATTAATAGAAACCAACTTTTTTTTTTTTTTTTTTTAACAGCTTTTGCCTTTATAGTAAATATTTGTCACAGTTGTTTGAGTTGTAAGAAAATGCTTTGTATTTCTGTGAATGTCTTCCAGGGCAGATTGTGAATGGCCTTTGATTACGTTAGAAATATCAATTGTATCTTGCTCTTGGGAAAATCCATGTTAGTTGGTTCTTCTGCTGTCTACACGTGCAAGGTTATTTTGATATGGATTAGTTATTCCTAGTTCATCAAGGACCTTTTAAAGATTCTTTCTTACAGTACATATAATACACATTAAATACATTAGCAATTAAGTTTTAAGAGTGTCTTCTATTGAAATAAACCAAAAATCTCTCTTGACCAGTGGATTATTCTGTTGAGGTGCCTGGGCACCACAGGTGTATTATTTTCTGGTAAGATGTGCATTGCTTTTGTTTTTAAAAATGAACCCTCTCTCTGTGTGGTTCTGTGGGAAGCCTTCTGTGCTTGTGAAAGCACTAAATTAAATTTTCCCATCAGTCTGCTGCTGTCCCAGTGCCTGGAATACAGTTGGGGTCCCATGTTAGAGAGATTCTCAGTGCTTGCATGTACTGGGGACTTTTGGAGATGCTGTGTGTATAGACAGAAATGGTAGGAAGAATTAAAAAAAACCCCAAACTGCATGAAAGATAAAGGGATGGAAACTTTGAGGTAGCCAGGGAAAACACTCTTGATGTGTTTTGACTCGCTCTTTGACGCTGCGGGTGACTTCATGCGCGAGGCTCGGAGGGTATGTGAAATGCAGTGTCAGACTCAGGCTAGGAGAACGGCC